>VDFB02086081.1:253397310-253656281 GCA_007258455.2 Sequoia sempervirens | reverse complement strand
GAAACAAGGTTTTTAACCGGTAGATTCTTTTCAGCACCTTTGGGATTGAGAGTAGAACTTCTAGGCTTAGACGTAGTGCAGGCTTTAACAGATTGTGGGTTTTGGATTTTCTTACCAATTTGGACAGAGGGCGGACTCAGGACCTCTCTCACCGGGCTCAAGTTGGGCTCATTCCCTAAACAACTTGGTTCAGTATCATCCTCCTCAGACTCAGGGGGGACATCCACATTAGCAGGGGCAGGAAATTTTTGAAAATGTTCAACAATTAACCTAATCAGACCAGTATGCAAAATAGGATATCTTTTTGGGTTTTTCTTGTGGTCTTCCAAACTCTTTCTTAAAGAATAGAAAAGATAGTAGGGGAGAGAAACCCTGACCTTATAATGAAAATGGTTGAGCAGGGAAAAGTGATAGCCGTAGACCCTGGTGAAACGACCATCCAAGGTGATATACTCCATGATAACATGAAGAACTTTTCTCCATAGAGTTTTAATGGTTAATTTTTTTTATAATGATATTGTATGATTTTTGTAGTAATATATTTTTACAATAATATTAAAAATTAATTTATGGCTTTTTAAATTTATAATGTAATTTTTAAAATTATAGTATTGTGTGTGTACACGTGCTAACCAAGTGTTGTCATGGGGGACAACTCCCTTTATTTATAACAAACCAAGATTACATAGAGTTCTAAATTTTCAGACCTTCTAATGAGACAATTAGCAAGCTCATTGGCCCAAACATTCTGTTCAAATGTGAGGAGGTCACCATGGTGACTTAAATAAAAATGAAAGGTGTAAAGTCTCAATAGTTATCGATTTTCTCCTTGCAGCTACAAAATCAAAGATGTTGGCTATCCTTCTGTCTCTCGGGATCACCTCCTTATGCCCAACTTCCTTCAAGAGTAGTCGATGAAACTCTGGCTTGATTAGAGATGGAATTTTTGGTAAAGACAAACCCAACTACAGTGGGCAAAGAATGAAAACATGCACAACTGAAGGGAAACAAACACAAGGAGACAAAAATATAAATATGTATTCGATTTTCTATTTCATTCAAAGGATTACATTCAAAAATTTATTGACAAAAATTCAGAGCAAGAGCTTTGTACATGCTTCATACAAAAACTATGCTAGTTCTATAGCATCTTCCTTCTGTGTATTGCTGCTGTGTGTTGGAGAAGTTCTGGAGCACTGGAGCACTGCCAATGTTCTCTGCTGCTGCAGGTTCTCCTGAAATTTCACTTTCTATCCTATTTTGCTGAACATTCTTCCTTTCTGTCTCTGTCTCCTTCACATTCTTTTTTCTCTATAGAATAAAACATTCTATTCTTCTTTTGTCTTTTGTTTCCTTTCCAAAATCTGGTGCCTCAATTCAAATTCAACCACCATAATTAATTTGTTGCTATCCAGCAAGGTGGTCAGACATGACAGGAAGGGGATAGTCCAAATTTGATTTCATCTGATGGGGCATTTAATGCATTCCCGTTGCAACTCTAAATTAGATATTCCAACACTCCCCCTTAATTTTGAGCCATTCTGCTCTTCATTATCATTTGAAACTTCTGGCAGAAAACTTCCGGAGCAAAGTTTCTGACGCTCATTACTTTGCAAAAGTTCTGGAGCAACGGACCAAAGGTTCTGGAGCACCGGTACAAAGTTTCCGGAGCAAGCCTGTGTGCATCTATTTTTCATTTTGGAACTATTTTTTGAAGTTCCAGAGCATCTGTCCTTTTCTGTGCTTCCTAGAACCAAAGTTCTGGAGCATCTGTCTTTTTCTGTGCTTTGCATTTTGGAACTGTTTTCTAAAGTTCCAAAGCATCTGCTCTTTTTTGTGTCTTCCAGAACCAAAGATACAGAGCAGCTGTCTTTTTTGTGCTTCCTAGAACCAAAGATACGGAGCAGCTGTCTTTTCTGTGCTTCCTAGAACCAAAGTTCTGAAGCATCCACGCTTCTCTGAGTTTTCCAGAACCAAAGTTCCAGAGCATTCTTGCATACCAAGCCTATTTCTTAGGCGTTCAAAGGATTCTTTTGACAATTTGTGAAAATATCAGTGAGTTGCTGCTCAGATTTGCAATAATGAAGTTGAATCTCTCCATACTCAACCAACTCTCTTATGAAATGATTTTGAATTTTGATATGCTTGCTTCACCCATGAAAGACGAGATTCTTTGCCAATGCAATGGAAGATACGTTGTCACAAAATATGGTTTTACAATCTTCTTGCTGCTCATTCAAATCAACAAGGATTCTTCTAAGCCAAATAGCCTGACATGTTGCTATATATTCTACTTCGGCTGTGGAGAGTGAAACTATGGGCTGCTTCTTTGATGCCCATGATATTTCTCTTGAACCCATGTGGAACAAATATCCTGAAGTGCTCTTCCCATCATCTACATTTCCTGCCCAATCACTGTTTGTGTACCCAACCAACTAAAACTCATTGGAGGTGGTGTACATAATGCCATAGCCTTCTGTGCCATTGACATACCTCAGAATTCTTTTTCTTGCTTGCCATTGTGTGTCCTTAGGTTGCTTCTTGAACCTAGAAATCAGGCTTACCGCGTACATCAAATCTGGTCTTGTTGCTGTCAAATACATGAGGCTTCCAACCATGCTCTTGTAGAGAGTTGGGTTAACATTATTGCTACTGTCCTCTTTGCTTAATTTCAGACCTGTAGCTGTTAGGGTTAGGGCTGGTTTGCTTTCCAACATTCTAAATATTTTCAAGATTTGTTTAGCATAATTTGTTTGTGAAATAAAGATTCCATGATCTGTTTGTTGGACCTCTATGCCTAGGAAATATTTTAGCAAACCTAGGTTTGTCATTTCAAACTAATTTTTCATTGCTTTTTTGAAATCAACAATGAAAATATTACTATTTCCTATGAAAATTAAATCATCTACATACAAAACAACAATAAGAATCTCACCATTGGCTGCCTTGATGTAGAGTGTGGGCTCACTACCACTTTTGCTAAAGCCATTTCTCATAAGGTACAAATCAATTCTACTGTACCATGCCCATGGTGCTTGCTTCAGCCTGTAAAGAGCTTTCCAGAGCTTGTAGACCTTGTCTTCTTTTCCTAGAACTTTATATCTAGGTGGCTACTCCACATACACCTCTTCTTTCAACACTCCATTCAAGAAGGTTGATTTCATGTCCATTTGTAATACTTTCCATTTGTGCTGGGCTGCAATTGCTAAGACTGCCCGCACTATTTCCAACCTTGCAACTGGTGCATATGTTTCATCATAATATCTTCCAGGTTACTGTTTGTATCCCTTAACAAACAACCTTGCTTTGTGTCTTTCAACCTTACCATCAACAGTGCATTTGGTCTTATAAAACCACTTAACACCAATGACTGATTTCCCTTTGGGTAATCAGTGAGCTCCCATGTTTTGTTTCTCACTATAGCATCCATTTCTTCATCCATGGCGTTACACCATTTTTCCCCTGTCACGGCTTCTTCAAAATACATTGGATCACTATAAGAAAACATAGTAAAATCTAAATTCTCATCAAACTCATCATACCTTTCACTGCCATAAATTTCCCTCACGCTTCTTGTCTTCCGTGGCATCAATGATGCAAGTGTAGGATCATAATTTCTGGAGCTACTTGACTGTTGGATTGATGAAGAAGACTGCTGCTATGAACTTCCAGAGCATTTTCCATGCTGGAAGTTTCCAGAGCAACTTCCCTGCTGAAAGTTTCTGGAGCTACTGTTGTTGTTTTCTGAACTATTACCTTTCTATAAAGTTCCGGAGCATCTCCCTTCTGCAACTTCTTCATCCTCAAGAGGTATTGAAATAAAAATACTTGTATTGCTATCAACTGTTCCATCCCATGACTCATTTTCAATGAATTCAACGTCCCTACTGATTACCACTTTCTTGGTGATGGGATTATACAACCTGTACAGGCTTTGGATTCTTCACTATAGCCTATGAAAATGCATTTTTCTCCTTTGTCATCAAATTTATGCCTTTTCTCTTTTGGCACAAGTGCATATGCCACACATCCAAATATTCTCAAATGCTCAACACTCTATTTGCATTTCGTCCACGCTTCTTGTGGGATTCTATTACGAACAACCTTTGTGGGGCACCTATTCAAGATGTAGACTGTTGTTGCTACAACATCACCCCAATACTCATTAGACAAACCTTTTTCCTTTAACATGCTTGCTACCATCTCCGTGATGGTTCTATTCTTTCTTTTAGTCACTCCATTTTATTCTGGAGTATACTAGGCTATGAGTTGTCTCTGAATACCATGAGACTTGCAAAAATTCATAAACTCATGAGAGATATACTCTCCCCCTCTGTCCGTTTTGAGGACTTTAATATAGTGGCCGCTTTGCTTTTCAGCCAAGGCCTTAAACTCTTTGAACTTTTCAAATGCATTTGATTTGTTCTTCAAAAGATACACCCAAATTTTTCTACTATAGTCATCTATGAGTGTCATGAAATAAACATTTCCTCCTAGGGTTGGGGTCTTCATGGGACCACACAAATCTGAATGCACCAACTCTAATGGTGCTCTAGCTCTCCTAGAATGCCTTGATTGAAAAGGTTGCTTATGTTGTTTACCTAGGATGCATGCTTCACACTTTCCATTTGGCTCTACAATTGCTGGTAGGCCCCTAACCATATCTTTTTTAGCTAAAATATTTAAACTAGAATAACTTAGATGCCCATACCTCAACTTCCAAAGCTTGGATGAGTCTTGGATGACTGTTTTGAAGGTTGACTGCTGCAAGCCTGTTGACTGTGCTGAGATTTGCATTTTGAGGGGAAAAATATGATTCTTTGTCATTTGAACTGCTACCATAACTTTCTTGCTTCCATCTCTATCATAGATGATGCATTCCCCTTTCTCCATTAGTACTCTATATCCGTTTTGGACCATCCATCCAATGTTCAAGAGGTTGTGTCTCATTCCTGGGCATAGAAGACATCATGAAGCTGTCTTTCTTCACCATGCTTGGTTTGTAGGCAAACTATGCCCTTGCCCATGACTGTAACTTTCTCATTGTTGCCCATTTTTATTTCAAACTTAATGTTATGGTCAATGGAGGCAAATAAATTTATGTTACCACTCATGTGGTTGCTACAACCACTGTCCAAGTACCAAACTTCAACGTTGTTTTGTTCTACAAGATTGCATGCAATGAACACTTGAGACTATTTTTCATTTTCAGCCTTGTTCTCATTTGCCACATTTGCATTTTGACTCCCTTGGTCACATTGTTTCTTCCTGCATTCACTTGCATAGCGACCATACTTGTGACAATAGTAACATTGGACATTGCTCTTATCAGATCTCTGATTCAAGCTACTATTTTTCTTTGTGTTTTGGAAGTCTGATTAAGAGGTGCTTGCCTCCTCTTGATTGTTTGAGCCTCCTCTTCCGGAGTTGCTTCTACCTCTGTGTCTTTGACCTCTTCCTCTGTCATTTCTTCCTCTTCCCTTGCCTCTCACATTTTCTTGTACTTTGAAGGCTTGTTCTTGGGAGGAATTTGCAGACCTATTTAGGCACTGCTCATGGGTTTGAAGTGAACCCATTAACTCATCAACTGATAGTTTTGAGAGGTCCTTGGTCTCTTCTATGGCAATAAACACCGGGTCAAATTTTGTCGGTAAACTTCTAAGAATTTTCTCCACAATCTTCTACTCTTCCATAGTTTCTCCATTTATTCTCAATTGGTTAATCATGGTGGAAGCCCTTGTATGAAAATCTAAAATGGACTTGTTGTCCTTCATTTGCATGGTCTCAAATTCTCTCCTTTGCAGCTGGAGTTTTACTGACCTGACTTTCTCAGACCCTTTGTAGGTGGTTTGAAGTATTTCCCATGATTCTTTTGCATAACTAGCTGTTGCTATTCGAGGGAAGATAGCCTCTGTCAAGGCTGCCTCAATCAAACTGAGGGATTTTGCATCATTCTTCCTAGTTTCCTTCAACTAGTTCTTTTGAGCATTGCTCAATGCTGCAAATGCATTTGGGTCAGTCACATCTGTGAACCCATTTGCTACTAATTCCCATAAATCATTTGCTACTAGAAAGGTTTTCATTTTCTTTTCCCAGACATCATAATTTTTTCCATCAAATATTGGTGGCTGCTGCCAACTCCTATTGTCTCCTCCAACCATTTTGCTAAATGTGGAAGAACTACAAATACCCAGATAAAATCTAAGGATTTTCTTTACTGCCTAGAAAACTAGGGCTTTCCCAAATACCCAGAAACTAAAGTTCTGTAACTGCACGCCTAGGAACAAAGCTAGGGCTTTAACAAACTAAATACCCAAAAAACTTAGGGCTCTGATACCAAACTGTTGGTAAAGACAAACCCAACTACAGTGGAAAAGAATGAAAACATGCACAGCTAAAGGGAAAGAAACACAAGGAGACAGAAATATAAATATGTATTCAATTTTCTATTTCATTCAAAGGATTACATTCAAAAATTTACTGACAAAAATTTAGAGCAAGAGCTCTGTACATGCTTCATACAAAAACTATGCTAGTTATGTAGCATCTTCCTTCTGTGTATTGCTGCTGCATGCTAGAGAAGTTCTAGAGCACTGGAGCACTGTCAATGTTCTCTGCTATTGCAGGTTCTCTTGAACTTTCACTTTCTATTTTGTTCTGCTGAACATTCTTCCATTATGTCTCTGTCTCCTTCACATTCTTTTTTCTCTACAAAATAAAACATTCTATTCTTCTTTTGTCTTTTGTTTCCTTTCCAAAATATGGCGCCTCAATTCAAATTCAACCACCACAATTAATTTGCTGCTATCCAGCAAGGTGGTCAGACACGACAGGAAGGGGATAGTCCAAATTTGATTTCATTTGATGGGGCATTTAATGCATTTTCCTCTTGCAACTCTAAATTAGATATTCCAACAGGAATCAAGCCCATGGACAACTCTTAGTCTCCCATTGCTTAAAAAATTATCCTAAAGAACAACTTGTATATTCTTTCGTCATGTGTATGGTTCCCAAAATTAATGACCCCTCCAAGTATCCCCATTATGGCATTGATCCCACCCATATCAGTAATCTGAAACTGGTGAGTAACTTGCTCCCTCAAACTTTCAACATTGCACTGGCATTTGATCTTCGTGATCTCCTTCCCTTCTTTCTTCGCCATGCTGAGGTGAGAAATCACCTCCCTCTCAACCATATTTATCCTTGTGAGCTACCTTCAACGAGGATCATGTGTGGTTACCAATTCCAAAGCGACAAACATGGAGAATCCTACCCAAGATTTCATTGCCATTCGTGAAACTATTTACCAAGAATGTTTCACTCATTGTTAGCTTTTTCCACATTAGACAGGAGCACTTTCTCAAGGCTTGTCCAATTACCCACTAGGAAACCAAGATGGACTGTTCATTCTGATTGATTCCCAAATTAGCAAGCAGATCCACCACACAGTTGGCTTCTCTAAATATGTGACCAATCAAAAGTACCTTCTATTCATGCATCGGTTCACTTGTCCTTGTCACTGTCGGTTGTAAACTCCAATTCCCAATTTGACCCTTTGATAAAGCATTAATGCAAACCATAGAATCAAACTCCAATTTTATATTGGTTAGTCCTTCCTATTAGAATACGTTCAATTTATGCTATGTTGTTTGTGGTGTCTGTGAGTTTGATTAACATTGCCCTGATTAGTTTCCCTTCACTGTCTTGGATGATGCACCCTGCCCTCGACTTCCAACATTTCTTCGGGAAGCCCCATTCGTATTCAACTTCAGTCCTGCCACTTGGGGGGAGGTTCCATTTTGCAGAAATGGCTATCCAGCCTCGTAAATTCACTGGAGCATGGATGCTATCCAATACATCATAGCCATGCATAACTGCACTACATTGTTTCGGTTGGGTCTTAACTCATCGTTAAACATCAATTCACGACAACATGTTTCAAAGATATAAAATTGAAATTTTTCATGGAACATAGAAAAGTCAAATTTTTGAGATCTATGAATCATAGTAATTCAGTGGTTGTATTTTTTTTTTCTATTTTTTTTTTTTTTTTTGCGCCAAGTTTGATTAAAAGATCTATATTTTCTCTCAGTTCCAATCTTTTGTTTTCTAGCTAATAGAATTTGTCAATAGAATGAGGAAGGAAAAACAATAGAAATTTACCAAGCTGTGTTGAAGGAAGTTTGGAGCAGAAATACGAACCCAACAAAAGGGTTGCCATCGTGTATCGTTTGATTGTGCAGCCTTGAGAACTCACAACACCAAAACTTTTCTCAATTTTCCCTTAAATGTAAATTATTTCAGCAAGTAACTTGAATGATGCTTTATCAAATCTGTCTAATAGGGGAGAAGTCCCAGTTACCCGCCACCCATTGAATTATGCCACCTCCATGCTCACTTAAGCTCCCAAAAAAATTCACTTTGATCCATTAAAAAACTTTATTTTATTGAATAAATAATTACAAAAACACCAATGGCTACTCATTAAGTGCTAAAGTGAATGAGACCCATTGACTTTTGAGTGGATTTGAATGATAAAACAGTTACAATTGATTGAAATTATAGCAGGTGGATATTGGGACATTAGGTGGTGACGACCAAACGACACCTCTAAAAGGTGACTTTTTGACCCCTGCGCGCATATCAAACACTCTCACATTCGACCGCATTTCCCACAAGCCAAAACCTTAGTTATAAGCACTTAACTCGTGAGCGAAAAAAACCCATAATTTTTTTTTTGATTCGATATACAGTTTGAATTCTACAGTTGCGCAAAGTTAGCCCTACCAATATTGGGTCTTCTCCCCTAATATTGTGTGGAAGTCCTTGCAAAGTAATTCTTAGCATTGGAAATTTTCTATCATGCAATCTTCATTTAGGGTATTGATTTTAATGTCTAAAACTGGTTGCATGCAATCTTTCTGCACACTTGATTTTGAAGGTTCCTTTTCTGCTCGGATGTGTATGAAATCAAAATGCATTCCTTTAAACAAATCTTTTGGTTGCAATATTTTTTTTCAAATAACTGATTTGTGTAATGTCTGTACATTACTAGTTGTTGTATTGAAAACTTTTTGTTCAAATCTCCTTTGAGCATATCAAAATAGATTTCAATTTTATTCTTAAATGTTTTTCCTCATAATTTATTTCATTCAGAGTTTGATTTTCTTTAACATAATACATATATTATAAAATTCATTAAATATAATTTAAATTTTAAAAATATTTATCATAAGATTCACTTATTTCAATTTAAATATTTTAAATATATATTATTAAATTTATTTATACAATTTAAATATTTAACATATATATTATAAAATTTATTTAATACAATTTAAATATTTAAAGTATTTAGTTTTAATAAATATTTATTAATAAATTATTTAAAAAAAATAAAATTTATTAATAAATTGTGAAATTTAAAATCAAAGAATTGATTTTAATTTTGTATATTATATTTTATTTGGAAATAGATATAAAAAATGAATAACATCATTCAAATTCTATTTTTCTATATTAAAATTAAACTTATTGTTACAATATTTTGTATTACTCTTATCACTTTGACATATATTTTTTATTAAATTAAATAATTTAAACTAAATAATTTGTTAAAATCTCCTAATTTTTTAAAACTTTACAAAAATTTAATATATAAATGAAAGTCATTCATGACATAGTCTTAAATTAAATAAATTTAAAACTAAATAATTTGTTGAAATTTTCTAAATTTTTAAAACTTTACTAAAATTTAATTTATTTTAAATGGAAGTATTTTAAACTTCGAAAGATGTTCATGAGTGTGATGATTAAACCATAATATTGTTGTTATAGTTAGCAAGAATCAAATATATTTAAAACTTAATTAATTAATTTTTTTTCTCAAATTAAAAACTTTTTTTTCCTAAAAATGATTACATCATTCATTATTTTGAATTTTTTTTTTTAATGAGGGGAATCGGGTGTAGCACGACCCCCCATATAACCCCTCACCGCTAGTAAACTTTTTACCGTGACCAGCAGTGCTGGCGGGACACACCAACCGGTACCATGGGAGCGCCGAAGAGTCGAACCCATGGTGGGCGTCCTGTGACAGGGAACACCTTAACCAACTGGGCTCGGACCGGCGCCCCCATTCATTATTTTGACTTAGATCAAGAATTCAATTCTACATTTTTTTCAAATTAAAGATTATGTTTTCCTTTTTCACAAGAAAATTGATGACAACTTTCATTATTTGATCCAAACAAAGGAGGTCTTAATAGAAATTATTTAAGAACAAAATTGAAATCCATTTTTCCTTATTTGTAATGTCTTTACACTGTCAATTGGTGTATTGATTTTTTTTTTGTTCATGCAATATGCTATGGTCTATAATTATTATGATTGTTAATAAATGAGATTGCATTAAAATTTCTAGTTGAGGAAGGCATCTAAGAGTCCCTAAAATTTGGCATAGAAAATTCTATTCAAGTTCATTTCCCTAAAAATATTGTATTACATATGGAAGCTAAACAATCATCTATTATAGCTAAAAAATCATCTAGTATAGGAATCATTTGTGTATAAACAAGAAGATCATGTAACGTAATAACACACTACTTTACTTGCAATCATGAAAGTGTTGGAATTCACATTGTTTATGTTGTGTATAAATGAGGTAAGGTCTTCTTCATGTTCATTAACTTAAGGAAAATGACACAATATGAATATTATCAAAATTAATATAATCTAATAATGTATTAAACTTTTAAAATTAATATACTAATCAATAAGTAGACATAAAAAATGCAAACCATATGAATACCACATGGAGAAACCCTTATATAAAAATATTTGTGCCACTAAAGAGACCCAAGCTTGTATTGATCTCAATAACAAGTAGGTCCACTAATAAAATCATGTATCCTTTTGACAATAAACTAGCATTGTATAAGTACCTCAAAATAACATTGCAAGCACGAACCATCACATGCCTCCAATATGTATAAAATTAAAAAAATAGAAACTATCAATTGACATTATTTAGAAACAATCAGTCAAAATCATAATTCATGTCAAAAATATAATGCCCCGTAATCAATACAATTTAGTGTACTTTCAATTTATATTGTATATTTACAAAATTGGCTCATTGGCCTAATTACAAGAAATATATTGATATATGTTCATGAAAAATGATACGATCTTGTATAAAGTTAGGCTCGATCCCTTAGAATTAATCCATTTATCATTTCATGCATTCACCTAATTTTCTTACTTATCACACTTATTCATACACCTACTTCTATATGCCTATTGGCCAACTAGATTTAATCATTTAGGTTTGAGAAGCATATGAAGTAATTGGTATGATATTGTGTAAAGTTAGGCTAGGTGCTACACATGTTTCTTGTAATATTTAGGTTTTAAAAGATTATGAAGTACAATTGGTTCAAGAATATGTAATTGCTTACACATTTAATTAATAAGGATGGTGTTATGAAAATACTAATAGTTTAACATGCCAAAGATTTAAACAACATCCTACTCATAGTAGACATCTATGGAAAATAGATCAAAATATCAAACTCAACTTATGAAAAACACACATTTGATAATTTTTTTTTAAAATATGCCAAATTGAGAGCATGAAAAGATAAACAACATAGATTAATCATGCACAACAAAATTTAAGAAAAAACTAAAATACAAGGTTTGACTAGCTCAATCATGTGAATTACCACCATTTGTGGAAAGGGTTAAACAATTAATGTAGCAAAGAAATATGAAAATAATTTAATAATGGAATGAGATCCATATATAGATGTTTGATTTGCAAAAAATTCTCACAATTTTTTTAATATTTTACTTTCTCTTAGGAAATGTATCAATAAATGAAGCGGTAAAGACAATAATTTCCAATTTTTGATAATTCAACAAAATTACTTTCATGTTGATTTAAATCATTTGGGGTAAAATTTGAAAGCCGTGGTAAAACAAAAAAAAATAGTTATGAAGAATTTATTTTAAGTTTATTTTTCAAAAGGGAAGTCTGAAAATTTTATTGTGTTGGGCAATATTTCATTTATTTGTTTATAAAATATTTTTTTTTCAAAAATAATTATTTTTTAATATCACATTTTTACAAATTAAAGAAAAATTAAGAATCAGTTAGAGTAGAATCTAAGACTTTTCAGTTGCAGATGGGTGTTTTATTACTTATTGATTTTCATGGTGATCAATCAATATAGATGTGATACAAACCTTATCGTTTTAAAATTTAAAATTTAGATTTATCTATTCTCCACTGCTTCACTAGTCATTATAAGTTGGATTTAGCACATTTTATGTTGATTTGTGTGCTTGGTTATTGCATTTAAGGATATTTACCTATTCATTTGAAATAAGACCAAACATTGGAGATCATCTAGGAGCTATGTAAGGACTTGTTATTAAGCATTTATATCACATCATCCTATATCCATTGTATGCTTGTTTGTTGCGTGTCAACCTTTCAATTAAAGCTATAATTTTAATATGTTAAGAGTCTAATTAGGATGAATTTGACTCTCACAATATGACACTCTTTAAAGGTGTCCCTAAACATTACCAACCCTTCACAAATCCAAACACCAAAAGTTAAGGTGAACATGTTCTAGTATCTAGCATTGCCCTAAATCCAATCCACTAGTTTTTGATCAAGTTCTACAAGTAGATTTAGATATGCACTCACAAAGGTGATCTAAAGGAAAAATAATAATTTTATAGCCTAAGATCTTCATCAAAGAATTATAAAATTCTATAGCATTAACAAATAAACTTCTAATGAAAAATTAATTATTAAAATTTGAAATGGCTCTCCCGCTCTCTGCAACGACTATCTCTGCTGTTGGATCCCGTGTTGTTGGTTTGCCGTTGGCTTCTGGTGTGTTGTTGGCTGTTGGTGTGTCGTTGGATTCTTCTGGGTTGGTTTTGGATGCTGCTGGGTTTGATGCTTCTGGTTCGTCGTTGGCTGCTGGTGTGTCGTCGGCTTCTTCTGGGTCATTTTTCGCTGCTACTGGGTTAGATGTTGCTGGCTTGCGGGTGCTTGTTGATGGTCTGTTACCTGCTCTTGGGGTGTCATTGTCTTCTCCTAGTGGCTCTCGACCTTTTCTTAGTGGTTTTGTTGGTTTTGATTTTCCTCCTTTAGGGTTTGGGTCATTGCAGGTTCCTCTTTCATGCCTTGCTTCTCAGTCCTTTGCAAAGGTGGTTGGTTCTAGTGGTAAAATCCCTTCTTCTATGCCCTCTTTTAAGGGGAAACCCTTACAGTGCTCATCTTTTTCTCCTACTATTTTTTGTGGGCAAGAGGTGTTGGATAAAGAAGATTATTTTTCTCGTTCTGCTCTTATATGTAGATTTAATGGTTTGTCCAGCCTTCCCTTCCAAATTTGCACAAATGGGTTTTGAAGTATTGGAGGCCTATTGTTGAGGATAAGATTGAACTCTATCCTATAGCTAGGGGTTTATTTGTGGCTATTTTTCAATCTGAGGAGGATAGGGCTCGGGTGCTGGAAGGTGGAGTTTGGCTATGGGGAAATCACTCGCTTTTTCTCCAACCTTGGTTCCCTTCTTTCAACCCTCTTTCTGAATCTATTAGTGTTGTTCCTACTTGGGTCAGACTTCCTAATTTACCTCTTTAGTATTGGGCTCATTCTTTCTTTGAGTCTATTGGTAATGCTATTGGTAGGTTTATTATAGTTGATTCATCTTCTCTTACTTGTGATCATCCTACCTTCGCTGACATTCTTGTGGACATTGAAAACTCAAAAGATTTACCTGGGGAGGTCATTTTGATGGTGGGGGATAGACCATGGTCTCAGATTCTTGATTTTGAGGGTCTTCCTTTCCGTTGTAGGAGATGCTTTTCTATAGGTCATTTGGCTGCAAACTATCAGAAATCTTGTTGTGGTTTTGCTACTTGGTGGAAAGATGTTGTTCGTGAGCATCTTACTGTAGGAGAATCTCATGATCTAGATGATGATTTTGGGGATGTTGTTTTTTCCTCTAAAGTCGTGGATCCTACTACTATTGGTTCTCAATTTCTTGATGGTGCTACTCCTGGGTCTTCTGCTATTGCTGTTGATGCTACTAGATCTGTTGTTGGTGCAACTAGTTTTTCTGCTATTGTTGGTTTGTCCGATTCTAAAGTGGTTGGTTTTCCCACAATTATTGTTGAGGTGGGTGATGTTGTTGTTGATGCTGGTGATTTTGTTATTGCTGCTACAACTGCTAGTTTGTCTGCAGTTCCTGTTGCTACTATTGGTCGTGGATGTGATTTTCCTTCGTCATCCCCATGCTCTAATCCTTCAGAGGATGATCTTTCTTGGATGGTTGTACAAAGAAGGAAGAGGGGGTTTCCTAAGAATTCTCACTCCTCTCAGTCCCTTGTAAAGTGTGGCAGTCGGAAGAATGTAAGGGTGGTTTAGCTTTGCTTTCCCCACTGCTGCTTGATGTTGTTTGGCTGCTGGTCTTCTTTGTTTATCTCTATAGCAGTTGTTTGTATCTTCTGTGTTTTGGATGCTATGGTGATGTTGTTTACCTAATGTCGTATCTTTTGAGTAGCACTTTGTGCCTAAAGTTGTAAAGGGTTTCGGGTCCCTTCAAAACCTATTTAGGGGTTTCTGGTCCCAAATAAAACTAGGGTGTTTTTTGGCTTTGAGCCCATGCTTGTATGTCTTTTGTAGCCTATATAGTCATGCTAATATTTTAGAGGTTGCTATTGAGTTGTTGTTCTCTTTTTAAGTAACTTGTGTTGTTGATGGGCTGATTTATGCTTAGTGTTGTATTCCTTGGTTTCAACTGCTTTCTTTTGTACAGGGTTTCAAGCCCCTTCAAAACCCATATTTTACCTCTAATCAAAACAAATAAACTTCTAACATTTATAACAACACTTTTTATTTATTGGATTTTCAACTCTAAGTATCACATTTAATGTAGTTCATTTTTTGTATTTAACTTAACCTTTATTTTAGTTATCAATTAGAACTCATTTTATTTATGTTAATTGTTTGCTAGTTGATTGCATAAGTTTAGTTAATGTAGTTAAGTTTATTAGGGTGCATTTTTTTATGAACCCAAGTACTCTTACACCTCCTAAGGTTTTTCCTTCTATTAGGGTTTAAAAATATGATGTATTTCTTATTGCATAGTATTCATATTAGATTTTTTAGGGTTTGATTTACATTTCCTATTTGTGATTCATAGGTTTATTTTTATTTAGTCTTTGTGATTTTTTCTATGTCCTTATTCTAACCCATCTTACCCACCCTTATTTTTGCCTCTAGGGAAAATTGATTACTTTATATTTTTTTTTTTTTTCACAAATCTAACAATAATGTATAGTGCTTCATTAGTTTACTTATCTTAATCATATTGTTTTGTTTATGCCATGAGATATGTAAGATCCCAATCTTCCTTTAGGAAGGTGTGCTCATCTAAAATATAACATGGATACACAATGACATGATAATAAAGTATTTTATCATACTCATGTTAAGAATAATTTAGAGGGGCATGAGGAACAAGACAAATATGACCACAATCCATATGTAGCTAAGAAAGATCTCACTCTTACTAGAAAAACATGATTATTGATGCACTTACCCATGCTTAATCTTCCCAATAGTCAACTACTATTTTAAACAAGACATTTAAAGAAACTATCCCATTTGGCATATATATTATTTATGTTAGTATTACTTTGTTGGCTTCTTTTAATGGTGTATCATGTCATTCTTCACCCTCTTCTAAGAATTCTCTTTTCATAGTTACCAACTCTATGACCACTACCTTTTTAATAATAACTTTTGTTTTCCCTCCTTTTTACATCTATTAGTGTTCCACTCACACTCCATCCTTCCATAAAGATACCTATTAGTGTGATTCATCAAATTTATGACACTCGTATCATCTATTTCATCTCACTTTATGCCTGCTCCACTTTATAATGTGATTCATCTTTCTATGACTATGAAATTACCTCTTATCATACATCTTCATTATACTTCCTCCATTATTTCCCACACTACCACTATATTATTCTTATACTATTACAATATGTTTCCAACCTTAAGTAAAAGGTGGATGGTGTTCCTAATACAAAATATTCTATCACATGCAATCATTTATGTTTTACACCACTCACCCTTAAGGTACTCAAATATCCATTTCCTCTTGATTTTATTGTACATAGAATTGAGTTATATAATAGAAAAGAAGTCCCTAAATCCCATTTACAAGTGTTTAATATTGTATGTGTTGCAAGGTTGTTGCAGGTGTTGCCATTTATGTCAACAAAGTATATCAACAGAATGGAGATTGTTGTTGGTATTGTATTTGATGTTAGTAGAGTGGTAGTGTGTGGATAATTGCATATGCTGAAATCAATATGTTGGTCAGAAGTATTTATGTATGATGATGGATTTCATGAGCTTTCTATAACAATTGTCCTATATTTCATGTTTGTTATACCCTTACTTCCATAGTGTATATGGTTATGAATAGTCGGCTTGTGGCTATCTTAACTCCTAATTAAGTCATGTTATCATTATTATATTATTATTTAGTTGGTTGGGTCGGCCTAGGTCTTATATAGGGGTGTCTAAGTTGGCCTAGGTGATATCCTAGGCATAAATAGGTATATATAGGAGGTTGTGAGTCTTATTTCATCATCATATTGTGACGTGTGTTCTCATTAGAGATATTTGGAGGTTTCCCCCATCAAAGTGGCTTGTTATTCTAAGTTATTATCAAGTATTTGCAGCATATTTCATATCATATTCTTCTATTGTGCAATTTATTTAATAACAAGTGGTATCAGAGCATGATCTTGGCACTGTAGAGGCAGGGTTTTTTCTCAATATTGGAGGCGATTTTGGAAAGAGCATATCTTTCATATTTTGGAGATTTTTTTTATAATTTTTAAAGGGTTTTTGAATAACATATTAAAGAATCTACAGTACATATTTTAGAAGAATTGAAGAATAATTGAGCGAATTATTGCAAAATTAGGGTTTTTACACAATTTATTTGAAATATTCATATCTCTCACATGTTTTTGAATTGGATCCTAATTTTTGTTGAGTTTTTGAAGAAATACTAATGGAACTCATAGTAAAAAATTTGTAGGAATGGGATTAGAAATAGGAAAGTTATTGAAAAATTAAGGTTTTCAAAAATATCACTCTCAAGGATACAAATATGCTTATTTCTTGGAAAAATTTCTAGGTGAGAGTTATTTTGGTGCTAGTAAGTTACAGTAAAAATTTAAAGTAATTTAACTTTCATTTGTATGATTTATTTCAAAATCATTGGTTCCCATCATGACGGGGCCTACAACAAGGGGCAAAAAGAATGTTGTCACACCAGGGAAGACTCCTGATAAGGATGGGGTAACAATAGAGGATATTAATCCTTATGAGGAAATCAGTAAGGTCAAGGAAGACATTTCCTCAATGAAGATGGATATGTGTGACCTAAGAGGAGATATATCTGACATACAAAGCATGTTAAGCACCTTTATGAATCAACCAAGAAAGGAGGTCTCAAGTAACCAAGAATTAGAAGAAGAAGAAGTAGAAGAAGACGAAGAAGAAAAAGTAGAAGAAGAAGAAGAAGAAGAAGCAATAGCATATGAAGTAGTAATAGAAGAAGAAGAAGAAGCAAAAGACAAGCCAAAAGAAGAAGAAGAAAAAGAAAAAGAAAATGACAAAGAAGAAGTGAAAGAAGAAGTGAAAGAAGAAGAAGAAGTTCCTAATCAAGCTATTCAACCAATGCAAGGGTACCATGTACTATTCCTCACCTCTTCCTCTATGCCACATCAAAAGGTTCAAGTAAAGGAAGAACACATTCATCACCATCAAGACCTTGATGCAAAGGGAATACACATCTTGGTATTGAAGTTAATTTTACAGACACGCATGAAGAAACTGGGGACATCAACAGTTCCAAGATACCTCATTATAAGGAAATATTTTCTAGTTGAAGTTACCACATTGGATGATGAAGATTATATGAAGAAGCTACCACAATTGTTCAACGTTGATGACAACGCTTTTGTAAAGGTGGGAGGCGTGTTATGCCCTTACTTCCATAGTGTATATGGTTATGAATAGTCGGCTTGTGGCTATCTTAAAACTCCTAATTAATTCATGTTATCATTATTATATTATTATTTAGTTGGTTGGGTCAGCCTAGGTCCTATATAGGGGTGTCTAAGTCGGCCTAGGTGATATCCTAGGCATAAATAGGTATATATAGGAGGTTGTGAGTCTTATTTCATCATCATATTGTGAAGTTTCTTCTCATTAGAGATATTTGAAGGTTTTCCCCCTCGAAGTGGCTTGTTATTCTCAGTTATTATCAAGTATTTGCAGCATATTTCATATCATATTCTTCTATTGTGCAAGTTATTTCATAACATGTTACTCATGAATAGGTGAATGATACTATGAATGTTGTATTCACTGTCTGTTGATGTAAAATGTATAAAATATTCTCTTGTAGTCAATGGCTTAGGAAGTTGTACTGAAAAGCTCCAGAGAATGCTTTGCATTCCTCCACATTTGAAGATGTTTCCTTGCGATTTGAAAGTTTGTTAGATGTAGATGTTAGTGTGTATGTTCCTGATTTCAAAATATAAAAGTTACCATAGAGGTTTCCAAAACTTGCAGAGTGAAAATGGCATCCATTCCCATGTATTGTGTAGTTTCATTCATTTTCCTTTATTATCATGTATATAAATTTTTCCAATATGTCATATTTTTTATCACTTCATAGTTATCAATCACTATACACATTCTTCTAATTCATTTGTCTCCTTTGTCTCTTTGCATTCATCGTAGCCATAATTCTTAACTAAATCCTTAATAATTATGCACATTAGGGAATTCCATATTTCTTATCCACAGATATAGTTTCAAGGTTTAATGTGCGCATTTGAGTTCATTTTTTTTCATCTTTTTTTTAATTATTAGATCAATCCGTGACCCTCAAAATTAAAAAAATTAAAATTAAAATTTACCCACTTAAATTTATTATTTATGTTATTTGACTTAAAACATTTGAAATGATACATCTAATATATTATAAAGAAAAAAAATGATATGTAAATTTTTATTAAATGTAATACACAACTTATTAAATATTAGATAATTTACACTATTTGATTAATCTTCCAAATCACACATGTAGATATATCATATTAGCTTATTTTAAAATCTCTTTACATTATTTTCTACTTTTTTAACATTTTATCATATATTATTTGTTGTTTTTTAAGACATGTTTCCACTTCTTCATAATAATTTTTTGAACAATTTAAGGCATGGTTTTCAATTAGCTTTTCTTTTGCATTTTGTTTGACTATAGGGCGTCTTATAACTAATAATGGTTTGGTTCATTTCTTTAGTTCTTTGAAAAATTAAATGCATGACTTTTAATTCGCTTTCTTTTGCATTTTGTTTGAGTATAGGGTGTTTTATAACAAATCAAAAAAATTAGAGTATTCTAATTTTGTGAAGAATGACAAATATCACTTATTTTGTCAAAGTTGTAGGCAAAATATTCAATAATGAAATATTAAGATGTAGTTTCTAGTTCTCTTTTGCTTTGCATTTGATTGCTTGAGCATTGGATATTTGGTAGTTGAAAAAACTCCAAATTTGAAAAGAATGACATATGTCAATTCTTATACCAAATCAATTTCCTAATTATTAATGGTTTGTTTAAGTTATGGTAGAAATTTAATAAAACATAAAAAAATATTCTCAAAATATTTATAAGAATAATAAATCTTTTATGAGAGAAATAAAATTTCTTAATTTATTATAAGCTCATCTTCAATTGTACTTATTTATACCTACATCATCTTCTATTTAATAGAGATCCAAATGAAAATTTTAGTTAAAGATCCATTTGAGGGTCTCAAAAACAAAGTAACTCTATAATAAGAATCACAAGATAGATAATGCATGCACCTCTATAATAAGAATCACAAAAAGATGTTGCTGAGTTGGTGCGGATAACCGTTTGATCGGGCAATCAAATTAATGAGAGAAGATCAAATTCTCAAGATCGCCAACAAATCAACTTTCAATACCCTTCCCCAAAATTGATGATACAAGTAGAAAAAAGATCAATAATAAGAAACTATATCATAAACTGATTTATCCTTAAAATAAACTTTATAAACTAATTATTATATTTACAAACTCCCTAATCAAAATACACCAGAATCATTAAAAACATAAACATTGTGATTTT
This sequence comes from Sequoia sempervirens, assembly GCA_007258455.2. Lineage (NCBI taxonomy): Eukaryota > Viridiplantae > Streptophyta > Pinopsida > Cupressales > Cupressaceae > Sequoia > Sequoia sempervirens. The sequence continues at coordinate 253,635,995 of VDFB02086081.1, read as the reverse complement.
TTAATTTTTTCTTTATTCTTTAGAAAACAAAGACATTAAAATTTGACATTAGGGAACATTGAAAATAACATAATCAGCACTCCAACAAACTGCTTAAGTATCGGATGCATTTGTTGATCGAGTCATCAACCAACAACTCAGACGCAACTAAAGAATAGCCAGGCATTCCTCAACATTGGAGAAATACACCCGCTCGCCATACATAAATTCAATGCATTTTAGACAGTCATCAAAGTTATGAGACATAATTACCCTTGTTTCGGTTACTTTCTCAGATGAACAGCCACCTTTGACTTCGAAAAACTCCGATCTTTCCAGAATCGCCAATTGAACATGAACTAGATTTCTTTCGTATTTTTCCTCATTTGGGCCCATCAACCATAATTTGAGGTTTGCAGAGTTTCGAACTCCGAATCGAAGCTGAGTTTCTTCCAATTCTTTTTGTCTGGATTGCTGAACAATGCTTGCTAATGACGGTTTGTTTCTGCAGATTTATTACTGATCACTATTTTTCTTCAAACTCTGCACCCTCAAACTTTGAACTATTTCCGTTTTTCATAGCTTTACAAGATAAAACTTGCCGCTGGAAAAAGAAATAGATTGGCGCCAAAAAAATAAAATCTAAAACAGAAACAACAAAAAAAATTCTAAAATTGCCAGCAGTTTTTGGAAAAGCTGCAGTTGTATGGGCTCGCATCTTCACAGCAGTTAACGGGAGTGAGCAGGAGTTTGACTGACTGAAAAACGGAGATGGAGTGCAGTTATGGGGTATCCATACGGGGCTGGATAGCCGTTTCCCCATTTTGTTATAGTATGTTTCTATTTTGGATTGGGGGCAAACTAGAAAAGGGGATCTTAAGCAGTTTTGAGGCCTACAATTTGATGGTCTATTTGACCGTTTTTTCAATTTTAGACTGTATATTACAGCTATAAAATTTATTAGACTGTATAGTTTGACTTGCTATATTTTTATTAAACTGTAAAAAATTATTATAAGCAAAATAAAATATAATATTTTAATTTATAATATATATCATTTTATAATTTTTATTAAAAAAAGATAAATTAAATTATAATAGAATATAATTCTTTTTGAATATTTTCTAATATGAATTTAGAAACTTTTGATATTTTTAGAATAGTTATCATTTTTTTATATTAATATATGTGATTTATAATATTATTATAAAAATATATATATATATTTATTTAGAATATTTTCAAAATAGAATATAATTATTTTTAACTTTTAGAATATATTTAACAAGATTTGTTTTTAATATCAACTTAGAAACTTTTGTTAATTGTTAATTATAACAGTAGATTTTTATATTTATTACTAATAATTATCATTGTTTTCTAATTTTTCAAGATATTGCATTTATAAAAGATTTTATATAAAAATTCATAAATTAAACAATTTTTTGATAGGCATTTAAATGACCAAACCGTCATAAAATTTTCATATGACAGGTAGGGGTGACCGTCAAATACCAGGCTTGGTTTCTGTCTTTTCATCATTTTTTCATCCCATGTTGTGAATCTTGACTTTTTTTGCACCTTTATGTGAGAGTTCATCCATTCTACAATGCTTCATTCGATTAGCTCAGTTAGCTCCTTCGCTTAGATTGCCTTGAAAAATCTTTTCGTTCCTTTCTTTCGAGATATTCCATATAATTAGGGATGGCGCAACAATCCACATTTGACCACATAATGCTTCTTTGTAATGTGTTAGCCAATTTAGAAAGAAATCCCATATATTGTTGCTCTAGACCAATCTAATTTCTCGAATAACCAATCCCAACAATGCACAACATAGGGGCAATTCAGGAGGAGGCCATGGTAAGCACTTATTTACCTCAGCAAATTTTATTTGACCACTTCTTTTCTGTGATAGACTCTTGGATCTAGTAACCCAACTTAGTTGTGTACTGCCTAGAGTTCGCACCACACCACGTGATCTGGTCCCTTTGTTTGTTCAATCATATAGCTCTCTCGCTCATGACCTCTGTTAACCGCCTTTTGTCTGATTCATCAATGGGGAGTGTATGGAAATCTATCCATTCACCCACCTCATGCCCATTGGGAACGACATAGTCGTGAACTTCGTTTTCCCATCGTATTTTAGAGAGTATTCATACATTCTTCTAACTCTAGCCAATTCAACAATTGTTTGTATCTGTTCCATGAATCGAGCTGGAAGTCTGCGTGCTTCCATCATTGACTTGCCACATTAGATGGTTTGTGATTATATGCCTACAACTAATCATAAAATTCCATACATGTGTGATCCACATTTAGCATTTGCAATAGTTAAGATCCTTTCTAGTGCCTCATAGTCCAGATATTTGTTTTGCATGACTTTGCACCATAGTTTGGAAGGGGTCTGGTACATTTTCCATATGAGTTTGGCTCCCAAAGCCAGGATTTGCGCCTTTAGATTCCTAATGTCTACACCCTCTTCTTCTCGTGATTTACAGAAATTTCCCCAATGAATTAGATGGATCCTCCTTTGATTGTTAGAGCCATCCCATAGGAACCTTTTCAAATTACTCTCCAAGCATGAAGCTGCTTTGACAGTCAACTACATACAAGACATATTGTAAATTGGAAATCGCCGCTAGGACAACTTTTATCATTGTGATACTTCCTGCCAGCATCAACCACTTGCCACGCTAGCTCAAGGACTTATCTCTGCATTTGTCATTTATCTGCTCCCAAATACATGATCTCATGATGCCTTTAAAATTAGGAACACTAAGATCTTTTTCTACAAAATCTTCTTCAAGTATGGAAATTTTTTTTTTTTTAATTTTTCCTTATTTATTTACTGCCCAAAGACTTCTACATACTCTTCCTTACAAGATTTGATTACCTTGACTTCCCTTAGTGAAGCCTCACCGTATAGAACTGTCATCTGTGAATTGCAGATGGGTGATGGGTTCAATTTTTTTGTGTTATTTTTAACCCTTTCTATTTACCTTGAATTCAAACATTCTCGATATGCCTGGTAAGAGAATCAACCATTATAACAAATAGGAAAGGTGAGATCGGATCCCCTTGCCTAAGCCTGTTCGAGCTCTCAAAAAAACCACAGGGGGAGAGCTATTGACCAATATTGAATATCTAACTATGGATATATAAAAGAAGACCACTTCTAGCCATGCTTTACATAAACCAAATTGCTCCATCACCTTTATTAGGAATCTCTACTTCACACGATTGTATGCTTTGCTCATGCCTAGCTTGATCATCATACTTTGTTTCCTTTCTCTGTTGATTATGTCAAGAGCCTCGTTGGCCATAACAATGCTGTGAACTATATCCCTCCTAGGCGTAAATCTGCTTTGATTGCTTGAAATAATCTTATCTAATTTATCCTTTTTAACCTGTTTGTCATTTCTTTGGATAGGATTTTATGTATAGTATTGCAAAGAGATATTGGGCAGAAGTCACCAAAGTTTTCATAAGCTCCTTTTTTTAGGGATTAAAGCTGCTGCAGTATTGTTTATGTTCTTAAAAAATCTCTTCTTTCGCCTAAAATCTTCAACTATTTTCCATGCTTCATTTTCTAAGAAATGTCAGCATTAGACACAAGTTTGAATCCCAAAGTGATATCTAAGATAGAATTCTAAGTTGTGAAGTCTTTTGGTCTTTCATAGTTGGCTTCAAATGTGGAAGTGGTTTCTAGATTAGTGGATTTCTAAGGTGTGACTCTTGGTCTTCCATTGTCTGTTTCTAATGTGGTTGCTTGAAAGGAGCCAATATTAGTTTCATGATTGTGCTCACAATGAGCTTGTGTTGATTCATGTTGATGCTCAAATGAACAAAAAATAATTATAAACGATTATCAATATAAAAAAAGAAATGTCAATATTTATGATAAAATAAGGTTGGAAAGCCATCAGGCCCGAGGGACTTATCTAGATGAAGTTGGAATGCGGCAATTTTGACTTCCTCCAATGTGAAGGGTGCCATGAGGTCTTCATTTTCCTTGTGTGATATTAGCCTTGGAATGTTCGTCAGAATGCTTTCATAATTCAAAGATTCCCAAGAGTCGTTTGGAGACAACAGTTGTTGGAAAAAATTCACAGCTTCATTTTGTATGTCTTCAATAGATTCAAGCCTAGTCTTGCCATCACTGCCATTGATGGCATAAATCTTGTTCTACGTTCTCCTAAGTTTAGCCGTATTATGGAAAAATTTTGTACTGGCACTGCCTTCAAGCAAACAAGCCTCCCTTGACTTCACCCGCCAATATTCCTCTTCCCTCGCTAGTACTTCATTGTATTCTGCCAGCAAGGATTTCTCCTTTTTATATTCCTCTTGAAACATTCCTTTCACAATGAATTTCTCATTCAACAGTTCCAATTCCTTTTCTAATCTTCCTTTCTCTTCGAATATGTTTTTGAATGATGATTGATTCCATTCTAACAATTTCCTTTTGATGAACTATAATTTATTTTTAAAGATAAATCTTTTGGTGCCTATGCAAGTCAGTGTCACTCTCCACACTTCTCAATCAATTCCACAAGCTCTGGTTTCCTAAACCACATTTTTTCAAATTTGAATGAACTCCTTGATTGTCCTTTCTCTGAAATTGTCGATAGATGTGCCGATAAATTATCGATTGAATGGTGTGATCCTATCAAAGGGAGGATGCGTGATTCCAGTAAAATGTTGGTCTCTAACCATCCTTGGGAGTAGAGAAATCTATCCAATTTTTCTTTTATATCGGTGAGTCCCTCACACCTATTTGTCCATGTATAAGAGCCATTTTCGGTCTGGGCATCTAATAAGTCATTTTGGGAGATGAGCTGCCTGAAGTCAGTCATGGAAGAGGGCAGTTAGCCAGTACCTCCAATTTTTTCTTCCCATCTCAATACTGCATTAAAATCTATCCCAACAATAACCATTTTCCCCTTCACTTCATGAATCTTTTGACTTATAGTTTCCCATACTTTTGTTGTATCTTGATTTTTGGCCAGACCATAGATATTAAATGAAGTGAATTTTAAATTAAACCACAGACTACTTACCTCGCACACCATCCAGTTCAAATCCTTTTGAGAGATATTCACCACTGCACTATTGTTATGCCAAAGGATGCCAAGGCCACCAGCTGATCCTAGAGCTTTTGTGTATGCTCGCTCCCACCCAGCTAGATGGAAGATTTTAAACCCATCTTCTTTGATGTTTTCTTGGGTTAGAATTATATTTGAGTCTATTTTTTCTAACTGGTGATTAATTAAGTACTTTTTGATAAGGTTATTTAAGCCCTTAACATTCCATGTAAGAATCTTCATGGTTTCCTAAGGGAGGGTTCTCCTCCCTTAGTGTTCAACAAAAACTTCTTGATGCTTGTCATGTCCTACTCCTGTGTGAATTCCTCCCTCTTCTATTTGTTTATTTTTCGACCCTTCTTCTCCATGCTTGCATTGTTTCCCCCAAATTTAGAGGCATTTGGGAAACGCACCTTACATCTACAATCCCAATTTCATTGAAATCCTCCTCATCTTAGCTATCAAACTTGAATTCTTCAATGTTCTTTGATTCAACTTTAGGTAGGTTGGGACAATGGTTCTCCTTTAGGGAGGTAGAATGTTGAGTCTTACAATTCCCCATCTCACCCAGGTTCCTAGGATCTCCTTGAACTGGGCTACTTTTTTGTTTTGGAGCCTTTGAATTTTCCATGCCATCCCCATTGATGATTTGTAACCGTAATCTTTTTGCCTTATCTACATCCTCAAGCTTCTTGCTTTCCTTCTTTAGGTCTTCCAGCTTTTGTCTCCATTCGCTCCTATTTTTAGACAGTCTAGTGCATTTCACCGTTGAGTGGTTTCTATGCTCGCATTTGAGATAGTAAATTCTTTGTTATTCCTCCTCGACCATCTGGGTCCATACACCATGCTTTGTTTTCAATTTTATATCACTTGGGAATCGACTTATGACGGCGATCTGGATTCTTGCATATAGGTAGGAGTTATCTTCTAGCAGGGGGATATCGGTATCGATCAGTGTTCCTAGTGATCTTCCAATCTTCTCTAAACACATCTTAGACCAAAATTCAAGTGACATATTATACAAATTGATCCACTTTGACTCCTCATAAGGCTCTAATTCTCTCGGGTTAAAACTAGGGGTCCACTTTTGCATGTAGATTGGATGCTCCTCAATCTTCCATAAACCACCCATCAAAATTGCACCCCTATCTTCCTCAGACAAAAAGGCGACAATTAAGAAAGCATTTGGTAGAAACTTAATGACATGTTGTTGTGACCAATTCTCCCATGCCCAGTTTATTATGTGGCTTCTTTTTAATCTTGGACTGATCACCCTACAAATTATTATAAATTTTGTGAGGAGGCCAATATCTTCTTCGGTTTCTTCTTGAATATCTATCTCCAAAATGTCACTCAGACTTTCTTAATCACTTTCTTCGCCCTTCGCATCAACTTCCATTCACACCGTTCACTAGTAAACATATTTCAAAAAATTTAAAATTTGGTAAGCAAATATCTAGTGTGTGTTTTTAAAACTTGTAGAAAGAAGAGTATATTTATAGTTTATAAAGTTTTTTATGTTAATAATAGCAAGATACAACGGATTATAGAAAACTATTAATATAAAATTTATTCGTATATTAAATTTAATAAATCTAATAAATTAATGCATATTTAAAAGAAACAAAAACTATAAAAAAAAGTGATCAAGGCAAAATACTTTTCCAAGACAAAATCACAGTGTAGAGAGTTCTTGAATTATTGGACTCCCTAAAAAAATTAAAACTTCAAAAACCAAAACGATGGCAAAAAAAAATTCAAGATAAAATCAAAATGTGTTGTAGTTGAGTTCCTCACTTGTTGTACTTGAAAAGTTCAATATTTTTGTACAAAATACAGATAGATGAAAATATATACGACCCAAAAACTTTTTCCATTTTTGATAAAATAATTTAAGATAAAATCATAATGTATCGCAGATTCGAGGAGTTCCCAAATTGTTAAACTCTCATAAAAGTTTGAAACTTAAACAAGACACCGACAAAGTGAAAGTACTCGAGTCTAAGAGTTAAAAGACACAAAAATACCAACAAATCACTTCACGGATTTGAAGGTTTAAAGAACGAGAAAGCTATGACACAAAGTATGTTTTAGGATTTTTATGAATATTGAACTTTCAAAAGTGTCGTTGAACTTTTCGATATGTTGAGACAAACACAAAGGTTCTGAAATGTTGATCATACGTATAACCTAAATATTGAACGCATTATGCGATAAATGATTTTTGGTTTTTAGCCAATAGGCTATTTATTGTGGGCATAACCCACTGATTTTGTTTCATGTTTGAAAAAAAATCATCGATTTTTTTTTTTGGTAGCTGAAAAATTGAAATTGTGTGGCTGAAAATTAACTAGGTGAAAAATCATGTGGCGAAAGCTGCTAAAAGCTCGGTAAAAATTGCAAGAAAACACATAAAAATTCATCACAACCATGACTGCCATTATGTTGTTTTCATTTGTATGCAACAAACTTGCAACAAAACTCACCAAAAGTCCGCATAAAATCGAACATCATTAGCCCTCAATCTGTCATATTTTTAGTCTACTTTCATTTACTATGAATATATTGAAGCAGCAACTGTAGGGTTTCATGATTATTCCTCCAAACTTCGGCCATTATTCGTCCTCTGCATCACTCACAACATGACACAGTTTGACTAGAATCTTGAGGTAAATCACTTGACATAGTTTTAGTGCTTTTTTCTTCAAATGGGTAGATAATCTAAATCATTTAGGAGCTTTGGAAACCCACGACATGCTTGCCTGGCATTTCTGGGAGGTATTTTGCTAGTTTTAATTGTGGGTTCCCCATCTTTTGTTGTGAAGGATAAATTGTAAATTTGTAGTATACGGTTTGTGAGATTCTTAATTTTTGTTGAAGTGTGTAGGAGTAGTTGTGTGCCATTGATGCTATTAGAATATGCCATCTTGTAGGAAAGCATTAGATATTGTACTGATCCCTTGATTTTGCTACCCATGATGAATTTTCAAGATAGATCATAAATTGAGAAATGTCATTTGTAACTAGGAGCGCAAGCAAATAAACCCCCTGAATCTTAAAAGAGGGCCCAAGAAGCCTTAGAAATGGATGGATTGATAGTTCAAAAATGAGATGTCAAATGATGAGTTATCCACAACATTTGGGAAAATTTATTCTTTCTGTTGTATAATACAGATGACATGGTCTTCGGTTCTCTTTATAATTATTTTCTACTCCTTCATTGGACTGCCCTGAGGATTTAAATCATAGTCACCTCCTTAATGTGGCCTATCTTCATCAGCTATGACTATCATGGCATTTGGTGACTGTCAAAAAGGTTGTCCTATTTTACCTACTCTATCCTTTACAAGGTTGACCTGGATTGTGATGTTTTCCCTTATCAATGTTTGTTTGTTGGCATAGTAAAATAGAGTGACAATGAGAAGTATTGAAACTATTGAATTAGTATGTTTTTCCTTTATAGCTATAAATTTATAATTTTCCTTGACATACTTAAACCTTTGACCGTGCCTTTGGTAATTTGAATCCTCATGCCTGGAAGAACTTGACTCATCTTTAACCATTAACCTTTCCCTTTCACAACACCTTAGAACCTCATGGGTAAGACTGCCTTTATGTTGAAGCTTTTATGATTGCCTCATAGTAAATGACTTCAACATTTGGTGTGACTGTGTTCCTCTTTTGACAACCTTTATGACTATTTTCTGCTCTTTCATTGGACCACACTGAGGATTTAAATCATAGGCACCACCATTTTAGACTTTTCTAAATGTATTCCTAATTTATAAGCCTTATCCTTCATTTTTTTGAGTCAAGATATGAGTTGTTGGAACATCAAATCTTACCCAAGGATGATATTGAAAAAGCATTTTGACAAAGGTTTTCTTACAACTTTGGGATTTTCATGCATGGTATATCTCAATGAAACATAATGTTGTAATCAATGTGATAAACACTTTCACCATTTATGGATCTATCTACTTTTCCTTTGATTTCTACATCTACAACTATTTCCATATGCAGGTGAAATGCACTTTGATTGTTTGTTGGTATCACTCATTAAGTTCCCATGTAAACCCATGCAATCACTTGGAACTGCTCCTACTTTGTGGATCATATTAAGTTGCTGGTGTGCAATAGCTCACAACATGAAATGAAACAAATTGTCCAAAATGCACACCAAAAATCTAAAACAATTAGAACATGATGTATCTAAAAATAGAAAATGTGGGTCTGTGCATGGAGTATAATCTTCATATTTGTTGTTGCATTCTTCAAATGTTATTGCCTTCTCTTGAGCAGTTGAGTAGCTCACTTTTACAACCTGGGCATGTGAAACTTCTTGTTCTAGAAGGTATCTATCCTTCTGAGAGCAAAACATGCCCCCAAAATAAAATGAAATGACACATAAAGATAGGAGCGTCAAAGCAACAACCACTACGCTTATAGTTTTGTCTGATACTAGAGCAAAGAGAAGAATGAAGGTGTTCCAAAATAGAGCATTCTTTTATTTGAACTATAAGAATGTTGAATTCATATGTGTGGACTTGTATGAAATTTCAAATCACTCTAAAGAGATATTTTTAGCTTGTAATTACTAATTGTTGAATAGAGGTTATCATTTGAGGGATTTAATGGTGCTAATATTAAATATATTTTTTCAACTAGAGTTATTGTTGGATGAATGAATCTTGTAATAAATTATTTTGTACTTTATAGGTCAATTCCTTTCTTTGGTTTGTTTTTGAACCAATAATTTTCAAGTCACTCTAAAGAGACATATTTAGCTTGTAATTACTAATTGCAGAATAAAGGTGGTAATAATTCTTCCAAGTAAAAATCTAGTATATAGTTATCATTCCAAACATTTAATGGTGATAATATTAAACACATTTTTTCAATCAGTTATTGTTGGATGAATGAATCTTGTAATAAATTTGTGTACTTTATAGCTCAATGCCTTTGTTTGGTCTGTTTGTAAGCCAATAATTTTTTGCTTGTTGCACATTTTGACTATACTACTCAAGGATGCCACAACTTTGAATATGGTAATAATGTCACTATATGAATGAAGATTACAAAGGAATTCATAATAGATTCTTCACAAAACGATAGTATTATTAAATAATTTTATGCCTAAAGCTCTCATAGTGTGCATGTTTTTTGTTGGTTTTCTTTTGGGATAACTGTTTATTGTTGTATAAGTCCAAACATTTTCAATTCCTCTTTGGAATCTTCTTGAGGGAAAACATATAACAATGTATGCTCTTAAGGAATCAATGCCAACAACCCTTTGACATTTTGGCTCTACTTTATTTAAAATTTGAGAAATTTAGTACCATACACTCCAAATACTTTGCAAAACGTTTTAGGCTCATTCTTTGTTGGCATTGCTCCCAAGAGCTATGTAGTCTAAATGAATTTTATATCTTCAAGTGTAAATGCAAGAAAACTATCACCACAAGATTATATATTGAAATGAGAGAGTTCTATGCTCGAAAAGAAAATCAATTCCTAATCTAAACTATTAATCTTTTAAATGGGGCACCTTACTTCATATATTCAACCAAACATATATTATATATTCAAACAATAAATTGGTGCATCATTTGGGAATTTCAACATTTCTATTCTTTGTTGTCACCTCAGAAGGCTCATCATCTCAATATGATATGCTCAGTACTTGCTAGAATTCTCTTTAATAATTGTCATTCTCTGTATTACATATTCTTTGAACATAACTCATATTTCCCCTATCCCTAAATTCTCTATTATATTCTAGCACATATCTCTCACTTATATTACATTGTGCTTGTGTGTGTGTGAGTGTAGACACATATATAAATCTGAACTAATATATATGACTCAATAGTCACAAGTTCACAAGCCTCACATGGTTGACATTGTGTTGCATCTTTTTGTATGGCTTTGTAGTTGGTGCCTAGGTGTCACTTTGTTGACACCTATCTTGTGTTTCTCATGGTTGGCATCAACTTTCCTTGATTTATGCTAACTTTTACTACATTTTGCAATAGCTAAATGTCTTGCTCATAACCAGTTCAAAATTGTTGAAGAACAATACATAGATTCATTCACACAAATATTTAATTTTGTCTAAGAATTGTTGATTATTTTAAAGAAAAGTAAAACAATCTTTTTCAATTTTCTCACTTGCACATTTCAATCATGGTTAGTTATCTTTTGACTTTAGATAAAAAAAATTTAACATTTATTTTCTAGGGGAGTCAAGTTCCTACTGGGGGGAATATGAAGGACAAAATCTGGACCTCCCTGCAGAGTGATGGGATTGATATCCTCCATTGCATCACCCTATCCTGATTTCCATGAGGATGAATTCCCTAGGGAATTGAGGTTTGGGGATGCATCCATGTCAAATAGAGATGATAAGCTTCATGCTTTGCTATAAATAAATAGCCACCTCTTTCATATTGCTCATACTATGTTTTCTTATCTATATTTTACTCAATGCTTGAGTTTATCCACAATTGGCAATGTCTCGCTTGAATTTCATCCTGGAGTTTGCATGTATCCCAATGTTTGCTAATCAATAAAGTGCGGAGGCACCCTGTGTTTTCTAATTGGTTGGGAATGCAAGTGCTTCTGTCTTTGTTGGTCAAGTAGGGGTTTAGGTGCCTCCTTCTTTTCCAATCAATCAAGAGTGTAGTTACTCCCCTCCTTTTAGCCTTTGATCTATTTATTAAATATTCATGCATTCCCAACATAATTTTTAAAATGGAAACATGCACAGATAAGTCATGTTTAAGAAAAACACTTGCTACAAATGGAAAAGATTATTAACTATTGCTAACAAAAGTATGCTTTGTTCTATATATTCAAAACTACAATGAAACACACTATAGTGAAATTTGAGTCTCTGTTGAAGCAGAACAAATTGATTTGTGAATTAATAGTTTTATATGTTACCATATAAAGAAAACAACCATATAATTTGTGAATTAATAGGTTTATGTAACAAAAAAATCAATCTATTCCGCTTCAACAGAGACTCATATTTCACTATAGTGTGTTTCATTATAGTTTTGAATATAGAATATAGCATACTTTTGTTAGCAATAGTTAATAAGCTCAACCATTTTTTAGCAAGTGTTTTTCTTAAAGATGACTTATCTGCATGTTTTTTTACTTGTTTTCAACTCCAACAAAATGACATCATAGATATATAGCATTGCAGAAAATCAAGTCCAAATTTGAAACCAAAGCATTGTGGGTGATCATGTAGCTAGAGATTCCATTTGCATCATGTTTTTCATTTAATTTGTCATTTCCTACTTGTTGGCTTGCCTCAAATTAACTACCTTATCCCATGAGCTAGGATTTGAGTTATTATAAGCATATATGATGTGATCTAACTATCATAGCCTCTTGTCTTCACAAAACACAATGAAATAGACTAACATCTTTACATGGTGCTCTATATTTTCCTTACCAATTTTTATTTATAAATCTTTTGGAAAAGGATCTTATACCTCTAAAACCTATTCCATATGACTATCTTTTGTTGCTCTTTGATTGGATAGTCTTGATGGTTGGGTAAACCCACAAAAGTGGTTTATAATTTGAGTGAGGAAGGAAAACTGGCAAAAAATGACCCCATGCAAAAAAAAAAGTTTTAGGGGTTCGAACAAACTTGTAGGTTTGAGTGAACCCATTAAATACTGGCACCACATTTCTTGCCCAAAAAAAAAGAAAATGCAAAAGGAAAGGGGGTTCGCTCGAACTAGGGTTTGAGCGAACCCCCCTTTGCCCTCATTCCCCCCCTCAAGAATTTTGAAGCTCGAGTTGAGGATGAAAATGGAGGAGACTTCACAAACCCAACTGGAATTAGGTATTCCTTGAAATGAGCTATCCAATGACTATAATTTTACTTTTGGTTTTATTATGTATTTTTTTCTTAGTTTTATTAAACATCTAGGTTTTTCACTAAAAATCAAGCTCTTTGTTCTGCATATGTGGAAAAATAGAAAATTATCAATTTTTTTTTTGAAAAATATGAGTGCACCAGATATTGAAGTCCTTGATCCAACAAAAAAAATTGAATTTTGATACACACAAAAAAAGTTACGCGTTATATGGTCGCGCTATGTCTAAATTGTAATTGGTTTGACTTGAAACTTGATTAAAGAAAAAATATTCAATAAAAACTATCTAACCAAGTGGAAGCACTAGATATCGAGTTACAAATCTAAATTTGAAAGAATTAGAATTTTATCCTTCATGAAAAAGGTTATGTTATACTGAGTGCCACTTTTTTAAAATTTTGTTTTATGAAAAAAACTAGTTTTGAGGGAGATGGAAAAAGAAGTGCAATTTGATTCCAAAAATTTTGAAAAAATATATTTAGAATCTATAGACAAAATGTCATGAAACTCTAATTTGCATCATCTTCAAATTCCTCACAGTTTAGCCACTATAGGTGCTCAAAAGTGAAGATTTAGTTAAAAAAATTTATTTTAGTGTCCAGTTTGGCCAAAAATTGTAAACCACTATTATGGGATCACCAAGCTGCTCTTTAGGAGTAACAAAGTCCACTTTGACTGTCTAGATAGGAAATTATTATGATTGTATGCTTAATTCTAACATGTAGTTGTGCATAATCTTCCATGAATGATCTCCACTATCTATGAGGCACTATTATTTCATAAAAGATAACTTCCTTTCTGTTAGATGTTGTTGTAATGAACATTGATGGATGAGATATGAAAGCCTTCAAATGTAATCACATGTAAAGTTATTAAAATGTCTGTATATTTACTTATTTATCAATTATAGCACAATTATTCCACTTTATTATTAAATAGCACATCCTGATCACTACAACTTACCTATCTTAGTATTTTGACTAAGTCTAACATGTAGATGTGCATAATCTTCCATGAATGATCTCCACTATTTGTGACACACTGTTATTTCATAAATAGAACTTTCTTTTTGTTAGATGTTGTCATGAACATTGATGGATGAAATATGAAAGCCTTCAAATGTAATCACATGTAAAGTAATTAAAATGTCTGCATGTTTACTTATTTATCAATTATAGCACAATTCTTCCACTTTATTATTAAATAGCACAACCTAGCTACAACTTACCTATCCTAATATTTTGACAAGTTCTTTTCACAATGATTTGGGTGACAACTTATTAACTAGCTCCTTTCTTCCAAATTTGGGTTCCTTGACTTCCTAGAAATATTTGTAAGTTCTCTTTGTAAGATTTTCTGGATGTGTAGCACTTTTTGTTCATAGCTGTATTACAACAAATATGAACTTTATTCTTAAAAATTACAGAGTTCAACACAAAAATAACTCATAGTTATATCAAAATAGAAATTTTTGAATACTTAAAAATCATAAATGGTATAAATTTTTGGCAACCATAATACATATATGATTTTATTTCTTTATCCCTACAGAAAAAATGAGTTTCCCAAAACAATCTCCACTATCCGTGAGGCACTGTTATTTCATAAAAGATAGCTTACAAATTAAATAACACATCCTAGCTACAACTTACCTATCTTAGTATTTTGACAAGTGCTTTTCACAATGATTTTGGTGACAACTTTTTAACTGGCTATACTTACTTCCAAAATTGGGTTCCTTGACTTCCTATAAATATTTGTAAGTTCTCTTTGCAAGATTTTATTTGTCATTTCATGTGGCGTACAATGCATGTTGAATGCTATTCATGTTTATATATCCCCTATATGTTGTGAAGGTTTTCAATTAAGTGCACTTAGTGAAACTAACATAATAGCAGGAATATAAGAGTCATGCCCACTTCAATGATTTTTTTACAAGATAAGGATGATCATATAGAAAAAAATTAATTGCAATTTTTTTCAGGTACCTTTCAAGAAAGCTTTTGATTAGTTCTGTTTGAAAAGAGCTTGATAGTCTTCTCACAACTCTTAGAAAAAAAAAAAAACGCTCAAGTATTCTTCTAAAGCATACAAATATCTTATTAATTGAATAATGTAGTTTGAAGTATGTTTTTCCATTCATTCCTTGTTGTTTGAAAAAATTAATGAAATATAATTCCAATTGTTAACCACTATATACTTCTAATCCAATGTAGTTTTATAGGAGTACTGTAACTATGTCTTCATTATTGACTACAAATACAATCAAACTTATGAATGATGGAAATCTAGGCTTGGATCCTCATCTCCAAGTATTAGCTACCTCAAAATTTGGTCATGGTCCCAAGAGAAACAATCAATATAGACTAGATCTTTCTAATGGAGAGCATAAATAAAGAGCATCATTTCCAAAAAAGTACAATCACTATATAAATTCTAAGTTAATTCATGAGGGATCTATAATGCAACTAACAGAATATAATTATCCCATCATTTGTAGTTTAAGGTTAGTATACAACTTCAACACTATTTCTATACCTTATTATTAACATTCCAACTTTTAGGATATATTACTAATAATAATTTTACTTACAATCACATAGGTGGATTATTATTTCACAACTAGAGCTTGCATGTACGGATCATGACATCATTGGTGATCATGTCTTCCTATTTCTAGAACAAGCGGAACATCTAAAAAAAGATGCTATAGATATATATAATTCACTTGTATCATCCACAACCCCAAATTCGAAAAGAGTATTGTTTAGTGTAGACCCACCTCAATTCAAGAAGGATGTATCTCTTAGCATCAATCCTATTGAAAGTTTGAACCCATTTCAAACAAGGTGGACTATCAAAGGTCGTGTAACTGTGAAAAAGAAATCCATTGGTACACCACAAAAAATGAAAGTGGACAATTTTTCAGCTTTGATATTATAGTGGACAATTTTTCAGCTTTGATATTATAGATAGTGAACACATAAAAACACGTGTCACTTGCTTCAATGAAGTTGTAGATATTCATTATATGAAAATATTAAAATTGGAGCTATATATACATTATGTGGTGGGACCATTAAATATGCTAATAAGCTTTACAACAAGCTAAATAGTGGAATATAAATCTCCTTAATGGTTGAATCAAAGGTGTCTCTTTGTGAAGATGACCTCTCCATTCCAAAACATCAATTCTCTTTCACACCTATCAATGATATTGTGAGTAAGAGTAATAATTCACTTATTTTTTATTAAGGGTAAAATAGGTTTTGATGGGATCTAGAAACCCAGTACAAATAGGTTTTACAAGGACCTGAAACCTTAACAAAGAGAGAGCTACCTAAAATAAAAGTACAAACCAACAAGCACCATAAAGAGAAAGACAAGACTACATGAGCTGCATGAAACAGGTTTTAAAGGGGCCTTAAACCCTTTTACAAATGGGTTTTGACAAGGACCTTAAACCATTAGATACACTTAAGCACTGCTTGAATCATCTAGGAATTAGTAAACTAACCACTTAGAACATACAAATTCGAGCCCAAGAACATAGAAAAACTCAGGGGAGATACCACTAAACCAAGAGTTAAAATTTGTAAAACATCAGCTTCTGTGCAACACCAATCCACATGCACAACATCAACTTCCCTGCAACACCATTCTACTTGATCAACCAACCCAACCTCCACCTCTAAAGGAGAGGACTCCCCTCTATAGAAGAGGATGAAGAGAGACCCCTTACCACCAAAGCCATAGCTCTCCAACCCAAACAAGCTTTGCCTCAATAGGAACAAAAATGAGGAAGGAGATCTTCCCACCAACCCAACAAGTTCTAAAGGGGCCTTAAACCCTTTTACAAACGGGTTTTGACAGGGACCTTAAACACTTAGATACACTTAATCACCACCTTAATCAACCGGGCATCAAAAAACCAACCACTCAAAACATACAAATCCGATCCCAATAACATAGGAAAAATCAAGGGAGAGATCACTAAGCCAAGAGTTAAAATCTGTAAAAAATCAGCTTTTATGCAACACCAATCCACACACACACAACATCAGCTTCCCTGCAACAAAATTCCACCCAATCAACCAACCCAACCTCCACCTCTAAAGGATAGGACTCCCCTCTATAGGAGAGAATGAAGAGAGACCCTTTACCACCAAATCCATAACTCTCCAACCCAAACAAGCTCTGCCTCAATAGGAACCAAAATGAGGGAGGGGATCTTCCCACCAACCCAATAGTAATAATTCACTTGTTGATGTTATTGGAATTGTTGTTTGCGTAGGTCCAAGATCTACAATAAGGAGGAGGGATGTTACATATGTTTTGAGGTGGAGCATCAAGATATTAGATATGTTTACATCAACTATAGATGTAACTTTATGGGGACCAACAACTTAGAAAGATGGCATAAAACTTCAACACATGTACCACTTACAACAAACGATTGTTCTAGCTATTAGAAATGGGTGTGTTTAAGACTATAATGAAAAGGTAACAAGCACATTAGTCACTACACACCTATCTATAGACCCTAATATAGAAGAAGCAAAACAACTAAAAACTTGGTTTGCATAGAATGAGACTAATATTGTAGTGTCCTCCACAAAGCTTGTTGATATGCCTATTATTATTACAAGTATGACAATTAGCAACATTCAAGAACAATATGCACAAATAATACAATCCCTCCAATTCATTACAAAGGAAACAATACTATTCATGAAATCTAACTCCTTCAATTATCCGACTTGTCCTCTTCAATCAGATGGAAAAAAATGTAAGAAAAGAGTTATTCAAAATGAAGATGAAAAATGGTATTGTTCAAAGTGTGTAGCCACATTTGCGGATTACAATTATAGGTACATAATTTAGGTCAAACTAGAGGATCATTCAGATATAATATGGGCAATTACATTTGATGAGATAGCAACAAAAGTCATGGGTATGTCTGCACAAGAACTATATACCCTGCAATTCAATCATGAGGTAGAAATAAGTACAAAAGATGTAATAAGAAGTGTTCTCCTTATGCAATTCCTCTTCACACTGTCATGCAAAAATGAGACATACAATAATGAACAATGCTTGAAAGCAACAATCATTAAGGTTGAGAAGATATATTTTAATGTAGAGAGAAATTTCTTACTTTCTAAAATCAAAGAGTTGTGGAATGATAGGAACAACTAGGACTACATTCCTTATTTTCCATGAAACAATGTATATATTCTTCTACTTGTACATATTCTACTTTGCATATGTAATTTAAATAATGTACAACATATATTTTTATGGCATGTACTATCAAAAATCTACATTTTGAACACATAGTTTGAATGGTTTAGCAGACATATGTTCATCCATGAATACACAAATCATTGTTATGTATACCTAATGAATGAGAGTTTGAATAAAACATGCTTCACCCTGTTTTGTAAGTGGTCTTCTAAACTATTGTTTATGGCTAATTTTTATTGTTTTTACATCTTCATTTTATTGGTTTGAAATCTTCAGTTGTCGAGCAATGACTTCAATGGGAGGCATAGTAATCGAAAATGAAGCTATTTAGTTCAACATAATATTACTTTATTGTTCCGCAAGTAACCTGTTATTATGGTGAAAATAGAGTATATATTTGGAAACCCAATTATAAGCTTTTAAAAACTAGCTATCTAGATTTCTATTGAAAGTTGAATTTTTTTTGGATGAAGAGTTTAATTACTTACTGCTAAACATTTCTCAAATTGGAAATAATTTGAATAGATTTGATTTTAAGATTTACATCAAGTTTGGGAAAATTAAGATTCTAACTCCAAATTTGAATCATTACACTCAAAATAATTTTGGGTCCACAAGTAGAGTAGGAGGTCTTGCATGTGTGTGTTTTCATCCAGAAGTGTGCAAATCACTATGTAGTTGTTACTTCAAAAAAAGGATTAATTAATTTTTTCTATAACTAAATACAACAAAATGAGATCTTACCTTGGTCATAATTTTGTCTCTTGATGAATAAATCCCGTAATTCTAAAAATGAGAGGATTGAGATTTGCTTGTTTTTGAATAATGAACAACATTGATGTGAATACATTGTTGCCAACCTGCAAGAACCTCACCCCCTTCCTCTTATGAAAAAAATAAAATAGTTTTCTATTAACCATAAACAATGCAAATAGGATAATAACCTATGAAGAGAAAAAAACCCATCTGAAAAAAATAATAATCAAAGATAAAATGAGTAGAATAGAGTCTAGAATCTCATTTTGCTGGTAAAATTTTTGTCAAAATTTAACTGCAAACAAAGTACTTCTAAGTTCTCTGCAACATGTGTATATTTATAAAGAATTTTTTTTGGTTTAAATAGGAATATTGTTAACTTGAGGAGTAGAAAACAACAGAATATGGGCACAACCTTATCCAAATAATTTATCACAAAAATCCTTACATAGTGAAAATCTAAAATCTTCAAGCAAAAAATTGATTTGAATAGAGTTTGCAAATGGAAAAGGTTTGTAAAAAACTTGTTATGGAGAGGAAATGAGAACCAAAAAAATATAAAATCTTCATGCAAAAATTAATTGGAATGGAGTTTGTAGTTTCTACCATGCAAAAAGCATTCCAAATCCTTGTTTTGGAGAGAAAACAAGAATAAATCTAGATTGCTTGAACTACAATTGAATTGATAAACACTTTCACCATTTTTGGATCTATCTACTTTTCCTTTGATTTCTATATTTGCAGTTGTTTGCATATGCAGATACAATGCACTTTGCTTGTATGTTGGTATCACTAATTAAGTTCCCTTGTAAAACCATGCAATCACCTGGAACTTCTCTTATTTTGTGGATCATATTAAGCTACTTGTTGTGTAGTTTTCGCACACACGCCCCGCTGAAGGTAGGGACCCTCTTTCGCTTCGGTTCTGGTGTCTTGTCCCTTTCATTTGAGGTTTTATCTTGCTCTGGAATGTGCTTAAATGCTTATTTTGTTGCCTAGGTGATCCCCCTCAGTTATTCATTGAGAATCTTAAGTTAGGAATGAATTTTGGGTTTTTTCCTCTGTTCGGGACTTTCCCCTCGGGTCGGAATTTCCTGGATCCTGCTTGGATTCTGGCTAAGCAATCATTCGGAGATTTTTAGTATTTGCGGAATTCCACGTGGGTCAGATTTTCCCAAAATCCGTTCTGTCGTCAGGTTTCTGGATTTTCTTGGTTGTCTTGTTAGTTGCATTGAATGCCTTCGTACGAGCCGAAAAACTATGTATTTAACCAATCTTTGGGGATATTTGTGTCATTATGCTTTATCATTCATCATCAAGTGAGTTGAGGAGTTTGTGTTCTTGAGTGTTGAATCTGATTTTTGGCGATTGATTGCAAGTTGTTCGATTTGATAAGAGCTTCCTGTGCATTTCGCTTGTTGAGTGCCATCAGACTAGTATTTGCTTCTTCGTCCAAGTTCTCTTGCATCCATGGTATGTATTTGATCGTCTTTTCTTTCATTGATAGTTGTGGATGACGTTTTGATGGTATGTGACATCGTGGTTTTGTTGAGGTCTAAATTCTTGAATGAGTGCTCATTTCATAACTAGGGTTGAATAGCATTGTTTGATTTGTGGTCTTCCAAGTAAATCCTGGGCTAGTTTGTTTCTTTGCATTGTGAGGGGCCATGTTTGAGAAGTCATGAGTAAACCCTGGTAATGATTTAGCAATTGAGTTGTCTAAATCCTGAGCTTGTCTATGTGTTAATGGCAGACTTGTAGGGTTTGGTACTCAGGGCATCGCCATCTTATCCTCTTTCACCCTAAAATTGGCCTAGCATTTTAAGGAAATCCATAGAAGGCCCGTACTAAACTTTCCGTAAGCTTAAATCTTTGAAATTCATGATCCATATGGTGTTCTGAGTGAAATTGTGGTTTTATGTCTCAATCCAGGTTTCGTCTGTAGTTCAGGATTTTCCATTTTCCCGATTTCCTTTCATTTCCCAGAATCCGCATGCTTTCAAAGTTTTAATCCCTCTGGGGATTTCTGTCGTGTCTGGATTTTTCCAAAGTCCGATGTCCTTCATATTTTTTGAAGTTTGCAAATTATCTCCTCCTTCGTGGAAATTCGTCCCTCATGGATTTTCCCAAGCTCTGTTGAAATGTAATGGAATATGAGATAACTGGATTTGTTTGTGATTCATGTTGCATTTTTTGGTTAGTTCATGTCATCTTATGATTTCATATGTGTTTTATTGATTAAAAATGATCGGACTTAAATGTTAATAGATGTTTCTTGTTTATTCTGTTGGAATCCGATCAGTCTAGAATTTCCCAAAATTCCTCTTTGGTTCAGATTCCGCAGATGGTCCTGAAACCCAAAATTTGTTATGATCATTTCATATGAGATTTAAAAACACCTTGACTATTTGAGATTCATTCTAACGGTTTATTGATGGATTGAAATTCCCTTCCTTTGGTTTTTACTATGATTTTCGTGTTGAATGTAGTCTAAATCTAGCAGGGCAACAGAAGGATCCTCAATTTCTGAAGTAGAAAGGATTAAGATGGACACCAAGAGAAAGATCCTTGAAAGTAAAATCACATCAATTTGGTCAGAGTGATAGATACTAATGTTGGACTGTGGGACTATGAGGATTTTAAGGAAAGAATGGCAGCCAAGGATCTTCCCTTGGTGGCTAGAAGGATGAAGGAGTCGGGCTTGTCACATGTAGTAGGTTTTCCTTCCACGATCCAATGTTATGAGCTCGTCCTCAAGAGTGCAAGGTACTACAACCAGGGTACACAGAGAATTATTGGTCCTCAAGGGAGAGTAGTAGCAAATATCAACCCTATTTCCATCGCTCAAACTTTTGACATGCCAGACATATCTCATGTGGTGGCATTTAACATGGAGTCAGCTAAGGGGTTCTATGAGGAACAAACTGTCAAATCTCAACAACTCATCAATTCCTAGTTGGAGAAGCCTAAGTCTCACTACTCCAAGTTTCCCAAGCAACTATTTATGGAAAAATTCAAGGAGTACTATGATGCCATCACTTTTCTCAGTAGGGTGGTTGGATTGAGAAATGCAGGTGTGTTTGAGAATTGGATGTGTCATGCCATTGTGAGGATGGAGCAAGATTTGATTGATTATCACTGGGAAGGGTTGATTAGTAGGATAATCCATGAGCAGTTGTCTAATGTGTTGCAGACCAAGACCTTCACAATGACTTCATATATGGTCTATGCACTCGTGAGGTTCCACCCCTATAGAGGATTAAGTACAAAGGGAATTTTTGGACAAGATATTACTTATGAGGCTTTCCCTCAGTTGCATTTGGGAAGCTCGAACTATAGGAGGGTGAATGATGCATTCACCATGTACATCACTAGAATGCTTCAGGGAGCAAAGCATACAAGGATTTCAAATCAAGCTAAGGATCTCATCAAGAAGTATGGGGCTTGGTTTATTCAATTCCCAACCTTCTCATATATCCGAGTTGATGGTTTCAGAGGGCTCCAATAGGCTTCCAAGGTATCCCACTAATCATATCATACTCTTGGAAGTAACTAGATAGATTTGTGACTTTGACACCATTGTTAAAAGAGATAAACATAAGACCAGATTCAGTGGAGACTTCCCCTTGAGGATTGGCATTGGAGAGGCATGTCCTTCCACCATTTCTGCCCAAGCTTCAGAAGAAGAAATGAGTACTCTTGGTTTGTCTTTTCATTCCAAGAGATCAAGGTTTGATATCATAGGTGAGGCCCAAAAGAAGGCTAGTAGAGGGTATAGCCATAAGGTTGATTTGGAGGACTATTGGGTCAACTATAATGATGAATATGATGTAAGGAAAAATAAGTTCTCCCAGCTCCCAGTGGAAGCAGTCTGATTGTACAATGTAAAGGTAGTTCTTGACCAATTGGAGGATGATGGAAACCTAATCCAGGATCATGCTTATGAGACAGTGAAGGATAGGCCAATTGGTGATGTAGATTGGCTAAAGGAAGAAAAGATAGAACTAAAGCAGCTAATGGATCCAGTTATCAAATTTACAAGGATGTGGCTAACGCACAAGCTGTGGGAGTTGGAGAATGGGGGGGGTGAAATGCACCTACAATCTGATGGGAGATTTAGACCCTCACTCCACTTCTGAGGACTCAACCGAGAAGGATCCTAAGGGAAAAGGTAAGTTGGATTCTCCATTCAAGATCAAGATTAAAGGTGTTCAAGAGGAAGAGGTCCAAGAGACAGAAAAATAGAGAAGGCCTATCGCTAAGAAAAGGTCAAAGACTAAGAGGTCTGAGCAGAAAGAAACGTCAAAGTAGGGTCCTGAGGCAGATGCTCCTGTGCCTAAGAGGAGAAGAATTATAAAATTATCAGAGAAAGAAAGTTCTAAGGAGCAAGAAGAGGTAGCCCACCTGTGATGGATGTAGAAAGTTCAAGAGAAAAGGCACGGGTGTACACAAGGAGGTCTAGGACTCCTTCCCCTAAGGATAGTGTGCCTAAGGTAAATCTTCCTCTAGTTTTTGAGCAGTATGGTGATGTGCCTTCCGCTCATGAAGCTCAAAAAAAACCAAGAGAGTTGGAAAATGTTGAGGATCATTTGGATACTGAAGGAGAAGAATTTCATGAAGGTGACCTTTACAGTGCAAAAGCTGAAGTAGAAAAGGTAATGCAATCTCCTTTAGTAGCTTATGTGGATTCCCTTGTTAGAACTGAAGAGGTCCCTCCAGTAGAAGAAGAAATAGTGAAGGTTCCATCACCTATACATGAAGAAGAACATGTTGAGGAAAAGGAAAGCAAGACAGATGAAACTCCTGAAAAAATAGAATTTGAATGAAGAGACCCCTAAAGATCAATAGGAGGAGAAATAGACTGAGGTGCAATTGGAATCCACTGTCCTTGATTGGTTGGATAGGGAAATAAGAAGAAAATAGGTTGTTGTGGAAGATAATCCACCGAATTGGGATGAGCTGCTAGCCAAGATTGGAAAAGACAAAGGTAAGAAGAAGGCTAGGGTGATTTCAAAGATTGAAAGAGATGAGGCTAGCAACAGGGTTGTCCACATTGCAACTCCTGCTCCAGATAAGAATAGAGATGATGTGGCTGCAAAAGACTACAATGTAAAAACTTTCAATTTAGGGCCCACTTTTGTTGAGCAAGATAATGAAGATTATCAGGGTTCAAGTGCGGTCATCTTGGGTAGACTGAGGAAGGAGATAAAGACTAAGCAGGAGCTAAAGAAGGAAAATGAAAATCTTAGGAAGTGTTTAGAAGATCTGATGAAACCCTTGCAATCTATTAACCCCTCCACCTCTGCTGCAAAACCTCTACCTCAAGAAACCATCACTGAACTTGAAAATATGAGGGCTTCCACTCTTGCCACTGCGACTTGGCTGAAAGGGGTGCAAGTAAAAGGTAATGAAGCCATCAAGGACATCCTATCAACATAGAAGGATGTTGCAATGACGATTGATTGGTTGAAACAGGTATTGGCACAAGACAAAGAGGACACAAACCTTTTGTTGCAGATAAAACTATCATGGAGTACACTAGGGATAGGCTAGTAAGTGATAAAATTCTCCCTTCTTCCAAAGTTGTTGAACCTTGGGAGTGGTTTAAGGCATTGCAGATTAGGAAAAAGGTCCTGAAGAAGATTTACAAGCAAAGGAGGCAGATCGATGATACCTTGGCTGGTGTTTATAGTGGATCCATTGCTTTCTTTGAGATTATGACAGGGAGAAGAAATATTTCTCCTAAGTATTTGAGTTTGGAATAGTTAAGAGGATGGTGGCAGGATGTTTATGCCCTAATTAGTGATGATTCTATTTCTAAGCACCAGCTAGATGATGCAGCCACCTATCTTGTTGTTATTGACAAATATATGACATACAAGGTGGATTGGGACAAATCGGTAAAATAGTCAAGGGAAGAAATTGCATCAATTGAGAACTAACTTAGGGTTTTTCCTTTACCTCCTATCACCGACTTCGATAGGGTTCTTTTGAAGGTTCATGAAGGGCTGGATCAGAATAAGGACAAAGGGGAGGTAGTTAATGATTAGCTACATCGAGATTTTTGCTTCCCTATTATTTTTCCATGCATTGGTCCAAGTTGCATTGGAGATCCCAGGCCGACCTGGATGAAGTTCATGCATTTAATGCATATGTTATTTTATTTTGAATTTCTCTTGGCCGACTTGTTGTGCCTTATTATTATTGTAAAATCTTATCTAGGCTAACATGTTTGGGGGGTTCTATAAATGTGGCATTTTTCCTCTTTTGTAAGGGTCAAGAAGTTTTAGATATATACACATAGAGAGATAGCTAGGAGTGAATTCAATAGATAAATAGTTGTTCTCAAGCAAATATTGTAACAAAAAGCTAGAATTGTTGCTATAGTGGATAATTTGAAGCAAGTAATGACATTGTGATTTGGTGCCATACTTGTGTTCCTTTATCTTGCATGGTTCTTGTTTTTCTATCTTTAGAACTACTTTGAGGAAGATTAATGTTTAGAAGTTTAGAATTAGAATCAATTCAATGATGTTCATGATTTGATATTTGAAGTGTTGCAGCAATCCCTAGTCCATACTTTTCGCAGCCAACTGATTGTTAGTTGCTTTTCAAAGTTAGCCTGGACTTTATGTTCATTGTGCTTAGTTCAGTTATGAGGGTTTATTCATTTCAATTGCAATAGGGTTGTTTGAATGAATTTTCATGATTTGAAAATATCAACACCTTAGAAGATTATACTGTTTCTATAAGATTATAGATCTATCTGGGTCAAGTAGAAATTGGTTTTGAGGGATTGGTCCATTCCGAGTGTTTGGTCATTTGCATTGTTAATCTTAGGTTTAGAAATCTCTTTGAAACCCCTTATCTTTTGCTATTTCTTTAATTATTGGATTAAATTTAGGATTGAAGTATCATCATATTGCTAGATCTGATAAATTGAGATTCAGTATTTTGCTTGTAGTAAGGTCCCATTGTGATCACCGACATTTTCACATTATAACTGAGTTGTTTATGCATTGTCAAGACCTAACATTAGAGACCTTAGGGTTATCTCTTGAGGCTTGCTGATAGATATTTACCTTTCAAGAGAGATAGGATTTCATATTCTGTCTGAGTTGTTGCTGTGCAGAAAACATCATCAACACTACTGGAGTGCAATATCTCACAATGTGAAATGAAAAAAATTGTCCAAACTACACACCAAAAATCTAAAACAATTAGAACATGATGTATCTAAAAATATAAACTTGTGGGTCTATGCATGGAGTATAATCTTCATATTTGTTGTTGTATTCTTAAAATGTTATTACCTTCTCTTTAGCAGCTAAGTAGCTCACTTGTATAGGGGCATGTGAAACTTGTTGTTCTAGAAGGTATCTATGCTTATGAGAGTAAAACATGCCCCCAAAATAAAATGAAATAGCACATGAGGATAGGAGCATCAAAGCAACAAGCATCACCCTTATAGACTTGTCTAAATGCATTCTTGATTTATAATCCTTATCCTTCATTTTTTTGAGCCAAGATATCAACTATTGGAACATGCCCTTCACTCATACCTTTGAAAGACTGTAGATATGTATCATCAAATCACTTTATTCACCACTGGGAGTCCACCTATCCCTCCATTTTAGACCTATATTTATATGTATGATTTTTTTTCTATACCACAACCAAACATTAAATACCAAAAAATATCAACCATGAAATGATACATATTTTTATTGTGGAATGTTTTTGTTAGAAGACACACTAACATAATTTAGGAGGGAAATGTTGAATTTACCCTACATTGGAGTTGAGTAATGATCGTGTAATGTATAGTATAGTGTATATTTTGTAACATTGGCTTTCATGGTTCATAGAAAATTAAGATTTGTAGCAACCCCTATAATTTGTCTATAAAAATTAATTTGCTTGAGTTGTATTGAAAATAACACTTACTTGTTTCCTTTATCAACACAAAATGAATATGTCAATTACGAAACAACTTAAATGTTTGCAAAATCATTGATCTATCTATTGATAATTTTATGGTAGACATCAAGCTTTAAATTAAAAATAATGATAAAGTCTTCCATTTTCAATTGTATGGCTAGGATCAGTTGTTTATTTGACTAGGTAGGGTGTTCTAACTTGCCTACTATTTTAAATTATAGATAATGGCCAGTAGCAATGGAAAAAGTGTAGCTGAACCCCATTAAATAGAACTTCAATGAATACAAAGTCGTAAAAGAAGTCGAGATTACCACTCTTTTCATAAAGAGGAAATAAGTGCCTGTTGTCATTTGCAAAACATAGAGAAACAAAGACCGCATGAATCACAACCTACAACATCATCAAAAAACAACAGTAACTTCATGACCACATAAAAAAAGTTTTGAAATAGAATAGATTCACTATCAAACTTGCAAACATGCACTATATGTAAGGAACACTACCCTAATATGCTTTTTCACACATCAAACACTAATTATATTTGCAAGCTATGTTTCAATGAGAAAGGCATACATCAATTTTCATCCCTTAATAATATGGACCCAAGAGAAGAACCTACTATGTTGCAGAATCTCACTCAAGTAGAAGAGATTCTCATAGCAAGAGTAAACCCAATACTACAGGTCGGACATGCTCATGGAGGGTAGTATAAATACAATGGCCACACAATTAGCTTCCCACAAGACATAAAAAACATTGAAGAGGTACTTCCACATAGAATTAGAGACCTAGATGTCCTAATAGTTCGAAGGTTGAATACAAGAGGAAAATATTACGACTGCTATGTAAGCAGGAGTCATATTAGAAATGCATTGCAATACAAATTGAACCATGACCCATACTATAGCAACATTGAAATAAATGCAACCTACGTAGAACAACTCCCAAAAACAAGTACAAACATTTCAGACATTCTTCATGCCATTGAAATTGATGAAGAAACAATGGCCCCAAACAGTGAACCTGGCACTAATGAGGAACAAAGTCAAAATGCATCAACATACACATCATCATTTATGGTTAGGAACCCAAATAGATCATGTGAACTAGAAATCATTAAACAAACCCTACAAATTGAACAACCAAAAAATAACACTATTAATTGGCCTAAAATAAGTTCTCCAATAAATGAGTACAATACGGATGGCCTCTTTGATATGTTATTTCCCATGCTCTTTCCAAATGAAAATTCTCTACAAATGAAAGCACAAATTAAGGAAGTAAAAATGCATGAATATGTATTATATTTAATGAGATTTCATGACCAAAGATTTGGAAGACACCCAAGGTTTCTATATTTCATCTCCAATCTTATGATGCATCATCATAGCCAAGGACTTGCAATAGTTTTCCTTAAGAAAAATGTAGAAGAAAACATACCAACCACTATTGAAAACCTTCATACACACCTGAAAAAACTTCCAAACAAATAGCTAGCTAAGCAACTTATGAATTTTTGATCTACCATGAGAGGGACAAGACCATATTGGAACAAGTGTCATGTTGAGCTATGAACTATGATCAACTAGATAGGGTCACCAACTCTATTCTTCACATAAAGTGCAGTAGATACAAAATGGCCAAATTTACAACTATTGCTCTCAAATGACATAAGATTAACAATGCAATCAAATAAAAATTGCACAGATAACATAATCAATAACCCCCATACCACATCCCTATACTACATCAATGATTCACAATATTTCATCAAGAAGTCATTGAGAATATTCTTCATACAAAAGAATATTGGTATAGGTATGAATGGAAACATCGAGGGACTGCACATTTCCATGAATTCCTTTGGTTTGAAAATGCTCTAGACATGGACAAACTTGATTGGAAAGATAACTTGGAAGTGGAAAGAGCAAGATTTTTTTTGAAAAATATGTCAATGCTTGGAACCCTTGTACTATATCTCACAACAATAATACAACACATCGATCTCCACTTGATGATCCATGTTTGTTAAACACAAATGAGATATTTAGTACAAAATCCTCTAACGACTATGAAGAGTTAATTAATTGTGTCCAAAGGCACACAAATGCACCGAGGGAACATATCTACGTAAGGGTAATAAAATAGAATGTTGATACAAAGCTTCATGGAAAGAACAAATTATCTCTATGTTATCATATGACAATGATGGTAAAAAATAAATGAGCCCACAAGAAATGATGATAGATTAAACATACATAACCCATAAATGATTTCAATATGGAGAGCTAATATAGATTTCCAACCAGTCATCTCGTGAATACTTGTTCTCAAATACATTTCCAAGTATGCATCAAAAGTAGAGAGAACATCAGAGAGCTGTCTTAATATGCTTATAAGAATTGTTGCAAATCAAAAACCTAAATATGAAGCTTTCATAGCATATCAAAAATTCATGATAGAACTTTTGGTTGACCGTGATATAGGAGCAAACATGTCATATGTTTTAGAAGTTTCCCCTTGCCATTTGCAACTAATCATTTACATCATTGAATGTTGGTAAAAAATTATTCTACCCCTTCACAAGAACAACAAATAAAAAAAAACTCAAAACTAGCTACACTCTACCACTAGAAACAATAACATTCCTCAAATCTGCAAGATCCTTTTCCTACTCTTCATGTAGAAAAGGATGTAAATGGAAAGAGAGGAAACACAAAGTAATCGTCAATTTCTTCCCAAAGTTCTATACTATTCCAAAGCAGGAGTCAGAACACTATGAAACATTTTGTTGGTGTGAATTACTCTTATACAAGAACTTCCATGACATAGAGATTGACATAGGACTTACAAAAGATACAATAATAACAAATTGGAACAACATGAATACAAACAAATATGATGTATGGTACATTTATCATACAATTAAAATGGAAGCTAATGGTGATGATGATGAAGATAGTGGTAATGAGGTAAACACAACAAATACATCAAAATTGAATGAATGGGAATTTCTATCACAAATGGGACTTACTAATAATGTCAATCTAGATGAACTCCAAATACTCGGTAGGAATGATTTTGATAACAACTGGGATCAACATAGTGTACACCTAGATTTACATGCCACCACATTTCACTTCATAAACACAACAAAATGTCCAACCAAAATGAAAACATGGACACTAGATTCGATGTCAAAAATTATACATTATCACCGAAACAAAACCTAACACTTACAATAATTACAAACCAATACAAAGATCATTCCTTAAACAAACCCTTGCATATGATCATTCAAGGAACTACAAGAACTGGAAAATTTTACCTTATTGTGTGCATAAGAAATGCACTTCAAAGTAAGCTACCACAACAAAAGAGTCAACTACTTGCTTTAGCTCCCATAGGAATTGTTGCATTTAACATACACACATCAACTATACATTCAAAGCTTAGGATTCCAATAAAACAAATAAAACCATTGCAAGGAAAAACACTAACAACATTCAAAGAATAAATGAAACACATAAGGTACATCCTCATAAATGAAATGAGTTTCATAGGGCCAAAGCTACTATTAAAGATAGATAGTAGACTACGAGAAGCATTTCCCCAAAAAAAAAAATTGCTTCTTTGGTGGTGTATCTATAATTCTAATAGGTGACCTCACACAACTACTACCTATCATGGACAAACCCATCTATGCATCACACTCTAATGCCAAAATGTTATGGGAATAATTTACTACAGTAGTTACATTACAAACAATGTTTCATCAACAAGGCATCGATCCAACTCAAACACAATTTTGTGAAACGCTTAAAAACATACGTAATATAGAACCAGCACAACAAGATTGGAAGATGTTAATGACCTACCCAAAAAAAGTACATACAACTACTGAAAAAAATAAATTTGGCAACTCAATTAACCTTTGTGCAACGAATGACTTCGTTAGACTACACAACAAAACAATGTTAAAACAACTAAACCTTCCAGTTGCATTAAGTATTGCAATAAACACAAGATCCAAATCAAATATTGACACACAAGATGACCAGCTTGAAAAACAAATCATATTATGCAAATTCCAACAAATCATACTAACAACAAACTTATGGACTCAAGTAGGACTTATAAATGGATCCCTTGGGGAGTTTGTTGATATTGTTTACAATGTAGGCTCTAAACCACCAAATGTTCCAATGTACATTGTAGTAAGAATCAATAACTACAGTGGGCCACCATGGAACTAGAATGATCTAAAGGTTACACCTATAATACCCATATCACTAGGTAATCATAGGAAAATTCCATTATCCATGGCATAGGAAATTCCTATTCATAAATCACAAGGCCTAACCCTACAAAGATAAATAATTGACATTGGTAAAGTTGAAAGACAAGGACTAAAATTTACAGCTCTATCAAGAGTAAAATCATTAAATCAACTTAATATCCAACCAACATTCTCCTTCAAGTGATACTCCAAAATTCAAAACCATCCATACACAATGATCAGAAAAAAGAGGAGAATCGCTTACAATTAATCTTGCTATGAAAAAATGAGGTATGCACTTGGAAATCCAATCTCTTTCACATTAAGACTGTGTAGTTGATAGTATATTTATTACACAATATTTTCCCCTTCACAAATTGATTCAAACTATTATTAGTATGTAGGTACAAATATTAATTTAATGGTGGGCATGAACTGCATCTCAACCTTGACCAGAATCCAAGTAAGCAATGCCCAAATCAAGCTAGTTTTTATGTTCTTTTTGCAATTATTAACCTTGCAACCAATTTTATGGGATGTTCACTACAAAACATTAAATTTTTTTCAATATGTTTAGAAAATCAATGCACAAAAATTTTGCATAAAAACTTTACACAACATTTGTGAAAAAGAAGTGTTTCAACAATCCAAATATTTCTCAAGCTAGCTTCAGTATTCTTCAGTATGCTATTGATGTAAGTCAAAGTTGGCTTCATTCCTTACAATTTGATTCCGCTTTGTTTTTTTCTATAATTTGATTTAAATCTGGGTTAAAAGATACTTTGATTTAGACTTTTGGCGATGTCATTATTATTTTAGTGTGTTTTATCATTACAGGGAATGTAAATGTAACTATTCTTGTATGTTCTATAAAACATGTTTGCTATTTTTTATTAGAGTGACAGAAATAATCTAGCACATTTTAAAAATTATATTAATTCTTTTGTCAAGTGCATTTGTTGAAAAAAAAACTAAGCACTAACTTGTTTTTTATGGATTGAATTTTTTATATATCTTTTTAATAGCCAACTTAGTGGCCCTGTTCCAACAAGAACACCACTCTCAAGATCTGCCAATGTTTTTATTCCAACTATTGTGATTACAAATGGATTTTTTGAAAGGCTTTAGATTCATCATTTGGCACGTATGCAACCATATATGAGCAAAATGGGAGGTTTTGAACAGGGCATGTACATACATCAAGCATAAGGTACTATTTCATCACATCTTTCAAGAAACCAGTAGAAGAAGAAGTTCCATATTTTAAGATCAGACTAAAGGATTAGAGCAACCCATTAAAAGAGTTGGATGTTGGTTATTAATATATTATGGAGGATTTCCTTCTCTAACTTTCTCTTTGGCAAGTTGTTTTTCTCAGCAACAGTTGAAAACTCCATTATAATTATTTAGTTTTTATGTACCCTTTATTTTTCAATTTAATAAATCTTCTTACAATAAAAAAATATGATGGCTTGTTTCAATGGTATTGAATGTGGGACCAAATCTTGCATGGGATGACCATTATTTATATATAAATAAATGAACACTAAATAAATTTATTTTGAATATATTGGGATATATTTATTTGTTATTGATTTAGCCACACATTTCATTTATATATATATATATATATATATATATATATATATAAGTACAATTTATTTTTAATAAATTTGTTTTCAATCAAATAATAATATTTTTTGAAAAAAAATTCAATTCAACTAACATACATAAATAGTTGTGGACTCATTATACTTTCACTTCAAAGTGGTCTATTAATTGTTATCATATCTCATAATTTGAAAATCTAAAATTTATAGTATTAATAAATAATAAACTAGGCTTATCTATTGTACTCATTAGTTGTAATTAAACATGTTTGATTTATTACAAAATACTACACAATAATTGAATGTTAAAATTAATTTGAACAATACAGGAATTAAGGGAGTAAAAGCATAACGAATCTTTGTTAAATTGGAATATCATCTCAAATTCTAATTTATTAGAAAATACAAAAAAATAACATTCCCATTTCAAATATATTTATCCTAAAGAAATTGTCTTTCTTTTGAAATATTTCGTCTAATATTCTCAAAAGGGTTACTTTATGTTGAAGGCAACAAACCTTCTCCTAAGAAAATAGAACTATCATTTATTTATATTCCCCACTATATTAAATCATGGTTGAGGATGAATTTTGAGATCTATTTCTCAATTATATAATTCAAAGAGATGACCTTGATCCACCTTGTAAAGTACGCAGTGGTGGTACCTAATTATAAATTTATGCCCATTTGAGGAGGTAGGAGTAATCTTCCCTATGAGATTGAGCCCCCATTATGAAAAAGGCCACTGAGTCATGTTCAGTCAAAGCTCTTGAGTTGGAGCATGGATGAGGTCCCCATGTTGTTGACACTGTAGACATTTCTTTACAAATTGAGTGGATTCTTGTTCCATTGTTGGACAATAGTATCCCATCCTTAGTAACTTCTTATCCATAGTAATGCCACAAATGAAGAGTGAGGATCTTCGGATAAGGGTTTTTTGTAAGTTGTGGTGAGGTTGGATGGAAAGTTTCTGCTATGGAGGTAAGTGAAAATTTCATGGTACCAAGGTGAACTAGGACCAACAATCTCGTACATAAATTCTAATTTGAGAATATCGAAAGATTTTATTGAGAAGTTGTTCAACTAGGAAGTCACATTTTAGACTATTCTATGGCATATCTAGCAATGATCCAATGGTAACCATTGCATCTGCTGCCCTTTTATTGACCCTTGGTATTTTTCAAAGGTTATGTTAATGAAATGCAACTTGAAGTTGTCCACCATTATTTTTTATGGTATCAGTTTATCATCTTTGGTTTGATAGTCATTGTTAACTTGCCTTACTATCAACTGAGAGTCCCCAAGAACTTGTAGCTCCTGAATATGCTATTGAATAGTACTTATCAACCCTATGATTAGATCTTCATACTCTGGTATGTTATTCATGCAAGGAAATGCCAATCTCTAAGACTTATATATACAATCACCTTGTGGGGTGGTGAATAATATACCTACTCTATATCCATGTTGCATATGTGATCCATCACAATATAACTTCCATTGGTTTGTTGATACCATGATAAATATTGCTTCATCTAGAAACTCAGATACTAGGGGATGGTCTACACATAATGGTGCTTCAGCTAGTTGATCGGTGATGAATTCCCCTTTTAATTCCTTATTATCAATGTACTCAATGTCAAATTCACTAAGGATCATGACCCATGTTTCCAAGCAGCCTATAAGGGTAGCTTTGGATAGTAATTATTTTAGTGGATCGACCTTAGAAATGAGCTTAACTTCATGGCTGAGCATGTAGTTGTAGACACTTAAAATTGTCCTAACTAATATTGCACTTGAATTTGATTATTAACACTGTTTTGTCCTAAATTCACCTCCTCTCTGACTATTTAATTGAATGGTCCTAGTTGTTTAATTAAATGTATCAATTTCTCCTATTAATCAAATGATCACTATTATTTTGCTAATTCACCCCCTTTCACACTAATTTTCATCTTGTTTAATTGGATAATGTGAATTATTTAAATTAAACACCTTATGTGCTCTCATTTAATTGACTAATCTTAATTATTGAATTAAATTTCATTTAACCCCCTTTCATTACATAAATTAATCATTTAATGAGCATCCTAATTTTACTCAACTTGCACAATTTTTTTTTTTTAATTATCTAATTTCTATTTTCCCTCACCCTGCCACTTGCAAGGGAATATTCCCTTAGAATATTCCTCCATTTGAACTCCAAAATGGAATATTCTTGTAACAAACTTCCTAACAAGTTCCTAATCTATAGGAAGTGTGCTTCTTTGAATCAATGAGATCCATTGATTAAATCCTTGATCCTTGTCAACTTGCATTCTCACTCATTGATGAGAATCCTTGATCCATGCCTTCACCTCTCATTACATCTCATTCATTGATTGATCAAATCAATCCTACCCATTGATTCACCATTTTCTCCCATAAATGCTCCCCATTTCTTTGAGAAAGAGATCCATAATCATTTGAGCAAAGTTATGCTATTGAAATGCATCCATACTTTAATCCATTAGCATTCATTTGAGCATTTTTCATCCATTGTGGTTCAAATCATCCATTTTCATCAATCTTTTATCAATATCTAATTAATCTTTGAGCTTGTTTTATCCAAGGGATTGGGAAAGGGCTGACAT
Source organism: Sequoia sempervirens (assembly GCA_007258455.2). NCBI lineage: Eukaryota > Viridiplantae > Streptophyta > Pinopsida > Cupressales > Cupressaceae > Sequoia > Sequoia sempervirens. The sequence goes on along the minus strand of VDFB02086081.1, from coordinate 253,600,565 downwards.
TCCACATCAATGCAGCACCAATCCCCCAATGGGATGAGGTTTGAGGGATTATAATAGGTTTTCATTATTCGTTTCTTGATGTTTATGTTTAATGGCTTCCTTATTTTAATGGTTTTCAAGTATTTCATTGAGATTATAGCTTACTAGTTAAATATTGCTTAGAATCTATTAGATTTGGCGTATTTAGCTTGTGTTATGATTATAGTCACATTTTGGTGCTAGAGGGAGGGAAGAACTAACTAGATTTGACAAATTTTCCTTGAGTTTCCTGTGTTTTGAAGGTTATAGGTAGGGTGGCGCTTTTTCTTTTTACCAAAGCATGCTTTTGAGGAACAACAATGCTTTTGCATTATAGAGGAACTTTTGAAATACAATGATGTTTTTTCTTTATGGCAATGCTTTCAAAAATTTTGATAGAGAGTCTCTTTTGACATAGCGACACTTTTGAGCTCATTGCTTTTTTTTACAGGTGCAACAAAGAGGATCTTTTGAAATTCACCAAAGCGATGCTTTTTCATTATAGTGGCACTTTTTTGGAACAACGATGCTTTTTTTGTCTGACAGAGAAGCACTTTGGTGGCACAAAACTTTTGCAAGGTAAAACAAAGAGCTAGATTTTCATGTTTTCTTTGATTTTAAATTTAATCCACTCTCTGATCAATTACTAACTTCTGGTATTTTTTTATGAGGCTAACTAATTTTGAAGATTTGGAAAGGAGTGAAAAACTAGGAAATTATTTACCCCAACTTGGTGGGGTCATAACTTTCTACTCAATGCTTGGAATTCAAACCCGTTTACACTATTGGAAAGGTCTCCAAGAGTACTAACTTGGTTCTTAAAAATAAAATGCCTTTGACATTCAATTTTAAGGAACTGACACAAGTTTCAACCCCGAATTCCACTTCGAAAACCTCCAAAAAATATGATTTACTAGAACCTAGAAAATACCAAAAAAATCTAAAAATTTGGATTTTTGGTTTTTCTCAGTTCTGTCACCTCTAGAACATCTTGGGACTACTCTAGATTGCTTTATTGTAAAAGTGTTTTATACACTTATGGGATGATATAACCCATCATATGTTGCTTTATTTCATGTTTTAGGACAACTAGCTTTCAATTGGGTCTAAAATTTACAATGCTACAATCTTTCAAAGTTGGCTAGAATTGAACCCATACATCCTCACCATTGCAATATCGGCTTAAAATTGAATGAATACAAATTCATACTTCAGTTTGGTGCTTTTAAAATGAATTCATCATTTCCTTTGACGATTTAAAAATAATTAGTGTATGTTGTGCTTGTCATTCTTGTGTGAACTTCTAGTGTGCATCCACTCCCCTTGTGCTTTGTGTGATCTCAGGTGAAGAGAAACACTCCAAGTTCACAAAATTTTTTGGTCACCCCAAGAACTTGCTATGCATCCTATTCCCTTTCACTTTGTGTGATGTTGGGTGAAGAGAAATAACATCTTTCTTGTATTTTTTGGATAAGGGCCTGCTAATGAGATACAATCTGCAATGGATAACTTGTATAAGTGACTCTAAAAGCACCTTTATGATGGGTCTATACAAAGTTTGTGAAATTGAAAGAAAGTAGCTTATATTTGGGTAGGAATAGCATACCGTACCTCATCCTCATCCAAACATAATGAGTTGGGTAGGAACAACTAAATTCTTAAGTGGCTTACATTTGATCTATATGTCACAATGTTCACAGTTGTCATTAAACACTTTGTCTTAGCAACCTATCCTTTTTTTCTAAAATGTACTTTGAAGTAGTGCATGGGAGTAAGTTACTTACCACGTCTGGTTTTTGGTTGAGGAAATAAAGCAAATAGGGAAGGGACTCTTTTGCTTGGCATGTCAAGATGGTACATTTCCTTGACATAGCCTAGTTGTCCACTCCATATTTACATATTTCATCATTCATTAGGGTATGAGGTAAGCCTACCAAGAAGTACGTACCTACTCTCTAGGGTTGTTATTGCTTGTTCTTGTTGAGTCAGTTTGTTGCATTGCTTGATTTAAAAAGAACTCAAAATAAACATTGAACATTGTCACCAAGATTTCAAACCCTTTGGACTTAGTGTGAATACATTTTAAAAGCCCTATATTGTTGCTTGTCCCTGAGGATATTTTTCTTTTTTCAAAAAAAATCTTTAGAGGCTTCTAAATATTTGGACTTATATCTCAATTCACACATTTTAAATTTGCTTAGTTATAGGCATTTAGAGTCAAATATACTCAAGACATTTGAATGTGATAAAAGTAATCTCACTAATAAAATTTTAAATCAATTGAACACACCACATGTTGGGCTTAATTTCAAAACCATACAAACTCCCAAAGCAATAAAATGAAAACAAGGAAATTTATTTCCAAACATTGTATCCAAGTTCTACCATCCAAATATTGAGTTTTTAAGTTTATCACTTTAAGGGTAAAGCATGTTTTCACTACCTTGGTAAACAAAGCATGTTTACCAACAAATTGTATCCAAGTTCTACCATCCAAATATTGAGTTCTTAAGTTTATCACTTTAAGGGTAAAACATGTTTTTCACTACCTTGGTAAACAAATACCATCTCAAAACATTAGGATCAAACATCACATCCATCTCAACACATATTACATCTCACCTCACAAACAACTTTGAAACTTTGGACACATAAACATTCTAGACTTAGGTTATCATCAAATCAATCCCCTAACTTAGCTATATGTTTGTAAATGAAATCCATTTCCATACACTTAGTTGAGTTAGTCATCATCCTTTTGAACAAATCTATCCTAAAGGTCACAAGTCAACCTTTATATTCACAAATTCATTTTCACCTTTTATCCAAAACATCAAACCTATAGTCTAAAGTGTTGTCCAAAGTTTAGAAGTTCATCATCCATATCACTCACCCCTTTCATAATCCACTCCCATAATTGGTCCTAAACACCTTAGAGTTTCACTTTTATAACAAGATGAAAACACAAGAGAGATATGGATCAAAACCAAAATTTATCTACCATGAGTGACACAAACCAACAAAGCCTTAGAATGAATGAGCTTAATCCTATAGGTTTCACAATTCCAACCTACAATCCATACATAGGTCATCATATCCTACAAACTACAATGACACAACAAATGTGGGTATTCCAAATCAAAACTTTGGAACATCTTGTCACATGATAGATTTAAATCAATGTCAAAACTTACCAATCTATCAACCAAATGATCAAAGCATGAGTCTTCATCAAAATGTTAGCTCACCAAGTCAATACATGTCAAACATGAACATAATAAATGTAAACATATCAAATATGAACATGTCAAATTCACACTTGGTAAACTATGGGATAGATACATTCACACCTAAAAAAATCATTCAATGTCCACAACATCAACCACATCCTCAAAATCCATACCAAAATCAACTACATCAAGGGTTTCAAATTTAGTATCAAGATCAATATCTACAACATCAAATTTCCCTAAGTTCACTTACCAAAATAGTTGATACACTTCTCTAACAAATGTATCCACCTCCAAATCAATACACTCTTCATCAAAATAATCAAAACGTTGATTTGTATCCACAACATCAACTGACACATCTCCAAAATCAAGCTATTGGATATCAAGAAGGACAACATCAACAACAAGATCTATCCCTACAAAAACACGATCAGTCATAGCAAGATCAAACACAACAAGCACAAGCTTCATAAGATACCAACATCATCACCAAATGTGAATACACTCCTTTAGGGGAGCCAATTGAATCAACATTAAACATGTTAGTTCATGCTAAACTTATCACACTTCTAAAATAATTTGGTAATTACGAACCTATTTTCAAATTTTCATATCATGGTGACATGGATTATTGTGAATATCATAAAACAAAAGGTCATGACACATAAAACTGTTTAGTGATAGTTGATTTCCACAATCCATAGAAAATGTTGCAAATTATTTCTAGATTTTGATTGTGTATGTTTTTTTGCATCAACATTTTGGATCACACTCAGTGATCTTTTTTCAACTCTTCATCATAATGATGGATCATTGAGTGTGATCCAAAATGTTGATGCAACAAAACATACACAATAAAAATCCATAAATAATTTGCAACACATGAAACTATATTAAACTCAAAGATCTCATACAAGACCTTATTGATTGAGGAGAAATAACTATTGAAGACAACCTTTAAGGTTCAACCACTAATGGTAACATTGACAGTATCTCAACCTCAAGTGTTGAGGACAATGATCAACATCCATCTACCAATGATCACATTGAAGAAGTTTCTACCTCATCCAATGAGAAAATCAACATACCTCAAGATTCACTTCATAATCATGATCAAAATCCCTCACCAATATCTAACAATGATCCATTCTAAGAAAACTTAACATTTGATCTCATGGTTGAAGACATTGACAAAATTTCTACCACAATTGGTGAGGATAAAATTCAAGATTCATTTTCCAATTATCATGTTGACAATGTCTCTACATTTCCCAATTATTTAGATGACATACATCAAGAATTTATTCCAAAGCCTGATCAACATCTTTCACCAAAGTCTAGCAATGGTCCTTTCCAAGACACATTGATATCATTTGACCTATGGTTTTCACGTATTTCATTGGAATGATAGCTTAACTAGTTAGACATTGCTTAGAATCTATTGGATATGGTGTATTTAGATTGTGTTATGATTATATTCATAGCAGTGTCTTAGATTTTGGGATGTAAAGACAACTACTAGACATGCTTTTTCCATTGGTGTATAATTAAGCTCAAATCCTACCAAACTCCTGTTGATGTTGTCTATAGCTCTTTCATTTTCTTCATCATGTTGTGCCAAAAGAGATCCTAAATTTGTTGAGGTTGTTGAGATATACAGGATCAAAGGTCTACCTATGATTGGTGGTGTGACCAATGGATTAGTATGGGCCAACTATACTTGATCCATGAAGAATCAAAGCATAATTATTCCACTAAACCTCAGACCAATAAGATCAATCAAATTAAAAATAAACTAAGCACACATTAACACTTAACATATTAAACTATGAAAGCTTTAAAAACACCTATTCTAATCCATTGAAACTTATCCTATTGGTGGAGTGGTGTCACATTGATGTGGAATGGAGACCCTTTCCCAATCCTGTGGATAAATGACCCTATTCCGATCGATTTTATTGAAGAGAATCGATGGAACCAATGATAGATGTGTGATTAAACATGATTTGAATGATAAAATAACATGATGCAAGATATTTTAACATGATTTATGATAAAAGGATCAAAATGTGTGAGTATAAAGCTAATATAAATGAATTTTAAGCTAAAAATATTGAAACCCTAATTACCAAATAAGCTACATGAATGCATATATGTTACCATGGAAGCCATTAATGGAAGCTAAGATAATTATTGCAAGTAATTAAGCTAAAATGATACTAAAAAAAGTGCTAAATATGAGTGTGAGTGTGAGTGTTTTCAACAGCATAAGTTTGCTTTGAAAAAGGTGGATCCATTTGTCTCCAAATAGTGACCTATTTATAGGAGGATGAATAAGAAATGAAAGTTTGAGATTAAAAAGCTTAATCAATGGTAAAAAATGGAGGAAATATGAAACATGGATCATGGATTCTCATCAATGGATGAGAATCAACGATCACATGGATCGAGGAAATAATCAATGATCACATGGATCAATGAAAGAATCAAGGGCTCATATTCTTTCAAACAAGCACACTTTTAGCTTGCACAAGAAGTCTTGTAAGTTAACTTGCACATGAAGTTTTGTAAGTTTAATGCAAGGAAGAATATTCATTTTTTCAAATGAGTGAAGAAAGAGAATATTCTCATGGGTGAGGGAAATAAATATTTAGCAAATTAAAAAAAGTTTTAATGTGCAAAAGGGGAAGGAATATTCCATGGGAATATTCTTTTTGGAGGAATGTGCAAAGGAGGAATATTCCCTTCAAATAATCCTTTACAAGTGGTGGGATTAGATTTAATTAAGTAATTTTATAATTAAATAAGGTTTTAATTATGAAAATTAGGGGAATTAGATGATATTCATTAAATAAATGATTTAATGAAAAAGGGGGAATAGTGATATGATATTTAATTAAATAACTTAGGGTTATTTAATTAAATAAGAGGACTTTAGGGATTAAATTAAATAATTTTATTTATTAAATTTAATAGGATGAAATGTTAGCATGAAAGGGGATGAATTAACCTAATTAGGTCAATTATATTAATAGATGAAAATGAGGCAATTAATTAAATAGCTAGGCTAATTTAATCAATTAAGCAAAAAGAGGATGGGTTTTAGGACGAAATGATGTTAGTTAGCCAATGTGATCCATTGAGACATTTTAAGTGTACATTTTCCCCCTCTTTGAAGCAATGTACTCGATGCATTGGTTCAAAGACTGATGTTGATTTCGATGCTGATTTTGATGTTGATGACGATGTAGAAACAAATATCAATGATCTCTTTGAGATGTTGATATCCAAGCTAGAGTTGATTTATTGATAACATTGCTGAGGATTCACAACAATGTAAGGATTGTGTTGAATAACATGAGGATTGGTAGGGAAAGATATATCCTAATGATTATTGATTATATAATTTGATCAAGATTTACTAGCAAGGCTAGGAATAAAGTCCTTTAGATGATTTGATATCGATATAAAAAAAAGATAGTTGGTTTCCCCCTCGAGAGATCAATCAGGGAATAAAGTGTTCTAATCAGGATCACGATAGTTGAAAATCAGACTTATGCTTGAGATGCTTGAGATTTCAAGTTGCTTTTGAATCAAAGAGTTGCAACTTTTCAGATTGTTGAGCTAAAGATGATATAGATACCCCATTGTGACCTAGTGGAAGAGGGATTGTTGGCATGCTATCTTAGATATTGATGTAGATAGATTTCAGGATGTATAGACAATCATTAGCTATGGGTATCCTCATGTATATTTTTATATATCACACATATTCGATACTTGGATAAAATTGTTAGTAAAGATAGAAGAATAAGATGAATGGATTGACCATTAATTTTGAGATTGATTCAAAAAGTCCAACAAGTACATGATCCATCGAGACTTTATTAGAGATGGTGATGAGAGATGATGATGATGATTTGCTCATATCTTTGGATTGGGATTTTCTGTCATTCCTTATTTTTGATATAACACATAGACACAATGCATCAAGGAATTGATAACTAGGATGCCATTGTATCTAGTGTAATGGAATTTTCCTCTGCAAACAAATAGGATAGTTCTTATTCACACCTTGACATATGGAAACTTCACCATAATGTAAGTTAGAAGCTTTAGATATTGGACCGAAGTATACACAATAGTCAACAATCTACTCCAAACAACCTCCCTACACACAAATAAGCAAGTATGTGCCAAGATTATTTTACAAGAGTATCCACAAGCATAGAAAATGAAAGATAATGATCGATGCCCCATTCCTTTCTCTCTAATTCATTTTGATAGACATCGTCAAGAGGTCCTCAGAATGGGTCATTAAGATAAATAATAAGAAAAGATCAAAGATAAAGTCAGTGTTATCCATATCTCTTGCCAGTTTAATATAGCTAAGGTGATTTTTGATATTGAATCCCATCGCAAGAAGGATCATCCTAGGACATGTTGATCAGATTTTTTGATTAAGATGAGGTGTGTGATAAGTTGTTGATTCAAACTCCATTGACTCATTTACCTATGATCTATACTTTAGATTTTGACACTTAGGTTCTCACTTTATGACTTGCTATACTTGCTTTCTACTTGCTTTGCCAAATATTGAAGGTGATGATTGATTTATTATGGGTGAAGGTTTATTGCGAGTGAAAGTGAGATGGGATGGATGGTTTTGGAGTTTTTGGAATATTTCAATGTTTTTGGTATTTTGCAAATGATTTGAGGTTGTTTTTTATCTTTTTGAAAGTTTATGTGAATGTTTATGTTTTCGGATATTTGAGGTTGTTTAGGGTTTTTCCTCTAAGATATTTGATGTTGCTTAGGGTTTTTTTGAATGTTTTCTAATGTTTTTGGATTTTTGAATTTTCAAATGTTTAAGGATTTTTGGATATTTGAATGTTTAAGGATTTTTTGAGTTTTTTGACCAAGAACCTAACCTAAAAGACTATCCTAGGGGCCTTAGGGGCTGATCAAAGATTAGTCTTTCTTACGTTATACATGCAAAGACCACAATTCGACTAACTTGACTTATTTGAAGATGAAGATGAACAGTTAATGGATTTCTAATTTATTATGACAGACTCCTAAAGGACTAACCTAGGGTGTCTTGGGGGCACATCAATGATGGCCTTGCCTACATTCAAGCTCAGAGAATTGTAGTTCGATAGGGTACTATTTTTGGCTTTTCAGTGTTTTGATTTTTTTAGGGATTTTGATATGTTTTGAATGTTTTGGATTTTGACTTTACTATTTTTTGAATGTTTTTGGATTTTAGGTGTACAGGAATTTGGATGTTTTTTGGATTTTTTACTATACAAGATTTTGCAACTATTTTTGGATTTTTTTGATGTGATTTTATAATTTTTTTAAGGATTTTCTGATGATATTTTAAGGTAAACGATACCTAGATCATGATGGCGATGTCACATTATGAGATATAAGACATGGATCAAGACTTATTCGAAAACAAGAGTACAAGAACCTACCCCCAATTTCTAGCAATGTTTCATAGTGCAATGGACAAACCAAGATAGGTAATGTATATGCAAAGAGTTTCAATAGAGTTTTATCATGCTAGATATGGGCTATGGGAATTCATGAGATAAAATGGTAAAGAGCCTACCAAAATTTTTCCATGAGTAGAGTTTAAGTATATGCCAAATCTTTGTCAAGATTAAGAAAAAGTAGAATATATGGATAAATTTGGATTGGATGGATGAAGGGAACATTGGATTTATCATGACAAGGATGAGATGCTTTTGTCTAAGAAGGATCATATAGACACTCAATTCTACTCATGATGCATGTTTTCTAGGTTTTCATCATAGTACTTTCCCAAAGTGCCATCGTAGTGGTTTTCACTGGAGGACAATTTTTATTTTTACTATTTCTTGATTTTTTTATTTTTATTTTTTAAACTTTCATGTTGAACCACCTGGTGGTGTAGAGGCCACTATTATAATGTTCTAGCGATATCCTTCTTGAAGAAGTTTCTTTGCTAAGATACAAGAACTTGAATGAAACTTTTTTGGAACTATGATCTATCTTGTTGGTATCAAAATTAACTTTATCTATGAGTGCACATCACTATAGAGTGCCTTCGGAATCCCTATGATTAAGAGTAACTACCAACACACGGTCAATATGAGAATTGGATATCATAAATGGAATGGATGGTGACATGCATGAAGGAATATGAGATGTATTGGTTGATGGTCTGGAACCTTTGACTCTCCAAACTTGGGAATATGAGCGATGATGGGTGGGAACAAAGGTTTTCATGGAATTAGGACCAACCTATGGATTTACTTCGTTCCTTGCTTGAGAAGCCTATTTTTGTCTTTGAGGATTCTTTTGATGGATACATTTCCATTTTTTATTTTTCCCCATAGTTTCTTTGACTAATGGAGTTTTTGAGGGATGAGTTTCTTTATTTTTCTTTGGTATCCATTTGTATGTGCTTTTTCCTTTTTTCTTTACTCCTTCATTTTATTTGATAATATTCTCCTTGCCTTGATAGGAATATTTCTTTTTATGTTGGTCCCCATTTGAGTATGAGATGATGGGTGGATGACAATTCGTGATATGGCTAGTTGTAGCATTGACTATATTTTCATCATAAGTTTTCTTTAGACTAAAATATTTTGAGCCAATTTTTTCAATTTATACCAAGTACATAACAATGCAAAGAGCACCCGTTAGGGTTAGATAATTCAAACCAGCAGATTACAAATAACTCGTTGTCAAGAATGTGCACTCAATCTCAACAAGAGAGAGGTTGTCATATGGCAAGAGGATTGTCAGTGCCTTAGACAAAATGCAATTGAAGGTAACTCTAACCAAGAATGTGTCCGCGAAGGATGAACATATGGTCAGAGGATCTTCTACGCTACAAGTACTGAAAACCAACTCAACACTAAGCATGTGCTACCCAATCCAGTATGGAAAGGAGGCGACCATATGGTGGAGTGCTAAGAATTACAATGCTATTAAGGGAAATAAGCAAGAATGCTGAAGTACTCAACATCAAGAATGTGCTTTCCAACCCGAGACGGAATGGGAGCTACCATATGACGAAGATATAAAGAAATACAATCGCGTACACAGAATGTAAAGTAAGACTGAGAGAAATGCTGACAGTACTACTGTTCAGCTTACAATGAATATTTAAATGCCTGCAAGATCAAGTATTAGAGCTCTTCAAATTGCTGCAACAAGGGATCTTTCACAAAACCTTTAATGATTTCCTAACACTAATCCAAGAAGGAAAATGCAAATTTTCTCAAATCTATTATGACAGACCTGCACTTTAAAATATATAACCAGCATGCCTGTAACCCACTAAATTGCTCATATATCACTCAAAACTGACCCAAATGACTTCAAGTTTGATGCAATAGACCTTCAAAATGATGGCGCCTAACTTAGTAATAAGAAAAGGCATCTAAAAGTGGTTATTAATTACTGACACGAATCCCAAGGCACTCCAGAAAGTACGGCCTTCAAGGAATGACGAATTTGCATTATAAAATCATAAACTTCGTATTAAAATCTGCAAATATTCATGAAGGGGCGCCTCCAATAGGGAAACACAATGAGACAATACCCAGTGTGTATGTCTTTATTTGTAATCTAATTGAAAACACAAACACAATTAACAGAACTTTAAACTAAAGAAATTTAAATAAAACTAGAATGTAAAGGAGAATTTCTTCAGAAACGTTCTGTCTTTCTCTATCTCCAGAGATTTGTTTGAAGCTTGTGGCTCTCAGATTGTGTAAGCTCAGCTTCTCCAAATGGAAACCTGTAGAACGAGTATGCAAAAAAGGAAATTCTATTCTATCCTGTATGTAATGGAATGAAATTGCTGACGGATATGGACAGGGGCTGTGGATTATGCACAGGGGCTGTGAATGGAAGATGTCATGATTCTATGCTATATTATGCTATGATTCTATGCTATGAAAGTACTATGAATAATATGAATGCTACTACTTAAATTTGACTATAATTATCCTGCTTAAAACTTCTATATGATTTGGAGCTCCCGACAGTCGTATTTATAGATTTTCTCAGGCAAAATCCTGGCTAGGAAGAATCTACGGCTGTGAGATTGTCTGGTAGGTTTGAATGGTGAAAGATGAAGAAGTTGAGAAGAAGATGGAAGAGGTTAAGAGGTTGGAGAGAAGGATGGATTCCTGTCTTCAACCCACGGGAACAAGCCTGCACAGAAACAGAGAAAATTAAATTTTCTGTTTGGGCAGTTTGTTTCACGGGTGTTGAAGATAATCCCCAAATTAAATAAATAAATAAATTTATTTAATTTCATTTATTGCACTTTGATTTTTGATTTTACAAACTATGAAAGATTTAATTAAATATTTTGAAATATTTAATTATAATGTAACTTTAGAAGAATATGAAATTTTAGAAGAATTAATTAAATATTTTGAAATATTTAATTATGAATAGACTTTAGAAGAATTTAAAATAATAGAAGAATTAATTAAATATTTTGGAATATTTAATTATGAATAGATATTAAAATCGAATTAGAGGAATTAATTAAATATTTGAAGTATTTAATTATGAATAGACTTTAGAAGAATTTGAAATAATAGAAGAATTAATTAAATATTTTGGAATATTTAATTATAAATGATATTTAGAAGAAAAGAAGAATATTTTAATCTTTATTTGAATAAAATATTCAAACTAAGATTATATGATAATTAATATAAATAAATCGTAATATTTATTTAATTAATTAAGAAATGAATACAAAAGATGATTAAATAAACTTATTTATTTAATCAAAATAAAAGAATGAAGAAATATAAATAAATTATTTAAATTTATTTATACGCAGATAGAATTCAAAGATTTTAGTTAAATATTAAAAATATTTAATTAATTACCAGACAATATGATGTGACCATTTTTAGGTGTATACATTTTGCCCCTCTTTGAAGTGATGTGTTTTACGCATTGCTTCAAAGAATTTTGAAATTTGCCCCAAATGTTGAATGTCAGGTTTATCGATAGGTATATGCCCCCGCGAACGATGAATCGATAATATTTTGAATTTTTATGAATTTTTTTGATTTTTTTATGATTTTTTGTAAAATTTTTCAATTTTTATGATTTTGAAGATGTCGATTCATCGTTTGAAAATAATGATGAAGAAAATTGACCTAGAAAGATGTGAAATGAAAAATTGATGAAGAAATTGCCCCTGCTATGTTAAAATGTGATAAAATGCCCCAATTTTACCATTATATAGGTTAAAAATGTCATTTTCCATGTCATTTTCAATTTTAACCTAATAGAATTTGCAAATTTTGAGCTCTGACTTGATAATTATGGCACTTCCAGTTCACCAGCACCGTTTCGAGCGTATCCGACGACATCAGCGGCCAGCGCACTATGGACCTCCGGTATGTGTTCCGTAAATCTCCTGTCTTTCAAAATTTTTCCGTTTTGTAGCACGTTTTTGCATGTTTCAACGTAAAAAAGTGTGTTTTAGCGCCCTTAAAGATTTTTGTAGCGCATATAATATATTTCGTAGCGCATTTAATTCTGTAGCGCATATGATACATATCGTAGCGCAATTGAACATTTTCGTAGCGCGATTGATTCTATAGCGCATATGATAATTTTGATAGCGCTTTTAATGTTTTTCATAGCGCATGAAATTCCGTAGCGCATTTGATAAATTTGATAGCGCTCTTAATGTTTTTTGTAGCGCATACAATTCCGTAGCGCCCGTAATCAAAAGCGTAGCGCTATTAATTAATTCTTTAGCGCCGATGAGGAATTTTGTAGCGCCTATAAACAGTTTTGTAGCACTTTTGATTGTATGTTGTTGTGAATGATAAATTTGGTTCCCAAATTTGTTGGAAAACAAATAGGAGCTGATAGATTTGCTTTTAAAGTTGTTAAAAACAAATCGGACTGATAAATCTGCTTTCCATGATGACGAAAAACAAATTATTTGATTGATGTGTTTATTTCTAAAGCTGTTAAAAATAAACATGATTTTGATTATTTATTTTCCATGAGAATGAAAAACAAATAGTTTGATGTTCAGATTTGATTTATACGTTATGATGATTTGATATTGATGTTGCTTTGATGATATGTCAACAGGAGAGATTAGGTGTTTTGCAGTTACGAGAGACATTTCTGAGCACATGGACATTGATTCCACATTTGTTACAGTTAGATAGAGATGTGATTGATGTGTGTGGGTTGAGTGCATTACTTGACATGCCTGAGGATCGCCTCAACAGGGCTTTATTGACAGCTCTTGCTGAGCGATGGCATAGTGACACCAACACTTTTCATTTACCGACGGGCGAGATTACAGTGACCCCTGAGGACGTATATCGCATCCTACGGATCCCAGTGATGGGAGAGATAGTTGTTTTTGATAGCTGAGAGGCTGGAGGCACTGATTCTTTGAAGAGGATTTTCTGAGATGATCAGATCGCTGGATACTTCATCCCATGGGGCAAGATTACAGATACATACCCGCCGCTACCAGCTGTACTTGCAGGATTCATTGGAGGTGTGTTGTGCCCCGACCATAGGTCAAAGGGGTTCGCGATCGGGTGGGGTCGTGTTTTGGAGAGCATGGTGATGCAGGGGACACGGTATGCGTGGGGTACATGCATGCTAGCCCATTTATATGATGAGTTACATCATATTGTATATGGTAGAGGCCAGAGTTTTGCTGTTGGGTGCTCATTATTACAGATATGGGCATGGGAGCACTTTGCTATTTTACGTCCATTGACTCGAGGACAGCGACCAGCTGGTCGAGCATACAAATGGAGATATGCTCATATTATTGCTCAGCCGAGACTGGGCAAACTAGTGCATTGGCAGCGGTTATTGGATAGTCTGGATACAGTATGCTGGAGACCATATTTAGATTGTGAGCCATGGCCAGAGGATGTGAGAGAGATGCCATTTGTATGTACTTCCAGATTTTTGATTGGGCGGACTACATGGATCCTTGAGAGATTTCTTGCTGGGCGAGTATGTCGACAGTTTGGTCGGATTCAAGGTATGCCTATAGGTTCAGCCATTTATGCACGGTGACAGCCAGAGCTTGCAGTGTGGGGTCCACGAATTTCATATGAGACAGCAGTGGTAGAGTTTACCAGTCTGGGAGCACAGATGTGGGATTACCGAGTGGATGTCCTTGATGCAGGGACAACACCAGAGTATTTTCAGTATGTCCTAGAGCATCCAGCACCACGTATGTTTGATCCTGATGAGGCTATTGCTCCTATTATTGCACAGAGACGTCGACAGAGAGATTCAGGTTTAGAGGGTGATGATTCAGAGGACAGTGATGATGATGAGAGTGGAGGAGATGATGACTCAGAGGGAGATGATGGTGGTGATGGTAGAGGTGGAGATAGAGGTGGCAGGAGAGGTGGTAGGAGAGGTGGAAGAGGTGGTAGAGGTGGTAGAGGTGGACCTCGAATGTGACACACAGATCCATCTCCTTCAGTAGATCCATCAGTATCAGGTCAGATATTGTCTCTACAGAGTACAGTACAAAGTTTATAGACTCAGCTAGCACATGCACAGACCTTGATTTCACAGTTGTAGGGACAGTTGACTGCAGTTATTGCTGAGAGGGACGCAGCGAGATAGCAGGGTGAGCAGGCCATTGCCTTAGCAGATAGCCTACAGAGAGTAGCAGCTAGCACCTTGACAGGTGACATGATGAGAGAGGTTACTAGAGCCACCCGAGAGGCAGAGTTCTATCGGACTAGATATCATGATGCAGTTCCACCTGAGCAGAGAGAGAGTTATGTTCAGTCACGGTCTACTCATGGCCGATCTCGTACTACCAGCAGGGGTGTGACACATCCATTACCTCCAGGAGGACCATCAGGGACAGACGAAGCAGGTCCATCAGGGGCAGGTGGTGCAGGTCCTAGGCCAGCTCCATCAGAGGATAGCAGTGCCTAGCACGTTGTATATGATATTTTCATGATATTCTGTGGAGGCATTTTGTATACACCTTGAGACGATCCCATTTTTGATGATATTATATCATTTGTAGTTGACATCCTTGTACATTTTGACATTCATTTTTGAGATATATGAAATGCAGTGATGATTTATGATGATATATGATATGTCCATATGATGTGTATAATATGATAGTTTCATGGTTATGATACATATGTATACATGATTTTATTGAGATGAAATTTATTTGATGAATGAATGCATGATGTATATGATGTATGCTTTGATTTTATGATTTTCTAATGCAAATATATATAAAAAAATGTATGAAATAATGTTTTTGTGAATGTCAAAATATACTCAGTCATGTTTTCGAAAAGATATAACCATTTGGCTCTTTGCCAGCTTTTTGGAAAATTTATGAATGCAAAATGCAGTTTCAACATGAATGAAATCTATACTAACTATGCAGGACATCCATACAATATTGCCATTTGGAGAGCTTAGTTTTGCTTTTTGTATCATCATAGAGCTTTGAAATGTTGAAAGTTAATACAAGCATCAAAGGGTATGTTAGCACCAATGATGACCTGAGTATTACTTTCATGATTTTTGATATAGCAAGTTAATACAAGCATCGAGGTATAATTGAACCGAGATGACCTGAGTATTTCTTGCATAAACAGACAAGAGTTAATCCTTTTCCCATGCAAATTCCGAAATGTCATCCATGATCTATAATAGAGCATGTCTCGCGACCAATGTGCATAGTACTAATGATTTCCTCGCAAACAGCAGACAAAGAAAAATCATACTCCTTCCTTGCTTTTCTAGTCCAGTACATCATTGAATTACTCCAGAGATATGATAGAAAATCAAACAACCATTTAAATCTTGCTTAAAATATTTCAAACATTATTCAAATTAAGATCATCCAATTTTGATTATCATCATTTAATATTCTCATTTTGATAGTCGTTCGGATCATATTGTTTCTGATGACAACGGGTATTGAATAAACATGTTGTGGTTGATTTGATATGGCAATATTTGTTGTGTTTTGTCAAACTATTTTTGGTGTCTATTTGCAATGTTCGAAAAGCTTGTTGCCCCTCTCTTGTTCAGTCTATGTTTCTGCATTTACCCCCATTGTAAACACAACCTAAAGAGTACAGATATATACAAATTTCATCAAGCCATGATGAAACATAAGAATCTCTATCATATGATATGGATATGAAAGTTATATACAGATGATAGATATGGATGGATGATGCCGAAAATGAAAACAAGACATAAACTAATAAATGGAGGAGCCCATTTTGATCACAAATAGCGCCTGTTTGCCAGGTTTTCACTACTTATTTTTATTGCACTTTTTCAGGATTTTTCTGATTTTTTTTTTTATTTTTTTCAGGACTTTTTATGATTTTTTTGATTTTTTCAGGACTTTTTATGATTTTTTTTTATTTTTTCAGGACTTTTTAGACATAGAACTTCTTCAGATGAATGCTATTGATCGGTTCTTCAAACAGGTCCCCCTCTGACGTGGATAACTGATATGCACCAGAACCGTATGCTGTAATAACAACAAATGGACCAAGCCAATTAGGTTCAAATTTCCCTTTCTTTTCTCTGTCTTGCTGATTACGTGGATTTTCCCTTAAGACTAAGTCACCCACTTGAAATGTCTGTGGTTTAACTCTGTGATTATAGCTACGAGACATAATCTGTTGATAACCCTTCAAATGATCAGCTGCATGTTGACGTCTTTCATCTAACAATTCTAACTCTTGTAGGCGAGAAACCCTGTAATCTTCATCACTTATCAATCCCTTGAGTGAGACCCTAAGTGAAGGTATTTCAACTTCTAGTGGTAAGATTGCTTCTGCTCCATAGACCAAAGCATATGGGGTGGCTCCTGTTGGTGTGCGAATGCTAGTTCTATATGCCCACAAAGCTGGGTTGAGTTGAACATGCCAATCACGTCCAGCGTCATTTACTGTCTTCTTCAATATCTTCAAGATGGTTTTATTAGAAGCTTCTGCTTGACCATTACCCTGTGGATAGTAAGGTGTAGAAAATTTGTGTTGGATGTGAAATCTTTCACAAAGTTCATCCACATCTTGATTCTTAAAAGGCCTTCCATTATCAGTAATTATAGAACTAGGAATTCCATATCTACAAATAATGTAATTCAAGATAAATGAAGATATTTGTTTACCAGTCACTGTTGTTAGAGGAACAGCTTCAATCCATTTTGTAAAATACTCCGTGGCTGTAATGATAAATTTATGACCATTTGATGATGAAGGATGTATTTTTCCAACAAGATCAAGTCCCCATTGAGAAAAAGGCCATGTCGGAGTGAAAGATTGTAGTTCCTGCGCAGGTGCATGAATGAGATTCCCGTGAACCTAACATTTAGAACACTTCTTGACAAAAGTAAAAGAATCCTTCTCCATGGTAGGCCAATAGTATCCCATTCTGACAAGTTTCTTTGCTAAGGTCAAACCACTCGAATGAGTTCCACAAATACCACCATGAACCTCTTGTAAGGCTTTTTCAGATTCGTCACGTTCAAGACATCTAAGGAGTGTACCATCAAGACCACGTCGATAAAGGATATTAGCAATTAAGGTATAACGGGATGATTGGCAAATGAAATTCCTTTTTTGGTTGCGGGATAAATCCGAAGGTAAGATATTATCTTTGAGGTAAGTATAAGTCTTGCTATATAAAGGTGATTCAGAACCGGTCAAATGACATATGACTTGAGTTTCAGGATTATCGTAGGCAGGAGAAAACATTTGTTCCACCAAGAATTCATGCTTGATTTGATCTTCTGATAGTTGTAATAAGGAAGCAATGGTAGCCATTGTGTCTGCAGTTTTATTATCAATTCTTGGTATCTGTGAAAACTTGATTAACACAAAATACTTCTTGTAATCATCCACCATATTCTTGTAAGGTAACAACTTATCATCTTTGGTTTGATAGTCATCATTTATTTGATTAATGACAAGTTGTGAATCACCATAGACCTGGAGCTCTGCAATCTGCCATTCCAATGCTATGTTTAATCCTATGAGCAATGCCTCATATTCAGCAATGTTATTTGTGCAAGGAAACATCAACCGATATGAACGTGAGATGGTATGTCCTTCAGGTGTAACAAAGAGAATCCCTTCCCCCGAGCCATATTGTGTATAAGATCCATCAAAGTATAATGTCGATGATTTCTGAATTGTTGCCGTGAAAACATCTGCATCAGGAAACTCAATGTGCATTGGATTTTCTTCGTGTAAAGGTGCTTCAGCCAACTGATCTGCAATGACCTGTCCTTTAATAGCTTTTCGATCTACATAGTGAATGTCAAACTCACTTAAGATCATTACCCATTTTGCAAGTCTTCTTGTTAAAGTAGCTCTGCTTAATAGGTATTTTAATGGATCAATCTTGGTTATCAGCTTAACTGTATGAGCCAACATATAGTGTTGCAACTTTTGAGAAGTGAACACCACTGCAAGACAAGCTTTTTCAATGAAAGTGTAGTTTAACTCATGATTTGTTAGAGTTCTGCTGATATAGTATATGGCCCTTTCTTTGCCTGGAGAATCTTCTTGTGCTAGCAATGCTCCCAAGGATACTTCTGTTGCTGAAATATAAAGTATGAGTGGCTTTCCTGGAATAGGTGGAATTAAAACTGGCGGATGCACAAGATATTGCTTGATCTGATTGAATGCTGCTTCACATTTGTCTTCCCATTTGAATGGGACATTTTTATGCAATAAATGCGTAAATGGTAAACTTTTGTCTGCCAGTTGAGCTATAAACCGCCTGATGGACTGTAGTCGCCCTTGCAATGATCGAAGCTGACTGATATTTCGTGGTGGTGGCATATCCATTATTGCTTGTACTTTTTCTGGATCAACCTCTATGCCCTTTTCTGAAACAATGTATCCTAGGAGTTTTCCAGATGTAACACCGAAGACACATTTCTTTGGATTTAGACGAACATTGAACTTCTCCATTCTGGTAAAAATTTTTGACAATATGTCTAGATGTTCTTCTC
The DNA here is from genome assembly GCA_007258455.2 of Sequoia sempervirens. Classification (NCBI taxonomy): domain Eukaryota; kingdom Viridiplantae; phylum Streptophyta; class Pinopsida; order Cupressales; family Cupressaceae; genus Sequoia; species Sequoia sempervirens. Next base: position 253,581,251 of record VDFB02086081.1, on the reverse strand, counting down.
GTGTATGAGATTTGGCAAGTAAGTCATCAACGTAATCTTCCATGAATGTATGCATCATATCATGAAAAATAGTTGTCATTGCTCTTTGATAAGTAGCTCCAGCATTCTTTAACCCGAATGGCATTACATTCCAGCAATAGGTACCCCAAGGACATGTAAACGCTGTTTTATCTTGATCTTCTGGTGCAATCTTTATCTGGTTATATCCTAAAAATCCATCCATTAATGAATACATTGCATGGCCAGCAGTTAAATCAACAATCATATCTATGTTGGGCAAAGGAAAGTCATCTTTGGGGCAAGCCTTATTTAAATCTCTGAAATCTGTACAAACTCTAATCCTTCCATTGGCTTTGAAACATGTACAATGTTGGAAATCCATTCTACATAATCAATAGTTCGAATGAATCCAGCATCCAAAAGCTTCTTTAATTCTTCTTTGACCAGTAACGCAACATGCGGATGCATTTTTCTGAGCTTTTGCTTCACAGGTTTTGCCCCTGCCTTAATAGATAAATGATGCATTATCAGATTAGGATCTAACCCTGGCATATCAGCATATGACCAAGCAAAGTTAATTTGATTCTCCTTCAAGAATTGCATGAATTTCAGGACTTCTTCAACTGTTAATGATGCTGCAAGTTGCAAAAATTTTGGCTGCTCTGCTGTACTTATGTTGATTGATTCTGTTGGTTCGATCAAAATAGAAGATCTTTCATGATAATACTTGGGAAGAGTGTCAAGTTTCTCATCCTTCAGTGCCTCAGAAAGGTTTTCACTGTCGGATTCGCTCTTTATTTTTCTCTTGTTTTGATCTATCACTGCCTTTTTTCGGTTTTCACCAATAGATCCATCTTTTATTTCATTTATTTTGCAGCTAAGAGACTTGACACCCTCCTTATCAAAATCATGAGCATGAGATTCTTGAATGAAACAATTTTTTTCTTCATTTGAGGAACAAAGGAAATTTATAATGTCCTCATCATCATTAAATGTAGGAATGTGGATAGGTGCATCAATGTCCCATTCAATAAGTTCTGGATAAACTAAAGGCATGGGATCATTAGGTTGGGTAAGGTCTTGAATTGTCAAAGTCATGATATGATTATCATCCTCATGGTAGACAAGGTCTATGATGGTATTCTCCTGTTGATTATCAATCTCGTTAGAATCTGATTCATCCTCACTTGAGTCATGATTGCTTTGTAAAACATAATCAAGTGGAGGCCTTGAGCCTTCTCCTTGTATAAGAACAGGTGCATACTTGTGTATGATATCAACTTGTTTATCCCTCCAAAATTCATCATTATAAATGGTATCCCATTCATATTCATTAGAATCAGTATCCGAACTATTTTGCAATTGGAAAACTGATTCATGAGATTTATCTGACACTGATCCTCCTTCATGAGTTAATTGTGTTTGCTGTGAAGTAGAGTCTTCTTTATCTTTGCCATATCCAAGTCCTGTTTTATCACTTGAATGCTTTGAAATAGGTTGAATTGGTTCCACAATTCCTTCTCTTCGTTTCCCTATAGGACCATTTCCTTCATAGCCCATTTTCTGCATGATAGCGTACCCCTTACCATATTGTTCTTTAGGTAATTTAATGTGTAAGAGAGAGTCATCTTCATCTTTGTATAGCCAATTTAGAATGTCCCTATCTTCAGCTTCTTCTTCAGTGGTATTAGCTTTAATGAATTTTCCATCAAACTTTGTGATTGGCACAGAAGCTTGAGATGTAGAAGCTGTTGCAATCTTTTGATTTGATAAGGTAGGCTGCCCATGTGACCTCGGAGAAGGAGGTAAGGTAGAGAGAGATAATGAATATTCACCTACCCCTTTATCTTTAAATTTCAGCTTAGTATCAAGATTCTTTGTCAATTCTTGTAATTGGACTTGTAGATTGGAAGAAGGAACAACAAAAGCTTCCCTATTGTGTGGCACAAAGACATCTTGAGTTACTCGAAGATTTGAACAAGTTTGGGTAGTATTGTAATCAGCTTGTATAGTTATTTCTTGTCCATCATATGGAAACTTGATGCATTGATGATACGTTGATGGTACTGCTTGCATATCATGAATCCACGGACGACCCAAAAGTATGTTGTAAGAAAGATCTCGATCTAGAACCTGACAAAATGTATTCTTCACAACAGGTCCCACTCTGATAGGTAGCAATATTAATCCTTTAGAAGCTCTTTCTTCATCATCATATGCCTTGATAGTTATCTTCCTTTGTGGGTCAATTTCATTTTCTGATATTCCTAAGGCATTTATTAACTTTAAGGTACAAATATTCAAACCGGCTCCTCCATCTATTAAGACACGTCTAATTCGATGTTTATGAATCATGACTTCAAGATAAAGCGAGGAATTATGTGGATGTGTCATGGAAGCATCATCTTTATGAAAAATGAAAGACAAGTGGGGGAAGACAAATGTCCCACCATAGCTTGAAATCTGTTTACATCTAGATCAGTATCAACAGTTGTGTTTACAAGAGCTTCTTCTAAGATATTCTTATGTATGGGAGATATTTTGAGAAGTTCAAGGATGGAGATTTGAGCTGATGTTTTTCTCAGTTGATCAACCAGATTATACTGACTTGGAGGAGAAATAGTTGTTTTAGATGAACTTCCTTTTAGAACAACTTTTGCTTGACCTCTTGTTGTTACATTAACCTGTTGATATTCTTGTTTTCCCTTGATTTTGATAACATTAACCCGTTGATCATCTGCGTAGATGTGACGGATTATATTGTCTTCAACATTATGTATGCTTTTGGCTTTGGTATCTGATGTTTCTCCCTTTTGATAGTTTGGCAAAGGATCTTTGAATGCTTGATGATCGTCATTGGTATGATGTCCTTCGATTGTAATGGTGCCATTGTCAATTAAATCTTGTACTAGATTTTTCAAAGCTTGACAATTGTTCGTTCTATGACCTTTACATTGATGATAATTGCAATAATACGAGTCATTCCATGATGGTGGTTTGACTCGGGGCTCATAATCTCTTTGTGGAGGTAAAGTGATAACCTTATTATCAAGAAGCTCCTTGAGAGCAGACTCAAGAGATTGACCCAAAGCGGTAAAATTCCATCGATTTGAAAAGAATGAAGGTTTGGACGGATTTGATGTTTGGGTATTGCCAAGATTATTATTGAAATTACCACGATTTTGATTGGTATTTTGATTGGTCATGCTTTCTTGCTTGGAAGTTTGTCTTTGTTGATTGTTGTTTCCTTGTTGAGTTGTATTTCCTTGTTGATTATTTCGAGGCGCACTTGATAGATTGAAAACAGATGGTCTTGTTCGTAAATTATTTGCATCTACTATACCATCATTAACAACATTTTTGTTTCTGTTCCAAAACCTTGTTTTATCGTTATTGTTTTGATTTGATGTACTTGGATTATCAAGTTTTATCACTCCCCTTTTAACCAAGGCTCCTTCAATGGTGATTGCATTTTCAATCAATTTTTCAAAGTTATGAGGACAATGAAGGTTAAGCCTATAGCTTAATTCTGGATCAAGGCTATTGATAAAGATATCCATTTTTTCCTTTTCAGGAATAGGATGAGAATATCGTGCAAATAACCTTCTCCACCTTTGTAAAAATGTAGTAAAAGGTTCTCCTACTTTCTGTTTCACTTTACAAAGATCAAGCATTGTTATCTGGTGTTGAATGTTGTAGGAGTATTGTGATATAAATTGATTTATTAACTCCTCAAAATTTTTGATGGGTGGAGTGATTTTTGAAAGCCACTCCATGGATTGTACACCTAGACTTCGTGGAAATAATCGCATCAAGTAAGTATCGTCATAGGCAAATTCTAGACTCATGTTTCGGAAATCCCTAACATGGTCAATGGGATCAGTTTTTCCATTATACCTATCATACTTAGGAATTTCGCAATGTTTTGGAAATGGGATCATTTGAAGACTCCTATCAAATGGATAAGGAGATATGTCTTCCAAAACATATTTCTTTGTTGTACCCCCTTGCATTTCTTTTATCTGCCCTTGTAATTCTTTTATCTGTTGATAAGAGCACTAAAGTCATTAGGAGGAGTTTCAGGACTTTGTTTAATCCCTTCTATGTCAAAAGTGTGAGGCAACTTAGCTCCTTGATTAGCTAATGAAAGAAAGTATCGTTCTTTGTTTCGTTCTAAAATCTTTTCCATAAGAGTATGGAATTGGGGATCTTGTTCTGCTTCTTGAAGCTTTTCATCTGTTAAATCATCAAGATTAAACGTTTCCTCTTCTTTTTCATTGCGGTCACCCATTTTACTTGTAGTGGTTTCTCCCTCGTCTTTTTCCATTTGTTTTTGAGATCTCGTGAAGACAGGCATAGGTTTTACTCCAAATTCTACTTTCTTTTGATCAAAAGAGTGAAGTAGTGCAATTTATGTGATATATATGGAAGTCAGGATAGAATGAAGATTCTATGACTTACACAAAATTCCTAATCTTTTAGCTTGTGTTGTTCCCTAAGTGGAAGGATGAAAATCCTGTTAGCGGGAAAGTAAGCAAAAGATCAAGAAAAGGATGATTTTGCACTTTATGAAGTTTTGATCATGGCTTTGTAAAAGGATGGATTTTGTAATAGATGCCTAATATATTCTAAGTTCTCTATTGCAAAATTTGAGTTGGACGAGTAGAATAGTCGATTGCAGGTTGGGGAATATAACTGAAACGAATGCGTTGACTATGGTTATGCCTTTGAGAAAGGGCTCTTCTTTGAAAGTAAGCTTGTGAATACAAAGGTTCTATGGCATAATCATCTGAAAGACCTCTAACACAATCATGATACCTATGAAGAAAGGTTCTATATTTGAGTAAAACTTTTCGGCTTTGATACAAGAATCGTTGCTTCTTCAATAGTTTCTTGTGATTGAGGGGTTTCTTTGGCTTCTTAATCCTTTTGAAAACAGATTTCTTTTCAAACATTGTGGATTTCCAATCTCGTAACATGAGATTAATCAATGTGATAATGAGTGTTTTGGATGATCTTATCTGAATTAATGTATTGAAAACACATCAAACAAGTTGTAAAATGGTTGTCTTAGGTCCTATGCTAAACATCAAGTGTATAATCAAAATGTTGTTCAAAAAGTGTTTTAACGGGTTTTACACATGATAAGCACTTCAAACAGACTCACTCTTAATTCTCAAATAGGTCATTATAGTAATCAACAGCCCACATCTTAAAACTGCGTCGACTCACACAGCCATGTCACCCCCGAAAGGGCGCCCGTGTTTTTGTCTTTTCCAGGTGCGTACTCAGAGTGACGGAAGTGGATACCGGATCCCCTGAGCAAACAATCCTTGGCAGTTATATGGTGAGTATCTTGGGGGTAGATTCTTCCCTCCCCTGCACTGTGATTAATATAATGTTCGGAACTGACTCGGTAAGATACTACACTAAGTTCTTAGTAAGGGTTTCCGTTCGGTGCGGCAAATGATAGACTCCCTCGAGAGACCTCCCTACCTTTAGAACAAAGGCTTTGGGGATGGTTATCAATGCACACTACCGTCGAATGGGATTTTCATCAACCATCTGCATTTGATTATAGTGGGTTGGAAAACTTGGCTTTAGTTGTTCCCACTTAGGTCATTCCCGTAGGGTGAGTACTTTTTCCCACTACGGCAGGCCTTCTAAAAAGTATTAATAAAACAGGAAATTTGCATGAAGGAAATAGGCGAGTTTGGCATTTTGATCACCCAGTTAAGGGGAGAGCATAGGCCTATCACCAAAAACAAAGCAATCACTAATGTATTTTAAGCCTCAAATGAATATTTTCTAAGCTAAGTGAAGATTTTGCTTCACACAAACAAAAAATTCTTTTTAGCCAAAAATAAAGTGTGAAATGCCTACCCTAGGATTGCTTCATTTTACCTTTAATGCCTACCCTAGGATTTCTTCATTTGAAATTAAGTGTCTACCCTAGGATTGGTTCATTTTATCTTTACGTATCTATCCTAGGATTGGTTCGTTTTATCTTTAAAAATTTACTAACTGTCCGCGGTCGCGTCAGAGTTAGTTAGATTGTTTTAAACTTACAAATTACAAAGTATAGGAATGCGCTATAACAAAGGTTAAGGGCGCTGCAAAATCTATTAAAGGCGCTGCAATACTAATTAATAGCACTGCAATACATATTAAGAGCGCTGCAAAAGACTTCAAGGGCGCTGCAACAGTCTTTACGGGCACTGCAAAAGACCTTATGGGCGCTGCAACAGACTTCACAAGCGCTGCAAAAGACCTTATATGCGCTAAACTGGGTATTGAAATCTTGAAGACGTGTTTCCTGCGCTATTCCGCTATTTTTGTCTGTAACCTGTCAAAAGAAACCTGCAAAAAGATATTAAAAAGGGGGCAAGAGCCCCACGGTGGGCGCCAAAAATGTGTATGTCTTTATTTGTAATCTAATTGAAAACACAAACACAATTAACAAAACTTTAAACTAAAGAAATTTAAATAAAACTAGAATGTAAAGGAGAATTTCTTCAGAAACGTTCTGTCTTTCTCTATCTCCAGAGATTTGTTTGAAGCTTGTGGCTCTCAGATTGTGTAAGCTCAGCTTCTCCAAATGGAAACCTGTAGAACGAGTATGCAAAAAAGGAAATTCTATTCTATCCTGTATGCTAATGGAATGAAATTGCTGACGGATATGGACAGGGGCTGTGGATTATGCACAGGGGCTGTGAATGGAAGATGTCATGATTCTATGCTATATTATGCTATGATTCTATGCTATGAAAGTACTGTGAATACTATGAATGCTACTACTTGCAATTTGACTATAATTATCCTGCTTAAAACTTCTATATGATTTGGAGCTCCCGGCAGTCGTATTTATAGATTTTCTCAGGCAAAATCCTGGCTGGGAAGAATCTACGGCTGTGAGATTGTCTGGTAGGTTTGAATGGTGAAAGATGAAGAAGTTGAGAAGAATATGGAAGAGGTTAAGAGGTTGGAGAGAAGGGTGGATTCCTGTCTTCAACCCACGGGAACAAGCCTGCACAGAAACAGAGAAAATTAAATTTTCTGTTTGGGCAGTTTGTTTCACGGGTGTTGAAGATAATCCCCAAATTAAATAAATAAATAAATTTATTTAATTTCATTTATTGCACTTTGATTTTTGATTTTACAAACTATGGAAGATTTAATTAAATATTTTGAAATATTTAATTATAATGTAACTTTAGAAGAATATGAAATTTTAGAAGAATTAATTAAATATTTTGAAATATTTAATTATGAATAGACTTTAGAAGAATTTAAAATAATAGAAGAATTAATTAAATATTTTGGAATATTTAATTATGAATAGATATTAAAATCGAATTAGAGGAATTAATTAAATATTTGAAATATTTAATTATGAATAGACTTTAGAAGAATTTGAAATAATAGAAGAATTAATTAAATATTTTGGAATATTTAATTATAAATGATATTTAGAAGAAAAGAAGAATATTTTAATCTTTATTTGAATAAAATATTCAAACTAAGATTATATGATAATTAATATAAATAAATCGTAATATTTATTTAATTAATTAAGAAATGAATACGAAAAGATGATTAAATAAACTTATTTATTTAATCAAAATAAAAGAATGAAGAAATATAAATAAATTATTTAAATTTATTTATACGCAGATAGAATTCGAAGATTTTAATTAAATATTAAAAATATTTAATTAATTACCAGACAATATGATGTGACCATTTTTAGGTGTATACACCTAGAACGAGAATGTTTAAGATTTGAGAATTGTGAGCAGAAATATACATTCAACAGCCATGATCAGCAACTCTGGAATTGATAGAAAATGATAAAACTCAACTATGAAGGATAGGAAACCAACTATAACTGAAAAGACAAATCAATAACACTCAAACCTCTCAACTAGTTGTTGTCTTTCATGCAAGAAGAAGAGCCAAGCTAGGAGGCCTTCATTCCTCGAAGCAATCCCAAAGCCAATCTGGCAGCATAACATTCATGTAGACAAAAGATACCCAAATGAAGAGAAGGAACCTCCTTTTATAGACTGAAGAGAAGACTCCGGAGGCCTCTAGAAAGTGCGCCCTAATTCCAAGCCGCTTTTAGGTTTAATCTTTGACCAAAAACCTTTCTTCAAAATGGCGTACCCTTCTTGAGAGATAAAAATCTCTTTTTTTAAAAATAAAATATAAACTCCTTGAAGTAGGCATCCATTTTCCCTTAAGCAAATATTAACTTTTAGAAATATAAAAATATTTCCTTTATGATAAAATACCCCTCAAAGTCCCTTTCTTTAAAAACAACTTTTAAGTTATATCACTAGGCCAAGGGGTACTTTTAAAATAAAACATTTTGACTTAAAATAACTTATTTCTCCAAAATGAACCCTTTAAGCCAAAATGAGAATTACCCAATGAACTGGCAGAAGAGGAAGGCCTACTGAGCTGATGCTGACTGGACCACTGCTAAAAATAGAATTTACTAAAAATAGTAAATTTAAGAAGTTGCTCAGAATGCAATGCACACGACACCATTGCGAAGCTTTCTGAAAACCCAAAAGGAATCCAGAATCCAAACAGCGAAAATTTGACAAGCAAAACCCTGAATCTTCAAGAGAACCCACCAAATAGTTGGAAACCCTAATTCTGCCCCTGACTAGCTGACATCACCCTAGGGATAGGCCATCAATTACTGAAAAGTGCAGTGCTAAAAATGGGGACATTACATAGACCCCATACATTGATGTTTTTTGTAGAAAAAATTTCCTTTGGTATTGTGAAGGTATTATCAATACCTAATATTTTTCCCTGGTAATGTATCCTTTGATAGATAGCCACTATCTATGGCTTGTCATGTACACATGATAATGCTATGGGTTCCTGTTGTTCAAGAATATAAACTATTTGCTTTGATTCTATGACATTATTATTTGTTGACACTACTTCAAAAGATGTTGATGATGACTTAAAAGATGTTGGTACTGATTCAAAATATGTTAATAATGCACAATCAATGTACAAATCAAGAATCTCGATTATTGCTTGCTCTTGTGTGGGAATAACAAGAGTGGGAGACTCTTGTTTTGGATGAATAATGTTGATATTTCTATCAAAAAGAAACATATTAGGGGTGATATTGGGGAAATCTTTGGAGTTTAAAATTGTTTGGAAGATGTCCCTTAGTTCTTGGTGAAACTCTGGGGATAGGGTTCTTGATCCTAACTCAATTCAAAGTAACATTCATTATCCTCAAGAGCCTCCTCTTGACATAATCCTTGGGTGGATGATATATCATCAATAAAATACTCTTCACAATAATAGGAAGGTATGGGTGAAATAAGGGACATTTCTTGCTCGTTTGGAACTTCTTCAACATTCCCAATCATTGAGTCTTATGTGGGAGAGATATCACAATCTGATACCCACTTGACGCCATTGCAATATTGTTACAAAAATTTCACTTATAGCTCAATTTGGTAGATCTAAAATAGTTTATTACATTTAAAAGTGAAAGGTATTCCAACAAATTTTTTCTATGCTTAACCATTGAAAAAATGACACTTTCAAAAGAGATTCAGTTTTATTATGCAATGTTTTACAACATAAAGAAATAATACAGATTGCACGATATTGTCATCTTTCATTCATTTTTCAAAGGAAATGTACAAAAGTTTACGTAAATGTTGTTATTTTAAACATTGGAAGAAAAGTGCTCAAGTAACCCACACAAGCCATGGGCATGACTGAACTAAAACAACATACATGTAAGCTATACATTTGAAGATAAAATAGGAAAAAACACATGAAAATAAATCATATCCTTCATTGCCTGAAGTGGCAGAATCTTGGTGTTGGTCCTTTTTCTTCAGCTCCTCCTACTCCAGGTCTTCAGATTTACCTGCAGATGATTGAAAGAATTAGTTAGAGCTCGAGACATGAAATCTCATCATATATTTCATCAACAGAAAAATATTCTACATCTATGATGCATTAGATCAACTTGAGCAATTATCGCATGTTTCCAAGAATGCCAAAAAATCAAATCATCACAAGAGAATTGAGCTTCATTTTTTTTGTCTAACATGTTTGTTCACTATGCAAGTATAGGTGAAATTTTCATTTCTGGATTATTTTCATCATAGCATGTGGAGTAAAAATGGGCTCCCACAAAGGTTGAGCCCAACATGTTGCCCTCTAGTATTAAGAGGGAAATGAGATAAGCAAAAGACATTCAGATTGTTCAAATAAAGCATTTTTTAGATTGAGGGATGATTTACAAAGTGATTGTAAGAACTAAGCACATTGTCCATTCATGACAACCAAATCAAAAGGTACAATAAGGAAACCCTCCACTTTGAAGTGACAATCATAAATGAGCAATTAGCTTGTTTAAAATGCTCAAGTAATATGCAAAAGAGTAAAAGTACACCCTTTCTCATTAAGGAGTTTTGTTTGCATACAATATTTTATATTGTCATTGTTAGCTTCATTAAACGGTGTTGCCATCATAATTTCATGTCTTTCATTTGATGTCTCACCATCATTTCTTGTTGTCTATAATGCATACATTGATGGTATAGCCATACATTAAGTGACAAAGGGAGCAAAAAACATAAATGCAAGTATAGTCAAGAGACCAACATGCCAATGCTTACCCTATGAGGGCATGACAAAGGTGGTGGTGACAATTGTTGCATAGCCTCATGACAGTAAACAACATGGAAAAGGATGCTTAGGATAGTATAAGAAAAAAAGTCCAATATATTAAAAAAATAACAATCTTTTAAGTTGCCATCCAAAATTGCAAGTTACTTCAAGTGGATATTGTAGTAGGCTGCCATTTGCATTTGGTTTTCAATACTAAATTGTATGATGGGGTTTTAGGCCATTGGAAATAAGTCATGGTTTCCATGTCAAGAATGTCATTCTTAAACTTTGTTATGGTGATCTCAAATATGAGAAGAAGAAGATGGTTTTAAGCATAGCTTGTTTATTAGTGGTGGCTAAAAATACAAGTTGAAAAGGAGCAGTGTTATGGAAGGTTTATTGAAGACAACCTACAAGCTAAGAATTGGTGGAGAATGGTAGGGTTTAAAGGTTGGTTCATCAAACAATGGAGCCACATCCATGACCTGTGTTTCCAGTAGAAACCATGTCCACTTTCTTCATAGGTACAAAAATAAAGGAAACACTCGACTAGGGAAATAGCTCTCAAATAAAAGACACAAAATGAGGTATTGGAGACCTTGGAAAATAAAATGAAGCTATAATGAAGTCGTGACCTGCTACAATGAAAAAATGAATGCTTCTAAATCAAGGAAAATCCATGCTTAAATTGTTTCATGACAGAGAAGAATATACGAGAAATGAAACTCTTTCATTCATTTTTCTATTATAGCTCAAGAAAGCCATCTTTTCCTTCATGGTGGAGAGTGAACTCCATAGTGAAACCCAATAGAAGTTATGAATGTATATGAAGAAATAACATGTGTATCTTAAGGTTTTGAGCAAACAAAATTATTCATAGTCACGACCATGGTCTTTAAGGAGGCATGAAGGATACTCAAAAATGCGAGGAGTAAGAGTTCTAGATGCCAAATGTAGAGAGACGGTTTTGTTGAGTTTTTATCTGAAAAAAAATCATGGGGTAAATCAAAATTGAGTATGAAGAGGAGAGTACAAAAAATAAAAACACTTCCATTATTTACTACAATTTTAAAAGCTCAAAAAAAGTATTTTCATTCACAGATTTTGAAGGGAAAAGCAAGCTTATATAGACAAAGAGCTTACCCAAGCTTGTCCCTATCAATTTCTCATGGAATCTGCATACTGATTTGACTCCATGAAGACTCTATGAAAACTCGAGTTAGAACCCTAGCATGGCAGTGCAAGCTCTAGTTGAAGACTCGAAAAAATCAAAATGCATAATGAATGGATAGAAAGCCATGACTTTCCTTTTTGTTTCTACTTGGTTTTCCCATATGGTCAAGCTTGTGGACTTTTTCCACAACATTTAAAAAATTGCATGCCTTAACTAATACCTTTGTGGTATTATTTTCATCCCTTCATTTTTTAGTCAAGCCAAGGCTATATGCCTTGGATTTTTTTTATGATTTTTTAAGAAAATAAAATGCCCAAATATATTAGAATATTTTATACTTTGCAAAATTTAATCAAAACCTTGTATACCTTGTATTTTTGCAAAGTCAAAAATTGAAGCCAAGTAGAGTGAAGTAATGACTAGTCTTTTCCTTCTATTTTTGCAAAACTGAAAGCTACAAAACATTGCAAAACATTATTTAAGCAATGTTCTATAAATTGCTTGATTAATTGTCATTAAAATGCAGTAAATAAAGCAAGTGCATAATATGTAGAAGGAAATTTTAGTTTACTTTCCTTTATCGCTTGAGTCTCCCTTTATGAAAAATAGAAAAACCTAAGCTAACTGAACCTTCTATTCCTAATTTCAGTCAATTCTGAGTTATTTTTAGAGACTTTTTGGGTTGATCCACTTGGGAGGGAAAGTTTCCACTTTTGTGGTTTTTTCCTCTTACTTGTGAGAGACACCTAGGTTTCTATTTTGGTGAGCAGCTAACTGAGTTTTTTCCCATTCACTCATGGAGGCACATTGGAGATATATATTGGAGAAAAGCTTAGTTTTTTCTCAGTTGGTGTTAGGATTTTTAGTTGTCACTTCTTCCTCTCTTGATCACTTGCAAAGAGTTTTGTAAGCCCTTTTGTAACTCAAATTTTCATAGTATGATGCAGCAGCTCCTTGCAGATTAATAAAGGAATCATTGTTCTCCTTTTTCATGTTTTTTTATCTCATTTTGAAGTTAATGATTTGATGTTCAATTGTGATTTAACTTTTGAATCCTTTTCTATGTCTCATTGTTGCAGGTTTGAGTGTAGAATGTTCATGTAATATAGGTTGTGTGTTGTGTGTAATGTTGTTAGTGGGTTGTGGTTGTGATTAAAATTTTGTTTTTCCTTTATTCGTGCCTCTAATTTTCAAACCTTAATGGAAATTACTCATGTATTTCATTGTTTCACATGAGATTGTGAGAGTAAAGGTCTTTTTTAAACTGATTGTGAGTTGGATTAGTGGATAAGTTTATAAGTTTCTGGTGCATCACCTCTATGGTTTTAGGATTTTCATTCAGACATCCTTCTATCCCTTTTCTCAAAAAAGTTAGTAGTTTTAGGTGATCTACTATGGGAACAAACCCTCTTTGGAGATTCATTCTCACCATAAGTCACCCACGACTCAAGAATGTTTCCATGTTACACAGGATAGTTGAGTCTAACTTGACTAGGGTACAATCCTTGTTGATAACAATTTTTGGCACCCCTGATGGGACACTGAACTGAGTTTCATTCCACTTAAACACCATTTTCTTTATTTTTTTGGTATGAACAACAAATTTTTAGCCTTTTGAGGTAAAACAAACATACCTAGTGACTTTGTTCTCTAATTTTCAAGCAAATCTAGTGTGAACAACACATGAGAAGTGTACATATTGAATGATCTGGTGTTTTCTTTAGTGTTAGCATCCTTTGGAGGAAAAATAATAAAACACCATGGCGACTCTAAGCATATATTAGTTGGTTTCAATAGCCCAAGAATCTACAATGAATTAGGTTGGTGGTAATTTTCTTAATGTTCATGTTTTGACTGCCATAAAAATCAAGACTGCTATGCAAAATGGCAAGACAGTTTCCTTTTGTTACATTTAATGTTGGAAGCCCATTATTGCTTACACAACATGATGATATTCCAGTACCAGCCTTCAGAGGCTTTCCTTTCTTTATCAGTGAAAATCAGACTACTCCAATTGAGGATATCAAGGATGTGGCTATATTATGTTCAATCCATCATATTACACAGGAGAATGTTGCAGTGAGGCTTTTGGCTACATCTATGAAGGGTAAGGAAATTCAGTGGTTTAGAGGATTATTTGTAGGTTCAATTACTTCATGGGATCTATTAGGTAAAGCTCTAAATAAAAAATTTGAAGACAAGTCAAACAACCTATCATTGATTGAATAGTTGACTACCATCAAGAGATCTCCACATGAGCATATGATGGATTTCAACCTCTAATTTCAAAGGACTTGGGATTGAATACCAAAAATGATAAGGCCTACTAATAATCATGCATTTTTGTACTTTCTTAAAGCTTTAAATAGTGATATAAAAGTGATGGTCTAGTCAATGGGTGGTGAAAAATTATCAAGTGCCTATGATATAGCTATTAGAGCAAAAAACTACCTTATACAGGTTGGTAGAATAGCCCCAAGGCCTCCTATGCCAATTTTCCTAAGGTGCAACCACCTATGCCTATGCCATTACCCCCTTTAGTTGTTGTTTTTCTTATTCCCACAATAGGTTATCAAGCTATAGCCCAAGAAGTTGTCATCCCAAGTCCATCTCAAGAAATTCAAGAGTTAAAAGGCATGATTCAAACCTTTAATAAAACTGTTAGTAATGAGTTCATCAATCTCAAGAAATTGGTTGGTCAAGAGCCTAGGCCCTACCAAGCTCCATATCAACCTAATCAATCAAATAGGTCACCTTTTCAAGCTGATTCTCAGGGTCAAAGAAGAAATTTCAATCCTAGACCCTTTCAGCCTTATAATCCTAATGCTACCAGCTCTTCAAGGGAGCTCATGCCTATACAAAACAATCTGGCACAAGAGTACAATTGGTGTCACCTATATAACCAACCACACAACCAATCAATTTTCTCAAATGGCATGATAAATCAGGCCTTAATGGTGAAAAATGGTGTTGTTGTTCAGCAAAATGCAACACAAGAAGATCCAAAACAATAGAGTTCTCATCCTAAATACAACCAGCATGATGTAGCACTAATGAATTGGCAAGGTGTGTATTTTTGCAAGGTTAATCGTACATAGCAAGCTGATAAAAAGCAAGCAAGGGGAGGTGAAAAGGAAGAGTCTATGTTTTGGTTTGATGAGCTACCTTCTTTTGTTGACCAAGATGAAGAAAGCATCCTCATACCCATAGTAGCTACAAGTTGGGGGCAATAATTTTTTTTAGAAAACTAAGATCAATTTGAGCAGCAAAACATTGACAACTATTTTGAGGTATCCAGTTGGTACAATTATGAAGAAGATCTAGAAATTATATCTAAAGAAGAGATCCCTATGTGCAAAGAAGATCATGTTCTCCATGAAGATGAGGCATCTGATTTTTTTTAGAACTCCCTTTGTGCTACATTGAAGAAGCTAGCAAGGATGAAGATAAAATCTCAATCCATATAGAAGAGAAAAAGGATAGTTTTGTTTTGGAGTATGGCAAGCTTGTTTTGAATGAAGGATAAGACTGATTACCAGGTTGAACATGAAAAAAGATCAGATTAGTTTCTCCATGAAGGAGAAGCTAACATAGATACAGAGAAGGCAACTTTCATTAAAGAACAGTCAAGTAAACTATTCGAAGATCAGTCTTTTCAAGACAATCCAATGTTTGATTGTCAAGTTCATAGTTGTTTAGCTTGTAGAGAGCTTGCCACTCTGCTAAATTCTTGTGATGGCCAAGTGAATGATGAGGACAATAAAGTAAAACAAGTTTTTGAACATGCCTATTTTCATTTGAACAAGATGAAACTAATCAGTTTGAGGACTGCAAAGAAGGTATGCGGCTAAAGCCTTTGGAGGAAGAGGCCAAATGTCAAGAGGAAGTTTTGAACAAGTTACTTGATCATACATTCACTCAAGAATAGCAGCAGGAGTTAGAAAAATCCAACTTGGGTAAGTTTTCAGACTCCCCTAATTGGGCCATAATTCATTTTCAAGTTGAGAAGGTAGCAAATGCAAGCAACAAATCAACATTGATTCTTTGCACATTGGTTTATCAAAAGATTTTCCAATTTGACATCTAATCCAATTGGAAGGAAGCTAGGAGAATCCACCACCTATAAGGCCTATTGCAAGGCATGAGGAAGAGTTGATTGACAAAGAGGAAGCCAACAAAGAAAGTCCAAAGAGAAGCATCTCAACAAGATTCCCAACTAGACATTTTTCTAGACTAGAGGGAAAACATGAGATTGATGTTGAAAAAAAACAAATTTCACCTACTTGTGCACTTCAAAATAGCAACATTCTTGATCAAGCTCAAAGGGTAGGTGGTTTTTTCTATGATTTCCAAGACGTTTTACAACAAATACTTCTTTTTCCAGCTATGTTTCACTTCTTTTTAGTGGTTCAAAAGTGTGTAAAACATTCTTTTTTGAGAAGAAAAGGAAGCTACTTTAACTGATTTGTGAATGGATGTATTTGAAGATTTCAAGGATGACTAGTTCAAGTAGGATAGAATAGGATTTTATTTCACTAAGTACTTGAGGCACATCTTTTTGTTTAGTTTCATTTTTAGTAAGTGCAGATGTGTTGTTTGTTGGTTTTGTCCTAAATAAGGCTTTGGTAGTTTGCTTTCATTTTGGTTTTTCCTGCTAGTCAAAGTTTACAACTGAGTTACAATGGTTTTCTAAGTTTGAGGGGGGCATATTTTGGCTCCATGCCCAATGGATCAATTTAGGCTATTGGTCTAGTATGCTTAGTAAGAAAGCATTCAACAGAAATTGGCAAAAATGTTACCAAATTTCACTTATAGCTCAATTTGGTAGAGTTGAAACAATTGATTACATTTAAAAGTGAAAGGTATTCCAACAAATTTTTGTTATGCTTAACCATTGAAAAAAGGATGCTTTCAAAAAAAAAATAGTTTTATTATGAAATATTTTACAAAAGAAAGAAATTATATAGATTGCATGATATTGATGTCTTTCATTCATTTTGCAAAGTAAATGTACAAAAGTTTGCGTAAATGTTGTTGTTTTATACATTGGAAGAAAAGTGCTCAAGTGACCCACACAAGTCGTGGGCATGACTAAACTAAAACAACATACATGTAAGCTATACAACTGGAGATAAAACAAGAAAAAAACACATGAAAAGAAATCATATCCTTCATTTCCTAAAGTGGCAGAATCTTGGTGTTGGTCCTTTTTCTTTAGCTCCTCCTACTCTCGGTCTTCAGATGTACCTGGGGATAATTGAAATAATTGGTTAGAGCTCGGGACATGAAATCTCATTATATTTTTCATGAACAGAAATATAGCCTACATCTATGATGCATTAGATCAGCTTGAGCAATTAACACGTTTCCAAGAGAGCCAAAAAGTCAAATCATCACAAGAGCATTGAGCTTCATTATTTTTTATCTAACATGTTTGTTCACTATGCAAGTATAGGTGTAATTTTCATTGTTGAATTATTTTCATCATAGCATGTGGAGTAAAAATGGGCTCCCACAATATTTGAGCCCAAAATGATACCCTCTTGTCTAAAGAGGGAAATGAGATAAGCAAAAGATATTCAGATTGTTCAAATAAAGCATTTTTCAGTTTGAGGGATGATTTACAAAGTGACTATAAGAACTAAGCACATTGTCTATTCATGACAACCAAATCAAAAGGTACAATGAGGCAGCCCTCCACTTTGAAGTGGCAATCATAAATGAGAAATGGACTCGTTTAAAATGCTTAAGTAATATGAAAAAAGAGTAAAAGTGCACCATTTCTCATTAAGGAGTTATGTTTGTATACAACCTCTTATATTGTCATTGTTAGCTTCATTAAATGGTGTATCCATCATAATTTCATGTCTTTCATTTGATGTCTCATCATCATTTCTTGTTTTCTATAATGCATACATTGATGGTACAACCATACATTAAGTGACAAAGGGAGCAATAGACTTAAATGCAAGTACAGTTAAGAGACCAACATGTCAATGCTTACCCTATGAGGGCATGAAAAAGGTGGTAGTCATATTTGTTGCATAGCCTCATGAAAATAAACAACATGGAAAAGGATGCTTAGGAAAGTATAAGAAAAAAAGTCCAACATATTAAACAAATAATAATCTTTTAAGTTGCCATCCAAAATTGCAAGTTACTTCAAGTGGATATTGTAGTAGGCTGCCATTTGCATTTGGCTTTTAGTACTAAATTGTATGACGGGTTTTTAGGCCATTGGAAATAAGTCATGGTTTCCATGTCAAGAATTTCATTCTTAAACTTTGTTATGGTGATCTCAAATCTAAGAAGAAGAAGATGGTTTTAAGTATGGTTTATTTATTAGTAGTGGCTGAAAATGCAAGTTGAAAAGGAGTAGTGTTATGAAAGGTTTACTGAAGACAACCTATGAGTTAAGAATCGGTGGAGAAGGACAAGGTTTAAAGGTTTTTTTATCAAACAATGGAGCCACATCCATGGCCTGTGTTTCCAGTAGAAACCATGTCCACTTTCCTCATAGGTACAAAAATAAAAGAAACCCTCAACTAGGGAAATAGCTCTCAAATAAAAGACACAAAATGAGGTATTGGAGACCTTGGAAAATAAAATGAAGCTATAATGAAGTCGCGGCCTTCTACAATGAACAAGTGAATGCTTCTAAATAAAGGAAAATTCATGCTTAAAGTGTTTCACAGCAGAGAAGAATATACGAGAAATGAAACTCTTTCATTCATTTTCCTATTATAGCTCAAGAAACCCATCTTTTCCTTCATGTTGGAGAGTGAACTCCATAATGAAACCCAATAGAAGTTATGAATGTATATAAAGAAATAACACATGTATCTTAAGGTTTCGAGAAAAATAGATCATTCATAGTCATGACCATGGTCTTTAAGGAGGCATGTAGGATCTCAGAAATGCAAGGAGGAGTAAGAGCTTCAGATGTCGAATACAAAGAGACGGTTTTATTGAGTTTTGTTTTCATTTTTTTTAGAAACAAAATTATGGGGTTTATCGAAACCGAGTATGAAGAGGAGAGTACAGAAAATCAAAACACTTCCATTATTTTTTGCAATTTTAAAAGCTCGAAAAAAGTATTTTCATTCACACATTTTGGGGGTAAAAGCAAGCTTATACAGACAAAGAGATTACCCAAGCTCATCCTTGTCAGTTTCTCATAGAATCTGCATATCGAGTTGACTCCATGAAGACTCTTTGAAAGCTCAAGTTAGAACCCTAGCATGGCTGCACAAGCTCCAGTTGAAGACTCAATAAAATGAAAATGCATAATGAATGGACAAGAAGCCATGACATTCCTTTTTGTTTCTAAGGTTTTCCCATATGGTTAGCCTTATTGATTTTTTCCATAATATTCAAAAAATTGCATGCCTTAACTAATATCTTTGTGGTATTAATTGCAGCCCTTCATTTTTTAGTCGAGCCTAGGCTATATTCCTTGGAGTTTTTTTATGATTTTTTAAGAAAATCAAATGCCCAAATATCTTAGAATATTTTATACTTTACAAAATTTAATCAAAACCTTGTATACCTTGTATTTTTACAAAGTCAAAATTGAAGCCAAGTAGAGTGAAGTCATGACTAGTCTTTTCCTTCTCTTTTTGTAAAATTGAAAGCTGCAAAACATTGTAAGACATTATTTAAGCAATGTTCTATAAATTGCTTGATTAATTGTCATTAAAATGTAGTAAATAAAGCAATTGCATAATAAGTAGAATGCAATTTCAGTTTAATTTCCTTTTTCGCTTGAGTCTCCCTTTATGAAAAATAGAAAAAATTGAGCCAATTTAACCTTCTATTCTCGATTTTAGTCAATTCTAAGTGATTTTTAGAGAATTTTTGGGTCAATCCAATTGGGAGGGAAAGTTTCCACCTTTTTTCACTCAATTTGGAGCAGTTCTATGCCCCCATTTTTTGGTTTTTTCCTCTTGCTTGTGAGAGACACTCGAGTTTCTATTTTGGTGAGCACTTAACTGAGTTTTTTCCCATTCACTCATGGAGACACATTGGAGAAAAAAATAGTTTTTTCTCAATTGGAGTTAGGAGTTTTAGTTATCACTTCTTCCTCTCTTGATCACTTGCAGAGAGTTTTGTAAGCCCTTTTTTAACTCATATTTTCATAGTATGATGTAGTAGCTCCTTACAAATTAATAAAGGCAGTAGTGTTGACATAGTTAAGATTAGAGGGCCTTATTAGGCTGTCACAATCTCATAGAAAAATTACACTATGACTTCACAAAACTCAACAGAAGAAAACCTTCCTTTTATTCCATTAAAATAGTTACAGAATACATATAGAAGTTCAATTATAGAGCCTCATCTTTGTGGAGACCAAATTCTCCCTTTTCAAAATAGTTTTTCCTCGCCTCCTCATATGAGGTTGTCTACTCCCCCTTTTCAATACCATCATTTTGAATTTCAAAAACTACACTAGGAACAGTTGTTACAACTTTCACCCAATCCATGTCGAAGTTTCAACATGTCACTCGGTCTTCAACTGTTGAACCCACTTATCGCCCTATCGAGGAGACAACATAAATCTCCCATTGATAAAGGAAAGTTTTGTTGATGGAGTTCAATATGATCCATGTGGTCCCCACTTCCATGTCACTATCAATCATACAATAGCCATCATCCCATTGAAGGAACACCATTCCAAGTCCCAGCGATAATGTAAAGTCTCAACAAGTAAACAGTCTCATTGGTCCATCAATGAGACAGCCTGAAGAGTCCTACTAACAATGTAAAGTCTCACCAATATAGGCTTATCAATCTATCATTGAGAGTCTGAGACTGTTGTTAGGGTTATGCAAATAGTATAGTGTTCCACTGACGAGATAGAATTATCATTCTATCATTGGGACAAAGCATGTGGTCTTGCTAATATATCCAAGTCATACCGACGAGAGAATACAATCAGGTTGTCAGGGAGACAAGGTATAAGGTCCCATTGAAGTAACCAGCTCCTGCCAATAGAATACAAAGCACTTACACAAGAAGTGTTATCGGGACATCATGGGAACTATGAGTGAGGTCTCGCCAACAATGAAGAGTCATGTCAATAAAGAGTTAAAGCATTGCATTGGGCTATCGAGGGAATGCCAACTAATGTCTTGCCAAAATCACATAAGATGTCATTCCTATCCCTATGATACTTGAAAGTGAATTTCTTACTTTTTCGTGCATCTTCTATGTTATGAATACCAACTGAAGCCCCATCAAACACAAGCTGTCATACTAAGCAGAAAGTGGCTCCACCCTACATCAAAATGCAAAAATACTAAACATGAAAAGAAAATATATTTTTGGGTGATGTGGGATCGCCTGTGGACCGAGATGCTCCTGCATCAAGTTTCCTCCTTTCTCATGTTTTTTGTCTCATTTTGCAATTAATGATTTGATATTCAATTTTGATTCAACTTTCAAATCCTTTCTATGTCTCATTGTTACAGGTTTGAGTGCAGAAGTTTCATGTAATACAGGTTGTGTGTTGTGTTTAATGTTGTTAGTGGGTTGTGGTTGTGATAAAAAAATTGTTTTTACTTCATGTGAGCCTCTAATTTTCAAACCTTCATGCAAATTACTCACGTATTTCATTGTTTCACATGATATTGTGAGAGTAAAGGTCTTTTTCAAACTGATTGTGAGTTGGATTAGTGGATAAGTTTATAAGTTTCTGGTGCATCACCTCTATGGTTTTAGGATTTTTATTTTATTTATCCTTCTATCCCTTTTCTCATAAAAGTTAGTAGTTTTAGGTGATCTACCAAGGGAAACAACCCTCTTTGGAGATTCATTCTCACCATAAGTCACCCACAACTTGAGAATGTTTCCATGTTACATAGGATAGTTGAGTCTAACTTAAATAGGGTGCAATCCTCATTGATAATAGGTATAAAATATTGCTAAACATTGTTGATTGGTTTGGACTTTGTTTTAAAACAATATTTTGATGTGTAGTTGATTCCTCATGTTGTGATAAATAAATATTTCCCACTATGGTATCATGGGTATGGTTTACATTTTTTGAGGTTGAGGCCTTTCCTGAATCTTTTGCTTTTGTATGATCAAGCATAAGGTTTGTGTAAATTTTCAGATTTTCATTCCCATATTTTTTATCGACATCAATGTTCCTCATTCAATAAGATCTTATAATAGATGTTTGAGTCTAATTTTTTTTTGTGTGTTATAACCTTCATACTGGTGAAATTCACAAAAATGATCATCTCTATAGCTATGAGGTTTGACTTGTGGCTTTTGATAGTTCAAGAAATCTAGGAGTGTCATATTGATGCAAGGGAATCTACCAAAACACCATACATCTAGGGAACTTTTGTCCCAAACACATTTAGAGAAGATCAAATTGAACAAATCACCATTCATTTTACCAATATCACTTATCAACTTAACAAAATCCTTAATTTCTCTAGCCACTCACAAGGCTAACTATCCTCATGTTTAGAATACCACTCCTTTATCAGATTCAAAAACAACTTTTCCATCAACAATTAACCTGATCAGAAACACATAACCATTCAACACTCTCACAACTCATCAAATTTCATTGTTTATCAGCTAGTTCCACAATACCAAAAGACAATAACCAACCATTTATGCTTCAATCCTTTTATCAAACTTCCAAGACATTTTAGACATCATGTTTCAGACTAAAATAAACCAATAACACCTTTTCCAAGTAGTGTACCATCAATTTCCCTATTCTTTGCAGTTAAACACCATACTTGCTCATTAAGAAATCTTTTCTCAAATCATCAAACCCATCCAAATTGTCAACAAAAACCTACCCACACATTGAGAAAACTATATTATCATCATTTTTTTGTCTGAAAGAAACAAGACATACTACCCCATAACTCTATTTTGTCAGTACTTCAAATTCATGCATTTAAACCACCATGGTTCCACATTGTCCAAGCACCCAAACAACATATTATGCTTCCTTAATTCTTTCCAAGAATTTAATCATCCTTGAAAATAGTAATTAGAAAATCTTCATTCAAAACCAAACACATAAATCACTGCTAAAACAAACTTCCATTCTCTTACATTGAAGACGCTAATTGTCAAATAGGTCTTCATACCCTAAATCGGGTATTTTTGCTATTCCTCATTGTTTCACTTTAGGAAATATATTTTTTAGGGACCTTTCATAACATATAAGAACATACCTCAATCTCAGATGCCATTACTTTGGAAGAAACAACTAAACAAATGATTGTCCCATGTTTTTAGGCTACTAAATAGGCCTAATTTGTAAATGAAGTAGTCTTAACTCTCTTGCTAAACACCAAAAAGCTTTAAATAGACCTTTGATAGGTCCCAAAACTTGATATTCTTCCATTTTTAGAGACTTAAAAGTTTGATTTAATACTGATCCATAAAACCCTTGTTACATGCATAAAACCAGATTAACAGGTGAGGGTTTATTGAAAAAGATCAATGTAAACCTTCCCATGCTCTTCCACAACCTTAAATATGTTTGTATATGTTTTCATACACTGTCAAATCCTTCATCCATCCTTAAATGCTTCATTGGCATCGAAACACCACTTGGAGCCCTCCATTTGTATTAGGAAACTCTTTATTTTTCTTGAGAAATATGCAACCAGACATTGAATTCTTGGTTCCCCTCCACAAAACAACACAAAAAAAACTAAAAACATCCTATCTAAATCTACTCCACTGATCTAAAAGGAATAATTGGGTGGATTAGATTTCATTTGCTTATGGGATGCTCAAAACCCCAATTTTGAGTTGCAGACCAGTATGTAAAGATTGGGCTCAAACTAGTAATTTACTCAATAAAATCCCTTAAAAGTGATATGAAATTAAAGATGACACTCTAAGCTTCCAAAGACAAAAATAATTAAAGTCTTCATCCTCTGCATAGACCGTACAACTAGATAATAATAGAAAGAGAACACTGAATTCTACAAATAGGGTACTTTTATTAATATAATCTTTTCAAGAATACAAAAATCTAGTCTCTTGCTCACCTCATAGATTCTTTTATAGATGTTTCCCATTCAATAAATTACTTTTCAATTGCCTAATTTCACCTATCTCTTCATTTTTCCCTCAAAGCCTCTTGAACTTCTTGATTTTTTGCATTTTACAAATTGGCAACTTTTATCATTTTTCCCAATTTTTGCTTTTTCTATCTTTTCCCCTCATAGTGACCTATTTTTTACCACCAATACATTATGTATGACCTTAATACATATATTTACATTTTTTTTCATTGCTTTACAATTGAAATGCAAATTTTTCTTTTGAAGGTATTCATTGAATAGGGTGCTCCTACACCATACAACCAACCAACAAAACCTTTCCAAGTCCCTTGGAAACATATCAACTTTTCTTATACCTTAAAATCAACTTCAAATCTACCTTGGATTGCTTCTTCTTCTTTCCTCTTGAATCTTTCTTTGTCTTGGTTCCATTCTTTGTCTTCAACTCTATCTTCATCTTTGTCTTCTCTTGCCTCTTTCCTTTCTCTTTTTGTCATTAGGTTCACATTCACTACTCAAAAGGACATAGGACTGTCCTTTCACAACTCTCTTCTTTACACTATCTTTTCCTCAACCAAGGACACAAGATCCACTTTTCTTTCCTTGACAATCTTCTTTCCTTTCTTTTCACAATTCATCCTTGGCCTTCTCTAACTAATCATCTACTCCCATCAGTGGAGTACTCTTCAACATGGCTACAAACTCAAGTGCTTCTTCAGACAGGTATCCATCTGGTTCTTACTGCATCACAACACAACTCAACAACTCAAGCAAGTTCCTCCTTGCTTCCAAATTCTCTCAACTTTTTTCTGCCTTTTCTTGGTAGCAACCGGGTTATCTTCTTAATCTGCACAAACTCACAACTTCTCTCTGCAGCCTAGATGGATCAAGCACCTGCAACCAAACTCAATACCTCAACATCAGCAATAACTTAACGAGCTTATCATAATCAACCAACTCTAATACCAATTGATGCAAGGGAATCTACCAAAACACCATACATCTAGGGAACTTTTGTCCCAAACACATTTGGAGAAGATTAAATTGAACAAATCACCATTCATTTTACCAATATCACTCATCAACTTAACAAAATCCTTAATTTCTCTAGCCACTCACAAGGCTAACTATCCTCATTTTCAGAGTACCACTCCTTTATCAGATTCAAAAACAAAATTTCCATCAACAATTAACTTGATCAAAAACACAAAACCATTCAACACTCTCACAACTCATAAAATTTCATTGTTTATTAGCTAGTTCCAAATTACCAAAAGACAATAACCAACCATTTATGCTTCAATCATTTTATCAAACTTCCAAGACATCACAAACATCATGTTTTAGACTGAAATAAACCAATAACACCTTTTCCAAGTAGTGTACCATCAGTTTCCCTATTCTTCGTAGTCAAGCACCATACTTGCTCATTAAGAAATCTTTGCTCAAATCATCAAACCCATCCAACTTATCAACAAAAAATAACCCACACATAGAGACAACTATATTATCATCATGTTTTTGTCTGAAAGAAACAAGACATACTACCCCATAACTCTATTTTTTCAGTACTTCAAATTCATGAATTTAAACCACCATGGTTGCACATTGTCCAAGCACCCAAACAACATATTATGCTTCCTTAATTTTGTCCAAGAATTTAAGCATCCTTGAAAAAAGTAATTAGATAGCCTTCATTCACAACCAAACACACAAATCATTGCTAAAACATACTTGCATTCTCTTACATTCAAGACACTAATTGTCAAATAGGTCTTCATACCCTAAATCGGGTATACTTGCTATTCCTCATTGTTTCACTTTAGGAAATATACATTTTTAGGGACCTTTTATAACATTTAAGAACATGCCTCAATCTCATATTCCATTACTTTGGAAGAAACAACTAAACAAATGACTATCCCACGTTTTTAGGCTACTAAATAGGCCTAATTTACAAATGAAGTAGTCTTAACTCTCTTCCTAAACACCAGAAAGATTTAAATAGACCTTTGATAGGTCCCAAAACTTGAGATTCTTCCATTTTTAGAGACTAAAAAGCCTGATTTAATACTGATCCATAAAACCCTTGTTACATGCATAAAACCAAATTAACAGGTGAGGGTTTATTGAAAAAGATTAATGAAAACCTTATCATGCTCTTCCATAGCCTTAAACATGTTTTTATATGTCTACATACACTATCAAATCCTTCATCCATCCTTAAATGCTTCATTGGCATTGAAACACCACTTGTAGCCCTCCATTTGTATTAGGAAACTCTGTATTTTTCCTAAGAAATCTACAACTAGTCATTGAATTCTTGGTTCCCCTACACAAAAAAACACAAAATCAACTCAAAAAATCCTATCTAAATCTACTCCATTTATCTATAAGGCCTAATTCAGTGGAGTAGAGTTCATTTTCTTATGGGACTCTCAAAACCCCAATTTTGGGTTGCAGACTGGTACGTAAAGATTGGGCTCAAACTAGTAATTCACTCAATCAAATCCCTTAAAAGTAACATGAAATGAAATATGTCACTCTAAGCTTCCTATGACAACAAGAATTAAATCCTTTAGCCTTTGCATAGATTGTACAACTAGAAAATAACAGAAAGAGAACATTGAATTCTGCAAAGAGGGTACTTTTATTAATATAATCTTTTCAAGAATACAAGAATCTAATCTCTTGCTTGCCTCATAAATGATTTTATAGATGTTTCCCATTCAATAACTAAAATTATTTTTTTTCCTTTTGAAGGAATTCATTGAATAGGGTGCTCCTGCACCATTCTCCATGATTCTCTTGTGTTGTGATCTTATTGTTACCATCAATTGTGGGTCACCTATGGGAGAGTTGTGTTGAGATTTATAATGTTTAAACTCTCTAGTTTGCTCAAATTTTGGTAAAAGGGATACCCTAAGTATTTTTTGAAGAAATGGTGGTAATGGGATATGCAAAAAGATGAATGATGTGGAGAGTGATCTTTGCAAACATTTTGGGACTAAACTTTTGACTTAAAGGTTTGATTGTTTGATGTTTGGATAAAGGATGTTAATGAACTTTTGAATCTTTAGGGTAGATTTGTGACCTTCAAGATGAACTAGTCCACAAATTATAACTAACTTAATGAAATGCATGGAAAAGGATTCATTTCACATACAAAGTAGCTAAGTTAGGGTTTGGGTTGATTGATGTCTAAGTCCAAAGTGTTGTTGTCTTCAAAATTTTACAATGTTTGGTGAAGTGTGAAGGATGAAATATGATGAAGAATGGATGAAATGTTTGACCCAATGTTTGACCTATACTGAACCTTTGTTTGATAAGACTGGTGGAACACTCATAAAATTTTCATGTTCCACTGATTTGTGAGAAAGTGTTTTCCTGGATGTTTGTTTGGTCGGCTAAGACTAGGGTTTAGGGTTTTATATGAGGAGTGTTATACATTGGAATATTTTTTCCTTTGTCTTAAACCCTTGTTCATTGGTCTATTTTTCTATTGACCTACTATCACCTATTTCTTGGTCATGTAAAAACAACATGAGTCATTGAAATCCATCTTATGACTAGCCCCATATGGTTAGGATCTCTTTTACCCATCACTGAATCTTTTCGCGCACCTAGGTCCCTAAAATTTCTTTATTTTATAAGGTTGATTTATTAGCCTTGTTTGGCCTTTACATACTTTCCTAAATGTTATTAATTCTTTTGAGACCTTATCATGTGTTGTCCTAGGAGATTCCCTTTCTTAAAACATCTTATGTGTACATTCAATTTTCAATCACTCGAGTGATCGCTCATCGTTGAAGTTACTTTTGTTGTTGGGCTCACTACTGCGATGAGCGATGGGCCTATGTTTTATTGAAAGTTGCTACTCTCTATGATTGATTAATGATCGATATGGTTGCAGGCCTTGTGTATCACCTATCGTTGAAGCATTTCAACTTCTTGCTTCTCTTAAGCGATGAGTGATGGATATTATCATGTCTTTCTCTCACACCATCACAAAAAAAATTCATGACTTTTCTCAATTTATTTGATGAGTGATGGAAATGGATAGAAGGGAGTGGTGTGATTGACACATGTCATAGTTTGGTGCTATCATTGGTACTTCCCATCGCCGAAAGCATTTTCAACTCCAAGTCAGTTACGGTGATATGCAATGGCTTGTGAATATATTGTGGTATCATTAGAACATCCTCTTTGCCGAAATACAATGGAAACCTTTTCACATTACTGCAACAAGCAATGTGGAATATTCCTTCCAATTGGGGTGTGTCTCTCATCACTAAAGTTTGGATATAGCTTCAAGGCACTACTACAATGAGCAATGGGGACTATGATGTATTGTAAGTTAATGGATGGCTAAATGGAAACTGCACAATATTCCATCATCGTTTTAAAGCATAGTTGTAAAAACCATGTGGCAATGGTTAAGGAGGATCCTTGTTCCTATTTTAGATCTAAAGGATTGATGGTTGGGGTTTAAACTAGAACAACTACTTGTCAATTTTCTCACGTGAGAAATCCATCAACCATTAATGGTAAATGTACTTCAATTCTGACGTATTAAGAAGGTTGTTGAGTATTTTATTTCACAATTGCAGTCATCATGAGCAGAGGAACCAATTATTTATTATTTGAAGAGAATGTAGTGCCCTGAAGAATTGACTGAGAATGAGAAAATAACTCTTAAGTTACATGCCATTAAAAATGTGATCATAAGAGGTGAGTTGTGGTGGAGAAACTTGGAGGGTGTATTGTTGAAATGTGTTGATGAGACAGAGGCCTTTGGGATGTTAAAAGAAATGCATAGTGGGGTATTTGGTGGACATTCTAGGCTAAAACCACTTCCCACAAAGTCTTGAGCATTGGATTTTGGTGGCCTACAGGTTTGAAGGATGCACACAAATTGGTAAAAGCATGTGATGTATGCCAAAGGTTCTCTGGGAAACTAAGATTCTTAGGTAACTTGCCTCTTAGACTAGTTACCATGTAGGAACCCTTTAAACAATGCGGTATTGAATTCATTGGAGAAATAGCTAAAAAGTATAGTGGGGGACATTCATGGATTCTTGTGGCCACATACTACTTTACAAAGTGGGTGGAAGCCATCCCAACAAAAGGAGAAAAAATTAAAGTAGTCATAGATTTCTTGATAGAAAATATATTAACCAGATTTGGAGTACCTGAGAAAATTGTCTCAGATAATGCAATGTGCTTCAGATTTGAAGAACTTATAGACTTTTGCTCAGAACATGGAATCCATATGTCATACTCTTTACTGTATCACCCTCAAGGAAATGGTCAAGAAAAATCAAGAAATTAAAGCTTGATGAAAATAATCAAAAGAATTCTTGAGAAGAATAAAAAAGCTTGGGATTCCAAGTTAAAGTTAGCCTTGTGGAAAAATTGGGTGGCAGTTAAGAAGGCCATTGGTTATGTTCCTTTTGATCTAGTATATGGAATTGTAGCTAGGCTGCCACAAAACAACCTCATGTAGATGTATAAGTTTTTCCAAGAGTATGATGAGGACATGTGTATCATAATGCAACATAGGATTGATGCATTAATGGAAGTAGATGAGACAAGGAGGGATGCTCAGAAAAGAAGTTCCAATTTGTAGTTGCAAGTCAGGAACTTGCATGAAAAGAAAGCATCCTAAAGAAAATTT
The DNA here is from genome assembly GCA_007258455.2 of Sequoia sempervirens. Classification (NCBI taxonomy): domain Eukaryota; kingdom Viridiplantae; phylum Streptophyta; class Pinopsida; order Cupressales; family Cupressaceae; genus Sequoia; species Sequoia sempervirens. Next base: position 253,551,685 of record VDFB02086081.1, on the reverse strand, counting down.
CAAGTAGGAAACCTGGTGTTGATGTGGAATGCAAGATCTGAAGATAAGGAAAAACATGGAAAGTTTGAGGCATTATGGCTTGGCATTTACTTGACCAGCAACACTCATGGTGAGGATTAATATTTCCTACAAGAATTAATAGGTGAAATTCTTGTGCTCCCAGTACATGGATAGTTCTTGAGGCCATATTTCTCTTGAAATATGTTCTCTTCCATGTACATTATACAATCCTATAAATTTTGTATATAGGCATGTTTGCTTTGGTTTGGTTCTCTTTCCTTGTCTGGGAAGGTCCTTGGTTTTTGGTGTCCTTATGCTTGGTTTGTTTCACCATGAGATCTGAAATCTCACCATGCTTGTGAGAGGAATGTGTCCCCAGTTAGAGCCACTGGTGGAAACCTCATAAAATTTTCATGTTCCACTAATATGTGAGAAATTATTTTCCTGGATGTCTATTTGGTCAACTAAACTAGGGTTTAGGGTTCTATATGAGGCGTGTTTTACATTGGAAGATTTTAGCCTTTGTCTTAAATCCTTATTCTTTGGTCTATTTGTTTCTTGACCTGCTATCACTTGTTTCCCAGTCATGTAAAAACAACCCGAGTCATTGAAATTTGTCTTATGACCAACCCCATATGGTTAGGAACTCTTTTACCCATCGTTGAATATTTTCGTGCACCTAGGTCCTTGAAATTTCTTTATTTTATAAGGTTGATTTATTGGCCTTTTTTGGACTTTACATCCTTTGCTAAATTGTATTAAGTCTTTTGAGACCTTATCATGTGTTGTCCTAAGAGATCCCCTTTCTTAAAACATCTTATTTGCATGTGCAATTTTCAATCACTCAAGTGATTGCTCATCGCTGAAGTTACTTTCAATGTCAGGCTCATTACAACGATGAGTAATGGGCCTATTTTTTCTCTTTACATCATGCATCACTGAAATTTTCTACTCTTTGTGATTGATTATCATGACGAGCGATATGGTTGTGGGCCTTGTGTATAAGCTATCACTAAAACATTTCAAATTCCTGTTTCTTTTCAGCGATAAGTGATGGATATTATCTTGTCTTTGTGTCGTGCCATCGCAAAAAAATTTCATGACTTTTCTTAGTTTTTGTGATGAGTGAAGGAAATGTATTGAAGGGAGCAGTGTGATTTCCATGTGTTTGAGTTTGCTGCTATCACTAGGATTTCCCATCGCCAAAAGCATTTCAACTCCAAGTTAGTTACAACGATATGTGATGGCTTTTGAATGTATTGTGGTATCGCTAGAACATCCTATTTTCTGAAATACAAATGCAACCTTGTCACATTACTGCAACAAGCGATGTGGAATATTCCTTCCAGCAAGGGTGTGTCACTCATCACTGGTGTAGAAGCACTTGTTTGATTTCTTGCCTCCATGATGCCATTTGTAAATAGTTTCTCTATTTTTTGTATGGGTCTTATAATAAGGTTTACCAAACCATTTTAGAGGTTTTTGATTCTTAGGAAGTCATATTTTAAGTCATTTTTAAAATAATGTTTAAAGTTGTTCCATATTGCAAAAATTGTCAAAAGTGCAAAATTAGGTAGATGAAGTGCCATTAAGGTGATTTGTCAAAAAACTAATCAAAAGGTGGTTGAAAATAGTTGGTTTTGGTTGAAAATGTATAAATACACCCTCCAAAACTCGAATTGGGAGGTTGGAGACATTATTTTTGAAGTTGGATGAATGGCAACCTCAAATTTTGTGTGCATTTTCTGATTTTTACATTGTTTTTCAAGTTGAAGTTGTGCTTTGTATGGCTTGGTATGGATACAAATAATGGATTATCATATATGGATGGAAATATATCTATTTTCTAGTTTCAATTATTTTTGTCTCATTGAAGTTTATTGAGTTTTGTTGAAGATATGACTATTTTGGTGAGACTTCTCTGTTATAACAATATTGTGGAGAATTTACAGTCTGAAAAATGTGATGGTACAGATTGTAAAGTCCATATTTTGGATCTCAAACCAATTGAAATTTGTGGCCATGTGAATCTACTTTCATTTTCTTCAAGTCTCATCAAATTTAATTAAAATTTGAATAATTTATGACCATTTTTGTGAGGGCAAGTCTGAACCCTACCTAGGGTTTGCAGTTTTGGGAAAAATGCAATAACTTTATTTTCCACTGTTGGATCATCATAAAAATTGGAGGAAAGGTCTATAAAAATGTTTTATTCAATATCACCAAAGCGATTTGCCTCATTAATTATTTTGTGGAATTTATTAATGACTATTTGTTACATTAAATTGTGGGTTGTCATATTTATGTTTCCAATGTGATATAGAATGCCTAATAGCATGTGTTATACAAAGATTTCTTTGAATTATTCTTGAAGTTTTGTGAGATGTGTTGTTGAATCCTCCTATGCTCAATATCAATAATTGAAATTTGGACATAACTTCAAGGTACTATTGCGATGAGTGACGAGGACCATGATGTACTATGCGTTAGTGATGGCTACGTGGCAATTGCTCAGGATTTCATCACCATTTTAAAGCATAGTTTAAAAAAGCATGTGACGATGGTTAAGGAGGATTTTTGATTGTGTTTTAAATCTAGAGGATCAAAATATGAGGTTTAAACTAAAACGACTACTTGTCAGTTTTCTCCCATGATCAATCCATCAACCATTAAAAGTGAATGCACTTTGATTTTGAGGTATTAAGAAGGTTGTTGAGTATTTTCTTTAACAATTTCATTCATCACGAGTAGAGGAAATAGCTAATAAAAGAAGTGAATAAAGTAGAGCTCCTAGTAAGGCGAATTTCAAGGAACAATAAGCTATTTTCCTGGGTAAGTTAATATATTGGCCTCTATGGTAGTTTGTGCATTAAGTAGTTTCATAAATTGGGTAAGTGGCTAGGGTTTTTCTTCAAAATTATCAACTTTGTCTGCTCAAAGGGAATTGAGGTTATTACTCATAGGGTTTGGGGTAAAGAAACATAAATTGTTATTTTTATTTTGATCCCTGTGAATTTAAATAGCTTAAGGTGTAATCCCCTATTATTTGAAAAACCCTAGCTTTGTTGCCAAGTAAAAATGAATGAGCCTAGTGGGTCTAAAGCTAAACCAGAAAGAAAACCTACTCAGAAATGGTTTAAAAGACCCAAACCCCACGATGACCAGCCCAAACTTGAAGTAGTAGAGAAGCCTAAAAATCAAATAATTGTAAAGAAAGATCATCCTAGGTTTATGGATGAACCCCCTAAGGACTCAACTATGGAGGCAAAGAAGAAGGTTGGAAAGAGAAAAACTGGTGAGGGTGCCCTAACGACCCATTTTGAGGATTCTACCTTCGTAATTTGTGATATTGTAGTACCATAGAGTGGTTAGGATTTATTTTACTATGCTTTTAAAAAAACAAATGTTGAATGCCCCACCAACAACTTATGGACTTGTGACATAGGCAAGTTGGTATGCCCAAATGTATTTTTGTAGGTAGACTTAATGCTTGAACTGGCGAGGTGCTATGATCGACTAGACAAAACCATCAAGAGATTTCCTAACATTTTTCCCATGTTAGAAATCTCAACAAGCCAGATAATGGAAGCTTTTTAGTTGAATCCATCTTCCTCTAAGTCCATCAATTCCCACAAGTTGTATAATGAATATGAGTAGAATAGATTTGGGTATAGGAAGGGTGTCTTTCCTATACATATGAGGCATGAATTGAAGAAGAATTGTGTGCCTTTTAGCCCTCTTGAGATGGAACCATTTGATTGTGCTAACTTTGAATATTACTTCAAAAATACCTATTATGCAATATGTCAAGTCTTGCATAAAAATTACGAAATTAAGATGGATATTGCACTGATGACCTTAAAAATTGATATTCAGCAAAAGTATCAAAATAGGGCTTGGAAATAGGGCTTGGAATTATGATTCCTACATTGTTGAGAATTTGCATCAGTGCCTGATGAAATTGAAAGATACAACTGCTCCATTGTCATGTACACACTATTCTCCATTGATGCACTTGCTACTATGGAAGAACAAAAAAGTGATGAGGAACTACATAAAATTAAGAGAAAGAGATGACGATGACAATGATTTTTAAGTGCAAATGTGGACACACATTTGAGAGGTACATTGTTCACATTTTCATTACAATATGTTTTCAAGTTCTTGTTGTTGGAACAGTTGGGTTTGAAGCCATCAAATAGAATTTCACAAGGTGTCAAGGAGATGTTGAGGCCCTTGGAGTATGAGGAGGAAACTAAACACAAATTCAATTATGGAGATTGGTACCTTCATACCAATTACACAACAATCATAATATATGGAGCACCAGTGCCACCTCACAAGTTGCCAATATATTTTTTGAATAGATAAGCATTTCTGGAAATAATGTGGCAATTGGATGCCTTGGAAAAGGAGCACTTGAGAAATACAAGAAAGGTATCTCTTGTGAATCCTAATTGTGAGTTCACATATTTTAGTTGCACCTCAAAGGAGGGTATTGAGGGATTCATCTCTTTTAAAAAATTACAAGTTGAATCAAGAAATCACTAGGTTTTGTGACCCTGAGGGGGTGATCTTTGTTGAAAGAAGAGCCAAAGGATTCTCAGGAAAGCCCCATCAGTCCCTCTTTCAAGAGGATTTGATTAGGAATTTATCCACTAATGAAGAAGTTAATGCAAGAAAGAATGCATGGAGAAGGATATGTGCAATTGAAGATAAGATGCTAAAGGAAAGCCCTTTCTATGTCAGCCCCTATTCAGAGGTGGAGGAAAAATTTGTGAAGGAAAAATTAAAGCTAAGCAACTTCAGTGAAAAGAGATTTTTTGAGAAACTAAAGCAGGCTGAGATTAAGGCCAAGGTGGCCAAGGAAAACCATGATTCTTAGTTGAGGATCCAACTGGCTCAATTCTTTCCTCCAAGCATCCATGTGTGAACAAAAGAGATAGGTGGACAACCTACAGTCACTCCATTAGTGGCTTATTCAGTATGTGAGTAGATTTGTGAGGCTCAAGTCCCAGAGGAATCTAGAGAGAAAATTACCATGGAGAAGGAGTTGGATCAATATTTCCTTGAACACAAGGATGATGCCTTGAATATAGTGGTTCCCCCTAGCAGGATTGTAAAGTGGGTATAAAATGAGGTCGAGGATGATAATGTAAAAATAAAGGCCTGTGCATAATTTATGTGATGATGCTTTTTTCAAGACCAAAGATTTTAAAGACTTTTTCATCCATGTCAAAGGATCTGACATTAAAAGAAGAATTGAAGAAGTGAAAGAGAAAGTTGACCCCTCCTTACAAGAAGAAGCTGAAAAGGAGGAGGAAGATAAAATAATACAAGAAATTGCTAGCATGTCACCTGAAGATGGAAGAAAATTGGAGGAAGGGAGTTGACACTCTTATTTCATGGATGTGACATACCATCTACTATTACACTAGATTATATTAGGAAGGATCCTGATGCATCTATTTATGAGGAGGTTTTTGACACTAAGGTCTTTGGATCAAGTTTTAGCCCTAAGCTACATACACTTGCCATTTGGTCTATGGTTCCAAACACAAGGAAGCCTAATATCATAAAATATGTGGAAAAGTATATTGGAGTAGTGGTTGTTAGGAGGGCAATAGAAATGACTACTACTTTAGTTGCATAATTGACAATGCATGTTTTAATGTTAACTATAGATACTACTCAGATTACATAGGCTAACTATAAGAGGTTGTTGGATAGATACAAAAAACTAATGGATGAGCATAATAAGGTGCTTTCTACTATATATAAGGGTTTTCTATCTCAAACAAGTTCTACCTTAGGCATGTCTACACAAGACAGAGAGACTTTGCCTCTTAGAATTCAAAATTTTAATCGAGATTTGAAATCAGAAAAGTAGAATACAAAGAATGCCAAACTGGAGATAGTCAAAGTGGCAGATGACATCTTTGAGGATGTATTGATACATAGAGTGGTCAAAATAGTTAATAGATTTGATGATGTGTGGAGAGCCTACAAAAAAATCATGAGGCCAAATTCAAGCATTTGCAAGTTTAGAGGGCCTTTCAAACTGAGTGGAGAAAATGAAGTACTAAGGTTGGAACACTGAAGGAGATGATGTCCAAAATGTAGGAAGATCCTGAAGCTCTTACTCATGTTCTTGAAATATTGCAGGCCATTGATTTGACTAATGAAATAACAACTTTCCATGGGAAGTTAGGAATGCAGCTCCAAAACAAAATGAGAATGTTCAAGGATATGGAAGAGCATAGTATGCCCAAAATATTAGATAACAATAGTGAGTTGATGGATTTTGCGGAACACGATTTGGAAGAATGGCTATCACAAGCTAAGACAATGTTAACTGTAATTGATTACTCCATGTTGAACCCATACATTGATAACATGGCTAGAGTTAAAATGAGAATGGAGATATTTGTTAAAGAATCCAAAGCATTAATTGATGCAAGGTACACTCAACATAGCACCAAAGTGCAAACCTTGTTGGACATGAGATGGCCCACTAAAGATGAGTATCACACATGGTTGGAGAGGTTCACTGAATGAGCCTATGTTAGGAAGGTGATGACAAATATGATGAATAACGAACATGAGAGAAACAATACATATCATGGAAATAGTGCATATTAGGCTTTCATTGAATTATTTCAAAATATTGTTCTCTTTCTATCATGAAGGTTGATGGAATAAATGCTAACTTGGATTGGTCGGTCCTCCTTTTTATTTCTTTTTATGTTTTAGTATTTGTTGACTGAGCATGCACATGTTTAACATTTTGGATCATGAAGGAGATACTATGATGTTGTCACAACGAGTTAAAGGTGCCTTTTGGAAGGTGGGTGTATCTTCCTCAGCTAATGAAACAAGTTTTGTCTTATGTATTTTTCCCCACTTTGCAAAATGCAGATATAATTGTCTGGGGAATTTTGAAATTATAATTGAAATGTATGTCAAATGAAAATGTGACTTTAATTGTAATTTTTCCTAATTCTTGTTGCTCCCATATTTCTATAAATGAGATTTCAAGGCCAATTACAAAGGTCTTTTGATGGTTAAGAAATTTTGAGCTCATGTATGAGTAGTTTTTATAATTTGAAGTACAGAGAAATAGATTAGTGCTAAGTCTTAGGAATGTATTCAGATCTAAAATAGGCTTAATTGTTCTACAATAGCAAAGATATATGAATGATAATTGCAAGTTTCTAGATTAGTTTCTCTCCTCTGTAATTTTGGCTTTTATATTATGAATAAGGGAATCAAGGTTCATTTATTCATCTTCAATCACTTTGATTGAATGTGTGATTTCATCTTTTTCTTTTGTTCAAAGAGCTAAATAAGTGCTTAAATGATATCATAGAATTGTAAGTGAAATTTAGGGATTGTTAAGAGGTTTCTAATTCTAGACATACTGATTTGTGTGTTACAAAGTAATATACAATAGTCTACAAATACTTGTTTCCATTTACTAATGTCTTACAATTTAATATCATATATGAATCCATCGCCCTCAAATAAAGCACTGCTCCATTTATTTGGTCATCTTTGATATTAGTGAGCTACATGTACTTGACAAAGAGCACAAATATTTACAACAATTTTTTACATGCCTGTAATTGCATTATAGTGGTATGAAGTACTGCTCATTCCTAGCTATAGGTATAATTCATTAAAGGGTTTTCCAAATCCTTAAGGAATTTTGTCTATTTGTGTCCAATAGGAATGTATCTATTTGTTTTCAATGTTAGTGATAAAATGGCATGAGAGTATCATATAGACATTGTCAAGATCACCCTCTTGGGTTTTAGAGAACTTGAAGAGTAGAGGTCTAGCCTAGAGAGCTAGTACCTAGTCCTTGGCTAATCCTTGCCTTTATTTATCATTGTATTCTAGAAAATTAATAGGTAAATGGTGACATCAAGTTTGGTTCTAAAACAATAACCAATAGATTGGTGACTCTGCGAGGTAAATTGCTAAGTCCAACATCTCTAGGTAGATTTGGTACAATCAGAGTCAAATATTTTAATTTTTCTTCACTGCTTATGGAATAATTGGTTTAAATTTTCATCATATAAGTCACGTCTTGTTTTATGCTTCAAATTTTGGTTCATTCCTCCATCTTGTGTCGAGTTATGTTCAAATTATTCTCTAATATTGCAAGTGCAACCCCAAAGTGTGATAAAAATTTATTTTCCAATATTCTAGGTGGTGACTCTAAAGTCTCATGTGTCAATGCGAGAATAAATTCCAAGAGAGAAAGTGAGAAATAAAATTTTGAGATACAATTTGGCCCCATGAGGAAGACCAGAAGTTACACAAAGAAGCATCCTAAACAGAAGATGGAGTTTAAGCATTCAAAGGAAAAGCAACCCACCTTGGTGAAGAAACATGTTGAATCAAGTAATTCAACTAAACTTCCCACTGATGCATCTCCTACTTTTAATAATGAGGTAAATAGTGAAAATGTTCAAGAAGAGGCACATGAAGTTGAGGTGCCTCAGGTAGATCAAGGATTTTTTCCCACTAAGGAAGTATTTGACAACGAACTTGATGTGACAAGAGAAGAAGATAGGTGGGGATTTTTGGAAAAAAATAAGTTCTCATAACCTTTAACTCCTGGGATTAGATCTATTTTTAATGGTGGTAATTTTAAGCTAAGAGGTGAACCTACTAATGTAGAATTACACTAATCCCTTGAGGAGGAACCAACTAATCTTGATTTCTTTACCCTTGATCCAACCGAGTTTGGAGATATCCTGGAAAATGAGGAAGATATAGATAAAGATATGCAAGCTTTATAAGAAGAGCTTAGGCTAAAGGAAGAAGAAGAACATAGGCTTAGGGAGTTGGAAGAAAAAAATAAAATGATTTGAAAGAAAAGGAAGATAGAATTAAGGCTAAGATGTAGGAAAGAGATGCTTGAATGTAAAGAATAGAAAAGATGAGAGAAGTGCAACAATTTTTTTTTATGAAAATGCTTCTAATTTTGTTGCTAAAATAAGCCTTGATCCACCTAAGGTGACCATTCAAATGGAACCTCTACTACAAACACTTACACTACATATATTGCAACTTCCAAAGCCTCATATCTATCTGCTACTCCTAAGAAATCACAATATGTAGATCATGGGAAGAATCCCATTGATCAGCTAAATAAAACTACCTTTAATACATTCAATACCAATACCAAAACAAGTACCAATAGTTCATTTGTTAATAATTCCACCCAAAATGCTAAGATTTATCCTACCTCATCAAATGCACCCCTGAACCCTGAGATCTTGAGATTGCAATTGGAAAATGACAAGTTACTGCAAGAGTTGAAGAAAACTAAAATGGACGCTTCAAATGAAGAAATAGCTAGAAAGAATTATTTTCTTAAGATCTCCATACCTGATCTAGGAGCCTCAAGCTTTGGACATATTGATAGTGAATCACAAAGGAAAATTTTTGAGGGACACACTACTAGTGGAGGTGGAGGAAATGATAAAAATAAGAATTCTTATTTTGAAGATGATGAGGGAAAGAAGAAAGGAGGTGGTAATAATAATGGAGATGGAAAAGGTAAGGATAAGACTCAATCTGGTGACTGAAAATATGATGAGCCTAGAAATTCTCATAGATACCAAGCTACTAAGAGAACAATACAAGTTGAAATATATCAACAATTATGCTTTATTGGGATTTTTGGTTATCCTAGCCCATTTCCTGAAGATTTCAGGCCTTCTTGGGTTAGATTCTTTGGAAACAATTCCTTGAGTGGTGAGGACCACCTCAAAGCATTTGCCAATGTCATGGATGATTTTGAGGTAGAAGCAGAGGATTTCATGATGAATTTATTCATGCAGTCATTGAGGATGCTATATAATGGCATAAGAGTTTTCCTACTAAAAGTATTGGGTCTTGGGAAACATTTAAGAGGTTTTTCAGAGAATAGTATGGTGATAAAACTAACTCAAGATTCCTTCTAAATCAGTTTAATAATATTATCAGAAGTTCTAATGAAAGTGTGGTTGATTTCAATGTGATATTTCAAAAGGCCATGAACTAGCTACCTCCTCATTTAAGATTAAATGACAATGTATGTCTGGTGAACTATTACAATGCATTTGATGCAAAGATGAGCTATTTATTTTTAGATAAAATTCCTCAAACATTAAGAAAGGCTTATAAGATGGCCATCCATATTGATAGTATTTGTAGAGAAATTGGTAAGGTTGGGAGAAGGGATGATGTAAAGATCCTCAAGAATCCAAAGAGAGAGGATAAAAATTATGGTGCTAAAGGAGGTACTCTTGAGGATAAGATTGACAATTTCATGAAGAATTTGACTGATAGAATTGCAAGGCAAGAAAAAGCTCTGTCAAATGAAAGGTCCAATTATCATAAGAATGAAAGACCTTGGTTGTAGGATTATCCATATAATACAAACTGGCATAATGGGAATCCCATCCCTAACAACCAAAGAAATATTCAAAACAAGGTTCCTCCAGATCCTTTGTAGAAAAACTCAAGAGTTTTTGTCAATGAGACCCCTTGGTGCATGGTTTTCCAAATGCCACATGCAACTAATCAGTGTGCAATTGCATAGATGGTTGAGGTTGATGAAGTTGTTCCTGAAGACTATGATCGATCCAATGAGGATGATGTTGACATTAATATGATCATGGATGGTTATGATTTTATTGATAATGAATGTTCATTTGATATGGAATCTCATGAAATGGATGTGGATGACCAAAGGCATATTGCCAATACATATCACCAGCAAGTTCTCTTTGATGAAGATGATAATGATAATGAAGTGTACACATTGGAAGTAGTTGAAGACAATGTCTCCCTAAGGAGACCTACGGATGAGGAAATTGCAAGATATACAATGGCCTTGGTTGCTCAAGCTAGAAGCTCATATCATCTGAGGAATAGAATAGTTGGTGGTGAATAAGGTAGTCCTTTTGGTCTCCTTATTAGGGAGCAAAATTCCAAAGGAAAAGAGAAAATTTTTGATGGCAAAGCAGAAGTAGTCAAAGCTAAGGAAATTAGGGGAGATAAAATTTGGGATAAGAAATTTGATAAACCAAAAGAAGATGGAGAGAGTCCCCTGCTATGAAGATAAAGGCACAAAAATATAATTCTGAGGCTGCAAGAAAAGATGCCAAGCCCAGAGCTGAAACAACAAAGAATCAACAGAAAGAGAGTAATACAAAAAAATGTATGATCCCAATTGAATTACCTAAATACACTCCTATTGACATGTTTCAATTTCTTAGTCAAGTGAAATTTTCTATCCCTTTTCTTGAGATGATGAGAATAGATGAGCACAAATAAAAGGCAATAGCTCTTATCAATGGTGCTACTATAGCCTGTAATGACTTAGTGGTGTCCACTCCACCCAAAGTGAGTGAGAAGGAAAAGAAATACAAATAGATTGAGGTAGTAATCATTGAAATCCCTCATATTTTTCTAGGAAATTAAGTGACTGCCTATCCTGGAAAGATAGACCCATTCTTCTTCACACTGATAGTTGAGGGAAATTTTCTAAAAAATGTATTATTGATTATGGAACATCCAATAATATAATTCCATCCAAGATCATGGAAGCATTGGGACTAAAAGTTGACAATATCCATGGAAAATGTTATGTTATGGACTCAAGGGAAGTCCCTGTGATCAGTGTAATCAATGAGCTTCCTTATAGATTAGCCACTTATCTAGAAAAAGAGTTCAAGATGAGTGTGGTGGTAGTAGATATCCCACTCAATTATGGAATTTTGTTGTCTAGGAAATGGAGTGCTTTCATGGGAGGAATAATGTAGTGTTATATATCATATGCTACTTTCCCCATTGATGGTAAGAATGTTTAGGTGGTCAGAGAACCAAAAGTACCACATATGCTAGAGCATGCTCCTGAGGATGATACAATTCTTTTTATAGATATTGATATTAATGAGTTTAAAGTGGAAGAGTTACCAAGAGAATGTGGCAGGTGCCCTGCACCTATAGATAATAAATTTATAATACTATCTGATAAGGATGAACTCTAGAAGATGTACTTTTATGGTGCAAGTTCTAAAGAAGAGTTTGGTGTAGGAATATTGTTGGTGTCACATAGTGGCAATACATACAAGTTTTCTTTCACCATGTCCTTTGTCTGCACAAACAATGTGGCAGAGTATGAAGCATTGTTACTAGGATTAAGGCTAGCTAAAAAGTATGGGATAAAGAAGTTAATGGTAATCAATGACTCTGAGTTGGTGTATCCCAAGTAAGATCCAGATACACATGCAAGAATAACAGATTGAAACAATACAAAAAAAAATTATGGGATATTGAACAGTTTGATGCCTTTGGAATTGACTAGATGGAGAGAGGACATAATAGAGTGGAAGAATTACTTGTAAAAATTGCATTAATACCAGATGATATAACATTTATAGATATCTCAAAGGTTGAGGTACATGCAAGGTCATCAATCCCTGACAATGTACATAATTGGAAAATCTTCAATGATGATGCAGATATTCTAATTTTTTTGAAATGTTTTGCTAAATATGAAGGTCGGGAGATTGACTTTGGGGCATTTTTTGAAAATATAGATGGTAAGGATATAGTCTTTGGGAATGAGGTCATTCAGCTAAAGATAAACAAAATCCCCAAGGGCCTTGTAGCATTAGAAAGGTTCTTTGATAGTCAGGACAAGAGTAAGGTTAAAACAACTGCCATCCATCTAGAGGACCTAGAAGAAGTAAATTTGGGGATTGAAAATGCCCCTAAAAAGGTATATGTGGGAAAGAAGATGAAGCCTAAGATCAAGGAAATGTTCATTGCCTTATTGAGAAAATATAGACATGTCTTTGCTTGGTCATATGATGACCTAAAAGCATATAGAGAGGAATTATTCCAACATGAGATTCCTCTAAAAGAAAACACCAAGCCTTTCAGGAAGAAGTAGAGACCCATTAATCCAAACTTAGCTCTGAAAATGCAAGAGGAATTGGTTAAGCTAAGGGATGTTGGCATCATAAAGCCTATTAGGCAGTCTTCATGGGTGTCTAATCTACTACCAATTAGAACTAAAAATGGTGATATAAGGTTATGTGTGTATTTTAGAAATCTGAACATATCATCATTAAAGGATAAGCATCCACTATTGAACATGGATGATTTGTTGCAAAAGGTAACTAGCTATGAGTTATTATTAATGATGGATGGTTTTTCTAGATACAACCAAGTGAAAGTGAAGGAGCATGAGCAATACAAGATTGCATTCACAACTTCATGGGGCACCTATGTGTATGTTAGGATGTCATTTGGCTTAACCAATGCAGGTGCTACTTTCCAAAGGGCTATGGATGTAGCCTTTTTTGATCTTATTGACTTGTTCATGGAAATCTACCAAGATGATTTGATAGCCTACTCCAAGAGAGAATATCATTGCATGCACTTGGAGAAGATATTTATCAAGGCCTTGGAATATGGGATCTCATTGAATATGAAAAAGTGTTCCTTTGGGGTTACTAAAGGAAAATTGTTGGTGCATATTGTGTCCAAAGAGGGAGTGAGGATTGACCCTAAAAGGGTAGTAGCCATAGACAAGATTCTTGAACCAAAGAATGTTAAAGGAATTCAATCATTCTTTGGCCAGATCAACTTCTTGAGGAGATTTGTAACCAATTTTGTAGAGATTACAAGACCAATCTTCAAGATTTTGAAGAAGGGAGAAAAGGTGGTTTGGAATGAAGAGGTTAGTCATGCATTCAAGAGCATAAAACAGGCTATCAAGGAGGCCCTAGTCTTAAGGACTCTTGAATTTTCTAGGACATTACAAATCTTTTCATTTTCATCGTTTCATACTATTGTTGTTGTTTCGTTATAGAAGAATGAGGAAGGTTTTGAACAACCGATTTCTTTCTTTAGTAAATCACTTCAAGCTACATAGTTAAAATATGATTTAATGGAGAAGCAAGCATATACACTTGTTAAAGCTGTGAAGAACTCTGGGACTTATCTAGTTGGAGCCACAGTCATTTCTTATTTTCCAACTACAGTTGTAAAGGACATCTTTACCCAACAGGAAGTAACTAGTAGAAGATGGAGGTGGATAAACAAAATTCAGGAATTTAATATTGACATCCAAATAACCAAAATGGTGAGAGGTCATGGATTGGCTAAGTTAATGGTGGAAGTGAACCTAGATGCCAATCAGATAAATCTAGAAGATGATTCCAAGAGATCATACATTTGTCATATGGAGTGTTGTGATTGGTATAAAAATGTTATTTATTATTTGCAAAGAATGCAGCGCCCTGAAGGATTGATTGAGAATGACAAAAGAACTATCAAGTTACATGGCATTAAATATGTGACCATAAGAGGTGAGTTGTGGTGGAGAAACTTGGAGGGTGTATTGTTTAAATGTGTTGATGAGACCAAGGCCTCTGAGATGTTAAAAGAAATGCATTGTGGGGTATGTGGTGGACATTACATGGCTAAAACCACTACCCACAAAGTCTTGAGGGTTGTATTTTGGTAGCCTATAGTTTTTAAGGATGAATACAAACTGGTAAAAGCATGTGATGCATGCCAAAGGTTCTCTGAGAAACTTACATTCTTAGGTAACTTGCCTCTTAAACCAATTACCGTGTAGGCACCCTTTCAACAATGGGGTATTGAATTCATTGGAGAAATAGCTAAAAATTCTAGTGGGGGGAATTCATGAATTATTATGGCCACAAACTACTTTACAAAGTGGGTGGAAGCCATCCCAACAAAAAGAGTAAGTAAAGTAGTCATAGATTTCCTAATAAAAAATATATTGACCAGATTTGGAGTACCTAAAAAAATTGTCTCAGATAATGCAATGTGCTTCAGATCTAAGGAATTTATAGAATTTTTCTAAAAAAATGGAATCCATAAGTCATACTCTTTACCATATCACCCTCAAGGAAATGTTCAAGCAAAATAAAGAAATAAAAGCTTGATGAAAATCATCAAAAGAATTGTTGAGAAGACTAAAAAAGCTTGGGATTCCAAGTTAAAGTTAGCCTTGTGGGAAGATCGGGTGACTATTAAGAAGGCCACTAGTTATGCACCTTTTTATCTAATATATGGAATTGTAGCTAGGCTACCACAAAACAACCTCATGCAGATGTATAAGTTTTCCAATAGTATGATGAGGACATGTGTGATGCAATGCAGCATAGGATTGATGCATTAATGGAAGTAGATGAGAAAAGGAGGGATGCTTAGAAAATAAGTACCAAGTTGCAGTTGCAAGTCAAGAACTTGCATGAAAAGAAAGCATCCTCAATAAAAATTCAAGTAGGAAACCTAGTGTTGATGTGAAATGCAAGATTTGAAGATAAGGGAAAATATGGAAAGGTTAAGGCATTATGGCTTGGCCCTTATTTGGTCAGTAACACTCATGGTGAGGATTCATATTTCCTACAAGAATTAATAGGTGAAATTCTTGTGCTCCCAGTACATGGATATTTCTTGAGGCCATATTTCTCTTGAAATATGTTCTCTTCCATGTACATTATACAATCCTATAAATTTTGTATATAGGCGTGTTTGCTTTGGTCTGGTTCTCTTGCCTTGTCTGGGAAGGTCCTTGGTTTTTGGTGTTCTTATGCTTGGTCTGCTTCACCATGAGATCTGAAATCTCACTATGCCTATGAGAGGCATGCATTCCTAATCAAAGCCATTGGTGGAACCCTCATAAAATTTTTATGTTCCACTAATCTGTGAGAAAGCATTGTCTTGGATGTTTGTTTTGTTGGAAAAGACTAGGGTTTAGGGTTCTATATGAGAAGTTTTTTACATTGGAATATTTTTGCCTTTTTCTTAAACCCTTATTCTTTGGTCTATTTGTCTCTTAACCTGCTATCACATGTTTCCCATTCATGTAAAAATAACCTGAGTCATTGAAATTTTTGTTATGACCAACCCCATATGGTTAGGATCTCTTTTAACTATCACTAAATCTTTTCACGCACCTAGTTCCCTAAAATTTCTTTATTTTATAAATGTGATTTATTGGCCTTGTTTGTCCTTTACATCCTTTTCTAAATTTTATTAAGTCTGTTGAGACCTTATCATGTGTTTTCCTAGGAGATCCCCTTTCTTAAAACATCTTATTTGCATGTGCAATTTTTAATCACTCAAGTGATGGATCATTGTTGAAGTTACTTTCACTATCGGGATCACTACTATGATGAGTGATGGGCCTATGTTTTCTCTTTGCATCATGCATCACTAAAAGTTGCTACTCTCTATGATTTATTACCACAATGAGTGATAAGGTTGTAGGCCTTGTGTATTGCCTATCGTTGAAACATTTCAACTTCCTGTTTCTTTTCAGCAATGAGTGATGGATATTATCTTTTCTTTGTGTTGCGCCATCAAAAAAAAAATTCATGAATTTTCTCAGTTTCTACAATGAGTGATGGAAATGGATTGAAGGGAGTGGTGTGATTTCCATGTGTTTTATTTTGGTGCTATCACTAGGATTTCCCATCACTGAAAGTATTTCAACTCCAAGTTATTTATGACAATATGTGATGGCTTGTGAATGTATTGTGGTATCGCTAGAGCATCCTCTTCGCTGAAATACAAATGCAACCCTGGCACATTACTGCTACAAGCGATGTGAAATATTCCTTCCAGCAAGGGTGTGTTGCTCATGACCAAAATTTGGACATAACTTCAAGGCACTACTACAATGAGTATGGGGATAGTTATGTATTGTGAGCTAGTGGATGGCTACATGGCAGTTGCTCAGGATTCCATTGTCATTTTAAAGCATAGGTGTAAAAAGCATGTGGCACTAGTTAAGGAGGAGCATTGATCATGTTATAAATCCATAGGATCAATGGTTGGGGTTTAAACTGGAATGAATACTTGTCATTTTGCTTGTGCAACCAATTTATCAACCATTAATGGTGAATGGACTTCAATTTTGAGGTATTAAGAAGGTTATTGAGTATTTTCTTTCACAATTGTAGTCATCACGAGTAGAGAAACCAGCTAAGCAAAGAAGTGAAGAAAGCAGAGCTCTTGGTAAGGTGAATTTTGAGGAACAATAAGCTATTTTCCTAGGTAATTTAATCTCTTGGCCTATGTGGGTAGTTTGTGCATTAAGTATTTTGGGACATTACGTAAGTGGCCAGGGTTTGTCTTCAAAATTATCATTTGTGTCTACTCAAAGGGAGTTGAGGTTATTACTCATAGGGTTTGGGGTAAAGAAAGTGAAATTTTTATTTTTATTTTGAGCCCTGTGAATTTAAAGAGTTTAAGGTGTAATCCCCTATTATTTGAAAAACCCTAACTTTGTTTCCTAGTAAAAATGAATGAATCTAGTGGGTCTAAAGCTAAACCTGAAAGACAACCTACTCACACATGGGTTAAAAGACCCAAACACCAAGATGACCAGCCCAAACCTAAAGTAGCAGAGAAGCCTAAAAATCAAAGAAATGTCATCCCAAGTTTATGGAGGAACCCCCTAAGAACTCAACTATGGAGGTAAAGAAGAAGGTTGGAAAGAGAAAAATTGGTGAGGTTTCCCTGACAACCTATTTCGAAGATTCTACCTCTAGGGTTTGTGATGTTGTAGTACCATAAAGTAGTTAGGATTTATTTTACTATGCTTTCAAAAGAACAAATGTTGAATACCCCACCAACAACTTATGTACTTGTGACATAGGAAAGTTGGTATGCCTAAATATATTTTTGGAGGTAGACTTAATGCTCAAACCGACCAAGTGCTATGATCTGCTATACAAAACCATCAAGAGATTTCCTGATTTTTTTCCCATGTTGGAAATTTCAGCAAGCCAAATAATGGAATCTTTTCAATTGACTCCATCTGCCTCTGATTCCATCAATTTCCACAAGTTGTACAATAAATATGAGCACAATATATTTGAGTATAGGAAGGGTGTCTTGCCTATACATATGAGGCATGAATTGAAGAAGAATTATGTGCCTTTTAGCCCTCTTGATATGGAACCATTTGATTGTGCTAACTTTGAGTATTGCTTCAAAAAACCTATTATGCAATGTGTCAAGTCTTGCATAAAAATTATGAAATTAAGATGGATATTGCCATGATGACCTTAAAAAATGATATTCAACAAAAGTATTAGAATAGGGCTTGGAATTATGCTTCCTACATTGTTGAGCATTTGCATGAGTACTTGATGAAATTGAAAGATACAACTGCTCCATTGTCATGTAGACACTATTCTCTATTGATGCACTTGCTACTATGGAAGAGAAAAAAAGTGATGACAATGAGTTGTTAGTGCAAATGTGGACACATATTTGGGATGTGCATTGTTCACATTTTGATTACAATATGCTTTGCAATGTTTTCAATTTCTTGGTGCTGGAATAGTTGGGGTTGAAACCCTCAAATAGAATTTCACAAGGTGTCAAGGAGATGTTGAGGCCCTTCGAGTATGAGGACACTAAACACAAATTCAATTGGGGAAACTTGTACCTTCATACCAATTACACAACAATCAAAATTTAAGGAGCCCTACTGCCACCTCACAAGTTTCCAATATATTTTTTGAATAGAAAAGCATTTATGGAAATAATATGGCAATTGGATGGCATGGACAAGAAGAACTTTATAAATGCAAGAAAGTCATCCCTTGTGAATCTTGATTGTGAGCTCGCGTATTTCAGTTGCACCTCAAAGAAGGGTATTGAGAGGTTCATCTCCCTTTTAAACAATTATAGGTTGAATTAAGAAGTCACTAGATTTTGTGACCTTTAGGGGGTGATATATGTTGAAAGAAGAGCCAGAGGGTTGTTAGAAAATCCTCATCAGTTCCTATTTCAGGAGGATGTGATTAGGAATTTATCCACTGATGAAGAAGTTAATGCAAGAAAGAATGCATGGAGAAGGATATGTCCAATTGAAGAGAAGATTCTAAAGGAAAACCATTTCTATTTCAACCCCTATTCAGAGGTGGAGGGAGAATTTGTGAATGAAAAATTAATGCTAGGTGACTTCAGTGACAAGAGCTTCTTTGAGAAAGTAAAGCAGGATGAGATTAAGGCCAAGGTGGCCAAGGAGAACCATGAGGCTTAGTTGAGGAGCTAGTCATCTCAATCCTTTGCTCCAAGCATCCATGTGCAAAGATAAGAGACAAGTGGACAACTTGTATTCACTCCATTAGTGGCTTATTCAGTAAGTGAGTGGATTGGTGAGGCTTAAGTCCCAGAGGAATTTGGAGAGCACATTCCCATAGAGAAAGAGGTGGATCAAGATTTCCCTAAAGACAAGGATGATGCCTTGAATATAGTGGTTCCCCCTAGCAAGATTGTAAAGTGGTTATACAATGAAGTCAAGGATGATGATGCTAGAATAAAGGCCTGTGTAGAATTTATGTGTGATGATGCTTTTTTCACAACCAAAAAGTTCAAAGACTTTGTCATCCATGTCAAAGGCTCTAACATTAAAAGAATAACTGAAGTGAAAGAGAAATTTGACTCCTCCTTACAAGAAGAAGCTAAAAAGGAGGAGGAAGATAAAATAATACAATAAATTGCTTGCATGTCACCTAAAGATGCAAGAACATTGGTGAAAGGGAGTGGGACACTCTTATTGCCTATATGTGACATATCATTTGCTATTGTTGTAGATGCAATTAGGAAGGATCCTAACACCTCTATTTCTGAGGAGGTTTTTGACACTAAGCTCTTTGGCTCAGGTTTTATCCCCAAGCTGCATACACTTTCCATCTAGTCTATGGCGCCTAACACGGGGAAGCCCAATGTCATAAAATATGTGGAAAAGGAGATTGGAGCAGTGATTTTTAGAAGGGCAACAAGAGTGGCTACTATTGCATCTGCAAAATTGACAATGCATGTTGCAATGTTAACTATAGATACTACTTAGATCACATAGGCTAACTATAAGAGGTTGTTGGATAAATACAAAAAAATAATGGATGAACATAATAAGGTGCTTGTTATAGCACAAAGGGGTCTACCATCTTCGACAAGTTCTACCTCAGACATGTATACAAAGGATAGAGAGACTCTGTCTCTTAGAATTCAAATTTTGAATTGAGATTTGAAATCAAAAAAAGAGAATACAGAGAAGGAAAAAATGGAGATATTAAAAGTGGAAAATGACATCTTTGAGGATGTATTGAGACATAGAGTTACCAAATTAGTCAATAGAGCTGATGATGTGTGTATAGCCTACAAAAATAGCCATGAGGTTAACATCAAGCATTTGTAGGTTTAGAGGGCCTTTCAAATTGAGTGGAGAAAATGGAGTACTTGGGTTGGAACATTGAAGGAGATTATGTCCAAAATGAAGGAATATCCTTAAGCTCCTAATCATGTTCCTTAAATATTGCAAGCCATTGATTTGATTAATGAAATACAACTTTCCATGGGAAGTTAGTAATGCAACTCCAAAAAAAATTGAGAATGTTTAGGGATATGGAAGAGCACAGTATGCCTAAAATATTAGATGGCAAGGGTGAGTTGATGGAGTTTTCCAAATGGAAACATGAATTGGAAGAATGGATTCCATGGGCTAAGACAATGTTAACTGTAATTGATTACTCCGTGTTAAACCCACATATTGATAACATGGTTGGAGTTGAAATGAGAATGGATATATTTGTTAAAGAATCCAGAGCATTAATTGATGCATGCTACACTTAGCATAGCACCAAAGTGTAAACCTTTCTAGACATGAGATGGCCCACTAAATATGAGTATCACACATGATTGGAGAGGTTCACTAAATGAACCTATGTTGGGAAGGTGATGACAAACATGATGAATAAAAAATAGGAGAGAAACAATGCATAGCCTAGAAATAGTGCAAAAATGCTTTCGTTGAATTATTAGAAAAAAAATCTCTCCCTATCATGAAGTTTGATGGCATAAATTCTGACTTGGATGGGTCAGTCCTCCTTCTTTTCATTACTTTTTATGTTTTAGTATTTGTTGACTGGGCATGCACGTGTAACATTTTGGCTTGTGAAGGAGATACTATGATGTTGTTGCAATGAGTAAAAGGTGCCTTTTGGATGGTGGGTGTATCTTCCTTAGCTAATGAAACAAGTTGTGTCTTATGTGTTTCCGCCCACTTTACAAAATGGAAATATAACTGTCTAGGAATTTTTGAAATTAAAATTAAAATGTATGTCAAATGCAAATGTGACTTTAATTGTAATTTGGCCCAATGCTTGTTGCTCCCATATTTCTATAAATGGGATTTCAAGGCCAATTATAGAGGTCTTTTGATGGTTAAGCAATTTTGAGCTCATGTATGAGTAATTTTGATAATTTCAAGCAAAAAAAAAAAGATTAGTGTTAAGTCTTAGGAATGTATTCAGATCTGTAATAGGATTAATTGTTCTACAATAGCAAAGATATATGAATTATAATTGTAGGTTTAGTTCATCTTCAATCACTCTGATTGAATGTGTGATTTCATCTTTTTCTTCAGTTCAAAGAGCTAAATAAGTGTTTAAATGAGATCATAGATTTGTACGTGAAATTCAAGGATTGTTAAGAAGTTTCTAATTTTGGACATATTGAGTTGTGTGTTACAAAGTAATATACAATAGTCCACAAATACTTTCCTTTACTTATCATTGGATTCTATTAAATTCATAGGTAAATGGTGAGATCAAGATTGGTTCTAAAAAAATAACCAACAAAGACCAAGGTGGTGAGAAACATGCTAGACCTCTAAAGTGTTCAAATCCAAAAGACCAATGTTGACTTAAATGAGGGGTTCATATTGAGCATACATGTTTGGATTATTCATTGGAATAAGTCTATAAAACCTTCTTACCAACTTGTTCCTATTGCAGTATTGTCTTAGGATATGTCTTCTAATGTATTTTGAACTGTGATGTCTAAGTTTGAAATAGCGACATGTAGACCTTCTCTTGGGAATTTTAAATTTGTGATAGATCATTTAGAGAAGTCTAATTTTATGGAAAAGAGGATATTTATTGCCACACGGGTGGTGGTTATATGGGTCTTCCAGCCACAATATCAGCATGTTCCTCTTCTTCGTTTATGATGTATGCTTCATTTCTCCATTGGGTTGGTGTTTCCTTTGTTTCAAAAGTGAAGCTTCTGAAACTATTAATTATGTTGGTTTTTTCTCCTTTAGTGAATTCAAAGTTTGGTTGAATGATAGCAGGTGTAAGGTTAGATTGTTCAACCAGAGAGATTAGTCTCCAAATGGTCATGTGGGGTTCAATTCATCAATTTATCTTGCTTAAGTGATTTTATTTTTACCACAAACACTTGTCTTGATTAAGTTTCAAAATAAATGTCTATGTCAAAAACAACATCAATTCCACAAAGTCCATTTTTGTGAAAAGGATGAAGTTAGGGGCATAGTTACCTAGGTAAACTTTGGGAAGTATGGATTGAGATGTAAACCAAAATATTTAGAAGTCTCTAAGAATAAATCCTTAGGAAAAGCAATAACATCAAGGTTTTGTCAAAGGGTATCCATACTTAGACCAAAGGGTTTGAAATTTTGAAAATACTTGTTGATGTTTGTTTGTAATTTTTTTGGAACCAAGCAAGTGTTAAACTAACTCACAAGCATTTACAATCCTAGATATATCAAGTATGTATTTCTCAACAGGCTTACCATCATCAGAAGAGATGATTAATCCATGAAGATGAAATGGAAAAATAGGCTATGTCAAGGAAATGTAACGTCTTGAAATGCCAAGCAAAGGAGTCCCTTCCCCATTCTCTTTATGTCTCAATAAAAAATTGGACATGGTAAGTAACTTTTGGGCACAGTGCTATTCCCATGCACTACTTTGAAATACGTTTCAGAATTGGACTTGGTTAGCCACTACAACCTGGTTTTTAATGACCATATCCGGGATAGACCGGTGTCATACACATGGTGATTCACTCAATTAAGAGGCCTCCAAGCCCTTATAAAATATCTAATGGCTTTCGTGCATCACAAGGATACTAGGGGAGACATTTGTCGGTATGGGACAACCACAACCAGCTGGTTACTTACTTTTGTCACTCCAAATTATTTATATAGTAAGCTAGATAGAAAGCACTACTTGGATCATTCCCTCTCACAAGTTGGGAGGTAGACCCTCTAAAGGTGACACATATTTGAAGCATAAAATGATTTTCATCACCCAAGATTTCCAATAGGTGCAAAGGGAGAGGATAAGCACTTCCAAGTAGAAAATAAGACTTTTTTGTTTCTCTTCACCCAAGATAGCATGAAGTGCAAGGGGATTGGATACACAAAACAAGAATACGTAGTCAAATCAAATACACATTCATTTTAATCCATCATAGCAAAGTGAGTTCATTTTAAACACCAAACAAAATATAGAAGTTGCATTGTTCAATTTTAAACCAACAAGCATAATGATGTAAGGGTTCAATTTTAACCAATTTGAACGTTCATTTTAAAACCCAATTGAAAGCTAGTTTGATCCTAAAACATGGAATAAAAAGCATGATAAATGGGTTATAATTTCCCCACAAGTGTCACAACACTTATTAAAATTATAATTCAAATGATGATAGCATGCTTCTTCACTTTAAGTTGTATTGTCGAAACCTACAAAACCCAATTAGCCTAAAAAAGTGAGAAGTTAGTGATGTGTTTGAAAAGCAGAGAAAATAAAAAATTTAAAGCACATGTAGGAAAATCACTCATTATTTTTTCTTACTAAACAAAAAGTGTCACTATTCATGATAGTGCCACCATAAGTCAAATGAGTGTCCCTCTAGTGAAAAGTAGTGTCACTCTGCAATGAAACATAAATGACGATAGTGTCACTATTTGGTGGAATTGTCATTTTTAAATCCTTGGTACTTCTAAAAATTATTAGTGTCACAATTTATTTTAGTTAGTGTCAATGTTTTAATTAGGCGTCGTTATATCTGTTGAAAAATCATCGCTATATGGTGAAGCCTGACAAAGGTGTCACTAAAATCTCCAAGAGCATCATTGTATCTACAAAAAACCAAAAAAATAGACTTCAAGAGAAAAAATTGTTAAATTTGATCAATTATTCCCTCCTTGTAGCGCCAAAATGTGATTGATAGATTAGTATGGGCCAACTATACTTGATCCATGAAGAATCAAAGCATAATTATGCCACTAAACCTCAATCCAATAAGATCAATCAAATGAAAACTAAATTAAGCATCCATTAAAACTTAACATATTAAACTACGAAAGCTTTAAAAACACATTTTCTAATCCATTGAAACTTATCCTATTGGGGGAGTGGTATCGCATTGATCTGGAATGGTGACCCTTTCTCAATCTCGTGGATAAATGAGCCTATTCTGATTGATTCTATTGAATAGAATCGATGGAACCAATGATAAATGTGTGATTAAACATTATTTAAATGCTAAACTAACATGATGCAAGCTATGTCAACATGATTTATGATAAAATTATCAAAATGTGTGAGTGCAAAGCTACTCTAAATGGATTTTAAGCTAAAAATATTGAAACCCTAATTACCAAATAAGCTACATGAATGCATCTATGTTACCACGATAGCCATTAATGGAAGCTAAGCTAATTAATGCAAGTAATTAAGCTAAAATGATACTAAAAAAAAGTGCTAAATATGAGTGTGAGTGTGAGTGGTTTCAATAGCATAAGTTTTCTCTAAAAAAAGTGGATTTGTTTGTCTCCAAAATAGTGACCTATTTATAGGAGGACAAATGAGAAATGAAGGATTGAGATTAAAAAATGGAGGAAAGATGAAACATGGATCATGGATTCTCATCAATGGATGAGAATCAATGATCATATGGATCAAGGAAAGAATCTAGGGCTCATATTCTTTTAAACAAACACACTTTTAACTTGCACAAGAAGTCTTGTAAGTTAACTTGCACATGAAGTTTTGTAGGTTTGTTACAAGGAAGAATATTCCTTTTTTTCAAATGAGTGAAGAAAAAGAATATTATTTAGAATATTCTCATGGGTGAGGGAAATAGATATTTAGCAAATTAAAACAAAGTTTAAATGTGCAAAAGGGGAAGGAATATTCCATGGGAATATTCCTTTTGGAGGAATGTGCAAAGGAGGAATATTCCCTTTGGAAGTGGGGGGATTAGATTTAATTGGGTAATTTGATAATTAAATAAGGTTTTAATTATGAAAATTAGGGGAATTAGATGATATTCATTAAATAAATGATTTAATGAAAAAGGGGGATAGTGATATGATATTTAATTAAATAACTTAGGGTTATTTAATGAAATAAGAGGACTTTAGGGATTAAATTAAATAATTTGATTTATTCAATTTAATAGGATGAAATGTTAGCATGAAAGGGGATGAATTAACCTAATTAGGTCAATTAGATTAATAGATTAAAATGAGGTAATTGATTAAATAGCTAGGCTTATTTAATCAATTAAGCGAAAAGAGGATGGGTTTTAGGACCAAATGATGTTAGTTAGCCAATGTGATCCATCGAGACATTTTTAAGTGTCTACAGGTGGCATTAATACTAGTGGTGATGTTAAGTAGTTCTTTAGCTATTGGAATGCCTACTCACAATGATTATCCCATTTGTATGCCACACCCTTATGGATTAGGTGTGTAAACGAGTGACATTTATCTGCCAGTTGTGTGATGAATCTCCTAATGAATTGTATCTTCCCTTGAAGTCTTCTAAGCTATTTCAATGTCTTCAATGGTTTCATTTCCATTATTTCCTTGACTTTGACAGGGTCCACCTCAATTCCCCTTTGTGATACTATGTATCCCAAAATTTTACCTGTGGTGACTCCAAAGACACTCTTTTTTGGATTGTCATTTGATACTTCTCCAACCTATCAAATATTTGAGTTTGCACTTCTAGATATCCTTTTCTTTTTATTGACTTTTCCAAGATGTTGTCCAAATAGTCTTATAGAATTTTGTGGAACATGTCATGAAAGATTAAGTTCATTGTTGGGATATGGTGTTGTACACCATTGCATGAAATTATTTATTATGATATTGTAATTAAATAATTATTTAGTTGTGATGCACCTAGGTGGTGTGGATAAACACACTAGGTAATTATTTGAGGGACCACTTGATGTTGTATTGTAACATTGTATTATTATTTAATGTGTGGGAGACATGTGATAATAATTTAATATTGAGGAAATATTAAATAAAGTGAAGTCTTAGTACCCAATATTAAATAATGGGTTAGTGGTTTTATACTCACATTGTTTTGTGGTACATGGTTTTACCTGACCACTAGTTGTATTTTATGTGAGTTGGTGTCTATAAAAGCAAACATGTGTGTAGTGGTTTAGGTTGGGCTAAGTATTTTAGTTGTCATTATTGATTCTTTCTAAGGAGTCCATTTATGAAGCATGGCATGGGATGTGTGGATTCATGCTTGGACACATGAGGATGCATTGGAGGACTTGATGCTTCAGAGGTGTTCATTATAACTTTTGTATGACTTTATTGTTTATTAATATGATAGAGTATGGATAATTTTGGAGGTTGGGTTTTCCCTCTTGAGGGTTTTCCTAGGGTATATCTTGTGTCTTCTTTGTGTATGTTGTATATTCTATTGCATATGGATTATGAGTACTTATTTGTATAAATTCTATTTTGGGTTATGTGGAAATTGTCATTAGATGGCTGCAAGTTTCCTTACAATTGGTATCAGAGCTTTAATGGTTGAATATCTTTTGTTATAACCCTACGTTGAGAAAATATTGGTTGAGTTTGAATATATGCAATACATGAGAGAATGAAAGACATGGCAAGATATGAGGATTTTTCAAGTTTTTTATTATATATCTAAGGGTTTTGGGTTTGTTGTTATGATGGGTTGTTTGCAGATTTGGGGTGTGAAAAATATTGGGTAAAAAGGGTTTCTTGGCTGTGCATTCAATGAGGGTTTTGTGGGGAAAATTTTGTAAATGACCTCCTGGTACAAAATGGACCTCATGTTTGGATTCAAGTTGGTTGAGAGATGAATATTGATATAAAATTTGACCTATTTTGGTTATTGGAAAAAAATACAAAAAAAAATTGGTCATACCCCCTTTTGTTGGTCATACAAATGTCAATTTTTCTTCAAAATTTAAAAAAATTGAAAAAAATTGCCTCATCAAGAAAAAATATTCTTGCAAAAATAATAAAAAAAAAAAATCAAAATATGAAAATGGTCAATTGAAAAGCTTTCATTGAAATTTTAAAAATATACATAAAGGTATTTTGGTGGGTCACCCACCCCCTACCCACCTATAGAAGTATTTCCAATGGTAGTAATTGATAATTATTGTTAGTGGCAATCTATCTACTATCGCTACTACTACTATCAACATGTGATCCAACCAGTTAGTAGCCATTGAAAGTGCCTTTTAAAATGTTTTAAAATGCCTTTTTTTTAATTATTAATACAAAAATATTTCGTGAGTATTCAAAGGGACGATAAATTTTTAAATGAAAATAAATTTAATGGAATGAATAATATTTTGGGACCACAACTAGGTGGGCAGACCACCAACCATCGAAGAGCCACCAAGGGAAGTGGTTGTTTTTACCTCTACATACACAAATTGTTCTTTTGCTTCTTGGGACATAACTTTCACCCAAGGTGTCTATTTTGGTCTTCTTCGACTCATTGGAAAGCTGACTCAATGCTCTACCCTCCGGTGCCAGTGATTTTCTCAGATTTTGTAGATTTGATAGTGTTTTTCTTATTGAAAGTTAGGTTTCTTTTTGAGCTTTGAGAGGTCATATCGTGTGAATACAAAGTCAGATTTTGGACTTCGAATAGTCAACGAAAAACTTGTTCAGAGCACTACATAGTGGATTAGGTTTGGAGTTGTTTCAACATGATTTATTTGCTAATATTATATCCTAATCTATTTATGGGTTATTGTGACTATGATGATACTATGAGTTTACGGATTGTTGGATCTTGAAGATTTGATGTTGGAGTCATTGTATACTCAATTGTACATCTCTAATTTCTCTCGTTTGACATGGTTACTAGTATTTGGTTAGATTTGTATGCTTCATTTTGTATCTACAAGTTGTGTAACATTGTAGGTGGTCTATACTTACTTGTTGCTCCTATGACTTTGTCATAACCCAATTTTTATTACATTTTAAATTATAATATGATAAATTAAGTTATTGAGGAAATTCAATATGTTGAATGGAAATTTTGATATTCTTTGAAAAGATTGAAAGAAGTTGACCATCATTAACTATGTGATCTTTTGAATTATCTTATATTTTATCAATATTGAATGTTATTGGTGAACTGTGTAAGTGCAAGTGTGTGCAAATGCAGGAAACAAGTTGAAGGATGAGGACATGGTTTAAGTAGGATCATTTTCATTTAGCTAGATCGAATGACAAGCTTGATGGAATCTGGGTGCACACACCACAAATGGCCAGATGTTTAAATTTGAAAATTTGCATATAGAAGAACTTATTTACTTGATTTGAATCAATCCAATGATTGAAAAATAAAAGGCTTGTGGAAAGTTAAACATATGATTTCATGTTCAAATTGTCTATCTTGATCTTGTGTGTGTTCGAACTTGAAAGAAAATGATATTATGATTAAAACACATATGCATGTATTCAAAAGATATTATTAAATGGATAATAATTTCATTTAGATGCTATCATATGAATAAAATAAAAGTATAATCTTATTCAAATAGTAATATATGTACTAATAAAAATTATATATATACATATATACAAGTATATATCTAAATACACATACATATATATATATATATATATATGAATGTACAAATGTGTGTAAATGTGTATATATATATACAATATATATACATGTGTATATTTATATAATTATATTCCATATGAGAAATATAAATGTGCATCAAATTTATTAAAATTATATATTGCTAATTCGAATAAAATCGAATATGGATGTAATGGATGAAGTTGCCTGTATTTACATTATGGCCAAGTAATTAAATTCAAATAAGTGGGGCAGAAAATTAATGATCCATTATGAAAGAATCTACCCCATATTCATGAAAAAAGGAAGAAGGAGAAATCATTCCATTTTTTAAAGATATCACTGGAAAAAATAACAAACAATGGTGATGGGTATCTAGGGAAAAAGTAGGCAAGAGGTTTGACTGCATTGGGAAAAGAAGAAAAGCCAAGACCAAATCTCAACCTTGAGGTAGAAATGAATGATTGTTTAATATAATGTTTGATTCCACTGGTGTTTCTATTTGAAAATATTGCAACTCATTTTCAAAATGTTGATTTTGTTAAAATTGATGATAATAGTACATGTCTGAAATGTTATCATTCTAGAGCTGGTCATATTGTGTAAGATCGACCATGTTTTCTTGACTTGAATTCCAAAGCCTATTGGCCACCCCTTTTGCATGTTATATTTTGTGCCCTTTTTACCCTATCGGCTTACTAGCCAAGCAAGGCTAAGGCAAGGATGTCATATTATTATAGGCTATAGTTGTAGTTCCATGCATGTGAGTTCTTTGTCATTGTATGACTATTAGATTATATCCAATTAGCAATTTTGTGTTATTTGAAAATGATGTGGAAAAATAATTTATTGTTCCTTTATGGAATGATAGTATTATCTCTATATCTCTTCTTTTATTATTTGATTTTCATATCAACTAAGCCAAATATTGGATGTTGCACCCACAGGGTGTTAAGAATAAGTTTAAAACTTAAGCAATAGAAACTCATTGTTGTAGTATAAACGAGTCGGCATCATTCATTTTCAGCAATGGAGGAACAAAGATAATGTTCCATTTTTCTATTATATGAATTGATATTGTTTAAGGTTACATTGAAACATTCATTTAACTGAAGGTCATTTCTTGGAGTGACGAGTGCCTTGATCATTTATTCTTTTCTTGTTGTAGGAAAACACAGGTTTTTTTCTAAAACCCTGGAAGTATTGAATTTGTTTCAGACTCTTATGACTATTTAGTTTCTAAATGACAAACATTTTGTTCCATAATTTTATTGCACAAAGGAAATTAGTATTATTTATATGTGAATACAAGAATGATGGAGACCTTTTTCTATAGTATGTAGTACAGGGTAGCCTGAATCTATAAACAAAATTTTATTATAAACTATAATTGTTTAGCTGTAAACAATAGTGTTCTTGTGTGCAAAGTGTTTTACCTTACTAGATGCAAAACTAATAGAATGCAACAAGGAAAAACACAAAACAACCACTCAAGATTAGGCCTAGTTGACTTCAAACAAATCACAAGAAAATGGAACTTCTTACCTTGTTCAAATTGATGGTTTGGTTGGCCCTTGTTGATATTCAATTGTGTCATCCTTCTTGGACAAAATGGCATGTAACCTAGTGCAAAATGAAGCTATGAGGATGGTGAATGCAATGGTGGATATGGGTATAGAAATGGATGCAATATTGTGGCTCAAAATGTTGCAATAATGGTGGTATGAAAAATGGCTAAGTGTTGGCTTGAATGCTTGAGTGCTTGAATGCTAGAGAGTGATGGTCAGAATGGAGACATTTCCACCATTTTTAGGGGAAGTGCCTCTAAATCCATGGAGGAGGGGATAAAGGGATAGGGTGAGTTGAGAACTAACAAGCCCTCAC
This sequence comes from Sequoia sempervirens, assembly GCA_007258455.2. Taxonomy (NCBI): domain Eukaryota; kingdom Viridiplantae; phylum Streptophyta; class Pinopsida; order Cupressales; family Cupressaceae; genus Sequoia; species Sequoia sempervirens. The sequence continues at coordinate 253,521,023 of VDFB02086081.1, read as the reverse complement.
AAGCTGACATGTGGCGAATGACATGAAAGGGAGGGGATGATGTGGATATGACATGGAGGTACCTTGATGTACCTTGGGAATGGACAAGATCTCCTCATAAAGGAGGTCCTTTTCCACATGTGCCTTTAGAGGACATGTGAGGAATTAAAAATTCCTCACAAATCCTCATGGGGATGGGAGAAGGAATTTAAAATTCCTTCAAATGCATTGGAGGAATAAATGTGAATTAAAAATTCATATAGGGAAGGGGATTCCTTCTCTAAATAGAGAAAGCATTTAATGTAAGTTGACTAAGGACACATGCCATAAATGGCATGAAGATTAGGTTAGCTTAATTGGGTGATTAAGGTTGTGAAAATGTGGGATTAGGTGGGCTAATGACATATTAAGAGCGAGTGGGAGATTATTGAGGATGTGACCCTAATGATGATTAGGGGTGTGCACATCCTAATCACGGATTAATTAGATTAATCTAGATTAAAGAGGATTATAGAGGATGTGACATGAGGAGGGAGAAGAAAATGAATTAAAAATTGATTTAATTCATTTGAGCTAATGACTAAATTAAATAAATTGGTCTAATTATTTAATTTAGAGATGAATAAGGTAAGGTATTCAATTGATTAATTAAATACCTTAAGGACATTAGGCTGAAATGAGATATTAATCAAATAGTAAATTATTTAATTAATATGGCTAAGGGATGTAGGAAAGAGGAATATGAGGATGAATTTTACGATATGGGAGTGGTCAATTTTAGGTGTCTACATTTTTCCCCTCTTCAAAATACTATTAGAATAACAGTGTTTCGAAGAAAAATAAAACACAAACAACTTGATAGAGGAACAGAATGTTAGATGATGCCCTAGTATCACAAGGAAGTGGATAGGAAGGAAGAATGGAGAAATATTCTAGGGTATTCCCCCTCGAGAGGGTGGATGGGGAGGAAAAAGGGGCCCTAGGAGACTTCTTGATATGATGAACGGAGGGTACCATGTGATAGAGGGCAAAAAACCATGAAGAATGCTTTTGAACATAGGAAAATGGGTGAACAGGGTGCAAATGGTAGCCCTTGGAAGAAAAGGGGAAAATGAATTAATCAAAGGTTAACTAAAGGGTAAAAATTACCCAAAAATTAAGAGGCTAATTAGGATCAAAAATGAAAATTATAAATAGTAAATTTGAAAAATTACTATTCACCTGATTCTCATTTACACACTTGGCATCCTGTGATTCAACGAGAGAGAAAGTGAGTGTGACAAGGAGATGGTTGATGATGACGAGCTAATCCACCAAGGAGAGAAGGTGTGGTAGTACTACCATGAGCATGTTGTACCCCACCAAGTAGGCTTCTAATCCTGACTTTTTGATTTCGATTTGAATTTCATGCTCATGTTTAATTTCAAAATGGGTAGACTAGGGTATAGACTCGCCACAAAAGGGTGGATTCGCCCTTTTGACAAGGCATATTCTCCCATCTAGCTGATCAATGAGGGAAGGGGTGGAATTGTGTGCCATAGGGGAGGGCACGCAAAGAGTGGGGAAATTGCAAAATCACGTCTCTCGAAAAAGGGAAAACTTGCACAACATAGGGGTTAGGGAGAGCCAGGATAAGCGATTGCGAAATCGCCAAAAATGGAAAAGGGCAGAAGTGAATTCACCCATAAGGAGAATAGGTGGATGAAAATCTTCCTATTTAGGGAAATGGAAAATGTGAATCACCACTTGGGGAGAAAATACATAGGGGTGATTGCGAAATCACCCATGGGGGAAAAGGGATAATGTGAATTTTCCTCTGAGGGAAGGATGGAAAGATTTGCGCTCAAACAAGAAAGTGGTGGGTACACTTGGAAAATAGGAAAACTCACAAAAGAAAGATATGGGGGAGAATGCACTAGCTGGATAGGTGAACATGCTAGGAAGGGAAATAGGCGAATTCTCCTTGTATAGAGGTGAATTTTCCAAACCAGGGTAGGGATGAAAAAGACAAGAAAAAAAAATGAAATGTGAGAAAGTATGATAGAATGGTTTGCATGGATGCAGAACTTCGAGATGCTGAGGATGTGCGAGAGACACTCGATAGTGCTAGAGGTTTGTATGAGAGCTATGACTTTGGAGGATCATGTAGCATTATCCCAGGATGGACTACTTCATATGTTGGGATATCCCAACATCAAAGCACATAGACCCCTTCTAACAACAATAATGGAGCAATGGAGCTCGGATACCTCCACATTCCATTTCCAAATAGGGAAGATGATGGTGACACTGGAGGATGTATGGAGGATCCTACAATTTCCCATCTGGGGTCATTTGATCAGTACTACACCCTGATAATCAATAGATAGGATCGTGCAAGCAGTGTTTAGTCTAGGTGACCTTCCCATTCAAGGGAAGGAGTTAGATAGTGATACATGTTTGGGACTAGATATGGTAGTGTTACCCTTGTACCTATGTGGCCTTATCAATGTGATCCTCATACCAGATAAGAGTGGATGTTTCTTTAGCCTCAAGATGATTGAGGTGGTTCAACACATAGTGGAGAGGCACATGGGAGAGTATGCATGGGGAGTCTGCATATTGGCACAATTGTACCGCGATATGCACATGGAATACTATAGGAGGTCCCTCAGTATTACACATGTGACACTTCTTTAGGTTTGGGCCTCGGAGCATATTCGAATAGTGAGGCCATACATATTGATCATCGAAGTGTAGGATGAGACACTTCCAATAGCATACTTTTGGGGAAATGAGTATGGTTGTAGGCTGCACTATTAGGAGGTAGGGAGTTTAGAGGAGTGGTGATGGAGGCTAGATGGATTGAGGGGGGATGATATTACATGGAGGCCCTACATGGGATGACAATTTTTGGGGTGGAGGGATGATGATAGGAGATGGAGGGGCTAATTTTTCTTAGTGTGTTATTTGATCAGTCAAGATCCTTTTATTATTGAGCTATATAGACCTAATAGGTTGACCGGATAGTATGGAGTACAATGGGACATGCCCACAGGATCACAGACGTTCAAACAGGTTATCCAAGAGTCGAGAGTGGTATGGGTTGAGCAAATCACCATAGATTTTGCTTAGCATATGTGGGATGTAGTGTTGATGACATAGTTTCCATGGAGGGGAGGATTGGTTGATGCAGGTACAACAGTATGGTATTATGCATGGTGGGATCAACATATGCTAAGGAGGATCATGACCATAGAGCTGATCATGTGGGCATTGTGGTTTGGATTGAATGATGAGAGGGAGTTGGCTAGGTTGTAGAGGAGGAGGAGGAGACCCAATAGACAAAGGAGAGGAGGATACATACAGATGGAGGAGGTGAGAGGGGAGGAGTAGGAGATGGAGGTGGATGGGCTATTGGTGGACCCATTGGCCATAGTGCCTTATATAACACCACCACCTGATGACCTTGTAGTGGTGTTGATAGGAGCCCTAGCTAGGCTACAAATTGGTGAGCATAGACTTAGAGAGTTAGAGGCCGACAAGGATAGATTACAGATGGAGGTGGTCAAGTTGCAGGCTGAGGTTCAACAGTTGTAGGTGGAATAGGGGGATGGAGACAAAGCCTTTGAGTAGTTGTTGAATGAGGCAAGGAGGAGATTACTTGAGGAAAAGACAGAGAGAGATGATCTATGGAGGCTAGTGGGGGAGTTGTAGGGAGGGTTGGAGGAGATGCAAAGAGAGAGAGAGAGAGATGAGGCCCGAGATAGAGCAGAGTCTGTAGAGACAACCTTGGGAGATGTAGGGGGATTGTTGAATATGGTAGAGATAGTAGAGGTGTAGGTACAGACCCTCCAGAGCAAGAGGGATGCAACAACACAGAGGATATCCCAATTAGAGGGACATGTGGAGCAGATGAGGATGGCCCAGGAGGCATGGGAGGTAGAGAGATGGTAGATCACACAGTAAAGGGATAGGTACCGCATAGAGTGGGATGTGGGCAGAGGATACACAACAAGAGAGGCTAATTCTAGGATGGAGGCATCATATTATATTCTTTCTTACTTTTAGGCCATCCCAGATCCTACATGGAGGGTGCCACAGTACATCAGAGCAGTGGCACAAGCACCAACACCCTCCTGATCAACTCAGACACATACCCAAGGGTACAACCAATATAGAGAGACTCCTCCTCATGGCCGAGGTTCAGGGTTAGACCCCCCTCAGAGGTCAGATGTGGGGAGCTATGGATAGATGGAGAGAGGGGATATAGGATTCAAATTTTTGATAGGTGTAGGGTAGATGGGCATTATATATAGGTAGAGGCTATAGATTCTTCGGCATAGATTCTAGCGATTGATTGATTCATTCTTTCTTTCATTCTTTATTGATTATGGGCACTATGATGTATCAAATGTAGTCTTTGTATTTGATTATTCACCTACACTTGTACCTTTATATGATGGACTTCCATGGACTTGATGATGGACTGTTATGATGCACATTCATGGACTTTATGATCTTTATTATGGACTATGTTGGACACGTGATGGACACTGTATATATATATATATATATATATGATATGTGATGGATATTGATGTGACACTATGTGGTTATTATGTGATGGATGATTATTAAGCTCATGTGTATGGTGGTGAGTATGATGTATGCATGTGATGATGATGATTTATGCTTATGTCTATATGAAATATATGGATTATATGTATTATTTCTAACTCCTTTGGATGCAAGATGTGAGGGATGATTTATGATCTTATGATATGTGCTATGGATGTGATACAATTGATATGTGATGCAGGTGGCGATGTTAGTATGATTTATGATGTATTCATACAAGATATGATATGATGATTGAATGTGAAATGTATAATAATGTATGTATGATGTGATATGAAAATGAAATGTGATGCAGTGGATAAAAATATGCGATGTATTCATATGTGATCATGTTATGTATGGATGAGATAAAATTCAATGGAGTGAACTAATATGTTTAGAATAATAACTCTAAACAATTGAAATTGATAATGCAATGAAATGAAATGATATACAATGAACTTAAGATACTTAGACTAATATATCTATATTAATCTAAACAACTTAAGATGACAATGAAAATGATAATGGAATGGAATGAAATGATATGAAATGAACTTAAGACGCTTAGACTAACAGATCTATATTAATCTAAACAACTTAATATGATAATGAAAATGATAAAGAAATGAAATGATAATGACATGGAATGAAATTAAGATGCTTAGACTAACAGATCTATATTAATCTAAAAAACTTAAGATGATAATGAAATGAGATGAAAATGAAATGGAATGAACTTAAGATGCTTAGACTAATAGATCTATATTAATCTAAACAAATTAAGAGATAATGAAAATGACAATACAATGAGATGAAAATGAAATGGAATGAACTTAAGATGCTTAGACTAACATATCTATATTAATCTAAACAACTTAAGATGATAATGAAAATGATAAGCAATGGACTGATAATGAACCTAAGTGAATAAAGATAGGTGTGACAATGTACTTCATAGTGAGATGAATGATGATGGGTGTGAAACTGCACTTGTCAAAACCATAGGAATCTTGATAGGAAAACAAGGTGAGGAAAGAACATTTGCACAACCAAAATCACTAACCATAGGCTAGGGAAAGAACGGATGGGGATAAATGCAATGTAATGAGATGGTAGATGAGATGAAAATCTAATGCCATTTTTCCATTTTAGGAGCACTAATTTTTTCTATAGCATAGGACAAGATACGCCATGGTATGAGGAACCAAGGAAAATTAGTGTCAAATGCATAAGACAAACACAACAAACAAGAAGGCTATCCCAACACCCAAATGCCAATGGCCTTGGTCCAACTAGGTGTTGGAATAACCACAAGCACAAAGGATGCCCTGGTGTAACCCAAGACCACAGGGATCTTTGTGGGTACTATGTTGGATAACCAAGAAGACAAGATCACACAAAATCAAGATATGCCCCTATGTTTACCCATCAAAGTGCACCATGATATGATGGATTGAGGGGACCGTGACAAAGAATAATAGGAAGTTAAAATGATAAAAAAATTCCAAAAGCACCAAAAGATCACAACAAATTTAAAATGTTATTTTCCATAGGATCAGTAGGTGGATGGGATTGATGCGGTCTAATTTAGGAAGGATAAATCATGTTAAGACCAAAGATGGAGGGTAGATTAAATGACTGACATGACCCAGGATACTTGAAATCGATTGGACCTCATGATACTAATGGATTTTTTTTGTTAGGAACTAGATGAATAAGGACACACTTGATGACACAACACAAGACCAAAACACACCCTAAAGACCTAGGGGCTCGAGGGCCGATCAAATATTAGCCTTGCCTACATGAAAGTGTAGAGCCCTCATAGTTTGATAAAAGACCGATGACTGACCATGGATAAAAGTGGAAAGAGGAAAATGGAGACCTTGATGGATGAAAAAGACAGGACTAAAAAATTCCTTAGGAGTGGATCAAATGATTAGCCTTGCCTACATGAAAGCACAGGGGAAACGTAGTTCAAAAAAACCACAGATGGACAAAATGAGACCTAATGATGACCAACACGATGGGGGATCCTACATGAGGAAGAAATACGGAAAAATGACACCAATATACAAGTGATGAAAATCTCAGATTTAGGATAAAGTTCAATATTTTGGATAGCCAATCTAAATCATCCAATGCTCAATCAAAATATACCAAGATATGGGTGACAGGATGTCAATAGGGAGATAGGTACAATAGGATATGCGAATAAGATGCAAGGATAGGATATGTGAATAGGACAAATGGAAACATAAGAAAAATAGGATGCAAGGTAGATAACGATTAAGCCCTCTATGGATGGTTCCTGTTGCTAGGTCTTCACCACATGTACTTATCCAAGGTGCCACCAAGGATAGTTTTCACCGTAGGATGGATTATTTCTCTTTACTATTTTTGGATTTTTTTCAACTTTTTTTTTTGTATTTTTCTAAGATAACCTAGCTAACCTATGTATAGAACCTCTTTAGGTGCATGATGTTGATAGGATCCTCCAAGGGTTCCCCCTCAGGTGCTGCAAACTGATATTCCCTAGAACCATACTTTGTTGTGACAACATATGGACCCAACCAATTTGCTTCAAACTTTCCTTTCTTGTTTTGATCTTGTTGGGTGTGTTGGTTCTCCTTAAGGACTAGATTTCCAATGTTGAATTGGTGTGGATGGACCTTCTTGTTGTAATTTCTCCTAAGACGATGTCGATCTGCTTGGAGATGATTGTGGGCCTTGATGCATTTTTCATCTAGAAGCTTCAGATGACTTAATCATGCGACTTGAGCATCTTCATCATTGATGATATTTTTCAGAGAGATTTGAAGTGATGGGCTCTCAACCTCAATCAACAAGATAGAATTGGATCCATAAATGAGGGAGTATGGAGTAACACTAGTGGGTGTGTGGATGGATGTATGTTATGCCCATAGGGTAGAATTGAGATGGAGGTGTCAATCTTGACCAATTTTGTTGACCACCTCTTTAAGGATTTTGATAAGATTTTTATTGGTCTAAGGGTAATAGGGGATAAGCCAACGATGTTGGATATGATATGTCTCACAAAGTTGCTTCATATACTAGTTTTTGAATGGCTTACCATTATCAATGATGATAGTGGAGGGGATTCCATATCTACAAAAAATATGGAAAAGGAATAATTTGGAGATCTGAATACCCACGATTTGGAAGAGTGGAATTGCTTCCACCCACTTAGTGAATTATTCAATGGTAGTGATGATGAAGGTATGACCATTGGATGATGGAGGGTAAATCTTTCTGATTAAGTTGAAACCCCATTGTGAAAAGGGCCACGGTGCAATGATAGGCTACAAATCTTGCGCAGGAGCATGGATTAAATCTACATGTTGTTGACAGGGTACGTATTTCTTCATGAACTCATAGGCATCAGGCTCCATGGTGGGCTAGTAATATCATACTCTTAGAATCTTCTTTGCTAAGGTCATTCAATTAGAATGAGACCCACAGACACCACTATGTGCCTTATTTAAAGCAACAAGGGATTTTGATTCATTGAGATGCTGAAGGAGAGTGCCATCATACCCTCTACAATAAAGTATACCTCCCATGATTATGTATCGGGAAGTGCATTAGATAAATGATTTACATTGATTGTGGGTAAGGTTAGGTGGTAAGATGTCGCAAAGATAAGTATAAATGTTGTGATAACAAGGTGAGTCAGGACCTATGATATCACACACCATCTCATTGTCAGGAACATCATACACTAGGATTAATAGTTGCTCAACAAGGAACTCACAATCCATTTGATCCTTAGGCATGTCAATGAGGGAACCAATTGTAGCCATAGCATCAGTTTTCTTGTTTTGGACTCTAGGAATCTATTCAAACTAAATGTAGGTGAAATATTTCTTGAAGTCATCCACCATGCATTTGTAGGGTAAAAGCTTATCAACTTTGGTTTGAAACTCGTTGACCTATTTGATTATCAGTTGAGAATTTCCAAAGACATGTAGATGAATGATATTCCATTAGATTGTGATTCTTAGGCTAATGATAAGAGCTTCATATATGGAAATATTGTCCGTGCATGGAAATGCTAGTATGAATGACTTTGGAATATAATCACCTTGAGGGGTGATGAATAGGACACTTTCACTAGCTACATTATACATATATGACACATCAAAGTAGAGCTTCAATGTGACTGTTTATGAAATCGTAAGGATGCCTTCATTAGGAAACTCAGCTACTAATGAATATGCATCCACCAAAGGAGCATCAACCAATTGATCTGTTATCACTCGTCCCTTGATTTCTTATGGTCCACATATTCTATGTCAAACTTGCTCAACAACATAACCCACTTGGCCATGTGGCCAGTTAAAGAAGTTATGGATAAAAAATACTTGAGTGGGTCAACTTTTGAGATTAGCTTGGTGGGATGACTAGGCATGTAATGGTGTAGCTTTTGTAAACTAAAAATAGATATCAGGAAAGATTTTTCCATTGAGGAATAGTTGATTTCATAACCCACAAGTGTTTGGCTAATATAGTAGATTGCACACTCTTTAGAGAACTCATCATGTTGTGCCAACAATGCCCCCAGTGCAATAGATGTGGTTGAGATATATAATAGGAGTGGTTTTCCTAGAATGGGAGGCATTAAATTGGGTGGATGAGTTAGATACTCCTTGAACTTGTTGAACCCTTGCTGACAATCTAGATCCCTTTTGAAGGTGATGGACGAGCATTTATTAGCAAGTTGGGCTATGAAGCACTTGATGGATTGGAGCTTTCCTTGTAGGCTTCTTAATTGCTTGAAATTGTGTGGCGGGGGCATTTCTAGTATGGCCTTGACCTTGGAGGGATCCACTTCAATGCCCCTTCTAAATACTATGAAGCCCAATAATTTGCCAGATGTGACACTGAACAAACTTTTTTTGATTTATGTGTAGCTTCTATTGTTACAATCACTCAAATATTTTCCTTGGGATCATTGGATTCTCTTCCCTTGTCTTGGATTTCCCTAGTATATCATCAACGTAGTATTCCATTATGATATGGATGAGGTCATGGAAGATGAAAGTAATTGCACATTGGTAAATCTATCCCACATTCTTGAGACCAAAGGGTATGAAATTGTAGTAGAAAGTGCCCTAGGGGGTGGTGAAGGTAGTCTTATGTTGATCTTCAGGTGTGATTCTAATTTGATTGTAGATAGAAAAGCTATCCATGAGGTATAGCATAGCATGTCCTTTTGCAAGATGTACCAACATGTCAATGTTTGGGAGTGGGAAATCATCCTTCGAGAAAGCTTTATTAAGATCCCAGAAATTTGTACAAATTCTAATGTTCCCATTTGGTTTAGCCATAGGCACTATGTTGGATATCCAATCGAAGTAGTCAATAGGTTTGATGAATCCAGCCTCCAATAGTTTTTCTAGCTCTTTCTTGACAAGTAGGGCCACTTGGGGATGCATTTTTTTGAGCTTTTTTTTAACTGGATTTGCCTCTAGATGAACGTCAAGATGGTGCACAAATAGTGTAGGATCCAATCTGGGCATATCTGAATAGGACCATGCAAATTTAATGATCCCTTCCTTTAGTCACTTGACGATGATGGGATACTCTTGCTTTGACAATGACTTAGCCACATAAGTGATTTTGGGCTCTTCTTTGGTTCCCATATTAACTTCTTGCATCTCTTCAATTAGAATGGAAGACCGTTTAGATAATGAGTTCCAAAAAGGTGAAGATGAACATCCCCATCCTCTAGCACCTCATCGAGGTTTTCACTATTAGATATACCCTTTATTTTTACTTTTGACAATTCAAGAAGTTCCTCAGAGAGGTTTTCACTAGGTGACCCTTTTTGCTTTGTTTCTTTTTGCTTTTTTGGTTAGGGTGTTCATCTTCTCCCAATCCCATGGGATGCATGTAAGTTTCCATTGAAGGAAAAGTGTCTATAGGTGCGGTACCTCATAGATCCCAATCAGTAAGGTCGAGATGGCAGAGGGAAAGGTTCATGGTAAAGATTGATGAGAAATTGAAGAGAGAAGGGAGATCTACATCATTGTATGAGAGTATGATGGCTTCTTCTTCTAGTATGTCTTCAAGGAAGTCATTATCTGAATTGACATTGTTCAATGTGTTAGTGGATGTTGTGGGACCCTTTTGCTTTTTGTCATAGCCTAAGCCAAAATTTATAGGTCACACAAGTGTCTCGATGGGCTACAATCTTCCTTGTTCCTCTACACCAAGACCTCCCCCTTGATAATTGTATTTTTCTGCTAACTTTGATGCACGACGATAAACCTCTTGGAAATATTCGATGAGAGGAGGTGATGGCTTAGGCTCTTCCCTATATATCCATTGACTGATATCATCATCTTCCTAATCTTGTTGTGTTCCTAGGGACCGGAAAGTGGTAGAACCCATGTTCTTAGAGCTGAGAGCTTTTATCTTCTCTTCTTCCTTTGGTGTAGATTGAGAAGGTTTACCACAGGTGCAAGGAGATGGAAGCATGGTTGCCACATTAAGAGTCACACGCATCTGATATTCTCCATAGCCTTTATCTATGATATGGACCTTGGTGATATTGGATTAAAATGCAGTGGATGGAGTGGATGATGTGGTGAATGATGAATTGGAGGATGCATTGGAAGGCGATGCTTGAGGTTCCCCCACTTCAACTCCTAAAGAATGTTGAGAATGGGGAAAGGAAGCTTCTAGAGCATGACAATACTTGAATCATTGAGGGTCTGCATGGATAGTTACTTTGACCCCATTATATGGAAATTTTAGGCATTGGTAGTAGGTGGATGGAATAGCCTAAATAGCATGGATTCATGGGCAGCCAAGGAGAAGGTTGTATGGTAGATCCAAATCAAGAAAATGGCATGTGGTGTATTGCACAATGGTTCCCACTTGGATAGGAAGATAAATAATACATTATGAGTCCCTTTCTACATTGTCATAGGCATTTATTGTGATGATTTGATTATTGAGGTCAGCATGAGTATACCCTACCTATTTTACAAAGTTTAATGTACATAGATTGATGGTTGAGACATTATCTACCAAAACTCATTTCACCTTATGGCAGGTGACAATGACTTCAATGTGTAGGGCACGGTTATGGGATGAATCGATCGATGACATATCATTTTGGTTGAATCCTAACTGATAAGTGGATGAAAAATGTCCTAATAAAGCTTGAAACTAGGTAGGATCTATGTCATTGGGCACATGAGTATCCTATAGAGCCTTTGTAATAATTTCTTAGTGGATTGGGGAAGACTTAATCAAATCCAAGATGGATATTTGGGCTGAAGTCTTACCAATATGGTCAAGAATATTATATTGTGAGCTCACAGGAGCGGGCTGAGATGAAGTGGAAGCCCCAAGAACTATTATGCAGGTACAACATGTAGTAATAACACACTGAGGGTCTTTTCCTTTGACACGAATCATAGACACACGTGGCTTTTCTTGACTAATTCACATAACAATGTCATCGTAGTTATAAGGTACATTCTTATAGATGACATTATTGGTGTTGTTATTTTGACTATTGTTACTAGACTCAGGATTAGTATTTGAGGTACTTGGACCTTGATTGTGCTTAGGGAAGGAATTTTGATATATTTGTAATTGAGAATTGGAAGATGTATCCTAATTTGCATCCACTATGATGTCTTGTCGATCTATAAGGTCTTGAATATAATTTTTTAGTCCTTGACATTTATTAGTGGAGTGACCTTTAAACCTATGAAAATCACAATACTCATTTTCCCTATGGTAGGCAGGTTTGGGATTTGACTCATCAAAAGGATTTGTCACATGATAAGTGATTTGGTAGCTTGCTTGTAGTAGCCTCTTGAAAACAACATCTAAAGGTTCTCCCAAAGGAGTGAATGTACGCTTATTATTCCCTTGATTGGAGTATTGGGGAGGATGGGGTGCACCATGCGGTACAAATATGATGTTGGAAATTGATTATGGATTGGGGACATACTAGGTTCTTTGTGAAGTGTTAGCTACTTCGATGTGTTTGGTGTTAGTGACACCATCATTGACAACATTCTTATTCTTGTTCCAATAGTGAGATCTATCTCTAGATGACTTATCCTTATCTTGATTGAAAATTTTGATTTGGCCTTTGGAAATAAGGGCTCTCTCGATGGTAGTGCCTTTCTCAATGACTTCAGGAAAAGTGATAACATAGTGAAGGTGTAGATTATGATCCATTTTAGGATGAGCATTTGCAACAAAGATGGTTACCAAATCCTTCTTGCTAAGATGTGATTTTAGCCAACTAGCCAAGGCTTGCCACCTTTTTAGGTAACTTGAAAATGTTTCTCCCTCACGTTGGTTATCTTTCAGGATATCTGAGGTATTGATGTCCTTCTACAAATTGAAGGAGATGTGTGCAATGAATTTTTCTAATAGATTCGCAAAGGAAGAAATGAACCCTTTAGGAAGACCCATGAACCAGTCTAGAGCTTGCCATGTTAGGCTCCTACGGAACAATCGCAAAAGGTAGTTGTCATTATGCATGGCCTCCTGATAATGTGTGTAAAATTATTGTAATGGTTCCTAGGATCTCGACTTCCCTTATACTTATCAAATTTAGGCATCTTGAAATGCTTAAGAAAAGGGATGAGTAAAATTGATGGATCAAATGGATAGGGGAAAATCTCCTCAAATTTGAAGGACTTCTCTGATGTCCCTACTTGAAGGTCTTTTAGCATGGCTTTTATTTCTTCCCACTCTTTATTGATCAATGCTAAGGAGGAAGGAACTGCTAGATTGGAATGGTCATAACGGCTATATTGTTGATGTGATGGAGATGGATATGGGGTTTGTTGATATTGATTGGGATACATGGGTTGAGGATTGGTATAAGATTGTTGATATGATGGCGGGGATTGGTAAGATGAGGAGGAGGCACCCTACTGATATGATGGTTGTTGTTGGGAGTAATATGGGTTGGATTGGTAATTTTAAGCAGTTTTCTATTGGGAAAATGTATGGTAGTTGTTGTGGATTGGCTTGTTGATAGTAGGTATTTTGTTGCGATTGTTTGGGATTTGTGTAAGACGGTTGTTGTTGGGATTGTAATAAGAGTAATTGGGATTGGGGTTGGACATGGTGGATTATGCATAATATGTGCTATGTGGATGGTATAGGTATTGGGCAGTAGGGTTTCCTGGCATTTGTTGGAAGGATTGTTGTGATTGTTTCAATATTTTTGAATATTGAGGGGTTGTTGATAGGATGGTGGTTGTTGTTGAGGAGGTCGAGATGGGATTTAGGCTTGTTGAGGGGCCTACGATTGGTGTAGAGGTTGTTGATAGGATGGTGTTTGTTGATGAGGAGGGACCTGCAATTGGTGAGGGGGTTGTGATGGATTACCTTGTGGTTTGTGTGGAGGTTGTTGGTGTTGTGACATAATTTGTGTGTGATGCAAACGTTGTGAGGGAATTTAGGTATGTTGCTAAGGTTATGGCATTGGTTGTTGAGGTTGTGATGGAATTTGGGTATGTTGTGGAGGTTGTAATGGGGGTTGTTGTGCGTTACCCTAAGGTTGATGCAAGGACAGGGTATTGCCTTGAGGTAGTTGCTGGGATGTGAACAAAGATGGCAGTAAGCTTGATGTGTGTGTGGGACTAGGAGGTGGAGATGGCACAAAAAAAGGATTAGGAACATTCCCCCCCACATGCCCTAGAAGCTGACCTGGTTGGTTTGGTGGAAGAGGTGATGCAGATGGTATATGAGTTGATCCTTGTAGGATATTCATGCTTTGTGGATTGGGAGGACCTTGCGGCATGCCAAGACCAAGAGGATTGTTAGGATCAGGTCCTTGAGGAATATCAAGATTAGGTGTTGTACCCATCACTGAAATTGAGATGTGGGTGGGGGAAAGCTAATAAAGCACAACATTGCTAAATCTCGGTTGGCACCATGTATCTTGTGGAACTAATGAACTGGGTTCAGACCTTGTGGAAGAGCAAGTGATGCAGGGGATGTAATGTTGACATATTTTGATAAATCAAGCCCTGAAGGTGGCTTGATACCCTTTAGGAGTAACGTGGTGAGGATTTTATCCCCACGCTCATCAAGGAGATGATCTGTCATTTGCACATTAGTGGGGTTGCTAAGGTATTCATCGACTGTGAGCTCAGGTTGGCTAACCATACTTTCATTAGGAGGGGATTGATTATGGACCTTAGTGTTAGATTGTGATGAGCCACCATTGGTGGGTTGATCTTGCAGTTGAACACCTTGGGACTATCGTTACATGAGCTTCATTACTTGTGATCAGGTAATGGGCATGAAAATGAAAAACAACCAAGTGACTAAGATGACACTAAGACCTAAGATACACTTAAATGATGATCTAGATGAATACTAAAGGATCTCTAAGATGGTAGATTAATTGATTGGATGAATGATGAGATGATTTGGATAATTGATTAAATTAGATTCAATTGGGTTGATTGATTAGATTAGATGATTGATAGGATTGGTTGATTGATTGGATTGGATTGGATTAGATGAGATTAACTATAAACTAAGTTCAGGGGATTAATTAGATGGTGTACGATACTGATGATTTGATTTAGATTATAAAAGGATGATCACAGCATAGAATCTGCCTCAAAATAAGAGGAGATTGATTAGGCCATGGAGGATTACTAACTCAAGATGGATGACAATCCTAAGTGAGTGTAAGTGATGTCGATTTACCTAACCCAATTGGATAAAAATCCCCTAAGACAAATTTCAAAAGATTTAGATTGACTAATCAATGATGGATATGAAGTCTAGGGATGTTCTAAGATGCACCTATATGATTTGATTGAGGATTTGGTGATTTTTTAAAAATGTAGATGGACTAAAATGATAATTATGAGAAGATGGGTGGTGATAAAAAAATTTGATCCTAGGAACAGACTCACAAAACAACAAGATTTCAGTGGTCCAAAGGATTAACTCTCAAGATTTTTATATGGGACACGCATACTCCTCTATGTGTGAGAAGATTTCCCCTCTAGGTGACAGGATCCCCTTTAAAAAGAAATAAGTGAGCATAGGACACGATATCGCCTATCTATAGTTCAAGATCACCCCTATCTTGAGATGTATTGACATGAACGAAAATTCCTATCAAGGTAACAAGTTCACCTATTTCCTCAGATGTATGTGTGTGAACCCCAATCCTAATACCTACAAATCAATAAGAACAAACACATTAGATTAGAGAATGCAAGAAAGAACAAGGATTCCCCATGAAATCCATTCACAAAATCTTAAATTAGGAAAATAGATGAAGAACACAATGAAAACAACAAAATAGAGATAGAATACTAATTAAACTAGCAAACTCATGATCCCATGGGGGAATTGGTGCCAATTTGATGTGAAAATTGTCCCTTTCCCAATTCCTACGATGCAAGATTGATGTATGTTGATGAATGTTGATGAGTGATCCACTTTGTTGATGCTTGATGAGTGATCCAATGGAAAAACCTACATAACCTACCTATGATTCAATGATGATGGATGGAAATGGCTAAATATTTGAGCATAATAACTTTATTCAAATTTTGGATGATGAAATAAGGAATGAAGCCTCTTATTTATGGAATGCCAAGATGGATGAATGTCCAAAATAGAGTAATTTGGGACTAGCATTCATCTAAAAGAAAGATGCCACTTGTCAACCTATGAATGGATGGAGGATGTGCAAGTTTTGATGATTGTGTCAATAAATGCATATTTTTGAATTTTGAAATTGTTGAAATGACATGCAAGAGGGAAGAAAGAATGCATTGAAGGCCACTTGGCTCAAGGAAAAGGACATGTAAGATGGATTAAATTCCTTGTTGGATGTACATGTCAACTTGGATTTTTGAATTCAAACTTGGAGAATATTCCTTAAAAGATGCCTTGTTGAGGAAAATAGAGATTTAATAAATCAATTCAATCTATTTTCATGTGCAAGTGGGAAAAGCTAGAGGATGGGACATGATATGAGATTAAATTAATCAAGGTTAATTAATTTAATGAAGGGATTAGTTGGTGTGACCTATTTGACTTAGATTTATGGATTTATTTAAATCAACTAATGAGAAGAATGTGATAAGAGATTAATTAAATAAAGATTTTGATTTATTTAATTAAAAGAGATGATGTTAGATTTAAATTAAATAAGGTTTTGATTTATTTAATTTAATAGATAGACTTTAGAGATATAATCAAATAAAATAAATTATTTAATTAAATAGGATAATTAGATCAAGATGATTAATTTAATTATCGAGAAGAGGTGACTTAATTAGATAACTGATTTATTTAATAAAGAGAGGAATTAATGATGAATTTAATCAAATAAGGGGATTTGATTAAATGGTTAGACCAAGGGATGATTAAGGATGAAACGATGTTAGTGGTCAGGATCAAGTACACAATGTCAATCGGTATATTTTATGTGTCTACATTTTGCCCCTCGTTGAAGCAATGCACTTGTTGCATTGGTTCAAGGAATAAATGATCTTAATCAAAGTCAGAAAAAATTGTTATTTAAAATCTTGCTCCACTGCTTCCTGGTGAGATAAAACATGCCAATATATTGCCCCCTCGACAAATTGGATGAAAATTTCAATTTTTTAGTGATCTCGCGAAAAAAGAGGACAAGGTGCCCGACAGGTCCAAAAAGGATCCAAGAGGCCAAAAACATGTCTAAATGCAATAAAACGATGTAAAACAGGCCTCAACTAGATAAAAACAAGATCGAGGATCCAAAACCCTAGTAGGATAGACAATTAGGGTGAAAAAACCCTAATTTTTAAGCTTAAAAAGGCTCCAAGGGGTCACTCTCAATTAATTTTCACACACAACCATCTAGCAACCTTGAGATTTGAGCTCTGACCTCCTGACGATATGGCGCAACGACAACTTTCGATGCACATTTCTGATCGAGTCTTTGACATACCAGCAACCACCCAACATTGGGGCACCGATAAGTGATCCTTAGTTGAGTTTTATTTCCCATTTCTCATGTTTGTTTATTGCTTCCAAAGTTATTCCTTCTGTAGTAGTGCTATATAGCATCGCTCAAAAATCAAACTATGTTGCTCGGTGTGAGATTGCGCGGCGGTGGCAGAGTTTGGAGTTTGAAAACTCCAACGCTGAGGTCATGGCCTGCAAGGTCATTTGTAAAGTACGACGTGGTGGTTCTTTATATTTTCAAAGTACATCGCTTGGAAGGAAATTGCATTGTGGCGGTGCGCTTTCGGCCTTTTTGTGCCCTAGAGTCGTAGTTTGATAAAAATATAACTGTGACACCTTCACGGATTGCAACACTGGAGTGGTTTCTTGGATGCCCGGCAAAAAAAAATTCAAAATTTTTAACATGATGACATTTCCTAATGTAGGATGCGGCAAGGGAGCTCTACTCTCGAGAGCACAAGTCACGGGATCTATTCGGTTACTTTTGGGACTTGACCGACAGAGACCAGGATCGACTACAGGACATGGGGTTTTGGTACATTGCCTACGCAGCGCCCATTCACACCCACCTTGGGATGATGTCAGCGCTTGTCGAGAGATGGAACAGTGAGATGTCTTCTTTCCACCTTCCCACCAGCGAGGCCACCATCACCTTGGAGGACATTTGGCTTATCTTACGATTGTCAATTCATGGTTGGCGTGTCATTTTTGATATAAATGAGGGGCAGAATTCCTATCATAAGGTCCTCGCCATAGAGGAAATTATTATTTGTGAGGGGAAGATCGAGCTCGAGTGTCATAGGGCCCTGGCACCTCCCTTTCGCTTGGTTATTGCGGCGATTATCTCAGGTCTCGTTGCCCCAGACTGATGAGGCTAGTATTTCAGTCCTAGTTGGGGACTTTGCTGAGAGTGCATGGTTATGTGTGACAGGCCTACTTGCTTTGCTTGGGGCCCAGTTCTTCTTGCATCATTGTACAAAGATCTTCATGAGTATGTCTACCTCAATGGCAGAGCACTCAGAGTAGGTGTGACACTCCTGTACGTATGGGCATGGAAGCACATTGTTGTCCTTTGATCGCAGTTTGTTCCAGTACTGATGGTGCTTGATGATCCCCTCATATGGTGCTATAGAGGTGGTGTGTCCTTCACACACACAGGTGAGCACGATATTCCCTATTGGAGGAGGGTCCTAGATGAGATGTAGGTGTTTAAATGGAACCTGTACCTTGGTTAATCTGGATAGGCCGATGATGTACATCAGCTCTTTTATGCCCTCCAAGACTGCTTCATGTAGGGGTGAGAGCATACTATGATAGAGAGATATCTACTCAGGCGCATGTAGTGTCAGTTCGGTGAGCCTCAAGATCGGCCAAATGATGATTATGTGGTCATCTTTTCCTGTACCATGTCATAGGTTTTATGGGGACGATACATTCCTGCCTTGGAGGCCATCGACAGCTTCAAAAATTTGGTGGCTCAGCCATGGGCTTATGATCAAGGGCCTACAAATCTAGGCACAACACAGGAATACAGGGATTGGTTCTGGCCTCCCCTTTGATTGACAGTTCCAGGTGCAATCCCCAATCAGTGGAGGGTGAGAGGTAGAGGGGGAGGATGAGGATGGAGGGATGGTGCATGACAAGACCACTAGTCAGGCAGGATCAGCAGCAGGCGCTAGTAGGTGTACCACCACGGGTTGGGGGTGAAGATTATCCTTAGGTATAGCCTCCACGAGCATAGGTAGCAAGGTAAGTAGTTCCCTGAGATACATTGATTACACAGTTGTAGGCTTAGGTGCAAAATTTGATAGGGGAGAGAGATCAGGCACGAGCCGAGAGGGACCAGATCAGGGCCGAGAGGGATCAGGCCATCCAGCAGAGACAGGTGGTAGAGTTACAAGTGGCCATAGAGCTAGGCCGAAGATAGCAGTTGGAGAGCATGGCAGCCTCCTCCTCTCAAGGTATAGTGTCCATTCGGTCCTACAAGGAGGCCATACCCAGAGCAGCACGGGTCCCAAAGTACTTGCAGCAGACTAGTTTCAAACTAGCAGAGGGTCACAGTGACAGGGGCAAGGGCAGCAGACAAGAGGGTTAGGCCTCCTTTTGATCGAGATGATATCATTTTTTGTGCCTTATGGGCTCCTTTTTGATAGCTCGATGGGAATTTTTGTACTGATTGACACACATGTACAGTGATCCGATTATTTTATACTATGACAGTTACCCAATGATGATATATATGAGATGATGATTTTGATTATGATGTGATATGTATCATTTATTTATGCATGATTTTAATTCTATATATTTTGTGATGATGTATGATATAATTATGGATGCTTTTCCTTTTGATGATGGATGCATTATGTAATGATTATGACTAACAAATCTATATTATGTTTTTTTGCTTATGCAAATGTATTTATGTGATGAGTAATGATGATTTGAAATGATATGATATGTAATATGCAATATGCAGAATGATATGGAAATGATCTACGGTGTATACGCGAAATGATATGTGAATCATGCTTATATATGAAATGATTATGGATGGATGTATGCTTTGCATGTGATGGATTTTGTGTTTCTATTTATGTCTATAATGATGTGGAATGATTTATGTAATGAAATGCAAAAAATGAGTGTGATTCTATTTATGAGATGATATGGATGATTAATGGATGATATAATGCCATGAAAATGCAATGGTTGTGCTTTATATGATATGTATTGAGATTTTATCCTAAACATGTTAAATGATAGTGTAATGTATGTGATGCATTTACTATGATGTACTATATGCAATGATATGGTAATGTAAAATGAACGTAATGAGTGAGATGACCTTATCATGTTATGCGAGTATGTATGCAATGGATTATCTATAATGCTTATGTACCTATTATGTATGATTATGCAATAGGTGGTAATGTTTATGCAAATGTGAATGTTATGCAATGATTTATGTGATGAATGCAATATGATGCAAAAAATGGATGCAATGTAATGAGAAAGGGATTTTCTAATCTATGAAGAATGCTTATAATACCATATTTATATGATGATGGACATGCACTGCATATTGTTTCCTATATGATATGTTTATGCAATATGATAATGATTTGTGGATGCAGGATCGATGACAATGATGATGATAATGTTGATCAACTATCATAGTACCTTGTTAGTGCGATGAGCAAGAAGGAATGAAAGAGAAGTCATTTCAACCAAATACCAAATGTTGAATATGAAAATGATGATGATTACTTTCCTAGGAATTGGTATTTTCAAAGGGCCAATTACCTTATGTTTGATAACACATGTGGTATGATGCATCAAGGTATAAAAAACTAGGATGGCATTGTACCTAGTGTGATGGACTTTGACTTGATAGACAGATAGGGGTATCCTTGTTCACACCTGACATACGTAAACCTTGCTAGGATGCACTTTAGAAGTTTCAAACACCTCAGACCAAAACATGAAAAGGTATAACCTATCAATGCAATAGTCAACAAGTTTCCCAAAAATTCCTCCATACATACCTAACAAAGCAAGTATTCACCAAGGTTATATTACAAGAACGTCCAACAAGCACAGCAAACAAAAGATATTGATCGTTGCTCCATTCCTATTTCTCTAAATCCTCTATTCGGATATCATCGAGAAGTCCTTGGAATGAGCACAATAAGATAAGTCAAAAGATAAAGACAAATTACACAAACAAGTTGTTGTTCTTCAATACCGCTAACCAAAAGAGAATGTGTTTTTAAGGATACGAATCGAAACTATTGTCAAAAGATAATGCCCATTGTAGGAAGGATACATCCTAGGACATGTTAGTGGATGGTGGCACGTCATTTCATTTATCCTAAATGTTCTTTCAAATGTTTGATATGGGACCAATTGGATGATGGGTTATCGACACAAAGAGTTGACCAACTTGCTTATGTACTGACTTAGACCCGAGACTTGACACTTTGAGTTTTCACTTTTAACCTGCTAGGCTTGTTTCTAATTGTTTCACCAAAGGTTGAGGATGACAATCATTTATTATCAATGATTGATTATTGTGGGTGCAAGTGAGATGAGACAAATGGATTTTTAAAAAAAATATTTTGATGTTTTTGATGTTTTTCAATGTTTTGAGGTTGTTTTTGGTATTTTCAAGATTTTTACAAATGTTTTGATTTTTGATTTTTTGATGTTTTGGAGTTTTCTAAAATTTTGACCAAGAGACAAACCTAAAGACCTATCTGAGGGGCCTCAGGGGCTGATCAACAGATTAGCCTTGCCTATGTTATACACACAAAGACCACGTAGTTTGACTGACAACTTGACTGATTTACAGATGATGATATACATGATGAAATGTCAGTTTATTATGACAAACGTTTAGAGGACTAACCTAAGTGTCTCAGGGGATGATCAAAGATCAACCTTGCCTACGTTCAAGGCTCAAAGGTAGTTTGACAAGATGACTTTGTTTTTGACTTTTTGACTGATTTTTGACCTATTTTTGGATTTTTTGATATGTTTTGATGTTTTTGGATTTTTTGTTGTTTAGGACTTTAAGAACATACATGAATCTGATCCAATGAGAACATGCCCCCAACGTGATACAATAGACTACTTCGATAAAGGTAGGACATGTTGACCTTGAGGATGGGTTGAGTAGTACTAGGAGGGATCATGATACGGAAAACAGGACCAAGCTATGATGCGAATGTGGGTGGATGAATGATGGATGGAGATCTGAATGTGATGGATGATGCACAACAAGCCATAGAGATCGTGGTGGATGGAAAGTGCTTATTTTATGCAAGGTGCTTGTTTTCCAGGTTTTCATCGAAGTAACCATTTTTTTAGGACTTTTTCGGATTTTTTGGTTCTATACCTTGAAAGATTTAGGCATAGAACTTTTTGAGATGGGAGCTATTCATGGGCTCTTGCAGAGGTTCCCTTTTGGGTGTTGATAACTGGTATGCCTCTAATTTGTAACTTGTTGTGATGACGAATGGTCCCAACTAGTTGGGTTCAAACTTGCCTTTGCTGCTTGGGTTTGGGACATTCTTCTGATTCTCCTTTAGCGCCACTTATCCGACTTGGAAAGTCCTACTTTTGATTTTCTTATTGTAGCTCATTTTGAGTCTATTTTGATAGACTTGCAAATGATTCAAAGCATCCATACGTTGCTCATCCAGTAGCTCTAGCTCATTTAATCTTGATACTTGATAGTCTTCATCTGTGGTGAGGTTTTGCAGTGATATCCTGAGTGATGGGAGCTTGATCTCAATGGGGAGTATTGCTTCTAATCCATAAACCAGGGAGAAGGGGGTGGCGCTAGTGGGTGTGCAAATACTGGTTTGATAGGCCCAGAGGGTGGGATTAAGCTGCAAATGCTAGTCATGACCTGCGTCATTAACTTTTTTCTTGAAGATTTTCAAAATGGTTTTGTTTGTAGCTTTTGCTTGGCTATTGCCTTGGGGATAGTATGGGGTGGAGAAGCGATGTTGGATTTTGAATTTCTCACATAAGTCGCGAACCTCCTAATTCTTGAATGGTGTCCCATTATCTGAGATAATGGCATGTGGGACACCATAACGACAAATGAGATAGTTTAGGATGAACTTTGAAATCTACGTCCCAGTTATATACGTCATGGGTATGGCTTCCACCCACTTAGTAAAGTACTCCATTGTGGTTATGATGAATTTCTGGCCGTTAGATGAAGTGGGGGTGATTTTTCCAATGAGATCAAGTCCCCACTATGAAAAGGGCCATGGTGTGACAATAGGATGAAGCTCTTGAGTTGGAGCATGAATGAGGTCCCCATGCTACTGACATTGTAGACACTTTTTGGCATAGTCATGTGCTTCTTTTTCCATAGTGGGCCAATAATATCCCATCCTCGGCAATTTTTTGGCTATAGCCATTCCACTCGAGAGTGAACCATAGATATTGTTGTGTACTCCAGTTAGAGCGGCCAATGCCTCCTCAACATTTAAGCAGCATAGTAGGGTTCCTTCTATGCTCCTACAGTATAGGGTATCTCCTACGATGATGAATCTGGATGACTTTTTTACAAATTTTCATTTTAGGTTTGAGAGTAAGTCGGTGGGTATGACTCCTATTCAAAGGTATGTGTAAATTTCATGGTACCAAGGATCAGCAAGACCAATGATTTCACACACGAATTATGATTTTGGTACCTCGAATGTGGGCATGAGAAGCTGCTCTATTAGGAATTCATATTTTGGAACATTGTGGGGGATATCCAATAAGGATCCAATTGTTTCCATGGCATTTGTTGCTCTGTTGTTGGCTCTGGATATCTGCTCAAATGTAATTTCGATGAAGGATTCTTTGAGAGTCTCCACCAATTTCTTGTATGGAGTGAGATTGTCATCCTTGGTTTGGTATTCATCATTCACTTGATTTATTATCAATTGGGAGTCTTCGTATACTTTAAGAGCTATAATGTTCCACTGTACTGCTATTCTGAGACCTATGGTTAAGGCCTCATATTTTGCAATGTTATTGGTGTAGGGAAATGCCAATTTGTAGGACCTTGGTATGCAATCCCCTTCTGGGGTGATAAAGAAGATGCCAACTCCTAATCCATGTTGTGTGTATGAACCATCAAAGTACAATTTCCAGTGGTCAGCTATGTTGAGATTGAAAATAGATTCATCTAGAAACTCTAAGACGAGAGGATTCTCTGAATAAATTGGTGCTTTTGCAAGTTGATCTATGATGACTTGGCCTTTGATTGCTTTCCACTCAACATATTCAATTTCATATTTTGATAGTATCATCACCCATTTGGCCATTCTTCCTGTGAGCATTTCCTTTGACAATATGTACTTGAGGGGATCGATTTTGGCGATGAGTTTTATTTTATGTGCCAACATGTAATGTCTGAATTTTTGTGATGCAAACACCACCACTAGACATGCTTTCTCTATGAATGAATAATTTAGCTCATGCCCAACCATTGTTCTGCTGATGTAATAGATAGCCCTTTCTATTCCATTTTCACCATGCTAAGCTAAGAGAGCTCCAAGGGCTATTGTTATTGTTGATACGTAGAGGATCAATGGTTTTCTTGGGATTGGTGGCATTAAGACTGGTGGTGTAAGTAAATATTCTTTGATTTTATTGAATGCTTCTTCACACTTGTTATCCCATTTGTATGCTACTCCCTTATGGAGTGGGTGAGAGTATGGGTTCTTTTTGTCAATGAGTTGTGCTATGAATCCTCGAATGGATTGAAGTCTTCCTTGGAGACCTCTCAATTGTTTTAACTTTTTTGGTGCCTCCATCTCGAGGATTGCTCTTACCTTTGTTGGATCTACCTCGATACCCCTCATTGATACTATGTATCCTAGTAGTTTACTTGATTGTACGTCGAAGAAACACTTCTTTGGGTTTAATCTGACCTTGTACTCCTCAAGCCTATCAAAAATGGCACTTAGGGTTTCTATGTGATCTTTTCTCTTTCTGGACTTGGCTAGAATGTCATCAACATAATCTTTGACCGTTTTATGGATCATATCATGGAATATCAATTTCATGTCCCTTTGGTATGTTGCTCTTGCATTCTTTAAGTCGAATGGCATCATGTTCCAGTAGTAAGTCCCCCATGGACAAGTGAAATCCATCTTATGTTGGTCCTCTTTAGCTATAATGATCTGATTGTACCCTGAGAATTCATCCATTAGTGATAGCATTTCATGTATAGATGTCATGTCTACTATCATGTCAATGTTTGGAATTGGGAAGGCATCTTTTGGACATGCCTTATTCAAGTCTTTGAAGTCCGTGCAAATTCTAATGCCCCCATCAAGTTTTGAAACAGGTACCATTCTTGACACCCATTCTGGATAATCTATTGGTCAGATGAATCCTGCATCTAGTAGCTTTTTTAGCTCCATTTTGACTAATAAGGCGATCTGCAGGTGCATTTTTCAAAGCTTTTATTTAATAGGCTTTTCTTCTGGATATACTGCTAAGTGGTGGACCACGATTTCTAGATCAAGGCCTGCCATGTTAGCATAGCTCCATGCGAATTTTATCTGTCTTTCTCTTAGGAAGGCTACTAGGAGCTCTTGTTCTTCTGATAGTAATGATTCTGCATAGCATGTGATGTGTAGGGTTTCCTCTGTTCCTAGATTAACTGGATTGTACCTTTCTAGCAAGACTGGTGACTTTTCTTGATGAATAGCTCTAGAAGGAAGATTGAATCTCCCATCCTCGGGTGCCTCAGAGAGGTTTTCACTATTGGATGCATCCTTTCTTTTTACTTTTTTCTGGTCAAAGAGTGCCACAGTGTGGTTTTCACTCAAGGACTTAGATATGATTCTAAATTTTTCACTTTTGTGACTGAGGGATTCAATTTTTTCCCCATAATAGGCATGTGTATCTAGCTCCATTATGAACCCTGCTTTGTGATCCCCACATGGAATGTTATCTCGTAGTCCCATGAATTCAAAGAGTGCCTCATTATTTTTGAATGTATCGAGAATTGGGGCTCCTTGTTGGTCGTAGTTGATGAGTTGGGGGTATACTAGGCGGATTTCATGATTTTGGTGGTCTGATTCAAAAGATAGGGTTTTAATCATGCAAAGAGTGGTATCCTTGAATAGCCTAGGTAGATTGGATGTGGGATCCTCATCATCACTACTACTACAAATGTCAATTATATCAAACGTATAGTTATCTAAGACACGACCTATGGATACTGGTAAGCGTAGTTCAGTTGCAGTTGGCTAAGGAGGATTATTAACCCTTCTAACTAGAGGACTTCAGCCATGTATGATTATACTTGGAGGGGAACATCCCAGGCCAAGATTTGTTATCGTTCATGTCTCCAGAATGATAGGTATTATTAGCCCATTCTCATTTTTTCCAAGTCTTTGATTTCTATCATAGCCCATTGTGAGCATCATTTGCAAACCCTTGCTTTTGTCATCCATTGGTAAATTAGCTACTGGTCTCTCATCTTGATACAACATATGAGATGGATCTACCTCAATAACTTCTTGGCCAAGATCTCCCCACCTTGTGAAGTTGGGATAGTCCTCTGAAGATGTTTGGGACATGGAGGCTTCATTTTCTTGTCGATGTCCCCGTGATCTAGGAGATTGTGGTAACTCTCCTATCACAAAAGAATTTTTAGGGATCATGTAGTTTCCACAACCATTATCTTCGATGATGACCTTAATGGTAGAGATGGTGGGAATGGCGGAAGTGACGAGTGTCTTTGTCATAGAAGTGGATGCAAGAGTGGCTAGATCAATGTATGGTGTAGATGGACCCTCATCATTTTTCGGTACTTGGGGGATTTTATAGTACTTTTCTTCAAGGCTTTTGCAATAGGAGAAAGGTTCAAGATCTCCATGGACAGTGACTTCTTGTCCCTCATGTGTGAATTTCACACATTGATGAAAATTTGACGCTATTTCCTTCATTGCATGAATCCATGGGCATCCTAGGAGGATGTTATACGGCAAGTCGAGGTCCAAGACCTAACAAGTGGTTTCCATGATAGTCAGTCCTACTTGAATAGGGATTTTGATCATGCCTTGGGACACTCTTTCTTGATCGTCATATGCTCTTATTGTGATACCCTTTCTTTTGTCAATAGAATCCTTTGATATTTTTAATTGTTTGATGAGCTTGAGAGAACATATATTCAAACCCGCACCTCCATCCACCAAGACCCTTTTGACTTTGCTCTTATTTACTATGACTTCTAAGTGGAGCGCACGGTTGTGAGATGGTTGAGCAGGGAAATCCTGGTCAGAGAATGTGAGGAGATTTGGGGTAATGATATTGCCAACCATAGCTTGGAATTGTTCTGCATCAAGATCTACGGGAACAATGGATGAAGCCAACACTTCCCCAAGGATTTTCCTATGGGAAAATGAGATTTCTATCAACTCCATGATGGATATTTGCATTGGAATTCTTTTGAGTTGATCTAGGACATTGTATCCATTAGGGACAAATCTAGATGTAGGGACTCTATTTGGTTGGGATGATCATGTGATGGTAAATTTGTCACCTCTTATGGTGACTCTACAATCAGCATGGGTTTCTTTGATGGTGATGACTGTGTAGTATTCATCTAGGGAGGTGACGATAGTTTCATACACATGATTCACATTTGTGTGGGTGCTTTTCCCCTTATCAGTGTTATTATTATTCCCTTTGTTGCCATGGTTAGGTATCGGATTCGTGTATATCTTAAGATCTTGGTTTCCTATTGGCTCCTTTGATCGAAGACATCTTGAACTATGTTTTTTAATCTCATGCAATTGTTCATGGTATGGCCTTTGATTTTATGGAATTCATAGATTTGATTCTCATTATACCAAGGAGGTTTCACATTTAGTTCTTGGTAGTTCTCAAAGGTAGCAACCTTGATGAGTTTTTCATTTATCAGCTTCTTCATTATGACTTCAAGTGGTCCCCCTAAAGCAGTGTATTTTCATTTGGGGTAATTTTTGTTCCATTGGGGTGGTCCCCTTTGATCATTGAGATTATTGATTGTCAAATTGTTATTTGGTTGTTGTGTTGTCTAATGATTGTTTTCGTGTTGGATTTGGATTTGTGGTGTGGGTGTGTTTTGGAGAGGAGCACTAATGACAACTTTGGAATCGATGACACCATCATTGGTAATATTTTTATTCCTTGCCCATGTGTGAGGTTTATCATTGTAATTGGTGCATGGGAAATTATGTTTTTTTTGGGGTACGAAGTTGATCCCGTGGGTTGTGTCATAAGGGCCCATTCGATGTTGAGTGCCTTGGAGATCAACTGATCATATGTGGTAATCCCTTGGACCTTGAGATGGAATTCCAAGAGGCCATCAAGGTTGGATATAATGGTGTAAAATTGTTGCTCCTCAGGCATGGTCCACTTGCTCCAATTGGCCTTGGATCGCCATTGTTGTAAGAATGAAGTGAATGATTCATTCTTTCCTTGTTTCAGAGCTGAGAGTTCTTCTAGATTAACATCCATGGAAATTTTGCATGCATAATTTTTAATGAATGCATCTATAATTTCTTGGAATGTTCTAATTCATGTAGGTAGGTGAGAAAACCATTCTATTGCATGGTCAACCAAACTCCTAGGAAATAGTTGCATTAGATAAGTATCATCATATGCGACTTCCATGCAATGAACCTGGAATTCTCTGATATGATCTTCAGGGTTTCCTATGCCATGATATTTTTCAAACTTGTGGATCTCAAATCCCTTGGGGAATGGTTTCATCACAAGGCTCCTGTCAAATGGATAAGGACACAAGTTGCTTGGTGTTTTTGTGGTTCGCCCTGATTGAAGATCAAGCACTTGTTGCGAGAGCAACCTGATTTGTGTCGTTACGTCATTTTGTGGATAAGGGAGTGGGATGAAGGTGTTTTGGGGTGTTTCAATTGTTGGTTGGATGGTTGGGTTGGGTTGTGTATTGTTTGATGGTATTTGCACATTCTATCAAGCTAGGTATGCTTACACTTGTTGTTGTATGAACAACGCTTGTTGTTGATCTTCTTGTTGTTGTGCTGGGATTGCTTGTTTTTGTGCTTCTTGTTGTTGTGATAGGGTTGCTTGTTGTTGAGCTTGTTGTTGATCCAACAATTCTTATTGTTGGGCTACCAATTGGGCTACTTCTTGCTACTCTTGATATTGCTTTATTGCTTGCTAATATGCTTGCAATTGTGCTTCTTGTTTTTGTGCAAAAATTTGAGCTTGTGCTTGTGCTTGTTGTGCTTGATATTGGGCATCTGCCTAAGCTTGACCTTGTGCTTGTGTTGCTTGTGCTTGGGCTTGTGCTTGTGCCACTTGTTGTTGCAATAAAATTTGGGCTTAAGTAGCCTTTTGTGCTTGTAATGCAGCTTGGGCTACTTGAGCAACTTGTGCAGCTTGAGTGGCTTGTTGTTGTTGTTGTTGCAATAAGGCTTGGGCTTGTGTGGCCTGTTGCACTTGTAATGCGGCTTGGGTGGCTTGAGTATTTTGCGCTGCTTGTGCAGATTTTTGCTTTTTCACTTGTAGTAATGCCTTTTGATAAGCATCTTGGTGAGTGGTTAGCAATTTCATGCTATATTGGCTTGATGAATTGAAGTTAGGTGGTGGTGGAGGTCGTGGTGGATTTGGAATGGCATTTGTGGTGGTGGTGAGCGGTGATGTCGTGTTGGTGATTTCAATGGTGGATGTTGATGTCATGTTGGTGGTTTGAGTGGTGGATGGTGTGATTGATGTGGTTGATCCTTGAGAGACCATGCTTTGAGATGTTAGGGGGGTGGTTGATGATGTCGTGATTGCTTGTGTCATTTTCATCTGTTGTTGCAATATCAATGACAAGTTTTGAGAGTTTAGCATGATGCTTTGATTAGTGTTTGGAATGTTGGTTTGATTTTGATTGATATTTGGTAAAGGTGGGAGTACCAAGCCAAATAGAGGTGTGGATAATGGTGGTAATGGTGGGAGGGGTGAAAATGTGAGGGGTGTGAGTTCTTGAGAAAATGATGTGGTGTTGAAAATGCCTCCAGGTCTGAACATGTCTCCTTCCTCTTGTGAATTTGTGAGGAGAGAAGTTTGACGTGTTGCGTGAAAGGATGATGATGATGGATCATTATGGAAAGTGAGAGGAACATGCTTATGTAATGGATTTTTGGGTATGTTTTGTTCCAAAATGGTATTTGCATCCAAGTCTTGATTATTAACAAAGGGGTGTGTTTGAATAACATTAAGAAATGCATTTCCCTTATTAACATTAGGTGGAGTTGGAGCAAAAGATGTGATTTGTGGAATTTTTTGAGTGATGCTTTGGGATGGGGGTGTAGATGAGATGGGAATGGTGGATGATATTGGGGGTAAATATGTCTCCACTATAGTACTTACGTCAAAATCAGACGGTAATTTAGCACCTTGTTTTGCTAGTTCAAGCATGTATAGTGAAGGGTTAAGCCTCATCATGATGTTGATGATCTTATGGTTTTCTAGATTTTGGAGCATTTCAGTTATTTCTTCATGTGATATCCCAAAGGTAAGATCTTCTCCTTGAATTTCTTCTTATGGATTTTTTGATGATGAGATAGTCAAAGGATTGCTTGATTCGACTGGATTCATTTCAGTGTCTATTTGGCTTAGGTCACTTGAAGCAGGTGTTTCTTTGTCAGCTTCCATGTTCTTCTTGTATTGAGATCTAGTTTGAACCATAAAACAAGGATCAATTTTCAAGAATATGGGAGATGAACCTCTTAATTCTTTGGATTGATCTTTACTTTATGCCCAAAGAAGAAAATTTTAGGATATCTTGAGGATCAAAAGGGGTGATATGACGATGATGCAAGAGATGGATGATGTGGATGTTTTGGATCTTTTGATAAATCTTGAGGGGAATGCTATAATTTTAGGACCTTTGGATTTTTTTTTGGATTTTGATCTTTTATTTTGGGATTTTCCTTGAATTGATTGATTTTGGTTTGCTTTGATTTGAACAAATAGATCCTAAGATGTTGGATGATTATCTTAAGGAGTAGCTTTGCTCAAAGGATGATAATTTGAATATGTGTAGGGAGAAGGATGCATCTACCCAAACATATTCAAACAAGATGATAATTTAGCCAAGCATATGAAGAAGGATGCATCTACATATACCTAGCTAAACAAGATGGTTTGATAACTTTGACTAAGCATATGCAAAAGGATGCATCTACACATACCTATCCAAAGATGATTTGATAGAGATTTCAAGGATTTTGTCTCAAAGATTTGATGATTTTTATTTTTTCCAAAAAGCATAGCATAAAGGATAATTTTCAAGATTTCTCAAAAGATGATGGTGAGATGATCTTTTGTTTGATGTTTGAAGGATGGATGAAAAATATTCTTTTGATTCTAAGATGTACCTAAAAAAGATAGTTTGTTTTCCTAGACCTAGGTATTGAAGAACATGCAATGCTTCTCTAGAACTTTATAACCAATAAGTGATTCAATTTGAGCATTCATTTCTAGATTTTGAACCAAGGACTTTCATTTTGGGTTTTGACTTCTTGAAAATCATGAGGTTTCAATTCATATGAGATTTCATTTTGTTCTCTTTGCTTAGTGACTTTATTTTACCACAAACACTTTCTTTGATTAAGTTTCCAAACTAGATGTCCAATGTCTTCATTTCTTTGAATCCCACAAAGTATGTTAGGTGGAATTTTGATGAAGTCAAGGAAAAGGTTATCTATTGTTTAACTTTAGTAGAAAAATTGAGATGCAATCCAAGTGTTTAGAAACGTCTACGGATAAATCCCAAGGGCAAGCAATAACACATGAATTGGGTCAATTGTATTTGTCTCCTAAAGGGTTTGAAATTTTTGATGATAATGTTTAAGTGTTTGTTTCCAAGATTTTTTTGAACAAGCAAAGCATTTTTTAACCAAGAATAAGTACAACCCTATGGATATGGAAGACAATATTTGTTGAGTCCCCACTTGGACAAGTCCAGCTATGCTTATGTTTAGCGAATGGTTAGATGCTTGACCCCACTAGCTCCCCTCCATGACACTCAATTATAAGGGGCAGCCAAGCATCAACACCCATGAAACTCCCACGGAATGCTTTCCATTTCTACTAAAGACTGTAAAAGTGTGGGGCCGCTTCAGAACGACTATTCTTGCACCAACAAATAGATCAAGGATTTTGGCAATTCTAAAACATGGGTTTTAATTAGGACTTTTCGTTCATGGAGATTGACCCCTACGGCGAAAATCCCTTTTCAGATCCATCTCGTTGGAGCCAACCATGTGATATTGGCGTTTAATCCAATACCCACATTTATATCCTAGTTGGAAATACTCTTGGCTTTAGAGTGTTATCGATTGAGTCATTCCCTTGGGTGAGTACTTTTTCCCCAACGCAGGCCCTCTAAGATAAACAAAAGTGAATAAACTTATTCATAGTTCGATTGAACCTTGTTTAGAAACAAAGGGAGAACACATGAAATAAGTTCATTCACACTCACGCAAGATTTTTTTCAATTTTAAACCCAAAATGAAGTGTGGAGGTAATTACTTTATATCAACCTAAAATCACAAAAAAATGCCTTTTGATTCTCAATATCACTATAAAGCACGGGAGAAGCACATACGTCCTTTTTCAATGAAGTTAGTCTAAGTAATCCATCACAAAGACAAAGTTTCACATGTTCATTTTAAAGCCACGAAGCAATTGTGAATTATTTTTAAAGCACCAAAGGACAAATGAGAGTTTTTTTGTTCAATTGTTAACCAAAAAACAAACTCTAGTAAGTTGTATTCCTTATGTTCGTTTTAAGCCTTTGCAAAAAAATGAAAATATTCTTTTCAAAGCCCAAATGAAATTAGTATCCTAAGCAAAAAGTAATAACAGTTTCCTAAGAGTGTTAAACAAACACTAAAGTGTTTTAAAACACTTTGATTTTATGGAATACCATCATCATGCTTCTCCTTCTTTTGTTTTCAATTGATCCAGGCTACAAGAAAAAAATAAAAATAGTGAGATTATGCAAAACATAGAGGTTAAAAAGCATAAAATAGAAGATAAACTTATCATTTTTCAAAATGCATGTGCTAAAATGAAATTTCAACTTTTTACTCCCTACCAGCGGCACAACCCGTGACTGTGTCGCAGTTTGATTTCTCTAGCGGTGTTGTACAGTTTTGCTTACCAATCAGTAGTGCTCTATGTCTGGACCAGTGAGCTCAAATAAATCTCCCTTTTGCTTAGCATCGTAGTTTTATTTTTTTGAAAATTCCCACGGGTCAAATTGGTCAAGTGGTGCAGTTTGAAATTCATAATCTTGGGAGGGAAGACTTCGACATCACAGTTTGAATTTCCAGCAGTGCTATATGGCGACGCTGGAGAACCAACGGTGCTGAATAGCGACGTTGAACCTGTAAACAAAGAAAAATGCATGAATTTGACCAAAAATGTGATTGAATGTTGAGATCGCCCTCCTGCTAGCACTAAATGTGCAAACCCCAATCCTAATACCTACAAATCAATAAGAACAAACACATTAGATTAGAGAATGCAAGAAAGAACAAGGATTCCCCATGAAATCCATTCACAAAAGCTTAAATTAGGAAAATAGATGAAGAACACAATGAAAACAACAAAATAGAGATATCCTAATTAAACTAGCAAACTCATGATCCCATGGGGGAATTGGTGCCAATTTGATGTGAAAATTGGCCCTTTCCCAATTCCTATGATGCAAGATTGATGTATGTTGATGAATGTTGATGAGTGATCCACTTTGTTGATGCTTGATGAGTGCTCCAATGGAAAAACCTGCATAACCTACCTATGATTCAATGATGATGGATGGAAATGGCTAAATATTTGAGCATAATAACTTTACTCAAATTGTGGATGATGAAATGAGGAATGAAGCCTCTTATTTATAGAATGCCAAGATGGATGAATGTCCAAAATAGAGCAATGTGGGACTAACATTCATCCAATAGAAAGATGCCACTTGTCAATCTATGAATGGATGGAGGATTTGTAAGCTTTGATAATTGTGCCAATAAATGCATATTTTTGAATTTTGAAATTGTTGAAATGACATGCAAGAGGGAAGAAAGAATGCATTGAAGGCCACTTGGCTCAAGGAAAAGGACATGTAAGATGGAGTAAATGCCTTGTTGGATGTACATGTCAACTTGGATTTTTGAATTCAAACTTGGAGAATATTCCTTAAAAGATGCCTTGTTGAGGAAAATAGAGATTTAATAAATCAATTCAATCTATTTTCATGTGCAAGTGGGAAAAGCTAGAGGATGGGACATGATATGAGATTAAATTAATCAAGGTTAATTAATTTAATGAAGGGATTAGTTGGTGTGACCTATTTGACTTAGATTTATGGATTTATTTAAATCAAATAATGAGAAGAATGTGATAAGAGATTAATTAAATAAAGATTTTGATTTATTTAATTAAAAGAGATGATGTTAGATTTAAATTAAATAAGGTTTTGATTTATTTAATTTAATAGATAGACTTTAGAGATTTAATCAAATCAAATAAATTATGTAATTAAATAGGATAATTAGATCAAGATGATTAATTTAATTATCAAGAAGAGGTGACTTAATTAGATAATTGATTTATTTAATAAAGAGAGGAATTAATGGTGAATTTAATCAGATAAGGGGATTTGATTAAACTGTTAGACGAAGGGATGATTAAGGATGAAACGATGTTAGTGGTCAGGATCAGGTGCACAATGTCAATCGGTATATTTTACATGTTTGTACAATATGGATGAGGAATGGAAACACCTCTAACTGGATCACCTATGGGTTGAATAGAATTGCCTATGTCTTGGACTGTACGGATAGGGATGGTATGGATAGGACACAAGATCGCCCCTACAAAAAATAGGTTCGCCTATCCTAAGGGATGTATGGATGAGGAAGATATAGATGAGACACAAGATCACCCCTAAAAATAGTAAGATTTCCTATTCTAGGAACAGATAGATGAGGATCACACAAACTAGACTCAGATTCACCTAAAAGGATGACAAGATTGCATGTTCTAAGAGAACAGGCAAACTTAGATGACACAAATCAAACACAAACTCACCTATGGATAGGGTAGGATTCCCTATTCAGGGAATAGGTAGACATGGGGTCGCCTAACTAAGAGACTCATAAGAAAATTTTCCCCTAACAAGGAAAAATTCACCCAAAGGATGACTAGACTGGACTCAAGATGCAAAATCACCCCTTTCCATGGCAGGATCACCTATCCACAATGCAAGTTCACCCTTGTGAGAAGAAAACTCGCCACTGAGGGAAAGGGTAGACTATGGAAAAGGAAAAAAACATGGCAAACAACAAGCAAAGGGTTGGACTGACTTAGACTGATGACAAGCACTGGTATCGCACAAGAAGTCACTCCAGGTAGCATAATCCTAAAATTAGTATTATTGGTTTGCTAACTCGATGTAGGCCCACCACCTTGAGGGGAAACCCAAGGTTAATACTCTATGATATCGAGGTGGTTCTCTAGATCACCCTTTCTCGTGAAGGTGGATAGCTAGCAATTCAGTGGCATAGGGTCATCAATAGATGCCACGGGCTCACCTCCATGCTCTCTCAAAGACTATCGTATTCCATCATAAGGATTTCTATCTCAACCCAAGGGAGTATATGGTGAGTAACTTCATGGTAGGGTGTGCATCCCCTGCACTACACCAAGTCGTGACTGAAACATGAGTCTCTATCTAGGCTGAACAAGGCTATCTTGTGCATCCTTGATACACCAAGAGGGTGTGTGAGGTACAACAAAGAACACCATCCCATCACAAGCATGGATCGAGAGCCCCAGTGAGGTACAAGAAACTTTGATCAACCCTACAAGTCTTATCTAGGTATCACCCTAGCTTTGATGCTTCGTTAGACACAACCTGACTAGATTGAGGCACAACTTTGGCTCTCCCCCTTTATATACCCCATCGATAACACATGGTCAAGATCATCCCCCAAGTGATGAAATCCCAAGAAAGTCTCACTAAGGGAAGGAAATACTAGATGTTTCGGTTGGTCCCTAGGCTTGCACGTAGTGCAAGGGGAGAGCTTACACACACTAGCACTTCCTAGGTAAACTAGACTAGATTGGAACAAGTTATGATTTCTCATCACCCAAGATCACCGAAAGGTGCAAGGGGAGTAGATGCATCAACAACTTGCTCCCAAAGACGAATTTTTTTTTAATTGACCCTTTAATTAATCTGTGTGCCTAAATTAGTGTGAAAAAAAGACACACAAACAAAGCTAAACTAGGGGTCTTCAATCGATTGTCCTACAAAAAATGAATTAGTAGTTTTCACCATCGGTCTTCGTCAAACATGAGAGACAAGCTACGAAAATTGTTAGTTAAATTGCACAATCATTGACGAACAAGTTAGCTGATTAGTATCCAAAACCAAAATCAAATTGAAGCTCAAATCAAAAAATTAAAGGTTTTGGAGTACCTCAAATTCACCCCTTCATAGAGAAAATCCACGTTATTCTATGATTCAGGGTTGCCTTTCTTCTGAAGAGGTTGGAACACATTCACCTTTCAGATGGAGGGGCATATGTGCCTTTGCCTCTGTAACACATAGAAGTTCGCCTCTATCTTAATCAAGTTCACTTGTTCAAGTTATCTTACACGGATTCGCCTCTACAATTGATGATTTGGATGGTTAGAAGCAAGTTTTCCCTTCTAGTAGAAATGCGTATGTGCATTCGCCTGTCTTAAAAGTAGTATCACCCATGCATCAGGTGGATTCGCCTGTTGTGAGCGGATTCACCCATGTGTTTGAAACCCGAACCTACAAAAATTCAAACAACATGCAAACATAAAACAAACCCATGACATGGGTCCCATCGGGTGTGCTAGAAATGTGTGCAAAGTATTTTACCTTACTCCAAGATGAAAAACTAAATGAAATGCAACAAGGAAAAACACAAAACAACCACTCAAGATTAGGCCTAGTTGAATTCAAACAAAGCACAAGAAAATGGAACTTCGTACCTTGTTCAAATTGATGGTGTGGGTTTCCCTTGTTAATGTTCGATTGTGTGCTCCTTCTTGGACAAAATGACATGTAACCTAGTGAAAAATGAAGCTATGAGGATGGTGAATGCAATGGTGGATATGGGTATTGAAATGGATGCAATATTGTAGCTCAAAATGTTGCAATAATGGTGGTATTCAAAATGGATAAGTGTTGGCTTGAATGCTTGAGTGCTTGAATGCTAGAGAGTGATGGTCAGAATGGAGACATTTCCACCATTTTTAAGGGAAGTGCCTCTAAAGCAATGAAGGGCTACGATTAAGCCATGGTGGAGGAGATCAAGGGATAGGGTGAGTTGAGAACTCATAAGCCCTCACAAGTTGACATGTGGTGAATGGCATGGAAGGGAGGGGATGATGTGGATATTACATGGAGGTACCTTGATGCACCTTGGGAATGGACAAGATCTCCTCATAAAGGAAGTCCTTGTCCACATGTTCCTCAAGAGGACATGTGAGGAATTAAAAATTCCTCACAAATCCTCATGGCGATGGGAGAAGGAATTTAAAATTCCTTAAAATGCATTGGAGGAATAAATGTGAATAAAAAATTCATATAGGGAAGGAGATGCCTTCTCCAAATAGAGAAAGCATTTAATGTAATTTGACTAAGGACACATGCCATAAATGGCATGAAGATTAGGTTAGCTTAATTGGGTGATTAAGGTTGTTCAAATGTGGGATTAGGTGGGCTAATGACAAATTAAGAGAAAGTGGGAGATTATGGAGGATGTGACCTTAATGACGATTAGGGATGTGTACATCCTAATCACAAATTAATTAGA
This sequence comes from Sequoia sempervirens, assembly GCA_007258455.2. Taxonomy (NCBI): domain Eukaryota; kingdom Viridiplantae; phylum Streptophyta; class Pinopsida; order Cupressales; family Cupressaceae; genus Sequoia; species Sequoia sempervirens. Next base: position 253,483,041 of record VDFB02086081.1, on the reverse strand, counting down.
TCAATCTAAATTAAAGAGGATTATGGAGGATGTGACATGAGGGAGAAGAAAATGAATTAAAAATTAATTTAATTCATATGAGCTAATCACTAAATTAAATAAATTGGTCTATTTATTTAACTTAAAGATGAATAAGGTAAGGTATTCAATTGATTAACTAATTACCTTAGGTACATTAGGCTGAAATGAGATATTAATCAAATAATAAATTGTTTAATTAATATGGCTAAGGGATGCAGGACAGAGGAATATGAGGATGAATTTGACCATATGGGAATGGTCAAATTTAGGTGTCTATAGTTCTATTATAAATAGTATTTGTTTATCTGTAAACAAAATTATTTTGTTATAAACTATAATTGTTTAGTTGTAAACAACATCGTTCTATTATAAATAGTATGTGTTTATCTGTAAACAACGTCGTTTGTTATAAATTGTAATTGTTTAGTTGTAAATAACATCATTCTAATATAAGCAATATTTGTTTAGCTGCAAATAACATCATTTTGATTATCATAGCTTGATATTGATATAAATGGCACAAGAGTATGTGGGAAACTATTAAAAAAAAATTGTTCTATTTCTTGTATTTTTGACAAACGATACGTTAAATTATAACATTATTTAAATGATAGAAATCTAATTTAATGGTTTTTATTTTAGAATGTATGCACAAATTTATAACTTAAGTTGGCACATATATGTATATGCTCATAGACCTTTGTCTACATACATACACATACTTGTGACATGCCTTCTTTTGTTTCTTATCTATTTATTCTTAAATGAATACAAAATTGAATGTAATCATGTGACATATGATAGAAATGAATGGATAATGTTATGAATAGTTCCATTGAATCATTTTTCTAATTTTTATTAAGATAAGGAAATAATTAGACTAAATTACTTTTTTGTAGATAGGTGAGTAAAGAATATTCTCTTGTTTGAAAAGAATAGAAACACCTAAGTAGATTAGAGCACCTCAGGGTAGATGTTGCTAGAGGGCAGATAGTTGCTATGTGATAACTTATTGTTGAAAGTTACCTTTTGGGATGGGTGTTACAATGGAGTTCAAAGAGTATAGGTTTTTGCTTTATCCAAAACATATTGTTTGTTGTTGCAACATTATTCTTATGCTTGGCCAAGCAATTAGCCCATTATGCATGTATGGACTTTATGATAACACTCTCTTCCATTCCTAGCATAGATCTTGCATTTTTCTAACTCATAGATAGATATGCATTTTGATGTTTGGGCATGCACCAGATTCCACCTTGTAGATTTTTCTCTTGCTAAAATTTTTGTGCAAGGATAGGTATTCTTCAAGTTGGAATAATTTTGGGGAAGTGTAAGCTTCATGGTTGGGAAGTAAAGTGGTTCAACCATGTTCTTATCCACTAGTGGAGATGAGTCTCAAGAGGAAACCTTGGATATTTTCAAGACTATCTTGGTCTATGATGTAACCTTGATGTAAAACTTGTATATTGTATTGACTTTGTGGCCTATGAGCCAAGTCAACTTGGATATTGTAATTGAATTTAACATTCATAATGTCAATTGCAATAATGTAATTAGCTAATAATTACAATGGGTTATTACAGACTTGGATATGGGTTGTCTATGCCCATAGATATTTTAGTTTTGATGCATCTTCAATTTGGTGGGTTGGTTTAGTCACTTGGTTTACTGGTTTTGATGTCATGTTGAGGAGGTGAGAAGGTATTACCAGGTACAATCATGATGTGAGACCTATGTAGTTGACTATGTTATGTAGGCATGTGGGACACAGTTGAGTTGTGTTGTTGGTACATTTGGTGGTGATCATGGTGTCATGGATGTTTCTTATGCTTTAGGGACTTTGGCATATCATGATGGCTTATGCAAGTGCATTTCTGGTGGTGTTGGATTGGATCCTAATTTAGGTTGTGGCGGTGTATCTTCTTGGTATGAGGATCATGGTTTTACTTTTCCTTCTTTTTGGGGAGCTCCTGTTGCATTTGATTTCTTTGATTGTGTGAGTTCTTTTGGTTGATCTTTATTAAGGATATTGTTATCATGATGTCATGGACAACTTTATTATACTTTTCAGTGTGATCTCTTGATAGTGATGGATTGGTGGTGATGGATATGTTTATGATGGTTTGGAGGTTGTATGTATCTTCTTGGCTTGGAGATCTTGGTTTCACTTATATGTTACTAATATTGTAGTTGATTGTGTGCAAACCTGGATGATCTTCAAGAGAGGATGGGTGCCATGTGTAGCTTGTATCACATTTCAATGGGAGTTGTTGGTAGTGATGTGAATGCATCATTGGTTATGGTTATCTTCATGTGATTGGAGATATGTTTTGTTGGTTTAGAGTGTTTTACTAATATCTCATGGTTTACTCTTGATACCAATTTAGAGTTTTGCATATTACATGTTCTCTTGAGACTAGGATGTTTGCATTGGTGCATATGATCTCCTAGGAGGAGATGGTTAGATCATGTTGTCATGTTTATGTTCTTGATTCATAATTGGAGCTTTGACATTGATCGTGAGTAGTTCTTTTTGTTTTCAGTGCATTGATCATGGTGGTACCTTCAAAATTTTATGTTCCACTGACCTGAGAAGTTGTTTGGTTATCTTATTAGGCCTTATTCTTGTTTTTTGGTTGGGTTTTATATCACAAGGGTTTAAGAATTTGTGCTATGTGGGTTTGGTCTTTCTTAGCATATTTTCCTTCATCTTGATCCTTGTTCTTTTGGTCTAATTTCTCGTTGACCTATTGTGGTTGGTTCCCAATCATTTAAAAATAACTTGAGTCTTTGGTACCCATGTTTCGACTGGTCCCTTATGTCTAGGGTTGTCATCTTACACCTATATTGAAAAAATTTCCCCATAGTATTATTTTCCTATGGTTGTGTTGCCATTTATTCATCCATTATCCTAACTCTTTATCATAGGGTTGGATCTTATGTCTATCCACCCCATGGTCTTAGTTAGTCCCCCTTTTAAAATAACTTATGAGCATGTGCAATATTTTCCCACCTAATTTTGTTCCTACCGCTCGATGTATCGCCCATTGTGCATAGCCTTGTGACCACTAGCATTGAATCAACAATGAGCTATGGACTCTTGCTTCTATGTATCCCTATTGTGCTTTGCATCATGGATAGGAATAGGGCCTCAATTTTCATATTAGAAATGTGTGATATGAAGTTCTTCCCTTGTATCACTGGTAACCTATGTATTGTTGATTTCCTAAATGCTTCAAGTTTTGAATTAGCAATACACGATGCCACTATAGTCTTTTTCATTACTGGCTCACCACACATTGTGCATTGTTGCTTCCTTTGTAGTTTCATATTGGTGATTAGTGATGAAGTTTGTGGTTCTCATGTTACATCATTGATCCATCTTCACTCTAGTTGCTACTAAGAGAGACGCCTGCATAACCATTGATCTTGCAGCTATGGAATGTGGCCAAATCTTGAACCTTCACTAATTTTCTTCCATCACTAGTGTGATTCAACTGTTAATAAGTGAATCAACGATGACCAATGGACAGTGCTAACACATGTTCCTATCATTGGGGTCCATAGCAGCACTAGAGGTCTTTTTTGAAGGGTTTATCTATTAGTGATGAGCGATGGAGGAAGCATAAAGTCAAGGGAGGATGACCTCATCTAAAAAATAGGATCTCATCGCATATGTTGTTCATATTGTTAATGGTATACACAAAGGAAAAGGATTATCAATGATGGATTATGTGAGGATTAAGACTTATTCCCATCGCATTACCTCAAAGAATCATGGTTACAAATGGAGGCATGGGGAATGTAGCGATGGAGGGGTTAAGGGATATTCGATGGAATATTCCTCTCATCACTAGGCACTAAAGCATCACAGATCCATTTAGAGAAGTTGAGGATGAAATAGCAATGAGTGATGGTTTTGAAGTAAAAGGTGATAAAGGAAAAAAGGGTAACATGGAAACATTAAAAGAAATTTTTGAAAGAAAACAGGGGGTAAAGTGTGAATGAGCTATTACAATGACAATGATACCTTTTGGAAGGCAGGAAAAATTTTCATCAACAAATATAGATTGTTTTTTTTTTGCATTTTTCTCCCTCCATTGAATGAAAAATATAACTACAGCAGCCAAATGGGATTTGGACATATGTACATTTGTGCCCGATGCTTGTTTTTCTCCTTCATTTCTATAAGAAGGAATTCACGGCCAAATGTATGGAGTTCTAATTTCTAGGAAGGTTCTTAGCTTTATGTTTTGACCATGAAAGAGGCTATGTAATGTAATTTTTGAATGTTAAGGGTAAAGGTCCATATGTTGTATGTCCATATATTGTAATGCTACTATATCTTGAATGCACATATATGAATGTATATTGTTATGTGATTTTCTCCATGTCTGGGATGTAATACCTTTTGAATTGAAATAACAAGGTTATTGAGGTTCTTTAAACACATTTGTTGTTTGAGTTGTCTTTTTTTTTACTTTCCATTTAAGGAGTGGTGTAAATTCTTGCAAGTAGGAAGTGAGGGTATTGTAATTTTACATGGATTACTAAGTACGATCTCATGATAGGATTAAGTAGACCCCTTTTTCATAATGTGGTATAATTTTTTAGGTCATCAAGATTATGTTATAGTATTATGATATGACGTGAATGATATGTTGCTCTATAGCCCAAGGTAGGCAATGGTCTTGCACAGTTGTCTTTCCCCATCCTCAGAAACAATCTGCAAATACATACAACCTTTTAATGCTTTAGTTTTATGGTTATTTTGTGTCTCAACTTCATGCCTGTAATGAAATGAGAACAAGGAGTGTACCATTATTTGAGGCATCCACGCACATCCTTGTTGTATTGTATGAAATTTATCTACTTTACATTGTATTGCATTATAGGTTGAATATATGCATCTAGTGTCACATAGGATCACCCTCCTAGGTTTTGTAAAGCTTGAAGTATATGGGAGAAAAGTGTAAAATCAATCTCATGTTCGTTGGCCACTAATCTTGAAGTTCTTAAGCATAAGGACTAGGTATCCTTTAGAGGATTCTCAAGGTTTAGCTAGAAAAAACACCAACAGATTGGTGACTCCACTGGGGATGAAGTTTGAAATTTGGTTGCAGACTGTCCTATCAAAGAGTCATTCAAATCTCAAAATATTATTTGTAACCAGAGATTGAAATTTTTGGAATCGTAATTGTCCATCTGATTCACCAACAGATTGGCAACTCTACTGGGGAGATCAGGGAATCATCCATTTGGAAAGAGAAGAATTTGTTGAATTTGAACATCTAATTTAGATATTAAAGTTTTTATACCTGGAAGAGGTTTTGTTGTAGTAGATTTAAAAGAATTTATGTGTGACTACTTTTGGATGAGACCCAGAATGAGATTCGTCTTTGAAAGAGCTTCACATTGTTTGAAGTTTAGTCCTCTATGAAGAGAGGTGGTGACTCTGTGAAAAGAACCTGATGACGATGTGAAGAATATTTCAAATCAACAAATATTTCTAGGCAGGAAAGAAAATTTGTAGCAGTTGTAACATATCCAGGTATTTTTCATATTTTGGTTTCCAAGAAGGATAATCTTATGTATGAAAACCATGTTTGAAAGTCCTACCAAAACTTATGTTCCCTTATTTAGTGGGTGTTAACACCAATAGAAAGGGAGTTGACAAGGTTGAGAGTTAATGGTTTTAAGTAAGAAAGGAATGAATCACATAAATATTTGTATAAGGATTGTTAGTGTGACTTTATTTCTACATTTTTAAATCCTATAATGCAACAACAATGGTGTTTCAAACTATGTCCTCAGAGAAGGCATTTCTCTATGGGAAGATATGGACCATTAAACTTTAATAGTATTCAAGGTTTCCCAAACCCTGTTCCTATTGAGTTCAGGGAACATTTATCAAATTTTGAAGGGAAAATATCATAATCAACATCTCAACATCTTCAAGAGTTTTCTAATTTGATGGGAGAATATGAGATAAGTCATGAATATGTTGTCGTGAAATTCTTTCTTTCATGAAGTTCAATGCCTAAGATTGGTTTTAACATTTTCCAATGTGTTTTATCTCTTCATAGAATGAATTCTTGGCAGCATTCATAGAATAGTTTGGTGAGAGAATTGATCCAAGTTCAGTGAGACAAAAATTTATGAACATCCAGAAGGAAGAAGATGAGTTGGTTCCTACTTTCAATCTTAGATTTGCAAAGGAAATAAGGGATATTCCATAAAATCTAAGACCAAATGATGCATTGTGCTTGTTTGTTTACTTAGGCGCATTGGATGAATAAATGAGCTATCTACTAAGAGATAAAGATCCTACAACACTTCATGTGGCATATCAAATTGTCATGGATATTAAAAACACCTCAAAATATTATGATGAGAGGATACATGTTAGACAGTGTTGGTTATCCTAGCACACCTCATGCAAATAGAATCCATAGATCAGATAATAGAAATGATTTTCAAGGTGATGATTCTTTTTATGTTCCAATTTTTCCATCATTACAACACACAAGTCATAGTGAACTTCAAGTTGAACATCAACAAATTTTTAACAATGTTGATCAGATGTCTTTTATTCAAGAATTGTATGACATGAAGAGACACAAGGAAGTACCATATGATTTTTTTGCAAGGTTTTTGGATGCCTTGTTAGAAGTCCCCAAAATTTTCAAATGTAAGGATTCAACGTGCATTGTTTTTTTTCTGAAATCTATGAGTCGGGGATGAGTACCTTACCAAAGGAGTTGAAGCCTCATGGTTTTGATTAGATACTTGATTGGATAGAGACTGTGGAAGAATCCCAATGTGATTATGCACAAAATATGATGTCTCAAAATGTTGGTAGCAATTGTCATATTGTTAAATGTGAGAAAAATCAAAACACAATGCACACAAGTGAAAAAGGTATATTAGAAAATGAACATCCATCTTGTTGTATAGATGAGGATAATGATTGTAATCAGCTCACAAGTAGCATATACGCAAATCAATACATCAGTGATGAAGATAAAGATACACTTGCGAGTGTTAAAGAGATCTCATTGCAAATTAGTGGTCAAGAGATTGAAGATGAAAATTTATGCATTCATTCTAAAAAATTTGAGCATAGCTTATGAAATGATGAGTTTTCTAGTGACAAAGATCATGATGACGATGAAGTTCCTGATTACTTTTTTTAGGATTATGAAATATTCTATGATGATGATCTAGAGGCATTCTCTTCATATATAGGATGCAATGATATGAATGGATGAATTCGCTTGTTAACAAGTGAATGAACAAATTTTATTTGATGAATACATGGAATGTAGTTTGGGTTTTCCATCAATGGATCATACTAGCTCTATGAATGATGATGACTTTGAAGATAAAACTACGTGTGTTCAGTATCTGGATCTTAAGAACAATTCCAAATATGATGAATATGTTGGTGAGGTTTAGTATGATGCTAATGAACATGATTATGTCTCTGCTACTGATGACTCATGTGAAATGGAGGTGGAAACGTATGTGACACATGAAGAGGATGTTGATGTGCAAAAAAATTGAAAATGTGTTTATTCATATCTATTTGTGAAGCCACAAGCTCATGAAATTAATGGCGAGATGTAATATGCTTGTTTCTTTGTAGAAATGGACATGTTCTCATTCAGTGAGGAATGCATTGATGTGAAAGATAACAAAGATGCTTGTTCAATTGCTAATGAACAACATTTGAATTATAATGAATCTCCCACATTTGGGTCAACATACCTATCAATTGATGATGCACACGAAGTCACCAGTGCACATGAGTGTCTTTTTGCTGACCCTATTAGTTCTAAATTATTTAAGCCTTCCTTTGAAAATTTTTGCATTGAGTTGGATGATGATTTGAAAAATGAGTCAGACTATGTTACTGAACTTGAGATGAGTGAATTTACCTAGTTTTGGGATGTTGGTGATCTATATGATCTTCATTTCCATGATACCAAGGAGTGTTCTAATGTAGCTAAATCAAAATGTCAAGATGTGTGCTCGTGTTATGGTGTCCAATTCAATGAGGTTCCTAAATATGGATTTTTTTCTTTTTGATGCACCTGAGGGTTGTTTGCATAGTGCACAACAAAGTGTTTATGAAAGTTTTCAATTTGATATGAAAACTAAATATGATGTCAATCTCTATGATGCCAACTATCAAATGGACTATGAATTTTTTCAATTTGTAGTTCAATTGGATGAGCATTTAATGGAACATGATAGTGAGTTGGATAAGGTAAAATGCCACAATAATTATGGATTTTAGTTAATGTTTCATTGCAAATATTAGCTTGATTGGGTTAATGGTGGAATTGGAAAGCATAGTGATGTGGTTAAGCATGCCAATGGTGATGTTGGCTTTCAGTTATACAGTGGCAGTGTTTTTAGACATGGCTTAGTGTAGACAACAAAGAACATCATGTTTGATAGGGGTAAATACTGGTTCTTTATTTTTCGAGGCCAGGGGCCACCAAATGAAGTTTGATGAATGGTTTCAATGCAGCATGGAGGAGAAGTTGCAAAGCACCCAATGGACTTGGCAATTGGTCTACTCCCTAGAGATATGGAATCTCACCATACCTACAAGGAGCATGCATTCCCAATCAGAGCCACTGGTGGAACCTTCAAAATTTTATGTTCCACTAACCTGTGAAGCTATTTGGTTGTCTCATTAGGCCTTGTTCTTTTTTGTTGGTTGGGGTTTATATCACAAGGGTTTAGGGTTTTATGTTATGTGGGTTCAGTATTCCTTAGCATATTTTCCTCCATCTTGATCCTTATTCTTTTGGTCTAATTTCTTGTTGACCTTTTGTGGTCGGTTCTCGATCATTTAAAAATAACTAGGGTTTAGGGTTTTATGTTATGTGGGTTCAGTATTCCTTAGCATATTTTCCTCCATCTTGATCCTTATTCTTTTGGTCTAATTTCTTGTTGACCTTTTGTGGTCGGTTCCCGATCATTTAAAAATAACTTGAGTCTTTGGTACCCATGTTTTGAATAGTCCCTTATGTCTAGGGTTACTATCTCATGTTCGTATTGAAAAATTTTCCCCATAGTATTATTTTCCTATGGTTGTGTTGCCATTTATTCATCCATTGTCCTATGTATTTATCATAGGGTCAGATCTTATGTCTATTCACCTCATGGTGCTAATCGGTCCCCCTTTTAAAATAACTTATGAGCATGTGCAATATTTTCCCACTTAATTTTGTGTCTACCACTCAAAATATTTCCCATCACACATAGCCTTGTGACTACTAGCATTGAATCAGCGATGAGCGATGGGCCCTTGCTTCTATGTATCATTGTTGTGCTTTGCATTGTGGATAGGCATAGGGCCTCAATTTTCATATTAGCGATGTGTGATATGCAGCTCTTCCATTGTATCGTTGATCACCTTAATGCTTCAAGTTTCGAATCAACAATACATGATGACACTATTATCCTTTACATTACTAGCTCATCACACATTGTGCATTGCTACTTAATTTCTAGTTTCATATTGGCGATGAGCGATGAAGTTTTTGGTTCTAATATTACATCACTAATCCATCTTCACTCCAGCTATTGCCGAGAGATATGCCTGCATAACCATTGATCTTACGACTATGGCATGTGGCCATATCTTGAACATTCACTAAGTTTCTTCTATCACCAGTGTGATTCAGTTGTTAAGAAGTAAATAAGTGATGAGCAATGGACGGTAATAACACATGTTCTCATTGCTTGGGTCCAAAGCATTGATAGAGTTCTTTTTTGAAGGGTTTTTCTATTAGTGATGAGCAATGGAGGAAGCATAAATTAAAGGGAGGACGACCTAATCTAACAGTTAGGATCCCATTGCATATGTTGTTCATATCATTGATGGAATACACAAACGAAAAGGAGTATCAGTGATGGGTGATGTGAAGATTAAGACTTACACCCATCATGTTACCTCAAAGTATCATTGTTACAAATGGAGGCATGGGGAATGTATTGGCGATGATCGATGGAGGGGTTAAGGGATATTCAATGGAATATTCCTCTCATTGCTAGGCACTAAATCATCATAGATCCATTCAGAGAAGTTGAGGATGAAATAGCAATGAGCGATGGTTTTGAAGTAAAAGGTGATAAAGGAAAAAAGGGAAACATGGAAACATTAAAAGGAATCACTGAAAAATCAAATAGGGGGTAAAATGCGAATGAGTTGTTACAACAAAAATTATTCCTTTTGGAAGATGGGAAAAAATATTCATTGACAAATATTAATTTTTTTCCCACATTTTTCTCCCTCCCTTGAATGAAAAATGTAACTATAGCGATCAAATAGGATTTGGACATTTGCACAATTGGGCTTGATGCTTTTTTTTTTCCTTCATTTCTATAAGAAGGAATTCACAACCAAATCTACGAGGTTTTGATTTTTGGGAAGGTTCTTAGCTTTATGTTTTGACCATGAAAGAGGCTATGTAATGTAATTTTTGAAAGCTAAGGTAAAGGTCCATATGTTGTAAGTCCATATATTGTAATGCTCTTGTAGCTTGAATGCATACTATTATGTGATTGTCTCCATGTCTAGGATGTAATACCTTTTGAATTGAAATACATATTATTATGTGATTATCTCCATTTCTGGGATGTAATACTTTTTGAATTGAAATAACAAGGTTATTGAGGTTCTTTAAACACATTTGTTGTTTGAGTTGTTTATTTCTTTTCTTTCCATTCAAGGAGTGGTGTAAATGCTTGAAAGTAGGCAATGAGGGTATTGTATTTTCAGATGGATTACCAAGTAAGATCTCATGATAGGGTTAAGTAAACCTTGTTTTCATAATTTGGTAGAAGCTTTTAGGTCATCAAGATTATGTTATAGTATTATGAAATGATGTGCATGATATGTGACTCTATAGCCCAAGGTAGGCAATGGTCTTGCACAATTATCTTTCCCCATCCTCAAAAACAATATTCAAATACATACAACATTTTAATGCTTTAGTTTTATGGTTATTTTGTGTCTCAACTTCATTCCTATAATTAAATGAGAACAAGGAGTGTACCATTATTTGAGGAAGCCATACACATACTTGTTGTATTGTAAGAAGTTTATCTACTTTACATTGTTTTGCATCATAGGTTTAATATATGCATCCAATGTCACATAGGATCAACCTCCTATATTTTTCAAAGCCTAGAGTGCAGGGGAGAAAAGTGTAAAATCAATCTCCCATTCACTAGCCACTAATCTTGAAGTTCTTAAGCATAAGGACTAGCTATCCTTTAGAGGATTCTCAAGGTTCATTTGAAAAAAAAACAACAGATAATTTGCTTGATTACTTCATGATGGTGCTATGTTGCATTTGGAGTTTGGCATGGATTGATAGGCTACAAGTTCTCATGGATACTTGGAGACATAGGTGATGGTTAGAGTTCTCTTGTGATTAGAGACACTTGCTTGAGACATATACTCTTTGGAAGTTTCAGTGGGAAAACTGAGGAGCTTTCACTTAGATATGGACATGAATTCATTATGGACCGATATAGGATTTTGTTCTCAGAGAGATTCATGATGACTTGGTTATCCTAGAGGAGCATTCTCATTCTATACTCTTGGTGTACTCAATAGTTTATTATTTGAGAGGTATTTTCCCATTATATCTTTCAGATGTGTTATGTTTTGTGCTTGTATTTCTCATGAGTTGATTTGATTCACGTTGATTGATTATGGAGACTCTTTTGAGGATTGTTTAGCATGAGTTTATATGCTTTATCTTTCATAGATATGGATCTTGAGCTATGGATCGTTAGTTTTGGAGGATTCATTTTGAGGGATGTTATGGCATGGTTATCTCCTTGTGCATTTGATTTTATGATATCATTCTTTGATGAGGATTGTTCAGGAGATGGTTTATGCATTGATTTCCAATTTTTGGGATGCTTACTTTGAGTTTAATCTTCTTGATTAGAGAGGCTTACATCCATATTGGCATTGTTATATGATTCATATGTTGTACTTGATCTATGAGATTGGGATGTTATTGAGGCTTTTCATTGGGGGTTGTTTAGGAGATCATACTTGACACAGTTGTACAAATGTAAAATTGATAGGTAACACTTATCACACACCTTAAATGACATTCTTGCATCATCGGCATCATTATTATTGAATATCATTATATTTCACATCAAAAGCACATAAAACCCTAATTTCTCCTATTAATTGAATAATACAACATTATTTAATCAATTCACCTTTTTACCATTTTTTACGAATTAAGTAAATTTTATTTATTTAATAAAGTCCTAAAACACTAATTTCAACTATTGATTGAATAATACAACATTTTTTAATTAATTCAATTTTTCATCATTTTTGACCAATTAAATAAATCATTTATTTAATAAAGTCCTAATCTAACTTTATTCCTCCAGATTAATTAAATAATTCCAATTATTTAATTATGTCAGTAATCCACTTTATTCCCCTAAGTCAATTAAAATGTTAAATCATAATAATTTAATTAACTCACTTTCCTTCCAAATTTGAATAATTTAGATAGACTATTCAAAACATTATCAAAAATCAAATCAAACAAATGTAACTTTGTTAACAAAAGTCAAACTTGATTTGCACATTCAACTCCAAAAAGAATTAATTAATTAAATCAATCAATTAATTATCCTCACCCACTTTCCTAATTGAGCAAATTACGAACCACTGATTGCTCAATCTATTTTCTGACTGATTGATCTATTTCTTGATAGATCAATCTATTTCCTCACTGATCAATCTATTTCTTCAATCACGCTAAATATGTAATCAATTTGAATAGATTATGCCCATCTAAATCCTCTCAACATCTTTCGATCATCCATCAAGATATTATACTACGTGATCCTCAACATTCATTTGAAATAAAAAATTCTATATAACAAACCTCTTTCCTCACAAAAAAGGATTGGGGAATCAATACAGTTTATGCAACGAAGTAATACCAAGATCATAATCAACATTGAAAAAGCTTCAATTCATATTTGATCAACAACACACGCAGGTTTTCCAAAGCTCTTGCATGCACAATGTAGGCTTTGTATTGAATTGAAAAATCCAACATATGTCAATACAAATACATTTTGACACATGATGGTAAAACTATATCATTTCAAGTTCATTTCTATTGCTTTTATGTCAATTTCGTTCTTGAATTCTTAATTTCATAGTTACATTTTGTGAGTAATGGGCATAGATCTAGATCATTATTTTGGAATAGATTAATTTAAGTTCATTGATTTGATCTTATTTATACTTATGAATTTCCCCCTTACACATTTTGGCATGCCCGGTGGGACCTCAGTCCTTAACACTAAAAATTTTATGAGCTACATTTGAAGTTGTAGGTCCCAAAAGCGCTCTGGAAAAATCTTCATGCACAAGTTCCAAAGAAAATTGCATTTTCTTTCACGGTTTTGGTGCATTTGACTTGTTTTCTAGCGCACTTGACCTATTTTCTAGTGCTTTTTACTTTTTCCTACGCTCCTATTTTCTGAAAGAGGGTTCTTTTGACTTTTTTGGCACCTTTGACTTCTAACAGAGGTCGCTATTGACTATTTTTCTTGTGCTTTTTCCTTGTTAATCTATGTCTGAGATTTGCAAGTTAAATTTTGATATCTAATGCTAACAATTGCCTGATTTGAATGTGTAATAGGTACTAATGTTTGTGTATGCAGGATTTGCAAAGGTATGGTGGGTGTTTATCCAAAAATAAATCATTAATGCTTTTTCTACAGGGAAGATGAACGATCGAAGAAATTTTAATTTTCAAAGTTTTCTTAAGTTAGGAAATTTTAATTTGGTGCTTAAAAATAACCCCACAAACAACACATTTTGATTTAGTACTCTAAAATAAATCTTTTAAAGCTTTCCTAAGTTAGAAAATGCTTTCATTTAGTTCTTAGAAAGAACCCCACGAATGAATATTTCAGTTTTGGTGCTCTAAAATGAATCTTTTCCAAGCTTTCTAAGTTAGAAATTTTCATTTGGTGCTTAAAAAGAACCCCACAAATGAACATTTTGGTTTTGGTGCTCTAAAAACAAACACTCTCAAATCTTTTTAGATTAAAAAATGTTTTCAAATGAGTGCAACAAAAAGAATCCTACTAACAAACGCCTTCAATTTAGTTCTCTAAAAAAGGATGTTTGATTTTTGTTGACCAAAGCAATTTCATTTTTCTTGACAAATGCTCGATTTCATTTTGTTGACCAAATAAGAGAAGGATCTAGAAAACACTTAGTTTTGGGCATAAAATTAACAAATCAATTTTTGTCTTGCACCTTTGCTATCTCATTGATTGATATCTAGAACACTTCTATTGGGTGCTTTAGAAAGAACCACTGCTATCTTGTACACACCTATATTTCACTTTTTTTATTTGGATAGCACCACTCAAGGGGCTTAAAAAGAATAATTGTGATGAAGTGTATTCCATGTTTGGAAAACTAGGTCACTATCCTCTCCCCTCACGCCTTTTTGGAAATCTTGGGTGACAAAAATCATCTTGATTTTCACACATTTTACTTCAAAGAATACCTTTTTAGAGGGCCTTCCTTTTGAGACACATCTTGCACTAGAGAACTCAAAATCAACCCAAGTGGTACTTTGTTTTGGTCTGCTATATAAATTATTGTGGGTGTGATGAAATTTCATCACCCACTTGGTACGTGTGATATGTAAAAACCTGAAGGGTTGGGAGGCCTCTTAATTGAGTGAATCACTACATGTATAGACACCAGTTATCCTAAAACATGACTAAGAACCAAATGTTTGTAGGAGCTACCCATTTTATCCAAAACACACTCTGAAGTGGTGCATCAGAATTTACTTCTAAGAAGTTACTAAATTTGACTTATGGTTGAGCGTAAAAAGCCTCTCCATTTGTTACATGTAAAATCATCCCTTCGGAGCATGAGGTAAGCCTACCTAGGAAGAAGTGTCTATCCCTAGGGAATGCTTTGTCTTCATGAAAAATTGTCAAATCTATTTGGTTACTTTGAAAAACATCAAACTTTGTACTTAAATTAATAATGAACATATCCAAACAAGCACTTAACATGGTTCTGAAAAGGAAAACCCCTTTAACTTAGTGTGAATCCTTTGAAAGGAGCCATCTATTTTCACTCCTAAAAAATATCATAAAACAATATCTTTGAAGGTTTCTGAATATCTAGGCTCACATTTCAAGTCACATTAAGGAAAGGTAAACATTGGAAACTATAACTTTTAGCATTTCTACCTCTATGAACTTCGAGCTTTCATGGAGGAAAGCATGCTTAAAGTATAGACATCTAGGGTCTCACAAGTTTTGATTATTGAGTTGCATGGTATCACTTGCCAAATCTCAAAACATATTAAACAAAATCATCCAAAACTATAAAAATCATCAACGCTGCTACTAAATATTGAAACTAGAAAACAAATTTGAACAGAGGCTACTTCTATTGTTTGTGTTGCACTTGCCAAAAAAATCTTGCTTTTTCTCTCTATCCCATAATAGCCACTAATGAAAATCTGTTGCATTTGACAAATCCAGCACAATTGCTACAAAACTGGCTACACTTGATCTTTTTATGTTGCACTTTCCAAATATTTTTCAACACACGTGAAAAAAGTTGGCCACACTTGCCCAAACAACTAGCTTTTGACCATGTGAATCATCACATTGAGAAAATTGCATATAGAGGACACACTTGAAATTCTTGGTCATAATTTCTTTTCAAAATTTAATGCTCTTCAAAAAATCTCGGTCGCAATTGAAAAAATTGATCACTTCTACTCAAAACTGGCCACTTTTGCCTCAAAACTATCGCTCTTTTCCTATCTTGCTGAAAATTAGAAAAATGGTACAAAGTTGGTTATAGGATCCTTGTTAAAAAAAAACAATTAGAAACTCAAGATAGGTCATATAGTCCTTCATCCATCTTCAAACTCCATTCTACTTTTGGAAATCAAAAATTGAAACAAACAAACTTGGATTATTCCCTAACCCACATTTCTAAGATATCAACAGTTACTTGAACCTCAAGGCTAGTTCAAGTAAGCTTTTTCGCAACATATCCTCTAGAAGAAGAAGTGATAGATTGATCCAAGCATTTCAACATTTTGAGTTCCAAGAATAGTGTCATCCCAAAACATCGCTCAAACCTTAGGGTATTGAGAATCACAACAACCACATCAAAACACCAACATTTTCACATTATGACCATTTGGAGACTAGTTGCTCTAGTTCAACAACCGAACCTTACACTAGTTGTCATACAACCAAACTTTGAGTTGATTGAAGGAGAAAAAAATAGATATAATTAGTGGTTTGAGGAGCTTTATATTCAATACAAAAGAAACACCGAATGAGTGGAGAAACACAACAAACATATTATATAAAGAGGAAGAGAAAGCATACCTCATAGCTGGAAGACCCGTGTTACCACCTCTTGTGTGGCAATAGGTGTCCATCTCTCATGATCTTTGGAAAGAGAGAAATCCTTAAATGAAAGTCCATATTCTTCCTCTCAAATAAGTTTCCTAGTGTAAATTTTACCAAGGGACACATCATGAAATCTTACCGTAACCAGGAACTCTTGCTAAGAAAAATTTATATATATTTTTCAATGGGAGAATCAGACTTGAATACTCAATAGAAAATCCCCAAAAATAAACGCAATTTCCTTTTTCCTTAAAATAGAAAATCCAAAAACAAACACATTATTTTCCATAGTTAGGAGTCACAAAACGTTCACAAAAGCTTGGCAGTTGTTTATGACAACTAAAAGGTCACACATAGAAAGAACATGGAAGCAAAAAAAATCAATGTCAGCATACCACTAAAAAACACCATGAACGATGAAGGTGGTCCATGGGGCTATAGGCCAAGTGACCTTTAAACACATCAAAGAGACCCACTTACAAAGAAACATTTAGTGAGGAAGAGATAAACCACAAATGACGAGAAGTGATGGAACAATCAAACCAAGACCCAAAAGTAGTGGTCATAGAAGAGGTGGATATTGAGGAGGAAATAAATGATGAAGAACTATTTTAACATTCCAACAATCCTAAGGTGCTCAAATTAATGGACAAATTGTTGAAAAAGGACTCAAATTCTTAATTCTTCAAATTAGCACAGAGTGGTGCTAAATTGCCAATAGACTTTAACATGGAAGCTCTCAAAGATCCTAACCTTATTCCCTTAGGGGATAACTTAGTTGTGAGACAGATATCCAAACCCAAGGAGATTCCAAACATGTCACCTATATTCTCACAAAACAATGGACAACCAATGGAAAACCTGTTGTACAAAAAACCAACTCAAATGCAGTGGCCCAATAGTATCAAGGAGGTTCATCCCAATACATGCCACAAGGAAATAGCCTACTACCAAGACAATACGTGACTCAAAACACGGCATATATTGACCCTTCCCAAAATGTATCAAATCAACAAGGGAAATTTCCACAATAGTATCATCAGCAAGGGGGTCATATGGTCCCCTCCCCAATCAATAGTTCCAACCACCAAGTGTACCATAGTGTACCCTCTCCAATCAACAAGGTGAGCTATGTGGTCCCCTTCCTAGTCAATAGTACCATGAACAAGTTGGGCCACATGATCCCCTTCCCAATCAATAGTACAATCAACAAGGTGAGCCACATGGTCCCCTTCCTAGTCAATAGTACCATCAACAAGATGTGCCATATGGTACCCTTCTCAATTCATCCCATCAACAAGGCCAATGCACCATCAGGGAAACCTTCAATATAATTCATCTCACCAACAAGGTAACCCACCAACACACCATCAAGGAAACCTTCAACATAGTTCATCCCAACAACAAGGTGTACCACAAAGCACCCTTCCCCCATCATCCCATCAACAAGATAACCCACCAACACACCATCAAGGAGACCTTCAGCATAGTTCACACCAACAACAAAGTGTACCACAGGGTACCCTTCCCAATCCGTCCTACCAAGAAGGTAACCCATTAACACACCATTAGGGAAACCTTCAGTATACTTCACCCCAAAAACAAGGAGCTAGCCCTCCTTGAGGAGCTAACCCTCCTTACCTCCAACAAGGAGCTAAGCCTCCTTATGTCCAACAAGGAGCTAACCCTCCTTACGTTCAAGAAGGAGTCAATCCTCCTTACATCCAACAAGGAGTTAACCCTCTTTCCACCCAACATGGTTACCAAGGTCCCTTACCTTCACAATACCCAATCTATGACCAAAACATGGTAGGACAACAAGCTTATTACGTGCAAGATCCCCAAATAGGCATACCAAAAATAGAGATGGAAATGGAACTACAAGTAATAAATCAAAAGATAGCAAATATGTAGATAGGGAAACCAAAGAAGACTTATAACCTTCTAAATATATGGCCATTTCCTTTTGATTGTTTCGTTACTATGCTTCCCTTTCCAAAGAATTTCAAAATACTCAAATTTGACAAATACAAAGGAAAGGGGGACCTAGTAGAACATGTACGAGACTTTTGGATAGCATGCATGGAAATGAAAAACAAAAACTCTTACCTCATGAGGCTCTTTCCAAGAAGTCTTACCGGTCATGCCATGGAGTGGTTCGCCCATCTACAAATAGGAGTTAAAAGCTTTGACGAACTGTCAACCAAATTCATAACCCACTTCTCGTTCAATATAGAACAAGACATCACCATCACAGATCTATGCAAAATTAAGTAGAGTTAAGGAGAATCATTCACCTCCTACCTTCAACAATGGTGACATAAGTTTATTCGATGCAAACCACCTATTATTGACAAGGAACTAACTGACATATTCGTTTCAAATGTCTAAGCAGAAGTCAACTACCAACTTACCATGCTATGTCCCAAAAACTTTGAAGATACCATTGAGAAGGGACTGCACATATAAAGGGCCCTCATAGCAAGAGGAGTAATCAAGCTAAACAAACCAAGAGATAGTTCCTCTAGTTCAAATGAGAAACCTAAAATTTGGGCCAAGAACAAGAATGTTACAAATGATGGGGTAGTAGATGTTAGAGCAGTATAGAATATATAGAATCCTAATGTACCTCAAAAAAAACCTCACATAGCACAAACAAACTATGCTCCTAATAATGCACAAAACAGCCAACTTACCTATCCCCAAAACAATCAAACAATCAATCAACAGACAAATTAGGGAGGGCAACAGAGGCAATATGATCAACCAAGAAGGAATTTCACTGTATTAGGAGAGTCACTTGAGATAGTCGTGCATAAGCTAGTGCAACAAAACCTCATCAAGGTTAATATCACCCAAACTATGAAGATCCAAGCTTCAAAACACCATGGTACAACCAGAAGGATTTATGTGAGTTCCATAAAATTAAAGGACACACCACAAACAACTGCATGAGACTGAAGCATCTCATCCAAGAATTGATAGACAAAGGAGAAGTGGATGCCGAACATCTTCCTAGAAACAAGGACCTCTAGATATACACAAACCCAATCCAAAACTACACTAAAAGGAATGACAAATCAAAGGACCAAGACTACCACAATGCTAACTACACATATGGTGACACAATTCTAGGTACCCTCTCTCAAGAAGATGAAACTAAGGTAGATGTAGTGACTATACAAGGACGTGACAATGACTACAATGTAACTACCTATCAAGGGAGAGTTACAATACAAGGATCCCCACGCAAACCCACAACTAAGTCATCAAATGATTACAGCATTGTGGAGAAACTAAAGAAGACTCCTACCTTAATCTCAATCCAGGAACTACTAAAACTATCACTCGGAGATAGGGAGATATTAGAAAAAGCATTGGAAGCATCAATCCCTAACAACCTCAATCCTAATAAATTCCAATCCATGGTTGGAAAAATCATGGCTAATCACCATTTAGTATTTTTTGAGAAATACCTTCAACAAAATTCATTCCACAACCAATCCCTTTACATAGAGGTTGGTGTCCACAAGAACATGGTCAAGAGAGTGTTGATAAATAATGGTCCAGGTCTAAACATTTGTATCTTGAAATTCATGAAACAGTTGGGGTATTCTGATGATGTGATATATAAAGTAAGGAGCATTACTATAAGGGCCTATGATGACCTTGAAAAGAATTCAAAAGGAACAATCAAGCTACCAGTACAGATAGGATTAGCCACCATGGAAACCACATGTCAAGTACTTGACCTAGAATTACCATATAACCTACTCCTACGACACCCCTGGATTCATGCATTATAGGCAGTTCCTTCAACCTTCCACCAATTTCTAAAGTTCCCTAACAAAGGAAAGGAGGTGACATTATATGTTGATCCTAAACCCTTCCACTTTTGTGCAAAGTTGGAGGAAAAGTACAATAAAATCTAGTATATACCCATGATTGACATATCCTTTCATTCATTCTCATATATTGACCCTTCCACACTACCATCAACCTCAATCAATCCAACATCAAGTGATCAACCAAAAATAGAAACCAAGGTTCAAGTACTTGATAGGGGTAATGGGAATTATCACTTTAACCAATCATTTTATATTGGTATGCTCCCACCAACACCCAAGGTTTATGGAGGACCGAAGGAAATCAAATATGTCCAAGCAGTGACAATGGTAGCTAAACCCACCATTTTCACCAAATGGGGAGACATGAAGGAAGAAGATATATTCAAAGAAGTCCTACCATCTATGATCTACAAAGAGGACCAAAAGGAGCTAGAACAACCACAAACCCTTCTAATAGACCCTAACCGTAAAGGCTATCAGTTAGCTAAACAGATGTGATATAGTGGAACAAGTGGCCTTGGGCTACACAAACAAGGCAGGCAGGAGCCTATCATAGTGGAACAAAGAAATAAAACTATGGGACTGGGTTATGATTCAAAATACATGGCTACTCCAAAAATTTGGCATACCTCTTTTAAGAAACAAGCAGCTTCGATTAGCGTTAATACATTAGATACATTACCTTCATATAGACAACAATTTACCCATTGAGGACTTGTTTGAAAGCTTTTTCATTAGTACAATCCTTACCCAACCTATCAAAACTATTCCCAACATCTTTATTATTCTATAATGGAATCTAATGAGTACGAATGGGATTCTCCTTCCTTTGTCACTAAATGTAATTATGCCATCTCAAGTGATGATGACCTAGACACCCAATGGAAAAAAGAGGTCAAATCCATATTAACCATTTCAACAAGATCTGTAAGCTTTGCGGATAATGATGATATCCTACCCCTTTCCTACCCTCAATTGATAGATTGGGACCAATAACAACATACACCTATTCTAGATCCATTCCAAAATGATGAAGCAATAGCTAAGTTTATGGGACTTCAAACTGACATACCAGCAGGAGATCACAAAGCAGGGTTCGACATGGAACTCAAACTATATGCATACTTTGGTGGGGAGATTGAATCTTCTAGTCACAAAAATGAAAAATATAAAATAAAGATAAAAACAAGATCCACTAGAGAAAGAAAGGTCAACACTCCTAGTGGAAGAATTAGAATCCATAAATGTTGGCACAACAAAGAACCCAAAGATCGCATACCATGCGGCATCGCTTGATCTTAAAGAGAAAGAAAACTTCACAACATTCATCAATGACAAAAAGATAAACTTTTCTTGGACCTATGCTGACATTCCTATACTAGATCTGGCATTAGTGGTACATCATTTGGTCATAGTCCCTGGGGAAAAACCTATCAAATATAAACTAAGGAAAATGCATCCTCAAATAGCATTGTTGGTAAAGGTAGAACTAAAGATATTACTAGATGTAGGTTTCATCAGACCTATCGATTATCCAGAATGGATATCAACCCTAGTACCAATGTCAAAGCCCACTTGGGGCATAAGGATCTACATAGACTTTCAAGACCTGAACAAATATTTCCCAAAGGATGACTTCCTGCTTCCAAGTATTGACATGATAGTGGATCTAACAGTAGTGCATGAGATGCTATCATTAATGCATGGCTTCTTTGGGTATAATCAAATAAAAATATCCCCTCATGATCAGCAGAAAACAACATTTACTTGTGCTTAGGGGACCTTTTGTTGGAATGTAATTCCATTTGGTCTAAATAATGTAGGAGCACCCTATCAAAGAGCAATGAAAATGATCTCCCATGATATGATACATACAATCATGGAAGACTATGTGGATGATATTATAGAAAATTCCATCAAAAGGTAAGATCACCTGAACAATCTTGAAAAGGTGTTTAATAGGTTGGAATAATATAACTTGAGACAACCCAAAAAAATGTGTGTTTGAAGTAACATCCCAAAAGCTACTGGGGTATATACTGTCAAGAAGGGGCATTGAAGTAGATCCTATGAAAGTAAAACCAATGAAAGATATTCCTGCACCAAAGACATTAAAGAAACTGAGAATTTTTTAGGGAAAGCTACAATCTATCAAGCAATTTATGGCACAACTAGCAAATAAATGTTACCTTTGTACTCATCTCCTACACAAAGTCATCACTATAAGAGAAGGGGACCACCGCATGCAAGACCCTAGGTCATGGAGGGTCAAGATGTGAGAGGTTTCCCTAACTTACCTCAGCTAAATATATTGTTTAGGGTATGTAAGGCAAGGGTAGTGAGGACCGTAGGGCCTCTCAACTACTCAATAGGACTAAAATGCATAAAGAGGATAAGCAATTTGGTTTCTAGGCTTAGCACTTCATCTCAGAAAGCTCTTTGTCTAAGGACAAAAGCACAGACCTTGGATCACATTGTGGCGCGCTGGTGTCTCGAAAGTGCACTATATTCCATATGGCCAGACAACGATAAAGATAAATTCAAGCCACCTAAAACTAGCTAATGGCCAACAAGCTAACTAAAAGGCCAAAATGATAGAACTAAATAAACCAAGTAATCTCTAAGATTGTAAAGCAGATAGACAAGAGTGATAAAGATGAGGAGAATCTCACCAATGAACTCATTCACCAGTTGATCCTCCAAGAACTCACACACCTACACACAACAAGAGAGAAAATGTTGGGGGGTGGCTGTATAGGGGTTTGCCTCAGTCAGACCCCCATTTAGGTGTTCCCACCTCCACGAAAAGCCACTAGAAAAGAGATAAATAAGTGACAAAAACACAAGCACTACAAACAGTACTATGCTACTCAACCAAATGATAGAGGAGAGGAGAGGGAAGCTTACCCCCTTCACCAAAATCACTCAAGGCTACTTGGAGGATAAATGAGAGGAACTCAACCCTCTGCTACAATGGTGTGGTCCCAAACTTTCTCTATCAACGTGATGGAGTGTGATATTGTTGCTATGGAATGCTTGGAAGTGAGTGCAAAATGAGCTTGTGAATGAGAGTATGAGAGCTTGAATTGGTGTAGAGTTCTTCCAATCTTTCATCCAACCTCCAAATGCAAGTTCAAAGACTAATTATGAAGTAATGAGAGAGGAAACAACCATATTCAGGCTAGGTGGCCAAAGGAGGTGTTACAACTTCATTGCCAATGGGAAGAGTAATGCCTCTGCTAGCTTAGCTACAGGAATTTTCCAGGGATGTAAGAGTGTTGTGCGGGTGTCCCCAATAGAAATTCCTCCACTGACACACAAAACAGGCACCAAGTGGACTGCCATCAATGGGCTTAAGTGAATTTAAGCCTCTTATGTTTTCTAAAGTGTAAAGAGGCAAAAGGGGGAATTGCACCTAGTGTGAAAATTCGCTCTTATACATTTTTCCCCACTTTAGCGAGCACAAGTACTAATGAGTGCTCGGTAAATTAGATTAAGAAGAGAGTAGGGTTAGAAAAGTATACCTGAATCATCGAGGAAGAAAACCATGATTTGGTGAACCTGAAGATGCAGGAAAAATAAAGGACTCCATAGCTGCTCAGAACTATGAAGTTGGAACAACAAAGTGCCTTATAGGCCCACAGACCTACAAGGAGGCAACCCCCAAAATCTCTCGCATGGAGGAAGCCCCAAGAAAGTGAACTCCATAGATTCAGAAGTGGCAGTATGTCTACCCACAGATAGAACATGTTAGAAGTGGTGACACATTCACCCACAGATAGAGCATGTCTAAAGCGTCGATATGTCTACCCATAGATAGAACACATCTAAAAGTTGTGACATGTCTATCTACAGATAGGACATGTCTAAAGCATTGATACATCTACCCACAAATAGAATGCATCTAAAAGCGATGTCATGTCTACCCACAGACAGAACATGTCTAAAGCATCGATACATCTACTCACAGATAGAACATGTCTAAAGCATCGATATGTCTACCTATAGATAGAACGCATCTAAAAGTGGCAACATGTCTACCCACAAATAGAACATGTCCAAAGCATCGATACATCTACCCACAGATAGAACGCATCTAAAAGTGGCGACATGTTTACCCATAGATAGAACATGTCTAAAGCAGTCAATCACGTAGACCGAAAAACTTTCAAAAGGGTCCCTCAAGAACTCTTCAAAAGGAGAGGGGTACACTCAAGGGATGCACTATTTGAAAAAGTAAGGTCTAACTAGGCTGCCTCCAAGCTAGACACAAAAGGATGAATGGAACAAGTCTAGTCGGGCTGCCCCCAAGCTAGACATGAAAAATTCCATTCATTACAAAGGCTTTCAAAGAAAGGGTCCTTGAGGAACCTGCCATGAAGTATAAGGGGGGTCCACTCAAGGGAAACACAATTCAAAATTTTCCATCTTAGAGTGATTCGTCATCAAGGGATCCTTTCAAAAGATGTTCACTTCATCAAGGAATTCGAAAGGAAGGTCACGCCCCCATGCGAGGGGAAGTCAAAGCAATTCCCGCTTTGGAGGAAGGTCTTCAAGTCCTTTCTTTATGAACCCATGATGAAGGAAACACATTTCATTATGATTCCAAGTTGAGAATGTGCTTCCAAGGAAAAGGTGTTGTGAGGAATTTCAAGAAAAGATTCATTGGTGGCGAAATTCATTTTCTAGAAGTCGAAGTGTTAAAGAACATTGTCACACATAGGAGGGACAACTCAAGCAAAGAAGAGAGAAAGATAAAGAGAAAATGAAAAGTACAAACAAAGGGCATAGGGAGATCTAGTTTAGCGGGGTCAAATCTGTCTAAGCTCATATAATAGTAGGTAAATGCAATGCAAGGTGAAAGATCATCAATCCCCAACTAGATCAAGAAGAATGCATTGAAAACAAAGTAAAAATAAAAAATTGGGTCAACATGGAAGGGAAGCCTAAATGTCCCCAATGCTTTGCATCATCCCAAATTTATCAAAAATCAAACACAAACGTGGAAGAATGATGGTACAAATAGAAGAAGGTTTACGACACACAAACCACACCTGTACACATAGCATGAGTATGGGGGAACACATTACAAAACACGCACACAAGATCAAGAAAGGGGGACCTCCTCCTAACACTAATCATCCAAAAGGTCATCCACTTCCCAATCTCGATCCTCATAAGGGGAAGGAGAATGATCCTACAAGGGTGGAATGTTAAGAGGAGGGGCATCGGGCCCTCCTACAACAAGGTCCAAGGAAGAGGTCCCCTTGAGGTCCTCTCCTTCAAGCTCTTGTGGAGTCAAATTCAATGATTTCGCAAAGATCGTCGACAAGGTCGGGACTTCATCCACAGAGTTAAACATGCACCCCATGGGAGCACCAATTCTTACCTTAGTAGATGGGATGGGTTGTACCTAAGATCCACCACTAGGCTCATTGAATGATTTGGGAGTGGTAAAAAACTCAAGAGAGGTCAAGACTAAATCTATCACAAGGACAAAATAGGTCATCACAAGCCCACCTTGCGAAGGTGCTCTCCTCCTATGTCCTTTATCATGACAAGGACTAGCCTCTACCTCTTTCTTCGTGGGAGGGGGTGAACTCCCCATAGACAAAGCTAGAGGTGCAGAGGAGGAGGAGGACAGAACCACAATGGATATGACCGAAGTGTTAAACATATCCACAGGTTTAGGGAAGGGCTAAATATCCAGAACAATCATCAGCAAAGGTGGTTCCACTGAAGGAGTGATAAACACTTGTACCCATTTAGGGTTAGGTGCATTTGTGCTCACAATAGAAGCCAGGAGCGGATCAAGCAAAAGAGACAACAGGAGGGGAGGAAGAAGACGCTACAGAGGGCCCTGAAACGAGGGTGGTCGTTTCTTCCTCCTTTTTTTCTGAAGCAGCCTGCTCGACCAGGAGAGCCTTTCGCTAGTGCTTGCACTCTCATGCAAGATCATTCCAATGGCTCTTGGAGTTAGAAGCTAGAGCTTGCAAAGGGGCGGGAGTTTCCCGCTCAATCATAGGAGCGTCCACTATGGTTGTTTCGGGCAAAGGAACGGGTTCCTGTGAAGGAGTAGGGGGAGTAGGCTGAGGAGTGACAGGAGGAGTCAACTCAAGAGCCTTGACAGCGGGCCTCTTTCCACTCACCGCCTTAGGAGAAGGAGTAGTAGGAGGCCGTAGCAGTCGAGACAAGGAGGACTCTCCTCAAAGGATCTTCTTCCTTTCATACCAAGAAATTCTAGGCTTCGTTGGCAGAACAAGAAGCTCGAATGTGGGATGCTTGGGCTTTCGCCAAGCAGGAATCTAAGGGTTGTCCTATAAACGAGGAGCATAACTCATAGCTAAGTGAGAAGAAGTGTCTAACTGGGTAGCGGAAGAGGAAGAAGGAGGATCACAAGACCACTTCTCTTCTTTCCTCTTTCAGGCCTTGGTGGCCTTGTTGTCAGCCTTCAAACAAGCCCTATGTGAAATAGCATAGGGTGAGGGAGAATACCTCACCTTCAGCCTCAGAAATCATTTCTTATAGTTCTAATATGTCTTATGTAAAAGGTTCATCCTAGGTAGAAGGGGACCCACAGACACAAGCCATAGGTGATCCAAGGAGTAGCTACCATGTGCAACCGATGTTCGATAACCAGTGTCATGGATTACGTGCACAGAACCTCCATGGATAAACTTCAAACATTTATGCATGATGTAGGGTACCACATTCATCGCCACCAACCAAGGGATACCCAACTTTATATGGAAGAGTTCAGACCCAAGGATGATATCAAACAGGACGTTTACGAACTTTGGCTTGACTAAGACCGATAGGACAATGCTACCCAAGGGGGGTACAGAAAGCCCATCATGCATATGAATGAAACTTATGGGAGCATCATATCCATCCTTATGTAAAAAGTTAATTAGCATTATCTCCTCTATTATTATATTTACTTGTGATCTCGGGTCAATGAGAACACCCACTACGATATTCCCATTGATCTATGCAGGAATGTAAAGAGGAGATGGTTCCCTGTTAAAGCCCATCAACAAGTCCTGTGAAGTAAAGGTTATGCAAACACTACTATCCACGATCTATGTAGAGGGGATGGGTTGATGCAGCAAGGAGGCCATTATGCACACTAGACAATGCTTTCACAGAATCCCCAAAAGTTAATGGATGAGATGGTGACCCAATTAAGGTTTCATCGTGCAATACCTTTGGAACCTTCCAACTATGTCAACTAGGGGTTGTAGGTTGGGTTACAAGGTGATAGCCTTACAACACTCCTACAGTACGAGGAAAGGAACTTTCAGTATCGTAAGAACGGAACCAAAATGGTTCATGTTAGGTTCACCAAAAATATAAGAGAGGGGGATCACCACATGCAAGACCCCAGGTCATGGAAGGTCAAGACACGAGAGATTTCCCTAACTTACCTCAACTAAATGTATTGTTTAGGGTATGTAAGGTGAGGGTAGCGAGGACCGTAGGGCCTCTCAACTACTCAATAGGCCCAAAATGCAGAAAGAGGTTAGGCAAGCTGGTTTCTAGGCTTAACACTTCATCTCGAAAAGCTCTTTGTCCGAGGATAGAAGAGCAAACTTTGGATGACAGCATGGCACGCTGGTATCTCAAAAGTGTGTTGTAGTTCGTATGGCCAGAAAATAATAAAGATAAGGTCAAGACACCAAAAACTAGCTAACAGCCCATCAAGCTAACTAAAAAGCCAAAATAACAGAACTAAATAAACCAAGTAATCTCTAAGATTGTAAAGCAGATAGAAAAGAGTGATAAAGATGAGGAGAATCTCACCAATGAACTCATTCACTAGTTGATCCTCTAAGAACTCACACACCTACACATATTCAGACCCCCATTTAGGTGTTCCCACCTCCACGGACAACTAATGGAAAAGAGATAAAGAAATGACAAAAACACAAGCACTACAAATAGTACTATGTTACTCAACCAAATGATAGAGGAGAGGAGAGGGAAGCTTACCACCTCCACCAAGAGCACTCAAGGATGCTTGGAGGAGAAATGAGAGGAACTCAACCCTCTTCTGCAATGGCGTGGTCACAAACTTTCTCTACCAATGTGATGGAGTTTGATATTGTTGCTATGAAATGCTTGGAAGTGAGTGCAAAATGAGCTTGTGAATGAGAGTATGAGAGCTTGAAGTGGTGTAGAGTTTTTCAAATCTTTCATCCAACCTCCAAATGTAAGTTCAAATACTTATTATGGAGGAATGAGAGAGGAAATGGCCATATTCAGGTCGGGTGGCCGAAGAAGATGCTACAACTTCGCTACCAATGGGAAGAGTAATGCCTCTGCTGGCTCAACCATAGGAATATGCTAGGGACATAAGCGTATAGTGCGGACATCTGAACACCGTGTGGATGTCCCCAATAGAAATTCCTCCACTGATACACAAAACAGGCACCAAGTAGACTGTCATTAGCGACCTTAAGTGAATTTAAGCCTCTGACTTAGGTTTTCTAAAGTGTAAAGAGGAAAAAAGGGGAATAGGGTGCATATTCACTCTGATACAATCACCTTCAAGTGGAATGGGAGATGTGACCAAGCATTCCAACAAGTCAAGGAATACCTACTTACTCCTCCTGTACTCATGTCACCAATTCCAAACAAGGAAATGATACTCTATGTACCTACCACACATGCAACGTTGGGAGCTCTCCTAGCCCAACTGGATGATCATAACAAAGAAAGAGTAGTCTACTGCATTAGTCAAACATTGGTGTGCTAAAATTTGAACTACTCGCCCATAGAAAGAGCATGTATCTCAGTCATATGTGTGACACAAAAGTTGATACTCTATATCTTAAGTAGAAAAGTAAATTTGATTTCAAAGGTAGACCCGCTAAAATACCTACTAGCAAAAGCAACCTTAACAAGTAGAATTGCTAAATGGGTAATGATTTTGAGTGAGTTCGACATAGAATAAGTGGATAAAAGATCCATCAAGGGACAAATAATAGCAGACTAGCTAGTAGAGGCACTAATGGAGGATCATAAGCCTCTCATAGTAGACTTCCCAAACGAGAGTATATTGGTAATAGAATAGACAAGCCATTGGATCTTATATTTTGATGGATCCCACACTCAACATGGCTTTGGAGTAGATATCCTATTTCTCACACCACAAGGAGATAGTAGACATAAGGAATACATAAGTACATTCCCATGCACAAAAAATATCTCAAAATATGAAGCTCTAATCACAAGGCTAAAGATGGCTATTGAATGGAGGATAAAGGAACTACAGGTCTTCAGAGATTCTCAATTGGTGATCAGACAAGTGAACGACGAGTACCAAACAAAAGATGACAAAATGATCTCATATAAAAGAATGGTGGATAGCTTCAAGGAATATTTTATCACAATAACCTTTGAATAGATTCCTCAGATCAATAACAAAGCGGTTGATGTCATGGCAACAATAGGCTCACTTCTTGATATTTTGTAGAATATTCCCAAGTATGAGTTCCTTGTAGAACAACTAATTATACCAAATTTTGACATCACATAATTAGAACTAGTGTGTGTGGTTGTTGGACCTAACTCCCCATGGTACCAAGACACATTTGACTACATCCAGCATGGTATCATACCACTTGGCCTAACAACCACCCAAAAGAAGACCTTCACCCTTAAAACTTCTCAATTTATGATCCTAAGAGATACCCTATATCGTCACAATCTAGATGGTATGTTACTCCAATGTCTTAATGTAGAAGAAGCACAAAAATTCTTACAAGAGGTACATGAAGGTGTTTATGGGTCTCACTCTAGCAGACCTAACTTAGTCCAAAAGTTGTTGAGAACGAGGTACTATTGGCTCTCCATGGAACAAGATTATATTTAGTATTCCCGAAAGTGTCGACAATGCCAATAGCACAGTGACCTCATTCATGCACCAACACAGGAGTTGAGACCCATCATAACACCATGGCCATTTTCACAATGGGGATTAGACTTGGTAAGAAATATCTCTCCTGCTTCCTCTAACAGGCATACGTTTATTATTACTGTGACTAAATACTTCACTAAATGAATAGAAGCAATTCCATTGGCCTAAATCACTAGAAAATAGATATCAAAATTCATTCTAAATTATCTAATTTGTAGGTATGGAATCCCCCAAAAAATAATCATGGACAATGGAACCCCATTCAAGAATCAAGACATCTAATAACTTTGCTCCCAATTCTCTATCCAGCAAAGATTTTCCATTCCCTATTACCCCCAAGGAAATGGTCAAGTTGAAGCATCTAATAAAACCATCCTAAAAATACTAAAGAAGACTATTAATGATGTTGGTCGTGATTGGCATTTACAATTGAACCCAAGTCTATGGGCTTATCGAACCAACATCTAAACACCTATTGGTGTCACACCATTTTCCTTGGTCTATGGATTGGAAGCAGTCTTACCTATCAAAGTTGAAGTCCCCTCATTGTGAATCTCACTAAAAGGAATTGTTAGAATTGGCTATGGCTACCACCCAAGATCTATGGACCAAATGGAAAGCACAAAAAGAGAGAGAATATGACAAGAATAGACTATATTCAATGTCATTGATATGAGATGATTCTGATTTATTACAAATGAGAGAGACCCCTTGGTTATATAGCCAAGGTGAGAACATAGAAGGGCTTAAGATTATGACAAGTGTCATAATCTTATGACATGAGACAACTAGGAAAACCTATCACTCCACTTAAGGTGTAAGTGATGAGGTAATGATATGTCAATTCCACCAAAAGTGGAAAATCTCCAACAACCTTCTATGTGGTCCCTAAGTAAACTTAACTAAGGTGTAATTATGACCTAGGACAAGGTACAACACATTTAATTACACCAACACCCCCCCTTAACTGCAACTTAGGGAGAATGTACACAAGTGAAAACAATGCAAGATGGGTCCTGGCTACTAGGCCATGTTAGGTACCCATGTACAAACAATGCAATCTCTCGCAAGTGAGGAAAGGAAGAAAACCTCATGGGAAAAACTCCCCCTCAAAAGAGAGATGAAATACAAAAATAGAAATACTCTCAATGATGAATGAGAAGGTAAAAACCCCATGTGAGGAAAAAGACCTCCCCATAAGAGAGAATTAGAAGAGAGACAAGATAGCCCCCCCTCAATGTTGAGTCTCCTGCAATGATGGTAGAAGCTCGACATTGAATGTTGAAGATGATCCAATCTCGCCGAACAATGTTCCTCCCCTTAGGAAAAAACAAAACCAAGGATGTATGCAAGATATCATGAAGATGGATGATGGATGATGATGTCTCTGAAGCATGTACAAGTGTCTCCATGTTGATGTCGAAAGCTAACACACTCCAATCAGGCATTCTAGGCCACACTGCTGAAGAGGACAATCCAACAGCTAGTAGAGAAGAATGTAGAACATGATCCAAAGACAAAGATATCCCCTCTGAAGACAAAGAAGCCTCCTCCAAATGTTGTCCAAAAGTATCCACACTCACGCCAAACTGAGAAGAATGATCATGTAGAGAATGAACAAGAGGGTCAAAGTGTTCCCTCACAACAACTAAAGAAGGTTCATCTTCATCAAAGAGAAGATGAATGCTATCAATGGTGTCCTCCAAATCTATAAGATGAGACTCCATGAACAAGTCTAAAATACCTGTCAAGAAGCCATCCAAAGTAGTCGTATTTGGAAGACAATGTATGTCCTGCTGCACTGAATCACTAGGAGCCAAAACTGTAGGAACACAAGTATCATCAAGTACAATAGTAGATGGAGGAGATAGATTGCATGGATCAAGTATTGGATCTGATGTGAGTATGCCCAAGTTCAAAAAGCCAAATGTCTCCTCTGAATCATGGTTCATATGATCAACAACCAAAGGAACATTGTCACCATCAGAAGCAAGTTGTGCAAAGGAATACAACCGAGATGAATGATCAACCACCCCAGTAGCAATGATCTCTCTAGTCTCCAAGTCTCGAATGATAACTGAATCAGGAGTGAACTCCACAGTTCTCCCATCTCCACCATGTGTAATCTGATAAATGGAAAGTAGATTGTTTGTCAAATGAGGAACACACAAGACATCCTAAAAAGTGTTATCCCTGATGCTAATATATCCCTTCCCTGTTACACTCATGTATGTATTGTTTCCCATCAAGATAGGGGACATAGAACAAGGCTTAAATGAAGATTGTGGCACTTTATTTTAGTGCGATTACAACATTACAAAGAGGAGAACTACAATGATCATGATGCAAATCTAGAAATGCTGATGAAGAAGCCAACCAAAAGAACCCAAAGCTAAAGACCATGAAGA
Source organism: Sequoia sempervirens (assembly GCA_007258455.2). NCBI lineage: Eukaryota > Viridiplantae > Streptophyta > Pinopsida > Cupressales > Cupressaceae > Sequoia > Sequoia sempervirens. The sequence goes on along the minus strand of VDFB02086081.1, from coordinate 253,450,345 downwards.
AATCCCTCCAGGTGGATGTCGGTAGGAGCAACTGGCCCCCATTTGACTACCGATTAGAGGAACAAATGGTCCAAAAACCAGGCTCGATCAGGAGGCAAAATAATTTTCCCAAGTTTGCATGTTATTGCATGATTTGTTTTAAAAAAACTTTAAAAGTTTAATTTAAAAACTTTATTTATTCAAAAAACTTTATTATTAAAATAATAAAGAAATTTTATTTTTGATGAAAAAAACTTTATTAAAAATAAAGAAAAACACATTAGTTTTATTTTGAAAAAAAATTATTAAAAACTAATAAAGAAAATGTTTTTTTTTTTATTTTGAAAAAAAAATATTAAATATTAATAAAGAAAAAATACATATATTTTATTATTATTATTAAAAAAACTTTAATAAAATTATTAAAAAACAATAAATGTTTTTTTTTTTAAATACTTAATAAAATTTTCATAAAAGTTTTTGTTTTTTTAAAGCTTTAAAAAATAAACAAAGTTTTATTTTATTTTTAAACTTTTTAAAAAATAATAAAATTTTTAATTAAAAAAGCACTTTAAAAGGGGTCGGTCGGTGGGGAATCAGATGTCCCGATTAAATGAGTTGGAGATCCTAGATGAAAGGTGCTTGAGCATGTTAAACCATCTTTAGGTTTATCAAAATTGGCTCAAATGAAGCTATGATAAGAAAAACAAAAAAACTTTCAAGTTGGTGACTTGGTCCTCAAAGAGAATCAAAAGGTACAACTGAATCAAGATGGAAAAGAAAAATTTGAACCAAACTGGTTAGGCCCATTCATTATCATAGCAAGCTACGTATCTGGAGCTTATCAGTTGGCTACTCTTGAAGGAGAACCTTTAGTTGAACCATTGAACAACAGCCACCTCAAAAATTTCTACACATGAAACACGTCATAATACCCTAGGGAAAGGGGTAAAAAATAAAAAAAAATCAAAAAGATAAAAAAAAGAAAAAAGAAAAAAGCAAGAAAAACAGTAAAGAGAAATAAAATGTTATGTAAGTGAAAACCACTTTGTGGTGCTTCTAGAATAGGTACCATAGTGAAAACCTAGAAAAAAGGCTCTATGTTGAATAAAACTTGCATCATTATCTATCAATATTATCCACAACATCAACCATTCATTCCATGTGTCCAACCATGGCTTGGTACTGATTTAGGAAAGTAATCTTGTTTTGAACTGGGGGAAACTTCCCACAGCTAGTCGTGGTTTAGATCTTTATGCATCATATCATGGTCAAAACTATTGAAAATTACAAAACATCTAGAAAACAACAAAATCAAAAACATATGAAAAACAACAAAACAAAATCAAAACAACTTTGGATTATTCCTTCACTCAACAAAATTCTAAGATATCAACATTTGCTTGAACCTCATGGCTAGTTCAAGTAGATTTCCCACAACATATCCTCTAGAAAGAGAAGTGGAATATCAATCCAAGTTATCAATGTTGTTTGAATCCCAAAAATAATTATGTTTTGAGTCAACTAGTTGAACTACATGGTCTCTGCATGTACAACGTAGGGCAAGGATTATCTCTAATCTGCCCCTAAGGCCCTAGGTCATTCCCCTTAGGTTTCTATCATGCTTTCTTCCAACTTAGTCAAAAAATACAAAATCCAAAAACATTCACAAACCATAAAATCCAAAAACATGTTCATATCAAACCAAGCGAACTACAAGCCTCTGTGTGTACAACATAGGCAAGAATTATCTTTGATGAGCCCCCAAGGCCCTAGGTTAGTCCCCTGAAAACAACAAAAATAGCATCATAAAACTCAGAAAAATCAAACAAAGTCCTACTCCATCATCACAATTTGTAATAAATTTTTCATCCATAATAAACAAAGTGTCATCTTCACCCCTTCACAAAAAAAACAAACAAATAGAGAAAACATCAAAAGCTATAAATTTCAAGCAAACAATCACAAAGATTTGATCATAAAACTGATGAAAACAAAGACAAAGTGTTAACTACCTATCTTATTGACAATTCGCCAACATCTTGAGATATGCCTTAACAAATCCATTCCTACAATAGACATGATCAACAATGGATAATAGCCTGAAACCTCAAAACATATATGGAAAGTGATAATGTAAATTTGTTTTTTTATCTTTTTATAGTCTTATTTTTATGATTTATTTTATTGACTCATTCCCAAGATCTCTCAAGGATGTCCATAAGGATTTAGAGAAGGAATGGGGGAAATTGAGCATCATTTCGGTTTGTTGTTTGTAAGATGTTTTTGTGATACTACCATGGCGAATACTTGCTTTATTAAGTGTATGGAAGTTGTTTTGAAACAATTCGTGTAGTAAGTGCATGTTAGGTATTCTATACCTCTCTATGTAACTAGTCCAAAAAGTTTTAAACACAACCCAACCATATATTTTAAACAAAATTTCCATATGTCTGGTATGAGCAAGAATATTCTTTATATGTTGATTCAAATTCCACGCAATGGATACAAAATCACCTTGGTTACTAATACACTAGTGCATCGTATCTATTTGCTACATCAAAAGGGATAGTTAAAAATGTGAAGCCTCCAAGCAAAAAAAAAGCAACTCATCAAATCAAGCAAATCTCGTAGTTGTCTCTCCCTCGACTGGAGTGCATTAAGGACCATCTACAATTGATCAACCCATAGTGTTAATGATTTGCTTTAAAAATGCAAAACGAACCAAAAACAATGAATAAATTGACTAAGGGTTCCAAAAAAAGTCAAAAGCAAAAAAATGTTGTCAAAAGTGATGAAGTTTTTGTCAAAGGTGAGAGAAATAGGCAAAAGTGAAGGATTTTTAGGTAGAAGCAAAGAAAAATTTCAAGAGCGGGAAAATAAAAAAGCACAGTTTGATTACAAGTGCATAGAAAATGATGTAGTAAAATCAAAGGAAAAAAAATAAGTCAAAAGCGAACTTCAAAAGTGCAAAATCAGGTCAAAAGTGAAAAATGAGGGAAAGTGCATAGGAAAATAGAAAAAGTGGCCATCTTAGAAAGGAAAAAGCACCAAAACCGATGTAAAGGTGCAAGATTCCTAAATCTTGCGCACTTGACTAGTTGGACTTTGTGCAATAATTACAAAAAAGTGGAAAGATGAAAATGAAAATCAAAAGGGTACATACTGTAGCATCGACACCTGCAGGTCGTCCAAACTATTGAATTGAGTCCATGCGATGTGGGACTCCCTAAATCCTCGACATAGCTCCTCGACAATTGACAAAATAAGAAAACCAAAGGAAAGAAATCAATATAGGATCAACATGCAAATGAGGTAATTGGACCCTTAATTACCTTTTGTAACCCCCCAAAACCCTAATTTTTACTTAGGAAACCTTCCTAGGATAAAATTAGGACCTCCCAGGAATAGTTGAATGAGCAAAAAAATACCTATAAGCTTAATTTTTTGTCCTCTACACATTGAAACTAAAATAGAATAGTGTTGTGAGCCTAACCTCAAAATTGATTTTTTTTGCCAACCTTTCGAGGGGGCAACCCAAAGTCCTACCATCATTTTTTTCGACTACAAGGGCACATTGGTGCATATAAAAAATTTCATAACTTGAAATTAACATTGAATCTTTGAAGCAAAGCAACCAATACTTTGTCTCAAAGAGGGGAAAAATGTAGACATGGAAAATTGACCTAATACTTATCACACACCTTAAATGACATTCTCACATCATCGACATAATTATTATCGAATATCACTGCATTTCACATTAAAAGCATATAAAACTCTAATTTCCCCTATTAATTACATAATACAACATTATTTAATTAATTCACTTTTTTACCATTTTTGATGAATTAAATAAATTTCATTTATTTAATAAAGTCCTAAAACCCTAATTTCTACTATTAATTGAATAATACAACATTACTTAATTAATTCACTTTTTCATCATTTTTTACAAATTAAATAAATCATTTATTTAATAAATTCCTAATCTAACTTTATTCCTCTAGATTAATTAAATAACGCCAATTATTTAATTGTGTTGCTAATCTACTTTATTCCCTTAAGTCGATTAAATTGTTAAATCATAATTTAATTAACTCACTTTCCCTCCAAATTTGAATAATTTGAATAAACTATTCAAAACATCATCAAAAATCAAATCAAAGAAATGCAACTTTGTTAGGAAAATTCAAACTTGATTTGCATGTTCAACTCCAAAAATAATTAATTAATTATCCTCACCCACTTTCTTGATTGAGAAAATTATGAACCACTGATTGCTCAATCTATTTTTTGACTGATTGATCTATTTCCTGACAAATCAATCTATTTCCTAACTAATCAATCTATTTTTTCAATCACACTAATTATGTAATCAATTTTTATAGATTATGCCCATCTAAATCCTCTCAACATCTTTCGACCATCGATCAAGATATTCTACCATGCAATCCTAAGCGTTCATTCGAAATCACAAATTCTATATAACAAACCTCTTTCCTCACAAAAAAGGATCAAAGAATCAATACAGTTTATGCAATGAAGTAATGCCAAGATCATAATTGACATTGACAAAGCTTCAACACATCTTCGATCAACAACACACGCAGGTTTTCCAAAGCTCTCACACACACAATGGAGGCTTCATATTGAATCGAACAATCCAACATACGTTAATATGGATACACTTCAACACAAGATGGTAAAGCTATTTCATTTAAAGTTCATTGTTATTACTTTTATGTCAATTTTGTTCTTGAATTCTTAATTTCATAGTTACATTTTGTGAGTAATGGGCATAGATCTAGATCATTGTTTTGGATTAGATTAATTTATGTTCATTGTTTTGATCTTATTTATACTTACAAATTTCCCCATTACACAACAGTGTTACACTTTTGAGGTGTTGGTAGAGGTAATTATGGTTTACAAGTCTTCTCTCTTCATGGTTCCTTCCTGGATGTTCATGTGCATGTACTTTTAGGAGGATGGTGGCAACATGTTGTGAGAGATTATGCAACTATTTGGGTTGCATGTGTGGATCATTGTTATTTTTCTTGGTTCTTCATGCTTTGATTTACATATCACACCTTGATATAGTGTTGACTGGTAGACATGATATGCTTTGGAGTTACCTATGCAGTGGGAGAACCTAGATATGTATGTTCTTCATTGACAGGTTTTGTATAGGGAGCTTGTGATTGCAGTTTATGGGTTGCATATATTCTTGGCATGAGTTTACTAATGTATTGATACCTTGAAGCTATGGATGGTTGGATGTATTAGCATGTTTTGTGGATGTTATTTCTGATCATATGGTTTTTTCAGTTGACAAATTTTTTGGAGCCTTTGTTATCACTTGGATTTGATGCTTTTGTTCTTGGATTGGTGTACTTTCACCTTGGCATGTTCCTTTTCTTCCATAGGTGGCACGTTGGAGGAGGAGGGGAGTTATTTCTTGAGATGGTGGTCACTTTGTTCTTATTGTAGGTATCTTGATGGAGCATGAGATCAAGTTGGAGATTCATGTGGTTTCATGTATGGCTATGATGATGTATTTCATGTATTGATCCCTTATGCAATGTATACAACAAGGGGGATAATGTTGGGATATGGTGTTGTACACCATTGCATAAAATGATTTATTATAATGTTGTAATTAAATAATTATTTAGTTGTGATGCACCTAGGTGGTGTGGATAATCACACTAGGTAATTATTTGAGGTACCACTTGATGTTGTATTGTAACATTGTATTATTATTTAATGTGTGGGAGAAATGTGATAATAATTTAATATTGGGGAAATATTAAATAAAGTGAAGTCTTAGTACCCAATATTAAATAAGGGGTTAGTGATTTGTATTCACATGGTTTTGTGGTACATGGTTTTACCTTACCACTAGTTGTATTTTGTGTGAGCTTGTGTCTATAAGAGAAAACACATGTGTAGTGTTTATGGTTGGGCTAAGTGGTTTGGCTATCATTATTGAGTCTTTCTGAGGAGTTCAGTTTTGAATCATGGCATGGGATGTGTGGATTCATGCTTGGACACATGAGGATGCATTGGAGGACTTGATACTTCAGAGGTTTTCATTGTAACTCTTGTATAAATTTATTATTGATTAATATGATGGAGTATGGATGCTTTTGGAGGCTTGGTTTTTCCCTCTTGAGGATTTTCCTAGGGTATATCTTGTGTCATCTTTGATGGGTATGTTTTTTATTCTCTTGCATATGGATTCTAAGTACTTATTTGCATAAATTTCTATTTTGGGTTATGTGGAAATTGTCATTAGATGGTTGCAAGTTTCCTTAGATTCATTTACATTTGATATGTTGCACCTACGTTCTTCAAACTAAAAGGCATTACATTCCAACAATATGTCCCCCATAGACAAGTAAATTTGTTTTGTGTTGGTCTTCTTTAGCTATCATGATCTGATTATACCTAGAAAACCCAACCATGAGAGAGAGCATTTCATGTCCATTTGTTAGGTGCACAATTATGTCTATGTTGAGAAGGGGAAATTCATTAGGGAAATATTTGTTTAGATATTTTAAGTCTATGTAGATACGTATGCCCCTAGTGGGTTTTGAAACTAGAACAAGATTGGAAACCCACTATGGATAATCTATAGGTCTTATGAAACCTACATCCAACAACTTTTTTAGCTGTAATTTGACCAACAATGCTATTTGATGGTGCATTTTCATGAGTTTCTATTTCACCAGTTTCACATCTAGATGAACTGTTAAGTGATGGACCACTAATGAAATGTCAAGACTAGACATATCTGCATAGGACCATATAAAACAAATCTTTATTTCCCTAAGGAAAGTTTCCAAACTTTTTTGTTCCTCATCATCTAATGGAGGCATAGAAGGTGACTTGGGGTACCTCATTAGTTCCCATGCTGACAAGTTACGATGCTTCTACCAAGACTATTGATCTCTCCTACTCTATATTGAGGAGATTGAATCCTTCATCCACAGGTGCCTCAGAGAGGTTTTCACCATTGGATGTGTCCTTTATTTTTACTATTTTATGATCAAAAAGTGTCACACTGTAGTTTTCACTTGGTGATCTTATCATGATTTTTAGATTTGTTATTTTATGACTAAAAGATTCAATCATATCCCCAAAATAGGCTAGTGTGTCGAGATCTATTTCAAAACCAACTTTATGATCTTCAAACAAAATGTGATCTTGAATGCCCATGAACTCAGAAATTGCCTCATTATTTTTTAATGAATCCAAAATTGGTGTGTGTTGTTGGTCCAAATCAATAAGTTGGGGATATATAAGTGTAAGCTCATTGTCTTGGGTGGGAGAGGAGAAGGATGTGGTGATCATGAATATAAAGGCATGCTCAAATAGGTATGTGATGCAAAAGGGGAATTTTTCAATGTTCTTGTATTGGGATGTGTTGAACCAAGAAGAAGCTTCATCTTCCTCAATTAAGATATCCACGATGAGAGGGACCACATTTTTACCTAAGGTATAACCAAGGCCAAGATCATTTTCATGTTTCTCAAGGACTATTGATTCTCACATTCCTTTTTTTTTCAAGCCAAGGCCTCTAGTGACTATATAGCCCATGCTTTTTCATTAATTGGAATCCTTTTTTGTTTTTATCCATTAGAAGTGGAGGTTCCTCTTTTTTCTCTTTTTCATATTGATAAATCCATTCATATATATTTTCCTCGTCTATGATCTCTCTGTTTAAATCTCCCCACTTTTCAAATGTGGTATTAAATTTTTTGGATACTTTATCAATGTGTTGTGGTTGACCATAGGCTTTGGGATTTAATGGTAGTTTCCCCATAAAGAAAGAATTTTTCAAGTCATATTCACCACAACCTAGTTTTGTGATTTTTTCCTTGATTTTAGGAAGGGTCTACTTAGCACCACATGTAGATGCCAATGATGATGGATCAACATAGGAGGAAGGTAGTGGAACTTCATCATTTTTAGGAACTTGGAGCACCTTGTAGTACTTCTCGATATTTTTGTAGTAATAAAATGGTTCTAGATCTCCATGGATTGTGATTTCTTTTTCATCATAAGGAAATTTGATACATTGATGATACATTGAAGCTATGAAATTCATGGCATGGATCCATGGAAGACCAAGGATAATTTTATAAGGTAATTCTAGATCTAGGACTTGACATGTTGTCTCTGCAATGGTAGGTCCCACTTGTATAGGCATCTTGATTGTTCCTCGTGAACTTCATTCATTTTCATCATAGGCATGGATTGTGAATCCTTTTTTCTTCTCGATCACATCCTTTGAATAACCCAATTATTTGATTAATTGGAGGGTAAAAATATTTAACCCCGTACCTCTGTCTATCAATACTCTCTTGACCTTTTTTTTTGAATGTATACTTCAAGATGAAGTGCACAATTATGAAATGTTTGGGATGGAAGACCATCTTGTGTGAATAGTAATCTATGGGTAGATGAAATTTTCCCTACCATGGCTTGAAATTGGTCACTATCAATTTCAGTAGGAACTATTGATGATAAAAGGGCCTTTTCTAGTTCCAAAATAGATACTTGTGTTGGAGTCTTCTTAAGTTGACCAAGTAAGCTATAATCATTGGGATTATCTCTTATTGGTCCTTTTGATGGTAGAGGGGCTCCTTGTATGGTAACTTTCCCTTACAGTGTGGTGACTCCACACTCAATATTTGGACCTTAAATTGTGATAACGGAGTCATGCTTGTCATAAGAATGTATACATTAGCTATGACATTATCATATGTATGGTTAACTTGATTGTACATTTTTTCTTTCCCGCCATTGTTTCATTTCACATGGTCAAGCATTGGATTCTTATATATGCCTAAATCATTGTTTCTAGAAATTTTGGGTTGTTGATTGATATTTACCTCACCATTGTCTATGAGGTCTTAAATGACATTTTTCAATTTCATACAATTAGATGTTTAATTTCCCCTTCTACGATGGTATTTGTAATAGTATTCATCCTTATACGACAAGGGTTTAACTTGTGGTTCCCCATATTGTCTATATTCTAGAATTTTTATGGTGTTTGCTTAGGCCAACTTGTTCAAGACTATTTCAATGGGCTTCCCTAAGGGAGTGTATTTTCATCTTGGAGGATATTTGTTTTGTCTTGGTTGTTGTCCTTGTTGGTTGTTAACACTATTGACATATTGTGTGCCTCCTTGTTGCATGTTTGGATTGGAAGTTGTATTGATGATAACCTTTGCATCTACAACCCCATCATTAGTAACATTCTTGTTTTTGGCCCATATACGAGGTTTGTCATTGAAACTAGATGATGGGTTTTTGTCCTTGTAGATTTGTATTTCTCCTTTTGCAATGAGGGCTCGATGTTAAAACCTTTAGATATGAGTTCCTCAAAATTCAATATGCATTGCATCCTTAATTGGAAAGTAAAATTTGTGTTTAAATTTACTGTGATGATTTCAACTTGTTGTTTCTCAAGAATAGGCCATTTGTATTTACTAGCCCTATGTCTCCATCATTGCAAGAAAGGTGCAAAGGCTTCTCCCTGATTTTTTTAATGTATAGAGTTTTACCAATGTGACCTATGCATCAATGTTGTAGGAAAAAATGCATTGCAAATTGATCTATTATATCTTGGAAGGTTATAGTCCCTAGAGATAAGTGAGAAAACCACTTTCTTGCTTGTCCACCTAAGCTTCATGGAAAGATTCTCATGAGGTACGTGTTGTAAGATACTTCCATGTATGCTACATAGAATTCTCTTATGTGTTCCTCTGGATTACCATGTCCCTTGTATTTATCAAACTTTGAGGTCTCAAAGATTGGAGGGAATGGAATCATCATGATACTTCTATCAAACGGGTGGGGACATAGATCTTGTACTGCATATGATTTTTTTGTCTTCCTCGCTTGGATATCTTAGATCTTTTGTGTTAGGTTTTGTAGTTGAGAAGTTATGTCCAAGGGGCCAATTCTTGGTGATGAATCATATGTATTGTATTGTGGAATAGTGGATGAGTTAAATAATGGATCTTAGTAAGGTGGTATGTTTGTGTTGTATTGATCATATGGAGGATTGTTCAAATTGGTAGGTGGTGGTGTGAAAGCCTTATATTGGCCATATTGATTTTGATTCACAACATTTTTTTGAGGGTTTGATTGCAAATATTTTGTTGTGCAAATATTTTTGTCATGCTTGTAGTTGTCTTTGTGCTTGCAACTTTTGTAATTGTTGTTGTGTTTATTGATATATGATACTTTGTTTTGGTGATGGCATGTGTTGTTGATGTTGTGGAGGAATGTTTTGTACCTAGCAATTTTGTAAAGTGAAAATATGACCTTGTTGTTGTTGATGGTGTGGAGGAATGTTTAATTGGTGATTTTTGAAGTGAAAATGTAACCACGTTGTTTTCTATGTTGTGGAGGAATGCTATTTTTTTGTTGTATGGAATTTTCTTGAGGAGATGCTTGATATTGATATTGTTGTTGATGGGGATGAGGTTTTTGATTGTGTTGTTGTGGATGTTGTTGATGTTGAGGATGTGGGTGATTTTGATGATGTTATTGTTGATTATTTTGTTGTGGATGTTGATATTGGATATGTTGAGATTGTTGACATTGGAGTGGTTGATTCTGATATTGAGGTGGTTGATTTTGTGATTGAGGTGGTTGATTTTTAGATTGAGGTGCTTGGTTTTGAGATGATTGATGTTGGGGTGGTGGATTTTGAGATTGTTGAGGTTGTTGAGTATTAAGACCATTCAAGCCCAAGTTTTTAGAAGGTACATTTACCCCATAACTTGCCATGTTTGAACCTTAAGCATTGAAGGTTGGTGGGTGTTGATCTTGTTGAGTGTTAAGATCATTCAAGCCCAAGTTTTGAGAAGGTACATTTAACCCATACATGTTTGAACCTTGAGCATTGAAGGTTGGTGGTACATTTGTGTCTTGATATCCTAGGTTTGTGTTGATGTTTCCTAGACTTTGAGTATTTTCCAAGGGGCTTACATATTAATTTAAAGAATTATTTTGACCTATCCCTTGTAAGGTAACTGTTAGTTGACTTGATACATTAAGTGACAAAGGTTTTGGAATTTGTTGTGTAATATGTTTTTCCAAAGATTCACTATTATGAGGTCAATTTCTTGCTGCTAGGTATGCAAAGGATTGATCCAAAGGTTGTTCTTTGAGTGTATTGACATCAAAATTTGATGGAAATTTATCCCCACTTTGTGCTAGTTTCAACATGTACAAGTTGGGATCTAGATTCATCATGGTCTCTATGACATGATGAAGAGTTGGATCTTGTGACATTTCAATAATTTCATCAAGGGTGAATTCCCTAGGTTTGTTTGGATCATATATATTGTCCTTTATATAAATTGTTTCCATTTGCGATATTTGAGGTTTTGTTTGATGTGGTAGTTGAACTTCATTTGTGGTAATAGGCATTCCATATGATAAATCTCCACTATTTGTATCCATTGGAACATCTGACCCACTTTGATTAGCCTCCACGTTCTTTTTGTATTGTGACCTAGTTGTGACCATACAAGTTGTGACCACCTTGGGAGATATTGATGATGATTTTTTACTCAAATTTTTGTGTTCAAATGTTTCCTCAAATTTGGATAAAAGTGACACCTTAAATAATTTTGGACCAATTGTTTGAAATGGATTTTGGTTGGATGAAATGGTGTGAACTTTCAATATAGACAATATTTTGAACTAGATCTATGATTCTTTTTATTTTTTTATGATAATTAATTTGCAACTTTAAGAGTAGACTTGTGATTCTAAACTAGTCTAACTCACCATGATTTGAAAATAATTTGACCTAATACTTGAAAAATAGATTTTTTCAAGCTTTATGACAAATTATGAAATGATATGTGAAGATCTAGTTTCAAATGGGCAATATCTAAAATCAAGTTGTTGTTTGAATGAATTGAAATTGTTGGTTTTCTTTTTGTTTCAAAAATTTTGATCTAAAATAAGGACTAGTGGTATCTTTATGTTTCCAAAATGAAGTGAAAAGATACAATTTTGTTGACATTTTTCAATAATTTAGGTATTCATCAACTTTATTTTCATGAATTTTAGACCATGTAATGTTTGTATACCAGAATACAAAATTAGCAAAGTGTTATGAATTTTGATGTTTTGAATTTTCGGAAAAAGCATCATTCCTTTTTTTTTGCAAAGGCATTGGTATTTGAAAAGGTGCCAGTATTTACAAAGGCATCAATGTTTGACAAAAGTGTCAAAATGTCCAAACAAAGGCACCACTATACAAATTTTTGTTTACTCTAACAAACACGTTGTGATATGAAAAATAATTGATGTATAAACAAAGGAACCACTTTAATGAAAATAGAAATATTAGTTTTCACAAAAGCACCACACTTTTGAGACAAATGAGTTGATCTATTAGAGTAACTTTAAAATGTGAGTTGACCTAGTTGTTTGATGTTTTTATTTTGAAAAAGTAGAGTATATAGCATGTAGAACTGGCTCAATTAGGTGATTAGATGTTTTTCACATGTCCTTCCATAAGGCCACACTAAAGAGTATCACAAGGTCTTCACATGAAAACATGTCATGAAGTACAACCTATTTAGTAGTCATTACAAGGATTATACAACTATAGTAGGCTCACCACACTTGCATGTTAATCAGAATCAAAAGAGTGGGTAAATAGGTATGATAAGGTCATGGACCACCTTAACACCCCTCAACTTGAGAGGATCAGATCCAAAGAAGACACCTTATCACCTCAACCAAGGATCAAAAATGGTGAGTAATTTCTCGTGATGATGTTTTCATGATGCACCACAATAAAGAATGTTTGATAGGTCTTATAGGCTTCTAAAATAGATTGGTTCTTAGTGGGTGGAACATTAATTAACATCGCTAGCTACATAGAAATATCGAGATCTACAATTACCTTGGTTCCCTAGTGAAAGTCTAGTATGCTACATGTGTGGATCAAACTAGAGTTGTCGCTCTCATCTAATTTCTACAGCACGGGATGGAAAACATTGCTTGAGGTCAATACCTTGGGTTCTCAATAAAGATGTATCCCAAGGTAGGCCTCCTACTTAAAAGAAAAAAGGGGAGGATTCACGTTGTTATTTCTCATCACCCAAGATTAGACTAGGTGTAATAACCCATTCCAAATATTACTTAATTATATTATTGTAAATGACATTATGAATATGTAATTTTAAAAAGACATAACTAAGCAGCTATTTTCAATCATAGCAACACATGTCTAATTAAAATATGAACCATAATATATATTCATTTCCAAATTTCAATTACATTACCCAAGTTGACTTGGCTCATAGGGCCTCAAAGTCAATATAATATACAAATTTTACATTAATGTTACATCATAATCTTTTGATAACTTGAACACATCCAAGTTTTCCTTTAGACACTTTCCTCCACTGGTGGACGAGAACATGGATGAAGTGCTTTACCGCCCAACCACAAATCTTACGCTTCCCCGTAATTCTTCCTACTTGAAGAATACTTGACCCTGCAAGGAAATTTTATCAAGAGAACAATCTACAATGTGGAATCTGTTGAGGGCCCAAACATCAACATGCATCTATCTATGATTAGAAAAATGCAATATCTATTCTAGGAATGGTAGAGAGTGTTATCACAAAGTCTATACATACATAATGGGCTAATTTCTTGGCCAAGCATAAAAATTTAGTTGCAACAACAAAAGATAGGTTTTAGATAAAGCAAACACCTATACTCTCTCTACTCCATTTCGGCACCCATCCCAGAAGGTAACTTTCAACAACATAATTCATTCCTTAGCAACTATCTACCCTCTAGAAGAATCTACCCTAAGGTGATCTATTCTACTTAGGTGTTACTATTCTACTAATAAAAGAGAATATTCTTGTACACACATATATATGGAAAATAAATTCAATCTACTTAATTCCTCAACTTAAATAAATCAAAAAGATAATTCAAATGGAGTTGTTCAATACATTATCCATTCAATTCATGCACATATCATAAGTTTTCATTCAACGTAATTAAGTATTCATTAAAAATGAATTAAATAAGTAACAAAAGAAGGTATGTCACAACTATGTGTATATACGTAGACGAAGGTCTATGTGCATCCACATATATATGCCAACTTAATTTATTAAATTTGTGCATACATTCTGAAATAAAAACCATTATAATAGTTTACTTCATTCAAAATAATGCTACAGATTGTCACATCGTCTGATAGTAATACAAGATGTAAATTGTCTTTCTCAAAGAAAGAAGAATATTTTTGTTTAATCATTTTCCACATACTGATGTGTTGTTTGTATCATAACAATTTTTTTTGCAAAAGTTTACAAGTTACTAAGCTAATATGTCTCATTAAAAGTTTCAAGTTATCCAATTTATCATGTAAACAATCAATGTTCTATCATTCTGGATATGTAATTATCTAAACAGTACTAGTATCTTTTTTGTACAAAACAAGGAATCAAACAAATTGCTTGTCATTTCTAATCACATATAAATTGAAACATTTATTTTACTATTTCGAGTTAAGAAAGACCTGTGTTTCTATTAGTGTCTATTATGGATGTAAGTTCAAGCTACTATAATTTTAAAAATGACTAATAGTCGAACGACTATTTGGTTTTATCACAAACATTATCATTAGTTGAACCCTGAAGAATGTCGATTATCAATGGCTTGTATTACTCGACAGCTAGCTGATAAGACTCATTCATAGAGATCATTATATGGAACAATTCAAGCATCTTTCAAGGGAAAAATATGTGCATGCAACATGAACTAGTGAAAACAACATTACAAGCATCTTATGTATGCATAAAATGGTATATTGTAAATTGATATACTAATGGTATACTATGAGCATAAAATAGAATACTGTAAATAAAAGGGGATCATTCTGATGAATGATTAATTCTATGAATAATTTTTTTACTATAAATTGATCTTAAAGATCGATCCAATCATAAGAAAATGGAACAAAATAATCACTTTGTCATTGTTTGCAGTGAACGAGGTGACATGCTCAAATAACAACGACATCTAATTAACCATGAAATTATTTTTGATAAGATAAGAAAAATTTATAGGGCGTTGTACCCTTTACACAATGAGCCTCAAGGGCCAAAAAAGATCAAGTCCATTGAAACATAACAAAAACCACCAAAACAAAATACAGTAACAGCAAACAAACAGCCGACAAAAAAATGACCCAACAGACAAGACACAACAATAGCAGACTAGCTAGCATTCTCCCAATTTTGAGAGAGGAGGAAACCAAAATCCTCCCCAACCTATTTGGGGCCTTCCTCCATAGCCTTCTTATCCATTTCATCCTTAAGCATAGTATAGAGGGTGCCAACCGCATGGTGAACCATCTTGACAGTGAACCAAGCCAGACAAGGTCAAACTTCTTCTCAAGCTTTTCCACCCACTCCAATAGCATGTGATGATCCTCCCCTTTGTCCATAATCTTCAAGATGTCTTCATGATCCATAGCCTAAGGGTCAGAGGACTAGGAAGTTGAATTCTCCTTTAGCATTTTTTTGAGGTCGGAAAAGTGGCTAGGACCTTCAACAAATTCCTCTTCCTCTCCCTTTGTGCCTTCCTCATTCTTATTGCCCTTGCTAGCAGACTACTCCTCACTAATAGAAATTTCATTAATGTACACTTTCTTGCTATTTTTTGCTAGCCTTCCAGATCTCCTAATTCTAGTATTTTCAACCCCAGTCTCCACCGTAGCAACAACCATAGTATCCCCCTTGGAGTCTCTTCCCATTGCATTCTTCCCCTTGTTGTTAGTGTCTAGTGGCTCCACAAGACCTTTCCTTTCTTCTTTCACTTTTTTCTTAGCTATAGGTTTTTTGCAAGTCTTGCTAGGGGAAGAATTAAGCTCATAAAGACCAATTGCATCATTTGACTGGGTAAGCCCCAATGTCCCCTTTTTCTTTTTGGTGGATGGTTTAGGCTTTAGGGGTTTTAGTATTCCCCAGAGGGGTTTTCCTTTTGGGACCCTTAGACTCAGCCAGAGAGATTTTGGTCTGAACAGGGGCTCGACTTCCTCAATATGGATAGCAGAGATGGTTTTGGGTGGGAAAAGTGCGAGGTGAAAATGATAAAGCCTCAAGATGAGGCCTTGGTGAAGTGGCGAGGGAGGAGAATCCTTAGGGTTTTGTGCAGTTGTGTCTAAGCATTTCTCAATGGAAATTTATAAATAAGTGAGTAAGAAAAATGAGAAGCTTAATAGCATTTTATGGTGGAGATGATTTAAAAGAGGCAAATGATAATAATAGAAAGTTTTGTATCTACCCTCTAAAGTGACATACTTCATGAGAGCGAGATAGACCTAGTCCCACGACTACGAGAGCTTCTCTTTCAAAACTAGACTAGGAGCAGAAAGGTTTTTTGTTTCCTTTAAAGAAGAAATTAAGGTTTTCATTGTCCTGAGCCTTGGTGTGCTTAGGGTACTTCTTCCTGGTACAAGAGATCCCTACCACCTAAGCAATCACCTCCTCATTGACCTCAAAGGAAATACCACCGATGGTAACCCTTCTTTCTTTTTGGGAGCTCGTGAATTGTGTTGACATCCTCGAATCATGGCCAACCAAGAATTCCATTAGTGGTGCCAGCCCTCCTTTGACACAAATGTTCCAAACCAGTGGGTCCTTGTAGAATTCCCCGTAATTGTCCAACTTCATCCTCACCCTATCACCACCCATTTCATGACTCTGCACACTACAAAACTAGGAAACCTGTGAGAGAAAAAGATTAGAATTTTTTTTTAAGTGATAGGTCGCACAAACACCTCTTCTTTAAGCCAACCAAGAAGGCTCTCAAAAATCAAGACAGTATGCAGGACACACGCTTTAGGAGTTAAATCCAAAAAGGAAATCTATGTGGGCCCATTAATGAAAATATTTAAACACCTGCGGCCAAGTTTGCAAAAAATGATGACATAGGAAGGTTTTCCTTCCATGTTGCCATTACACAAGTACCAATGATGGTTGGATGTGGGGCCAAATTTAGCCTTCCCTAAATATTTTCCTTTTATCATTAGAAACTTTTTAGCAGAGTTGATAAGACAAAGCAAGAGCTTCACATCATAATTATTAGTCACATCAAATTTGAATTTAGAAATCTGTAAGGATATGCAAAGGCTGAGACAAGACTACAATAAAGATTGTGTAAGGCCTCACCCAACTTACCTGTTACCCCATTGTACTTCCCATTACTCCCCATAATTAGGTTTGTAACTCCTATCTCCATCCCATTATTCAAAATTTTCCACGTAGTTAACACCTCAACATTCATCTTTGTCCACATCACCCAAAAAGCATATATGTGGACCACCTAGAAAGCCATGACAACCATAGATTTAATTATCATCATTATAAATAAATTTTCCCTACTCCTTGAGGATGATACCTTTTATTCTCAGTGGTAAGTTCCCCATATTCCTCCAGCACTTAGAATCTTTCCAATGGGAGCCGAGATTAGCCAAGGCATTAGTAATTTTGATTACCCTCCCTGTAAATGTGAGTAACAATATTCATATCCAGTTTTGACACTAAATTATTTATGTATAACAAGATATCCCCAATACTCCATCCTAATAATCTACCCAAATTAATAGAGACAACCACCAACTTAGAATCCCCTTCTATGTGTAATTTCTTTATCCCCATAGTAACCGCTAACTAGATGCCCTTTAGTAGTGCCCTAGCTTCTGCAGTCATGGAGGTCTAAATCCCTATACCCCCCAAGTAACCCACCACAAAGTTGCCCCTGCAGTCCCTGATAATACCCCCTATTCTTGCCCTGCCCAAGTTTCCTTTGGTAGCACCATCAAAATTGAGTTTATTCCATCCACGATCCAAGGGTTCCAAATAGTGTCCCATGTAGCCTGGGACTGAGAGTTATCAAAGGAGTTGACCTCAAGATTTTGGTTCCAAGCTTTAGCCATTTTAATCTCCCATCCAGTAGGAGATTTTTCTAAGGTTTTCCCATTGAAAATTGAAATATTTTCAAAAAATAGCCTTAGCCCTATACCAAAAACCTCCTTAGGACTCATCTCCATATTCTTGAATATCTGATTGTTTCTCTCTTTCCATAAGCACTAACAGATGATGGGGGGGACTTCGTTCCAAATATCTCTAGGTAAGGGGTGATGGAAGGGGCTAGAATAGCTCAAGATAAAGGATTTGATGCCTTTACACATAGTCTAGTGAGTACCCAATCTCTCCAATGCGAGCTCCTAGACACTAGCAGCAAATGGGCAGTGTAGAAGTAAGTGATTCATAGATTCTTCATTGCATTTTCACATCAAACACCTATTATGGATCTGAAATCCCCTTTTCCTCAGGTTATCCTAGGTAAGGATCCTATTATGGTAGGTTTTCCACCAGAAAAAGTTTATTTTTGGAATCATGTGCCTATTCCAAACCTGTTTCCAAGGTTTGTGCTAAATACCCTGAAACAATAATAGATTGTTAGTCATTTTGACTATGAGATTGCCCTACCTATCATTAGTCCAGTAGAATTCATCCTCCATGTTGGATAAAGATAATCTAGTAAGGGAGAGTAAGTCCTGCAAAAAAAATTCCAGAGTTAACAAATCAAGGGACAAAGGATAGTCGAGAAGTAGATCTTTCCACCTCCTAGCCCCCAATTGATCGAGAAGGTAGTCACCAATGTACATTCTGAAGAAAATTTGTGTCAGTCTCATAAGATTCCTAGAGTCAGAGTATGAAAGGTGGGTGTCTAACAACCAAGGGTCTTCCCAGAACCTTATGTTAATACCGTTTCCAAGCTTCCATTTCATCTCGTTCATGAGCAACCCCTACATTATGCAAATATTCTTCCATGCCAGAGATCTAAGGGGTGATAATTAAAGAGGCGCTTAATCATAGGTATATTGTGAAGATACTTAGCATTCATAATCTTGCAGCAGTCCTTTTTATTACTCAAATGGTCCCAACCAACCTTAGTAAGTAAGGCCTTGTTGGTGCATAGGATGTTCCTGATTCCAAGCCCAGCACAAGATTTAGGCTTACAGACTTTGTCCCAACTAACCAAAGCAACCTTTTTATTTTCCTTAATCCTGGAGCATAAAAAGTTCCTTTGAATTTTTTCCAACTTCTCAGCAATATATTTGGGGATATTAAAGATACAGAGGAAGTATATAGGGATCCCTTCAAGGGAAACATATAGGAGTTGCAGTTTTCCAGCATGACTTAGAATGGAGCCTTTCCACCCTACCAATTTCCTTTGAATCTAGTGGCGCCTTCAAATTTTGGTAATTTGAAGTGCCCATATTGAAAAATTTTCCTTTGCACACTCAGAAGTGCACCTGAAAAATCTGCCTAAGTGGCCTACTTTGGAGGGTCATAATTTAGATCCATTTAATTTAAGTGCTAAACCCCTTGGTGGACACACTCATGTGACATATGTGAACGTACATGTCATTTTTCAGATTCCCATGATGAGTTTTGACAGTTTTTGAAAAGCAAAGCTAGAGGATTTTGGCATTGTTTTGTTGTTTGTGAACTCTTAGTTCTGTGAAGTGACCTCCTGTTCAAGCTTTTATTTCACAATTGGATGATTTTCATAATGAAAGGATTGTTTCTCTCCATTCTCCCCACATTCATATGCTCCCATGTCCAGTTTCAAAGCCTCATGATCTGATTTGTCATTTTTTTTAGATCAAAAGCAAATGTAGTTTGTGTTGTTTTTTACATCTGAATTCCCAAAAATGTTTCAAGGTGTTCCACTTTGACCCCTAATATCTCGTGAAGAATAATGACTGAAGTAAATCCCTCTTGTGAACATTCTCATTGGACCTAAATTACCTTTTTCTTCCATTGGCATCCTCCCAGGAGTTGATTTGGATTTTTTTCAAGAAGGTGATTAGGTGGGTTTTAATTGGTTTTGAATAGGTGCAATTGCAGAAAAGTTTTACTGTGCAACTTTGACATTGAATAACTCTCACCTTGTGATCTTTTTTGTGAAGCCATTTGTTGCACTGAATCCTTGGTTCAAATTTTTGCATTTCTATGATTTTTTATGGCTTCGGGAGATTATTTGACTGGTTTTCAGGGACGATCCCAGAGCCCAGTTGACCTGTTTGGCTCATTGTTCAAACATGCCAGAAAGCATATTTTAATGAAAATCCACTTCAAATTTTCTCCCCATATGCATTTAGAGGAAGCCTTAAGTCAATTCAGGATGAAACTTGTTTGAAAATGAAAAAAAAATTAGTTGGTCCCACATGGGGACCCGTCATGCTTTGCCTAGTTATAAGTGTTGCATTGCAGGTTGTTGGAGGACATTTTGGTTATGAAAGGCATGAATTTCAAAGCACTTTTCCATCAATGGGTTTTCATTTTTCATCACAAGCTTCTTCCATCTATCTATTGAAGATGGTGTTTCACTTGAGTTCCCATGGGATGAAGTCACAACACTATTTAATCTTGCTTAGTTGTTTGAACATCTACATGATACTGAAAGCAAATGTTTTATACATTGCTAATACTGTTTGAGTTTTCTAAGCATATGGATGCATATCATTGTCTTGTAGCTAGGGAAATATTTTTATGAGATCCAATTCAGCTTGGAACTTATTGGCATGCATTTGAGAAGGATAAAGAGCTTGTCAAACTCTTTATGTATGTTTGGAAAAATGGAATGTAAAATTGATGAATGGAAACGAGTATGAAAGCCATTGAAAGCACACTAATGTCATGTAGGAATACTACATTTGGATTTTCATTTCCTACACATGTTCCTATTGATAATGAACCTTTGTATTCTCAATTTCCTTTTTCCTTGAATTTTAGAGGACATTGAGCGGGAGCATTTTGGAGACAGTTTGGAATGAGTTTTGGCAATGAAAAATCAAAATCCTCCATCTTGCAAGTGGAAATTTTTAACTAAGAGAAGAAACATGAGGGTGTTGCTCTGAAGAAGTCTCCATTTGAAGTAGGCACTCATTAGGAAGATGTAGTTTAACCTTCAACTAACATGAAACAAGTCATTCTACCAATGACTAATAGTAACCGTTCAGGGAACAAATCTTAAAGATTTTCCATTACAGTTTGAAGTGCGTTAGGATTTGGATATTTGGGTAAACTGTCAAGTGATTTTTGGCCACTATTCAGAGGATGAATCTAATATAGCAAAGGGAGATTCTTTTACATAGGAAATACCATATCCTCTCTCATCTAGTTAGCACCCCTAGATGAATTTGCAAAGAATGAATGTTTCATAGTTGGCATAAGCTTTTATTTCTCACTGTCGCTGGGAGCAAAGCCCTTCTTAGTATTTTTATTCACAAAGACTAAAGATATCCTTATCATTGCCTCCTACTTTGGGTGATGAATGAATTTTTGGATGGTTCAAAGCAGTGGAAACCCTATCGTGTGATCTGTGTGCGGGGAATTTTTTGTAAGCTCCAACAGTGAAATGAATCAAAATTTCTTGAAGAATTTGGTGCCACCATAGTCTAGAATAGGAAATAGACAAATGAATTTGAGCAAGAGAAATAATTTAAGATTCCCAAGGTGAATCAAAGGTGTGGGATTCTTGTGGTTATTCTTTCACTTGAGGAATCGGGATTATCTTGCAATTATGCACAACAGAAACGAAGAATCCATATCACACCATCACAGCATAGATAATAGAGGGGCTTTGTTAGAGTTTTTGTGAAAAGAAGGATGGTTCCATGAACGCAACAAGGAGAACCATCGAATTAGCATGGAATGAATTGGCTACAAGGGATTATTGTGTGGACATCCATCAAGGCACAGTGTGTGAGGTTTTTGCTTGCATTAAAGATGTATCAAAATTGTTTGAGGAAATTTTATTTTGTCACCACCCCCCAATTCCATCTAGTTCGAGCACATGGCAGCATGTGTTCGTAGTGAAAACGTAACCAATTTTTTTAAGGAAAACTTGTTGGAGTCGCCATTTTCAAGGAGGTGTAGCACTATTAAAGTTAGGGCACAAAAATGCAAATCAACGGCAAAAAAAAATGGAGAGATGCAACCAAATTGCCAGCGTTGATCACTCATCGCGAGTTGTAAAAAAAATTATTCATTACATTAGCGATGGGTGATACCATGTGCCTCCCATCACCCATCGCGGGAATTGTTTCCATTCTCCCACTCCGAGTGATGTGCAATATGAGAGGAGATGGCTTTGGTGGGCCCCAAAACACTAAAGTTTTTAATGTTTTAATATTGCCCAGTAAATATTTCTAAAAGGCCCGATATAAGTCATTCAAAGGTCTTCAATTTTTAAGAATAAATTTTTAAATGTAAGGTAAAATGTGAAAAGCACGGGTAAAGCCTTATTAAGCCTGAAAAAAATTTAAAAGGGGTTTTCACTTTTTGTGAAGTAAAAATCAAGGAACTTATGGGAAATGTTTTAAATGAAATATTTAAAACTTTATGGGCACCAGTGAAAATAAAAAGGTAAAGATACCCATTATAAAGGTGGAATAATTATATTTGCTAGGAGGAAATGTAGTATTCTGCAGCAAGACATAAGGGAAAAATGAAAGATATTTCATAGGCAATATAAAATCATTTTCAACTGCAAAGGACAAAGTAAAATATTTTACAAGGGAACTGAATTTTTGTTGTAGGGTAAATGGAGATAAAGGGTTTTTCACGGGCAGGTGATTTTTTTGTTGAAGAAATAAAGAGAATGTTGAGGAAAAAATTCAGATGCAAAGTTGTTACTACAAGGGAAGAGAGAAGAGAGAGGCTTTTTCCTATTAAAGATCAAATGGAGATCAAGTTGCCAGTTGCCAACTGTGGATGTGTTTTGGGGTTGTTTCTTCTTCTTTATCTTCTTATTCTCTTCTCATTGTAAGGGGTTCCTTTTTCTAAAAAATATGCAAGGCAGGAAGAAGCTCTGGGTGAATTATAACTATTAGTCATTAATTTGAGATCTTGCTATGTTCTAAATTGAGCTTCATGAATTTTTTATTTTTTTGTGACTGTCTCCATGGGTGAGATGTAATACTCTTTTGAATTCAATAATCAAAGATTATCTAGTTTTTTTATGCACATTTTTTGCATTTGAGTTGCAATTGTTATTGCTTTCTATTCAGAGAATGATGTAATTACTTTAATGAAGGTCAACTGCATTTTTTATTTCCTTTGTTCAAAGAATGGAGTAATTGCTTCAACAAATGTAATAGGTGTGTTATGTTTCCAGGTGGATTTCTAAGAATGGTCATATGATAAAGCTTCAGTGGTCTTATTATCATAATGTGATAACATTTCTCAAAGATCTTCAAAACATGTTCAACATTGCAAGATGAAATTTTGGTTATATCACTCCATAGCCCTTCTCTTGGCACTGGTCAATCCTTGTGCATCTTTTGTTTTTTGTTTGGTCCTGAATCTTAAAATCAATTCAAACCTTTCAATTATGTTTTATGAGTATTTATATCTACCATGTTCTCCATGTTGATTAATGAAATTCACCCAATGTCTTAGCCAATGTTGAGTGATATTTTATGTTCCTTAGCATATTCTTGTGAGAGCATCATTTTTTAAGAAATACCCTATTAAGTGTGTGTTTAAATCTTTAGTTGTTGCTAAAGGGTCACCCCCTACGTCCTAAAAAGCCTGAAGTGCAAGGGAAATGTGTTTCAATCTCATTTCCTGTCAGTTGAAAAAATCCTACACTAGGTCTTAACATGAAGTGTGGCTTATGTCTAGGATTTAGTGGATCTGTCGATTTGGGACACCAATAGAATAGCGACTCTACTGGGGAGTATTGTGAATCTCCAGTTGCAGACTGTTTTATCACAGAGTCAAGAATTTGGTGAATTTGAACATCTAGTTAATATTGAGAAGTTTTCAAACCTGGAAGTGATTTTGTTGTAGTAGATTTCAAATAATGTATGTGTGACTCTACTATTGGAGAAAACTCAAAAAGAGATTCATCCTTGAAGTAGCTTCATATTTCTTGAAGCTCAGTTCTCTTTGAAGAGAGGTGGTGACTCTGTCAAAAGAACCTAATGAAGATGTGAATAAAGTTTCAGATCTATGAATATTTCTAGTTGGGAAGACTAATTAGCAACAACTACAACATATCTAGGTATTTCTCATTTTCTAGTTTTCAAGAAAGATAAATATGTATATGAAAACCACATTTGAATTCCTAGAAAACTTTGGTTCCCTTATTTAGTGAAATTGAGCACTACAATCAAGGAATGTTGAGTATTAAATAGTTGTAGAGGAAATAGATTTTACTTGCAAATATGTATTGTTATCCTAGTTCTCCCTCTACAACTTGTAATATCATTCCTAGAACACAGTCATGTCCTCAAGGAAAGTGTTTGCTAGTGAAAGACACAACCCTTTAGATTTCAGTAAAATCTAAGGTTACCCACATTTTTTCCCAAGAAGGATTAATGAATATTTGCCTAAGTTTAGAGGTGATTTTGAAGAATCAGCATCAAGACATGTACAGTGTTTCATTGATTTGATGGAAGATTTTCAGAATGAAGAAGAAGATGTTATCATGAAATTTTTTGTAAGAACTTTAGAAGGTATGGTTGAAGGTTGGTTTACTTGCTTGCCAATGCATTCCATAGATTCATGGCATGAGCTTAGAATGTGTTTCCTTGATTATTTTAAAGAAGAAACAATAGTGAATGATGAATGCTTATCTGAAGAAAGAAATCTACATACTCAAGAAGAATTTGAAGAGAAAACTGAAAACAAGGTTGAATCCATATCATATATTGATGCATTATGTGATATATGGAAAGATTTGAAGATGAATCCCCCTATGACTTTCATGATAGATTCATGACATTTTTGCTTGATATACTAGAATAAAAAAGGACTGATGAGTCATTTTGCATCAACTTGTTATGTGTAAATTGTGAGCCAAGTTTGAGTGATACACTGGCTGATTTGAAGCCCCCTAACCTTGAATGTTTATATCAATGGCTTTCAGTAATTGAGGAGAATGATAGCGCATCATGTAGAGATAAGGATGTTGTTTTGGAATAACCTACAAAAGAAATATATCCAGAAGAATATTGCAGCCATAATGATGAAAGATGTGATGAGATAAATGAAACATGTGAAGTATCTTCTATTTGCTCTAAAAATACATAAATAGAAAGCAATTTTTTGTAGCAAATGAAGGTTGCAATGACGCAGATGACACTGAAAGTATTTTCTCCTCTATGGACCTTGAGTATACAGTTGAAGATCATGTTCATTCTGATGTTTCAAGTCCTCTTGATGAGAACAATGGTGTTTTAGATGGGAGTTTGCAACTATTTGAAAAGCATCTTTGTATGGGTGATCAAGAGGACTTCAACTCTACTTGCAGCCCTAGTAACTATGATTCCTTTCCAGAGGAGGAGGTGGAATTAATCCCCTTGAGTGAAAAGTATTCTAATGAAGATGATGACAATACTATTGAAGGCTCACGAGGACAAGATGACGATGGATATGAACTAAATACCTTGTTTGAAGAGGATATTTGTAATCAGCAATATTGTGATACACTTGGTTATACCAATCTTCTAAGTGTGTGTAGAATTGATGAAAGCTTTCATGATGAGACAAAAGAGCCTACAGATTTGAAGAATGCTTCTGAGAATGTCAGTATATCAGCTGTGAATGATAAAGTTTGAAATGATTTTCAATTAGAGACATCATCTATAAGTAGCTACAATGAAGAAACAAATGATTATTTTCACTTTGAAAATGAGGACTGTGACACTACTAATTTTTGCAGCAATATGAACAAAGAGAAGGATATGCATGCAGGAGATGTACTGAAAGAATCAGTTCAAGTAGTTGATAATGATGAACAAGGAACTCTTGTTTTATTTGATGTTTTACCTTCTTCTATTCCTTTTTCTACCTTTGAATCCATCACTGAATGTTTGCATGAGGAAATAATTGATGTATATGTATATGAAAGTGAAAATGTAGAGATAAACATTGGTATAGCTAGAGTTGAAATCGATGTTTCAAAAGGGTTGCCTGTTGAAGCTTTACTTAAATTTTCTAAAGGTTCTTGGGTCCAATCTTTGGATTATGAAGGGATTCCCTTCCAATGTAGAAGATGTTTCAAAACTAGACATGCTATTGCACAATGTGGATTTGAGAAAAAAGCAAAGATAGCTACTTGGTGGAAAGGTGCTTCTCAACAACATTATACGGTTGAGAAGAAAGCTGATCAAAATAGGATTTTTTCTGAGGTGGTTTCTTTTGAATCATAGGGTCTTGGGATGCCCCCTCCAGACGTCTCAAATGGTGGGGTTGCTAAGGCTACCCCTAATGAGCAAGCAACTAGGTCTTAGGCTGCCATTTCTGGTGATAGTGCTTTAGCTTCCATATCTAGCAGCTTTTCAAATAAATTTTTGTCTACACAAAGGAATAAAGATGAAACCCCTAAGAATTTGGTTGTAGGCATTCATATTCAAGAAAATTGTGAGCTAGCATGAGATGGTAAGGCTATGCAAATGGAAGAAGGATGGATCATTGTTAAGGGAAAGAAAGCTAAATCCTCTAGGCCTTCTTTTGACATGAATCTTCATTCCATCAACAGTGATTCTAAATGTAAATCTTGATGAATCTTGTTTGGGAGTTGGTTTTTGGTTGGCTACAGGTTGTCCTTTCTATAGCCTTGTTTTTTATTGTAAAGGGTTTTCGGTCCCTTCAAAACCTATTTTTACTTGAATCAAAAACATTGGTATGGCTAGTGACAGTTTTCACGATAAGTTTACACATGAACAACATGATTGCGTATATCATATAGATGGATATGAGGACCTTTTTTCTGGATTTTCAATTTATAGTTCTTCTCATGAGTAGTATATTTCAGATTTTCATATTAGAGCAGTAGGAGATGATGTTGATTTTGATACTCTTTGCAATAGTGAATATGTCTTTAACACTCACTATGATGAATTTGTTGCAAATGAAAGTTTTCATGAACCTGTACTTGAAGCTTTCTGTCATGATAACATATTGAATGTTGATAATCTTGTTTTTGAACCTAAAATGGAAAACATTATGTGTAATTGGGATGCTAACATTTCTTCAAAATGCCATGATTTGAATGAGGGTGAAAATACTTTGGGTGTTGATAAATCTGATTTTCAAAGTCTTAAAACACATGATAATGTGTTTGGGTTGTGTTGTTGGGATGATGATAAACTGACTTGTGATTCTATTGGAACCTTCAAATTTTGGAAAATTTTGAAGGTGCCATGCTGAAAATTTTGATACAACAATCAGAAACTCAGTTAAAAAATTTGCTTAAGTGGCTCACATTGAAAAATCACAAAATGAAATCAGTGCAATTTCAAGAAAAATCACATTGCAGATGTGTTTATCTACCACATATGAGTGTGCACGCCAGTTTTCTATTTCATACAATCTGATTTGACAAAGTATGAAAGCAACAAGTTGAAGGGTGTTTGAGAAAATCTATTGTCAATATAGTGAAAATTTTGTTAAAATGGTCAACTTTGAGGGTAAATATTAAGAAAATGGATGATGATCATCACAAAATGGTCAGTTCCTTTGATTCTTTACACCAAAGTCTACATCCATGCCAATTTTCAAGGCGTTTGGACATCATTTGATATTTTTTCAAAGTCAATTCCAAATGGATTTTACCTAGTTTTGAACTCTACATTTTCAGGACAGCTGCAAAAGGCTCAACTTTGACACCCCATATTTTGCAAAGGAAGAAGCTCCGACAAAAACCATTGTACACACATGTTCATGGATCCTAAATAAACTAATCTACAAAGTTATAGCCTCCTAGGATAAAGTATGGTATTTTTTTGAAAAGGCAAGTTGGTGGTTTTCAATTGAGCTGGGCAGGTGCAATTTTTAGAAAGTGTTAAATGGGAAACTTTGAGCGTTAACAGTTTTAATTCTGGATCATTTCCTGCCAAATCATCTGGAAAATATTTTCTCCTACCATAGCTCAACATATTTGTGCATTTTCAGGGTTTTTCGAGATCATTTGATTAGTTTCCAAAAATTATTTTGGAGGCTACTTAATCTATTTTTGTCATATTACAAAGTGTTAAAAAGAAAAAGTTTGACAAGTGCGCACTTCAATTCAAGGTGTCCTTTAAATATCATGGGAGATGAAATCATTTAATGAATTTATTTTTACTGAGATAGCATCAACTTGAATCAAGCACTTACAGTCATGGAGGTCATAAATATCAAATGTCATTTTAAGGCTGCTCAAGATAATCAATTTAAGAAGGAAATGCATTTTGGAGACTATGATTACTGTTGGGTCACAGGGAATCTCTTCACTTTTCATAGGAACATATCATATAAGAAGGGGCACCATTTTTGCTATCAAAAATGAAGTCTTTATCAAATGGAGGAACTATTTCTTCGAGCAATGATTGCTTCAACAAAAAAGTATTTGTCTTTTGCACAAAATATGGAACTAATACAAGACATAGATCAGAGAATTCCCTTTCATGTGCCTCTTGCTACAGATCTCTCAGAAGTGGAAGAGAATAGAATATTGGTAGAGGAGGATTTAAGGAAATGCAGGGTTATGAGCATTTGAGACTGGTATACCTTTTTCATAGAGAAGAATCATAATATGAAAATTTTTGGATTCTACCATAGTGGTATCTCATTCCATCATGGTCTGAGCCTACTATAAATACAAGATGAAAGTATTAAATGAAAAAATTACAAAGAGATACCTTACATAATTCTTTAGAGACCATTGCATTTGGCATTAAGATCACTAGAAGCAATGAGAACGATTATCATTTGAAGAAATACTAATAGCTTCTTGTGAAAAATTCTTGAAAGTGGTCAGGATCAATGAATAAAGGGATGAAGATTAGCAAGATAGAGGAATACATTTCCAAAATAACTCTAGAAAAGGTAGTACACAATGTCGATGCCTTTTCAAAATCCATCCAACAATGTTGAAGTCCAAGAATTAAGGTGCGCAATTAAAAGAATCTAAGGAAGATCAATTCAATGAGTTGTTGAGGACGACTATGATTGAAGGTTTTAACTAGCGAACTAAGGGAATAAAAATGTTATTGAACCTCCCAAAGCATCCAGAACTATTTGAGAGTCATGAGGTTGTGCACAAAAGGAGATTTGTTGAAATGATTCAATAAATAGGACTGGCAGACACCAAATTTCTCCATGTTCAAGTTTTGAAATAGGGTATGGGCATCTGTCAAAACAAGATAAAAAGGTAGGTTTTATCAAAGACCAAATATACATATGGAGCATGATATGCGGAAGAAAGGTAAGATACTACAAAAGTACATAATTCACCCGTGCATGGAGAAGAATTCATTCGTGGAACTGTTGAAGTCACCATTGATCTACACAAAAATTTATTTCGGTGTGGAACACAAAGTAGATGATGAGATGAAGTGATGAAGAAAATTTATTGGAAACTATAAAGTTTTAGTATCGAGTAAAAAAATGAAATCTCAGTCTAGCTGACATGAGAAAATCAAGTGATTCTACAGCACAAGGGAGAAACACAGATTGATTTTAGTGAAAGGAAATTATGCCAGCTACAAGAGTCGAATCTGAAAACATCTAAAAGAGATGTCATCTCATGGAACATTATATTCCATCAATGGAGGATATGTGTAAAATGGATCTCGAACAAAGCTCTAAAGAACCCTCAAGTATGTGGCAGGTGTAAAAACAAATTCCACAACCATTCCCAACATCCTACTACCTATGCTATGAAGGAATGGTGTGTGTAATACACTAACTCCATGCCATGGAAGAATACCAAAGGATTCAATATGTAGCAATGAACATAAGAGAAAATCCCTAAATGCATCGGTGAGAGAATGAGGATCGGAGTGAAATTTTTAAGTCATGTCGAGTGTGTTTGTCATGTCGATGGAGATTTCATTAGGGAGACATATTACTATCAAAAGAAAAAAAATATGTCTCTTCGATGATGCATGTCTAGCCAAAAGTTTGGAGGTGGGGAAAAATAATTAAAATAAATGGTATGGATACAATCTAGGTAAGATTAAAAAGATTTAAATATTACATTGTTGGAGTAATAAGGTGAATAAGGGTGAAGATATGGTGGTAGAGTATTTTTTATGAGGTAAAATATTTTAACCAAGATGTGAATTATTGTCACCAAAGGGAGTTATAAGATGGATGTTTATTTTACCCACAAAATGCATAAAAGGTAAAAAATTATAAAGTGTTTGAATGGAAAATGGAAGTTTTTCATCAACAGGATTAAAAGGATGAATAATTATTTTACCCGAGGGAATAAATTTGGTGAAAATTTTCAATCAAACAAGATATAAACAGGAGATTTTCCAGCAAAGGGATTAATATTAATGAAGACTATCAAAGAAAACATAAATATGAAGATTAAAATATTTAATTTTCCAAAAGGAAACTAATTAAATATTTTATTTTTCCAAAAAATAACTAAACGAAGAGTTACACCAGACGGATGTTGAGAAGAGTTGCAACCCTAAAAAGAGCAATGTATATATGTGAGATAAAATTGTATCATAAAAAAGATTAGAATGAGGAGGTTAGGTAGGAAATATACAGAAAATACTTTTAAAATGTTTTATACAGTGAAGACCATGATGCATTTATAAATTTTGAGGAAGTCAATGAAGATATCTGATTTTGCGACCTAATCTTGGTATCAACTATTTGTTGGAATTATTTCATTATTCAGTTGTCTCCACTTTAATGCTTGTTTGTTATTTAAATTGATATATCAAGTATATATTCAGTTTATCAATGCACATTTGTTGTCTTTGTATGATATGATTAATTGGTTCTTTCAAGTAAACATTAAATCCTTCTAGTCAATAATAGTAATGTGGAAGTGTTAATTGGATCAATAAGAAGAGCCATATAATTAGGGTTGCCAATATGTCTCCAATAGAGTTTTTAAACCATTTACCTACATGTTTATACAGGTTATAAACCCATATTAGTGTGCCAAGCAGTTAGAGTTATTGCCATTACAGGTCACATTTTCTAGGTCTTCATTGGACTCCATTTACCCAACAAGGCACTGGTCTCATACATTTCATCATTTAGTTTCATCCATTTTATTTTTCATATCTATTAATTGAACATATCCATAAACTTCATAATTTGATATTGCTTATACAATCTACACCAAATATGTCTACATCTCTCCACTTCCAATTGTCATCGTGGATAGATTTCCAAAATAGTAAACACATCACCTAAATTTGCTCATCCATATAGGTATACCCACCTAGGTCTGGTAGAACCTAGAGAGAAGAAGGTTCAAATTCATCATTTGGCCTTGTTCGTTAGCCAAAAATGTTGTGAGAGCTTCGCAACCTCTTGTGCTTCAAACCTGTGTTTTTGAGACCTAACAGTTTGGTGACTCCACTAGGAACAAACTTTAGAAAATTTGGTTCCAGCCTATCCATTTAAAGATTTAATACAAATTTCACATTTGGGTAATTACTTCCATATTTTTGAGTAAGAGTATTATGTTGGGGTAAAACCAAGAATAATTTCAAAATTTATTTCATTTTCCTACTTTTGGAAAAGTAGGTGGCAACTCTGGAAAAAAATTGATGAAGAATACTTGGAGAAATACAATTTCTAATCAAAATGGGCTAGCTTCAAAGTGTAAAATGCCTT
Source organism: Sequoia sempervirens (assembly GCA_007258455.2). Taxonomy (NCBI): domain Eukaryota; kingdom Viridiplantae; phylum Streptophyta; class Pinopsida; order Cupressales; family Cupressaceae; genus Sequoia; species Sequoia sempervirens. The sequence goes on along the minus strand of VDFB02086081.1, from coordinate 253,418,618 downwards.
GTTTCCCCAGCCCACCCACCTCAATACCCTACACACCACAATCCAACCTATATCCATTATCATCAATTTACACCTGATGTGGAACCAGCGATTTGTATTCAAAAGATAAGCCATAGTCTTTTAAAAGAATTTTATGGCATAAGGAGACACAAAAAGGAATCTAGACGCTCTCTCTTCAACAAGATGGCGAATATCTATGTACAAATACCTATTAATTATAGGCCCAACACATCCATGTTTATTGAGCATTTCGTGAAAGTATATTGGCTTGATTCAATTCATTGTCCTAAGTCAGTAAAAACAGTCACTTTTGACCAACTAGCTGTGCTAATTGATAGCATATATAAGAAGAGCTATGAGGATGGTGCCAATCATACCATTGATGAATATATAGAAATTGATCAATCAATGCAGAAAAATATGGACTCTCTTGAAAATACATGTCAAAATTAGCAGCTTGAGGAGGAAGAAGATGAGTATGTACATACTCAAAGCCAAGACTCCATCACAGAATTAGAATGTGGAATTTCCCCCTTAGATACATTTCTTGACTTAAGGAAATATGAAGGAGAAGATAAAAACTCTCTATACAATAGGATGACAAATATCTATATGCAATTACCTTCTCATTGTAGGCCTACAAGACCCATGTTTGTTGCACAATTTGTAAGAGCTTGGAAGCCTGAATTAGTTTATTGGCTAGAATCATCGAAACTGCGTGCCTTTCACAAGTGAATAAATTTATTGATGCCAAGCATGGGGAAAGGTATATGGAAACTATCAATAATGAATCTAATAGTGATATCATGGATGATAAAACAATGCAACAAACAAAGGAAACGTGTGCCATTAAGATTTCCAATGAAAATTATTCATATTTGGAAGATGATGATGATATGGAAGATCAATCATACATTTTGAATGAGGACTACAATGATGAGGATGTTCTTTAAAATACACTTCATGGGGAATACATTTGTGATAAAGAAAGTGAAGATGAACAACTAGCACCTTCATTTTTCAGATCAATACCATGGTGACACAATTAATGATTATGGAGAGTTCATGGAAGATAACTTTTTATGAGAGCCCAGATGAAGAAAATGTAGAAGAGGTCAATGAAGAAGAAAATCCATTTGACAAGGAACACATGACATATTCATCTATAGCTGATAACCATGAGGACATGATTGATGAACAAGAAGATTGCACATTTGAAAATGGTTTTGAAAATTTTTCAAAACTATTGTATGATCAAATAATAGAAGGATCTCAAATGACATCTTGCCAAGTTGAAATAGAAGGGGATTGTGTATCATGCCACAATGAAGAAGAGTTTTAGGACAATCATGTGAATCTTGATTTACAACAAGGAGATATTTTCAGCTCTTATGGAGATCAAGAAGAGGGAGAAATAATAGAAGAAATGGAAAAAGAAACATGTTCACTCAGCAGTGAGCAAATTTCAGATTTGCTAACTCTTGAATACCAAAGATGTGCACACAAGGATGATTCTAAAGTTTTGTGTCCAGTATACATTTGCTTTGATAGTGAAAGTACTTTGTGCGATGATTCATATGACTCCATGTGCATTTCTCAAAGTGATGTAGAAACCTTTGAAGTTGATCAAGAATTTGTATCTATTCAAGAAGAGATATGTGATTTAGAAGTTTTGGGTTCATGTAGAGAATACATTTATTTGCATAGCATGGATAATAGGAATCTAACATTGATTTTTTCAAATATGCATGATAATGAAAATATGAATCAGAACTCAATGTCATCTCCAAATGGTGATATGGAAGAAATGCATAATGTTTCAAATTTGTTTGTCTCAAACAATGTTGATATGACAGAGCTTTCAGATTTGTGTGAGAAGCATTCAAATGTTGAGATGAGTGACATAGATGATCATGATTGTTTCTCTTCCCATGCACATGAAAGTTGTATTTCTTGGTTGCATAAATGGCCTCATAATGATTACAAATTTCATGTACAAATAAATATCTACTATATGATGAACAATGAATTTTTTTAGCTTTCAAATCAGCAAAGATATCATTTCATGATGCATGACCCAAATCGGAATGGTGGAAGGAGTTGTAGGTATCTTTATGACAGCAAAAATGGAAAGGAAGATGATATGAATACTTTCAAGGGGATTTCACTAAGCTCAAATCAGAATAAAATTTATGACAGAGGGAAGTATAGATTTTCTTTTTTGGTGGCCTAGGGCCATCAGTTGTGGTGTGATCTTCAAATCATACAAATCATGGGAAAAGGCTTGTGGGTTTCTCTCCCAAACGTTTGAATTCTTACTATGCTCATAGGGGGAAAACATCCCCAGATGGGGCCACTATTGGAACCTTCAAATTTTGGAAAAATTTGAAGGTGCCATGTTGAAACTTTTTCTTAAGTGGCTCACGTTGAAAAATCACAAAATGAAATCAGTGCAATTTCAAGAAAAATCACTTTTCAAACGTGTTTGTCTACCACATATGAGTGTGCATGCCAGTTTTCAGTTTCATACGATCTAATTTGACAAAGTTTCAAAGTGACAAGTTGAAGGGTTTTTGAGAAAATTTGTTATCAATACAGTGAAAATTATGTTAAAATGGTCAACTTTGAGGGTAAATATTAAGAAAATGGATGATGACCATCACAAAATGATTGGTTCCTTCGATTCTTTACACCAAATTCTACATCCATGCCAATTTTTAGGGTGTTTGGACATCATTTGATATTTTTTCAAACTCAATTCCAAATGGATTTTACCTAGTTTTGAACTCTGCATTTTCAAGACAGCTACAAAAGGCTCAACTTTGACACCCCATATTTTTTAAAGGAAGAATTTTTGTGAAAAACCATTGTACACACATGTTCATGGATCCTAAATAAACTAATCTACAAAGTTATAGCCTCCTAGGATAAAGTTTGATATTTTTTTGAAAAGGCAAGTTGGTTTTCAATTAAGCTAGGCAGGTGCAATTTTTAGAAAGTGTTAAATGGGAAACTTTGAGTGTTAACAGTTTTTAGTCTGGATCATTTCCTACCAAATCATCTGAAAAATATGTTCTACCATAGCTCAACACATTGGTGCATTTTTGGGGTTTTTCGAGATCATTTGATCAGTTTCCAAAAATTATTTTGGAGGCTACTTAATCTATTTGTGTCATAGTACAAAATGTTAAAAAACAAAGTTTGACAAGTGCCCACTTCAATTCAAGGTGTATTTTAAATATCATGGGAGATGAAATCATTTAAATAAATTCTTTTGACTGAGATGGCATCAACTTGAATTGAGCACTTGCAGTCATGGAGGTCATAAATATCAAATGTCATTTTAAGGCTACTCAAGATAATCAATTTAAGAAGGAAATGCATTTTGGAGACTATGATTACTGTTGGGTCATAGGTAAGCTCTTCACTTTTCATAGGAACATATCATATACGAAGGAGCACCTTTCTTTCTATCAAAAACAAAGTCTTTATCAAATGGAGGAACTATTTCTCCAAGCAATGATTGCTTCAACAGAAAAGTATTTTTCTTCTACACAAAATGTGGAACTAATACAAGACATAGATCGGAGAATCCCCTTTCATGTGCCTCTTGCTACAGATCTCTCAGAAGTGGAAGAGAACATAATACTGGTAGAGGAGGATTTAAGTAAATGTAGGGTTATGAGCATTTGATACTAGTATACCTTTTTCACAAAGAAGAATCATAATACGAAAATTCATGGATTCTACCATAGTGGTATCTCATTCCATCATGGTCTGAGCCTACTATCAATACAATATGAAAGGATTAAATGCAAAAATTACATAGAGACACCCTACATAATTCTTTAGAGACCATTGCATTTGGCATTGAGATCACTAAAAGCAATGAGAACAATTATCATTTGAAGAAATACTAATAGCTCCTTGTGAAAAATCCTTGAAAGTGATCGGGATCAACGAATAAAGGGATGAAGATTAGCAAGATATAGGAATCCATTTCCAAAATAACTCTGGAAAAGGTAGTACACAGTGTCGATGCCTTTTCAAAAGCTATTCAACATTGTTGAAGTCCAAGAATTAAGGTACGCGATTAAAAGAATCTAAGGAAGATCAATTCAATGAGTTGTTGAGGATGACTATGATCAGAGGTTTTAACTAGCGAACTAAGGAAATCAAAATGTTATTGAACCTCCTAAAGCATCCAGAACTATTTGAGAGTCATGAGATTGTGCGCAAAAGGAGATTTGATGAAATGATTCAATAAATAGGACTAGCAGACACCAAATTTCTCCATGTTTAAGTTTTGAAATAGGGCGTGGGCATCTGTCAAAACAAGATAAAAAGGCAGGTTTTATCAAAGACCGAATATACATATGGAGCATGATATGTGGAAGAAAGGGGAGATACTATAGAAGTACATAATTCACCATGGAGAAGAATTCATTTGTGGAACTGTTGAAGTCACCACTGATCTACACAAAAATGTCTTTCCGTGTGGAACACGAAGCAGATGATGAGATGAAATGATGAATAAAATCGATTGGAAACTATAAAGGTTCAGCATCGAGTGAAAAAATGAAATCTCGGTCTAGCTGACATGAGAAAATTAAGTGATTCTACGGCACAAGGGAGAAACACAGATTGATTTTAGTGAAAGGAAATTACGCCAGGTGAGCTGGATCTGAAAACATCTAAAAGAGATGTCATCTCATGGAACGTTATATTCCATCGATGGAGGATATGTGTAAAATGGATCTTGAACAAAGCTCTAAAGAACCCTCGAGTATGTGGCAGGTGTAAAAAAAAACTCCACAACCATTCCCACCATCCTATTGCCCATGCTATGAAGGAAGGGTGTGTGTAATACATTAACTCCATGCCATGGAAGAATACAAAAGGATTCAATATGCAGTAATGAACATAAGAGAAAATCCCTAAATGCATCAGCGAGAGAATGAGGATTGGAGTGAAATTTTTAAGTCATGTCGAGTGCGTTTGTCATGCTGATGGAGATTTCATCGAGGAGACACATTACTATCAGAAGAAAAAAAAATATGTCTCTTCGATGATGCATGTCTGGCCGAAAGTTTGGAGGTGGGGAAAAAAAATTAAAATAAATGGTATCGATACAATCTAGGTTAGATTAAAAAGATTTAAATATTACATTGTTGGAGTAATAAGGTGAATAAGGGTGAAGATATGGTGGTAGAGTATTTTTTATGAGGTAAAATATTTTAACCAAGATGTGAATTATTTTCACCAAAGGGAGTTATAAGGTGGATGTTTATTTTACCCACAAAAGGCATAAAAGGTAAAAAATTATAAAGTGTTTGCATGGAAAATAGAATTTTTTCATCAACGGGATTAAAAGGAGGAATAATTATTTTACCAAAGGCAATAAATTTGGTGAAAAGTTACAATCAAACAAGATATAAATGGGATATTTTCCAACAAAGGGATTAATATTAATGAAGACTATCGAAGAAAACACAAAGATGAAGATTAAAATATTTAATTTTCCAAAAGGAAACTAATTAAATATTTTATTTTTCCGAAAAATAACTAAACGAAGAGTTGCACCGAAAAGAAGAGTTACACTAGACAGATTTTGAGAAGAGTTGCAACCCTAAAAAGAGCAATGTATATATGTGAAATAAAATTGTATCATAAAAAAGATTAGAATGAGGGGGTTAGGTAGGAAATATACAGAAAATACTTTTAAAATGTTTTATACAGTGAAGACCATGATGCATGTATAAATTTTGAGGAAGTCAATGAAGATATATGATTTTGTGGCCTAATCTTGGTATCAACTGTTTGTTGGAATTATATGATTATTTGGTTGTCTCCAATTTAAAGCTTGTTTGTTATTTAAATTGATATATCAAGTATATATTCAACTTATCAATGCACATTTGATGTCTTTGTGTGATATGATTAATTGGTTCTTTCAAGTAAAGATTAAATCCTTCTAGTCAATCACATTAATTTGGAAGTATTAATTGGATCAATAAGAAGAGCCATATAATTAGATTTGTCAATCTATCTCTAGTAGAGTTTGTCAAAAATTTACCTGCATGTTTATACAAGTTATAAACCCATATTAGTGTTCCAAGCAATTAGAGTTATTTCCATTACATGTCACATTTTCTAGGTCTTCCTTGGACTCCATTTACCCAACAAGGCACTAGTCTCATACATTTCATCATTTAGTTTCATCCATTTTATTTTTTACATTTGTTAACTGAACATATCCATAAAATTCATAATTTGATATTGCTTATACAATCTGCACCAAATAAGTCTGCATCTCTCCACTTCCAATTGCCATCATGGATAGATTGCCATAATATGAAACACATTGAACCTAAATTTTCTCATCCATATAGGTATACCCACCTAGTTATGGAAAAACCTGAAGAGAAGAAGGTTCAAATTCATCATTTAGCCTTGCACGTTAGCCAAAAATGTTGTGAGAGCTTCGCAACCTCTCATGGTTCAAACCTATGTTTTTGAGACCTAACAGATGCAACCCAATTTAAGGAGCTACAAATGTGTGGGTGTTTTGTGCTCAACACACAAGAGGATTGCATATTGTTTTTCAACCATGATATCTCCTTTGAGCATGATCATTATGAGGGGGTTAGTAAATGTGAGAAGACCATGTTTTCTTGTGGTCTTGATCATTATCCTCATACCTTGTCACTTGATACAAAATCAAAAAATGAAGAGAATGGTATTGATGTGGCCTATATAATTTGGTTGCCATGTGAATAGGAAGCCAACTTCCATTTGTACAAAGGCAGACTGATACTGGTGATTACAAGTATGAAGTCACTCATGTTGTTGTGGTGTGACAAAGGCAAGCATAAGTTGAGGGATATCAGCTCCATTAATATATTGGTGTTTGACAGCGGTAAGAATTGACTCCCCTTTTTCATTTGGTGGCCTGGGGTCATCCAACGAGGTGGAAAAAGGAGGTTAAATAAAGGAGAAGTTTCAAAGCACCCAATGGACTCGACATTTGGTCTACTCCCCAGAGATCTAGATTCTTGCTATGCCCACTAGGGGCATACATCCCCAATCAGATCCACTAGTGGAACCTTCAAATTTTGCAAATTTGAAGTGCTTGTATTGAAAATTTTGCCTTTGCACACTCAAAAGTGCACCTGAAAATTTTTCCTAAGTGGCCTACTTTGGAGGGTCATAATTTAGAGCCAGTTGATTTCCATGATAAACCCCTTGGTGGACACACTCATGTGACATATGTGAATGCATGTTAGTTTTTAGCTTCCCATGATGAGTTTTGACAACATTTTGAAAAGCAAAGTTGGAAGGTTTTGGCACTATTTTGTTGTTTGTGAACTCTTAGTTCTACGAAGTGACCTCCTATTTGACCTTGTATTTCACAACTGGATGATTTTCATGATGAAAAGATTGTTTCTCTCCATTCTCCCCACATTTATATGCTCACTTGTCTAGTTTCAGAGCCTCATGATCTGATTTGCTATTTTTTTGAGATCAAAAGAAAATGCAATGTGTTGTTTTTTACATCTACATTCCCAGAAATGTTTCAAGGCAGTCCACTTTAACCCCTAATATCTTGTGAAGAATAATGACTAAAGGAAATCCCTCTTGTGTACATTCTCATTGGACCTAAATGACCTTTTGTTTCCATTGGAAACCTCCCAAGAGTTGATTTGATATTTTTTCAAGGTGACTGGGTGGGTAATTTTGATTGGTTTTGAATAGGTACAGTTGCAGAAAAGTCTGACTGAGCAACTTTGACATTGAATAACTCTCACCTTGTGAAAATGAATTCTTAGTTCAAATTTCTGAATGTCTATGAATTTTCATGGCTCTAGGAGGTTGTTTGACTGGTTTTCAGGGGCGATTCCAGAGCCCACTTGACCTATTTGGCTCACTATTCAAACATGCTAGAAAGCATATTTTAATGACAATCCACTTCAAATTTTCTCCCTGAATGCATTCAGTATCAACCTCAAGTCAATTCAAGATGAAACTCATTTTAAAATAAATAAAAATTAGTTGGGCCCACATGGGGACCCCGCATGCTCTGCCTAGTTATAAGTGTTGCATTGCAAGCTATTGGAGGACATTTTGGTTATGAAAGGAATGAATTTCATAGCACTTTACCATCAGTGGGTTTTCATTTTTCATCATCACAAGATTCTTCCATCTATCTGTTGAAGATGGTGTTTCACTTGAGTTCCCATGGGATGAAGTCACAACACTATTTAATCTTGCTTAATTGTTTGGACATCTACATGATACTGAATGAAAATCTTTTATACACTGCTAATAGTGTTTGAGTTTTTTGAGCATATGGATGTACATCATTGTCTTGCAGCCAATGAAATGGCTTTATGAGATCCAATTCAGCTTGGAACCTCTTGGGATGCATTTGGGAAGGATAAAGAGCTTGTCAAACTCTTTGTGTATGTTTGGAAAAATGGAATGTAAATTTGATGAATGACAACAAGTATGAAAGCCATCGAAAGAAACACTAATGCCATGCAAGAGTACTACATTTGGATTTTCATTTCTTGCACATGTTCTGATTGATAATGCACCTTTCTATTCTCAATTTCTTTTTCCCTTGAATTTCATAGGACATTGAGTAGGAGCATTTTGGAGATAGTTTGGAATGACTTTTGGTGGTGAAAAATCAAAATCCTCCATCTTGCAAGTGGCCATTTTTAACTAAGAGAAGAAATGTGAGGATGTTTTTTTGAAGAAGTCTCCATTTGAAGTAGGCACTTATTAGGAAGATGCATTTGAACCTTCAACTAACATGAAGCAAGTCATTCTACCAATGACTAATAGTAACTATTCAGGGAACAAATCTTAAAGATTTTCCATTATAGTTTGAAGTGTGTTAGGATTTGGATATTCAAATAAACTGTCAAGTGATTTCTGGCCACTATTCAGAGGATGAATCTAATATAGCAAAGGGAGATTCTTTTACACAAGGAACACCATCTCCTCTCTCGTCTAGTCAGCACCCCTAGACAAATTTGCAAAGAATGAAGGTTTCATAGTTGGCATAATCTTTTATTTCTCACTGCCACTAGGAGCCAAGCCCTTCTTAGTCTTTCCATTCACAAAGACTAAATATATCCTTTTCATTGCCTCCTACTTTGGGTGATGAATGAATTGTTGGATGGTTCAACACGGTGGAAAACACAACACGTGATCTGTGTGCAAGGAATTGTTTGTAAGCACCAATAGTGAAATGTATCAAAATTGCTTAAAGAATTTGTTGTCGCCATAGCCTGGAACAAGAAATAGATAAATAAATTTGAGCAAGAGAAATAATTTAAGATTCCCAGGGTGAATCAAAGGTACATGATTCTTGTAGTTGTTCATTCACTTGAGGAATTGGGATTATCTTGCAGTTATGCACAACAAAAAGAAAGAATCTAGATCATGCCATCATAACATAGATAATAGAGGAGTTTTGTTAGAGTTTTTGTGAAATGAAGGAGGGTTCCATGAATGCAGCAAGGAGAACCATTGAATTGGCATGGAATGAATTAGCTGCAAGGGACTATTGTGTGGACATCCATCAAAGCACAATGTGTGGGGTTTGCGCTTGCATTAAAGATGTATCAAAATTGTTTGAGGAAAATTTATTTTGTCACCACCCCCCAATTTCATCTAGTTCAAGCACATGGAAATATGTGTTTGTGGTGAAAATGTAACAAATTTTTTTGAGGAAAAATTGTTGTATCTGCCATTTTCAAGGAGGTGCAGCACTATGAAAGTTAGGGCACAAAAACACAAATCAATGGCAGACAAAAATGGAGAGATGCAGCCAAATCCCCACCGTTGATCGCTCATCGCAAGTTGAAAAATGTTTTTCTTCATTACATTGGCGACAGGTGATACTGTGTGCATCAGATTGCCCATTGTGGGAAGTGTTTCCATTCTCCCACTCCAACAAGCGATGCACAATATGAGAGGAGAGTTCTTTGGTGGGCCCCAAAACATTAAAGTTTCTAATGTTTTAATATTGCCCAGTAAATATTTCTAAAAAGCCTGATATAAGTCATGTTGGCATATGGCTTCTAGTGTTGTCATTGATGCAACCTAAGTCATTGATCCGGTCTTCATTGTAGTATATGACTTTACCGGAAGACGGAATGAAGAACAGGGTATCTAGCTATAGTTTAATCTGTCAAGTGGTTTGCATTACTAGCTTATCAGTTTTGGTTGTGGATCTTAGGGAAGATCGTTGGGTATCTGAAATGTCTTATTCTCAAGTTTTTTGTTGTCACATCCAGTGGCGTATGAGTTAGGAGATCCAATTGTTCAATTTTTTGTTCATTAGTATATGAAGGCCAACTAAGTGAATATTGGGTGTTGTGGATGTTTAAGGCGGAATTGCTTGAAGTATTTTTGTGTTGAAGATTTTGTCTTGGGTCCTAACTATGCTATGGCCGACTTTGGTGGATGCGCATTAAATGTTGTTCATGATTTGAGCCGACAGATGGAAGATATTTTCTATTTCATTGAAGTTGAAATACAGTTATTGAATTCTTGGTAGCGGATATATATATGAGATCGGTTAAATCATTTTGAAGTGTGTGTGTGAGAGTTTGATATGTATTGATGTGTGTGTGAATATCATAAGGGAAGTTGAGCGATTTTCATTTGTGCAAAAGAGGATTTTGTGAAGCGAATTAAGGCAGAGCAGACCGAAGTGCAAAATCAGACTGAAGGTCTAGAATATGATTTACAAGCCTAACCGAAACTATAATCAAGCATGTGTAGATGCTATCTTCTCAGCTCAACTCTTTTTTGTAATCCAAATCTTTTGTAAGGTAGTGAGCCTTCCTAATTTTGAGTAGTGAGCTCTAGGAAGTGTGCCTAAATGCAAGTTCATTCCCATTTTGTAAAACACTTATATTTTGAGTACTCAAATTGTGGATTGACCTCCATTGTGTTTTTTCCCTTAACTGGGTTTCCACATAAAAATCCTTGTGTTATGGTGTTGTGGCTTATTGCTCTATTTTCATGCATCTTTCATTTGATTGAATTTTTTTATGTACTAAAGAGAACAAATTAATAAAGTTAAAATTGCACAACACTGATTCACCCCCCCCTTAGTGTTGCTTGAGTCCAACAATTGGTATCAGAGCTAAGTTCCCTGGAAGAAGTTTAGCAGCTTGAGGTGGATCTTGGAATGTAATGGACTTTGGTAGTCTTCAGTAGCAGCTTTTGGTGGCACTTGATGATCTTGATTAGTCTAAAGCAGAAGTCCAAGAATTGAGAGAAAATCTTAAGGCTGCAAAGAAATTCATTCAAAAGTTGAAGGATCAGATTATTAATTCTAGAGAGAAGAGAAAGGATCTTTGTGATCATATTAAGTAGAAATAAGGAAAAAGCATGGATGATGTTCACTTGAATTATACCTTGAAGGAGATAACTAAAGAATGTGAAAAACTTGCTAGAGACAATGCTACCCTAAAGCATGAAATGGAATCTATGGTGATGAAGATGACTAAGGAAATTAAAGAAAGAAAGAAGAATGAGGAAAATCCTATCCAGTCCTTGACAGAGAGATTTCATGAATGCAACAGAATTAATGGAGAATTCATTTAGATAGAGATGGAACTACAACAATCTAGAAACAATGAAGAAGAACCTGAAAAATGGATTATTATTCTCAGGGATGAACTTACTACTAAAAATGAATAGGAGAAATTCAAGATTAGCTCTATGAAGCTTGATGAGCTAACTCAAGGAAAGAAGAATGTAAATGATAGGTGAGTCCTTGGCTATGACAAAGGATAAAGTTTCAATTCTAGACGGAGGAATTTTAAGCAAGGACATCTAATGAACAAAGCAAAAAGGCTTCTGGTAAGACAACCTAATGCTCAAAATTTTAATGGATACTGTTTTTCTTGCAACAAATTTGGTCATATGGCTGCTCAGTTTAGAAGTAAAATGAAATCTAGTGATTTATCATTTTTCAATCAGTGTTTCAATTGCAATAAGTTTGGTCACAATTCAATTGAATGTAAAAATGTGTCAAACAACTCTACAAATAGGAGTGCTAGATGTTATACCTATGGAAGATTTGGGCATATTGCTAACCAGTGTAGATCAAGAAGAAATCAATGGAGTAACTGGCCTGAACAAGGAAATTTTTTGTTTTTTAACTGCAACAAATACGGTCACATTGCAAGATTCTGCAGAAACCAAAATGTAGATAAAAGAGGTATGGTATACAAAGGCAGAAATATGTAGAAAGATGATAAAGGAAAAGGGAAAGTATTTATGGATGAAATAAGAGATCAGATGAAGAAGACATGGGTGAAAAAGAGTTCCTCTGTTGAACTCATCATTTATTACAACAAAAGTTAAGTGTGTGAGTTATAAAAAGAAATTCAAAATCCTCATTTGCCACTTTGTGTCGAAGAAAAGAAGGAGAGCCCCCTGCACCAGGATTTTGAATGTGTGAAGGGAATTCAATGATGAAACCCTAATCCATCAGGTACTTCTATTATATTAAGAAATTGGGTGTGCAGTTGAAGAACTTCTTCGGTCATGTGTACAGAAGGTAAAATGGAACAAATCAAAGGAATGGTAAAATTAGATGAGTATAGCAGCAAGAAGATTAGAGCCGAAAGAAACTTGTTGTCACACGATAAATTGAAATGGTGGAAAGAGGCAAAACATAAAAGCTTGGATATTTGAAGTGAATTTCCCTACTTTGAAGATGCAAAAATTGTTGATTTTATTCTGAACAAATTGAATGATGACATTCTAACTCTAGATAAACCCTATCATTTCTCAAAAGAAGTAATTGCAGTTGTAACGGGGTTATGCAAATTTGGGGAAGTGTCGAGGAAGAATTCAATCTGAAACAGAGAAGTCAAAACCCTAACTGGAGTAACTAGAGATCAAAGGGCATTAATAATATCCACAATTCAGGATTTAGTGAAAAGGTACATTACACATGGAATATCTTACAAAATATTTTTCAGAAATAGAGAAGGTGCTAATTCCGCAGGTGTTGTTTATATTTCACACAAGATGATAATGGAAGATCAATATTTTGATCTTTGCAGATTATTGAAAGATCAATTGATGGAGAACATGCAATTAACAAAGGACACAGGTTACCCTTTGAGGTTTGGTACTTTGGTCATATGCCTTATGATGTATTTCTAAATTGCTTGCCCCTGAATAACAATGTAATGTGGGAAGAAAGTGAATCATTTTGCAAGAATATTTACATATACTCTAATAATTTGGCAAACTGTGATCAAATATATGAAAGTTTCTTTAAGGATTTGCTAAGGAAGTTTGGATCAATTGGTGTTTCCATTCTAGTAAGGGAACTTGAAGTTGGTTCCTCCTTTAGTAAGATGGAGAGAAAGAAGAGAAGAGCTAAAGAAATGGTTGTTAGTACTCCACTTGCTTAGAAGACTTCAAAAGTTGAAGGGAAGGGAAAAGAACAAGTGATTTTGGACATACCAGATGAGGAATATCATAAGGAAATTGAGGACACCCTTGGAAAAGAACTGAAAATAGTTGAACCAGAATAAGAAAAGGTAATGACAAAAGGTAGTGAAGAAGAAGGTGATCTAACCAAAGAAGAGCTATTGCAGCTTGTTCATGAGGAAGATGGAATGCAGAAAATTGCGAACATGTGGTCCATCAGACCTTCATATGAGCAGGACATGATCTTAAGCGTACTAAGTGCTCATTTTATGCACAATCATATCAAACTGGAGAGTTTTCAAAATAAGTTTCCATAAGAGATGATTGAATGTATCAAGGAAATCATGGACTCTAAGTCTCAAAATAAGGAAGAGGGAGAAGTGATCCTACACCTAAAGAAGCAATACAGATTATCACTTACTAAGCTGAAAAAGCACATGAATGAGATAAGGCAATGCATAAGCACAACAAACAAGATATATAACTATTGTCTTTGATGGCCTCATGCAATCAGCAAGTACAAGGAAAAGTTAGAACAAATTGAAATAGAGTTGAATAATATTGGTCAAAATTTTAACATGTCTAAGGATCAAGATGGTGCGATCACGAAAAGGACTCAAGAATTGCAAACAGGGCATACAAATGTTCAGAACACTAGGAATAGGATTGTGGACACCTTTTGGAAAGTGCAGGACATAATAGAATCTAGGCTGGAACAATTAATTGAGATACTAAAGAAGGGAGAAGTATTGGAAGATGTCTTCACCATTCTAGAATCCCTCATCAAGATTGTTAACCAGATATCTGAAAACAATAGCATGATCATAATCACCAGGATTACAATGGAAGAATGGAATAAATTTCTTCTGAAGATGAAGGAAAAGCATAAAATAATCTTCAATTAGCTGGTGTATTTCTTTAAGTTTTTGAATCAATTTTTGCATAAGTAATTTTTTGGTTATATCTTCATAAGGGGATATTGTTGGCATAAGGGGAGAAAGAAAATATTTTATTATCTTTGTCATTGATTTCCAAGGGGGAGAGAGAGCAATGAAAAATTCCTTATCAATCTGAGGGGGATTTTTGTTGAGTTTTAGCTTTTTGAAGTTTTGAAGGTTCTAAAACTTAGTCATTTTTCACTAAGTGTTGCCATCAATGCCAAAGGGGGAGATTGTTGGCATATGGCTTCTAATGTTGTCATTCATGGCAACCTAAGCCATCGATCTGGTCTACATTGTAGTATCTGACTTTACCGAAAGACAGAATGAAGAACAGGGTATCTGGCTATAGTTGAATCTATCAAGTAGTTTGCATTACCAGCTTATCAGTTTTGGTTGTGGATCTTAGGGAAGGTCATTGGGTATCTGAAATGTCTTATTCTCAAGTTTTGTGCTATCACATCAAGTGGTGTATGAGTTAGGAGATTCGATTGTTCAATTTTTTTTCATCGGTATATGAAGGCCAACTAAGTGAATATTGGGTGTTGCGGATGTTTAAGGTGAAATTGCTTGAAGTATTTTTGTGTTGAATATTTTGTCTTGGGTCCTAACTATGATATGGTCAACTTTGGTGGATGTGCATTAAATGTTGTTCATGATTTGAGCTGACAAATGGAAGATATTTTCTATTTCATTGAAGTTGACATACATCGATTGAATTCTTGGTAGCAGATATATATATGAGATCGGTTAAATCATTTTGAAATGTGTGTGTGAGAGTTTGATATGTATTGATGTGTGTGTGAATATCAGAAGGGCAGTTAAGCGATTTCCATTTGTGTAGAAGAGAATTTTGTGAAGCGAATTAAGGTAGAGCAGACCAAAGTGCAAAATCAAACTGAAGGTCCAGAATCTGATCTATGGGCCTAACTAGAACTATAATCAGGAATTTGTAGATGCTATCTTCTCAGTTCAACTCTTTTTTGTAATCCAAATCTTTTGTAAGGTGGTGAGCCTTCTTGATTTTGAGCAGTGAGCTCTAGGCAGTGTGACTAAATGCAAGTGCATTCCCATTTTGTAAAACACATAAATTTTGAGTACTCAACTTATGGATTGACCTCCACCGTGGTTTTTCCCTTAACCAGGTTTCCACACAAAAATCCTTGTGCTATGGTGTTGTGGCTTATTTTTCTATGTTCATTCATCCTTCATTTGATTGAATGTCTTTAGGTACTAAAGGAATAGATTAATAAAGTTAAAATTGCACAACATTGATTCACCCACCCTCTCAGTGTTGCTTGAGTCCAACAAGTCATTCAAAGGTCTTCACTTTTTAAGTATAAAGTTTTAAATGTGAGGTAAATTACGAAAAGCATAAGTAAAGTCTTAGTAAGCTCGATAAATTTTTAAAATGGGTTTTCACTTTTTGTGAAGTAAAAATCAAGGGACTTATGGGAAATGTTTTAAATGAAATATTTAAAACTTTATGGGCACCAATGAAAATAAAAAGGTAAAGGTCCCCATTATAACTTAGGTGGAATAATTATATTTGTTGGGGGAAATGTAGTATTCTACAACAAGACATGAAGGGAGAATGAAAGATATTTTACAAGCAATATAAAATCATTTGTAGCTGTAGAGG
Organism: Sequoia sempervirens; assembly: GCA_007258455.2. NCBI lineage: Eukaryota > Viridiplantae > Streptophyta > Pinopsida > Cupressales > Cupressaceae > Sequoia > Sequoia sempervirens. The sequence continues at coordinate 253,402,559 of VDFB02086081.1, read as the reverse complement.
ACAAAGTAAAATATTTTACAAGGGAACTGAGTTTTTGCTGCAAGGTAAATGGAGATAAAGGATTTTTCACGGGCAGGTGAATTTTTGTTGAAGAAACAAAGAGAATGTTGAGGGAAAAATTTAGATGCAAAGTTGTTACTGCAAGGGAAGAGTGAAGAGAGAGGCTTTTTCCTATTAAAGATCAGATGGAGATCAAGGTGCTAGTTGTCAACTGTGGATGTGTTTTGGGGTTGTTTCTTCTTCTTGATCTTCTTATTCTCTTCTCATTGTAAGGGGTTCCTTTTTCTGAAAATTATGCAAGGCAGGCAGAAGCTCTGGGTAAATTGTAATGCTAGGGTGAATTATAACTGCTAGTCATTAAATTGAGATGTTGCTATGTTCTAAATTGAGCTTCATGAATATATTTTGTTTTGTGACTGACTCCATGGTTGAGATGTAATACTCTTTTGAATTCAATAATCAAAGATTATCTAGATTTTTTCATGCACATTTGTTGCATTTGAGTTGCAATTGTTATTGCTTTCTATTCAAAGAATGACGCAATTGCTTTAATGAAGGTCAGTTGCATTTTTTATTGCCTATTATTCAAAGAATGGAGTAATTGCTTCAACAAATGTAACAGGAGTATTATGTTTCTAGGTGGATTTCTAAGAATGGTCATATGATAAAGCTTTTGTAGTCTTGTTATCATAATGTGATAACATTTCTCAAAGATCTTCAAAACATGTTCAACATTGTAGGATGAAATGTAGGTTATATGAATTCATAGCCCTTCTCTTGGCACTGGTCAATCCTTGTGCATCTTTTATTTTCAATTTGGTCCCAAATCTTAAAATCAATTCAAACCTTTCAAAAAAAAATTATGAGTATTTGTATCTATCATGTTCTCCATGTTGATTAATGAAATTCACCCAATGTCTTAGCCAATGTTGAGTGATATTTTATGTTCCTTAGCATATTATTATGAGAGCATAATCTGTTAAGCAATACCCTATTAAGTGTGTGTTTAAATCTTTAGGTGTTGCTAAAGGGTCACCCCCTAGGTCCTACAGAGCTTGAAGTGCAGGAAAAATGTGTTTCAATCTCATTTCTTGTTAGTTGGCCAAATCCTACACTAGGTCTGAACATGAAGTGTGGCTTACTTCTAGGATTTAGTGGATTTTTTGATTTGGAACACCAACAAAATCCTTTCAATAACTGTGTTCCAAAAGGTAGGAGTGACTTCCTTGACAACAAGGGGTAACCCTAGATACACTAACAGGAGAGAGCCACTCACACAACCAAGGACAACAGTCACCCGATCATGTAGAGTAGGAGTGTTATTGAAGAAGTAAATCATGCTTTTATTATAATTTATACATTGGTCAAAGCAAGCAGCATAATTATTAAGAAAAAATTTCCATTTTTTGGCTTCAACCACAGAGGCCTTCCCATGGAGTATTATATCATCAAAAAACTGTTGGATAACAATAGGCTCCAAGGAAGAGGCAAGTTTGACCCCCTTTATAGACCCCTCCGACAACAGTTTAGAAATGTTCCTACTCAAGACATTTGTGACCATGATAAACAAATAGGGAGAGAGAGGATCACCTTGTCTGATACCTCTCCCAGCTTTGAAGAAACTTAAGGGGGGCCCATTAATTAGAACATAGTATCTCACTATGGTAATACATTCCATCAAGATGTTGACCACCCCTCGGTCAAAACCAAACTTGGCTAGGACTTTGGGGATAAATTCCCATAACACCTTATCATAAGCTTTTGAAATATCCAATTTGAGGGCCATACTGGCATTTTTGCATATGTCCATGGAGTGGAGAATTTCATGTGTAGTTATGGTAGCATCCAATATATGACGACCAAGAACAAAACCTTTTTGGGTAGGGCTAATTATTTTTTCAAGGAGCGGTTTAAGGCGGTTCACCAAGAATTTAGAGAGGATCTTGTAAATGGTATTGCAAAGGCTAATGAGCCTAAAATTAGACATTAACTAGGTTTCAACAACCTTGGGAACTAGGGAATTAAAAGTGTGGTTCATTTGTTTGAGAATCTTACCAGATTTGAAGAAATCCCTAGTAGCCAAGACAAGGTCCTCACCCACTATATCCCAAAAAATATGGAAGAAAGTAGGGGGAAACCATCTAGGCTAGGCACCTTATAAACACCCATATTGAAAGCAACCAGACAGACTTCCTTGGGAGTGACAACACAAAGGATGCTATTATTATCCTCCTAGAATATGGTGGCTAGGAGAGGGTCCAGCAGTAGGTTATCCAAAGCTGGATTAGGAGCCTTAGTAGGGGATAAATAAGCCCTTTGAAAATAGTTTGACGCCAATAGCCCAATATGGGTAGGAATATTGACCAAGAACCCCTGCTCATTTTGAAGCTTAGTTATATGGTTCCTTTTCTTGTGTTTTAGGGTAGAAACATGGAAAAAGTAGGTATTTTTGTCCCCCTCCTGTAGCCATTGAAATCTAGATTTTTGTTTCTAGAATATTTCCTTCTTTTTCAAAATTTGTTTCCACTCCCTACGACTCTCTCTTTCTTGGTTTCAGGTCAACAAACTAACATGCCCTTCTTCCATTCTTTTTTGGATGACCTTTAGCTTATCCCCTAAGGAACTTTTTTTTCTGGAAGACATCATCCAAAACTCTCTTATTCCAACCTTTCACCATATTTTTGACATATTTAAGTTTTTTAAAGATCCTGAACATGGGGGAGCAATGTATAGGGATGTTTCGCCATTCCACAATTTTATTCCTAAAATCTGGATGGGAGTTCCACATTATCTCAAACTGGAAAGGAAAAGGTCCAACAGTAGGTAGATCATTCATGACCAATAGTAGAGGGTTATGGTGAGAGACAGTTTGGAACAGAGCAAGCAAATTAGCACTGAGCATGGTTGTTCAATTGTGGGAATAAAGAAATCTATCAAATCTAACTTGAATCAAACCATCCCCATTGCACCTATTGGTCCATATGAAAGATTGACCCAACAATTCAATGTCAACCAAGTTGTTGACACTTAGAAACTTTTCCAGATTAGCCATGTTGTTAGAGTAGTCCACTAGACCTCCACATTTCTCCAAAGGATACAAAGGAGAGTTGAAGTCCCCAGCCATCAACCAACGCAACCCCTATTTATTATTTATCCAATCTATAAGATCCTGCCATAGGGAATTCCTAATGTTCCTTTAGTTAGGGGCATAGACATTAATGAGTGACCAACAGACATCCGAATGAGAAAAATTGACTCCCACACTGCTCCAACATTGGGAAATTTCAGACCCAGTGATCCTATTAGGGTTCCATAACATAGCAAGCCCACTAGACACACCCTCAGCATCACTGCAAGTGAAAAGGGTATCTGACCATATATACTTAGCAATATTATCAAAGTTAGCTTTCTTCATTTTGTTTTCCTGTAAGAGTAAAACATCAACCTTATGTTCTAAAACATAGTTTTTAAGCACTAGTTGTTTGTGAGAGTTATTTATCCCTCTCACATTCCAGGATGTGACCTTCATTTTTAACCCTTCTTTAAGGACACTTACAATGTCCTTTGTTTACCAATGGCTATCTCTTTCACTGTCTCTCTTTGCTTGGTTTGTCACTAGTTGGGCCTTCTAGGTTTAGAGTCACCTACCACATCTACTTCCCTCTATTTCCCCTTCTTCTTTGGAGTTGACCAGAATTCCTCCTCCATTATTTTTTCCTTTATCAAACCCACAAACTCCATTTTAGTTGTCTCATCTTTAAATTTTGTATCCACCTCTTCCATGATTTTTCCTTCTTCACCTCTAGTCAATATTGACCTAGTTATGTTGATCCCTTCTTCCTTCAAAGAGTTTCCATTTTCACCATCTTCCCACAACACCTAATTAGGGAAAGGAGCACTAACCCCCACAACCAGGAAAACCCAAGCCATCAGCTAGAGCAGGAGCCATAGGATCCAACATCGAGTCCCTGAAGGAGACATTTTCCCTAGTAGTGGGGAAAACAGGGCCAACCTGGGAGTCTACCAACTTGGAAGAGCTTGACTTGGTCGGGGAGTCAACAATCTTCAAAATGTCATCTTCAAAAGGGTAGTGGTCATCAAGTAGCAGACTCACTAGGGATAGGGACATGTTTTAAAGAAGATTTGCAATCTGAGATTAGGTGGCTAGGTTTAGCACATTTATGGAAATAAACTAAAACATTCTCATAACAGACTTGTTGGTTCTAGAAACCAAACTTAGAACAGAGCTTCACTGAGGTAGGCGGGGATTTATGCACTTCAATATTAACACAAAAACAGGCAAAAACTAACTTGGATTTGGACCTGGTGATGTATTGGCCCAAGGTGTCCCCAATACATTTGAATATGGTTTCATCCTAGTATTCCAGAGGTAGTCTAGGCAAACGGACCCAAACCAACGCTGATTTATTGAGATCCACTGTGAGGTCGAACCCCAGCATCCATCAACACAATGGAAGAGTATGCTTTTGGTAGACCTAAGGGCCAAAAGAGAGGACCAAGATTAAGTCTTCTAAAGCTATGAACTTAAAGAGGAAAATCCCACACACCATAGCACAAATATCCACACTACCTTTGAGGTTCCATTTAGCCACAACCCGTCTTCTAACCATATCCACTGTGGGGCGAAAGGAGAGGAAATGACCCACCACCACATTTTCCATTCAAGAGACAATCCTATCACTAATTGTATTTGGGATAGTGAAATCAGTTCCCTTAGTAGTAATCTCTTCTTCATGGAGAGGAGAGGGGCCCTTAGAATTCTAACTACCATTAGTCAACACATTCTTCCAACTTTTAACTTTCGGTGAGACAGTGACTATCGAAACTTCCACACTAGATAAATCAAGAATCACTGGTGACCCAGGTCGACCTAAAATCATGGGGGATCTAGGAACGGACAAGCCAGGAGTGGCCCCTGAGGGATAGGATCCTGCATGTGTTTGGGCAAGGATCAGGTCAAGGGAGGACAAGAGGGGACTGTGGGGTACCCCCAACATAGAGTCTACCATGTGTGCAGGTAGTTCAAATGCTGGCGGAGGAGAGAGACGTGGGAAAAAATATTCATGGCATTAGATAAAAAAAATTCTATAGGCACTTACCATGTTTGCATTAACCATGAAATTATTAATAAACTTACATGCATAACATATTAATTTGAGGTGATAACAATAAATCATACAAGAGATAACTAGGTTTGGCTATCATGCTGATAGAAGAATATGCAAATA
>VDFB02086081.1:253359933-253389178 GCA_007258455.2 Sequoia sempervirens | reverse complement strand
TATATATATATATATATATATATGTATTTATTTATTTATTTATTTATTAATATTTAATGTTTATAACAATATAGTGTGAAATCACTTTCAAGCAAAGAGGCAACTTTTATTATTATTCAAATAATAGTTTTTAAATGAAGTGATTTCCTTATCCTTCAATCATGTCATATTTAATACATACATATATGTTTAATCATGTTATCATTTTCTTTTCAAATTTTGGAAAATACAAGATTGAAATAGACAATTAAATAACAAATCACATGTATATCATTCTACAAGCCTACTTTTTCAATCATTGAATCATTTCGAATAAGATTAATATAATCTCCTATATGAGATTTCAAATGCAAACATCATATTGTTTTGTGGTGTGTGCACCCAGATTCCATCAAGCTTACCATTCAATCTTGCTAAATGGTCCTACCTCAACCATGTTCTTGTCCTTCAACTTGTTTTCCTACATTTGCGCACACTTGCACTTGCATAGTTCAGCAGTAATGTTCAATCATGATAAAGTATAAGATAGTTCAAAAGATCACATGGTCAAAAGATGGTCAAATTCTTTCAAACATTCCATAAATATCAAATTTTCATTCAACATATTGAATTTCCTCAATAATCCAATTTATTATATTTTAAATTTAAATGCAATAAAAATTGGGTTATGACATCCTTCCCCTCTTGGAAGATACATCGTCTCTATGTCTATTTAATAAAAATTAAAGAATATATGTCTCTTTCAACATCATATCATACTATTTTCAATCCAAAATTATCAGGAGTCTCTTTCTAAGAAAGAAAATGCAAGAAGGAGCATTCTATTTCTTCTGCATCCTCCCAAGTAGCACTGCCATCTGAATATTGGTCTCATTGGACCTTAAATTGAGCAATGTCTTTTCTCTACAACTTACTGTTGCATTTATCCAAGATTCTAATGGGCTCCACTAGCACCACTCCTGGGTCCTGTACTTGCAAATATTTCCAATTAGGCACATGAGCTACATCAGGATGATATGGCTTAAGCAAAGAAACATGAAACATATTATGAATTCGAGCCAGAGTAGGTGGTAGAGCAAGTCTATAAGAAAATGGAGTTGATCACTTCCAAGACATCAAACAGACCCACATATCTCAAGGATAATTTTGAAGACTTTCCAAAGGCAATGGAACTTTTATGTGGCCTGACTCTTGTAACATGCCAACCCTTTAGTGCAGTAAAAATTTCTAAATTTACACCATACATGAGTAAGTAAATTAGGTAACAAGTCATTGAAATAAAAAATTTATTTCTTTTATTGAGAATATATGAACAAGATGCCATATAATATTACAATAAAGATTCCACTTCATTACAATAACTTCACAAGTTACAACAATACAAGAATACATACACTTGCATACATAGATCCAATTAGAATAAATAGTTGTAAGATTGTCTAGGATCTTCCCTTTAAAATTTTAGTTCTTCTATCGCCTATTGTGGAGGAGAAGCATCACTCAAGTGCTTTTCCACCAACCACAGACTATAATGTAGTCCCTCGCACATCTCTCATTTGATAGATGGCCCTTCCCTTTGATGAAGAGATTGGTAGAGTAACTGCTAATGACAACCAACTAAGCATAGTGATGTGTCCTACATAACTAGAACCTTGTAATCCCACAATCTCGAACTAGCATGTAATTTTGGATCACGGTGAACTGACAGTGTTAGTCTCAATAGTCACACAACCTAGAGTAGAGTCACATAATCTAGAGTGGAGTCTCAAGCATTCACACTACTTTTATCAAAGAGTTTTAATTCAGTAAATGAATGAGAGTCATCTATCACATACACTACTTAGGGCTGATTTGACTTAAGGCTATCTTCAGCTACGCATAGGTATTTCCTTCAATGGATAGTCCATCATCCTAGATAACCTAAAACCATATTAATCTACTTGGAATTAACTACTTAACTAGTAAGTACACAAGCTAGGTATTCCTTCTATGGATAGTCCATTATCTAAGATAACCTACATACTTGGATAACTCGACTTACATGTAAGTATATTAAACCCTCTCCCATACTAGATGACCTCTCCTAGGAGAAAACACAAACTTTCCTACTTAAATAAATAACTTAGCTAAGTGTACCATATGTGCTTTTCATGTTCAATCATACCTAGTATATAATACTTATGATAAGAACCCATCTCCTACTATGGAGTAAATACAAACACATTGCATCCCATGTTCAAACATATCTAGTATAATTAAATACCTATGTTGTACCACATGTAACATAATTAAATACCTATGTCAAGTAATCTCTTTGACATATCTAGTATAATTAATACTTGTGTCAAGCAATCTCTCTTATCATGGAGTACTTAAAAACACAATATAAAAATAGCCTAAAAGCTTCAATTCCCTTTTTTTGAAAGACACTCTCAATTACTTCTACTGCTCAACCAGAAAAGACACTTCATGCAGCATATAAAACACTTCAATTTCAAGTAAATAATAAGAAGAATAAATTCTCATGCCCGTTATCGTTTATCCCAAATAATGATGGCAGTGCAGCCTTCTCCAATAGTAATTCAGCTTTATTCAGCTTCCCAAAACAACACCCTCTCTTTCTCTTGTTGAAAGCACACTTCACTCAAACAATAAGATAACTCTTTCTCACAAAATCCCATTCTTTTCTCTCTCATAAAATAGATGAAAATGGTTGGTAATAACTCAGATATGATAAACAAGTGACATATAGCTCTTGGTATGATACATCTCTCTCAAGAGAAATGGGAGAATGAAGATAATGGTTACACACGACAATGAGAATGATTAGGAATGAATGTGTTCCAAATGAAATGGTGTGACTATTTATAGATCAGCCAACATTTTGAAATCCTACAGTTATGGCATGAAGAATGAAGACAATTTCATGCAAAGTGAATTAGGAAAAAGGTGGTGATAGATAAAGCTCAAACTCAACAATAACCATGAAAAGATTGACTTCCTCATTGATAGAATTTCAAATACCATTTTAATTTGCACATGGAGAATTCAAATATTTCTCCAAAAATGACATCTACAAGAAAATGAAATCAGAGGTGGCGCCAAAATCTCTTCATCAAACTAAGTTGGTGCGATTTTCGAGTGAAGAGAATTAGTCAATGATAATTTTGCAACACATAACATGAATCGACTAGTTTATGGGTTGATTCGACTAAACCATATAAATGCATTGGACTATATCGACCAAGTTGAAAAGCATACAAATTTTAAATGTATTGCTATGTTTCTCTCATACGTGTCTTGGTTGGTCATACGTAGCTCTTACACAGTGTTGTGTAAATTTCCAACATCAACACATATTAGCCATGGTCATTTAATGTCAAAAGTAGTCTTCAATAAATCTCGACTTCAAAATAACCATATGAGACCTCCATTTGTTTAGCAAATCTCATACTTATATCGATTAAATGTAGTGGGTAACTTTGTAATAAATGTGTTCCTCTAGGTGTGGGTAGCTTTGAATTGAATTTGGCTTCATAAAAAATAGTTATTTGTATTATATACTCAACATCTTCTAGCTATGCCTAACCCTTTATTAGTGCGCTATCATGGTGAGATGTTTTCATATCTATATGGTGCCTTTGTTGCTTTATTCTCCATTTAATGAGTTCAAGCTTATCCTTAACTTTGACAACATCCTCTCTAAAGAACAGCACTATACCATTCTTTTCCAAACTCTCCACATTGACTTAAATACTACAATCAATTGTGTATAGTGTGCCCTTTATTTATGGCCAACGTGAGATATATTCAGCATTTTTAAATGCTTATACATGCAATATAAAATTGGCCTATCGTTTAGCAATAATTTGGCCTCAAAGCACTATTAAAGATAATTGACCTTTATCATATGCATCTATATATTATTAGTTATGTATTACCATATATATATATATATATATATATATATATATATATATATATATATATATATATATATATATATATATATATATATATATGTGTATGTATGTATGTATGTATGTATGTATGTATGTATGTATGTATGTATGTATGTACTAACATATATATCTTATGTCAACAAGTTGTACACATTTGATACACAAAAAGGACACAATCATACTGACATTCACATATACACTTATACATATATGTTTTATGGTAGAACATATTTCAACACCTATACGTATTTACACTTTGTTAATGTATAAATATATGTTGGTGTCACACTAGAAGTTATCCTATATATGTATTGAGCATATATATATATATATATTTGAATATACGAGTGAGCAAAAATGAGTAAACATTATCATAACAATAATATATATATATATATACAAAAGTTCAAAAAAATAAACATCACCCAATGCATGCAGAAGTAAACAAGACTCTCAAATGTAGACATTTCAAACTAGGGATGACTTACCTATTACCCACAAATTGGCTCAACTTAATCTTTCTAATGTGGTGTGTGTATATGCTCAGATAGTTTATGTTACCAGTTACTCGACCAAGATCTTCTCCTGAGTGATACTTCCCCTCCACCTGGAGGAATGAAAATTTACCTGCAACCACTAACACATGCATATGGCAGTTAATTGTTCATAACATATGCAGTATACATAAACATTTCCAAAGTTAGAATAGTAATAATTCAATAGCCTTTCATTCACATATATGTAGTATCTCACCATGAATAACATCAACTGAGATAACTTCAAATGAAATAACATCAAATGAGATAATATTCATATTGATAACAAGGTACAAACATCATTTATTCATCTTTAGAATTCACATCACATTCATAATTACCCTATGTAGTAATAGTAAATAGTAACTTCACAATTGGGATGTAACATACTTCCCCCCTTGTGAATCATCATCCCCGATGATCTATAGCCTTTTAACATACAGTTAAAGTCAAATAAAGTTCTACTTACTATTTTCAAAATACGTAAGATTTATAAAACATTCATCCTATGTAGCAACCTTGTCATTCCTGGACCTTGCTTCGAGTGCCCTCACTATCACATAGGGAAATCTCGTATGCCTTATACTTACTCTCCCAAAGAGCTTTATTACACTATCATATACATCTTAGACAAAATAGTAACAATTTATTACACCTAAAACATAGTGATCTAAATTCATTGGCCCATGAGTTTATCTTTAGTATAATCCAAAATAGGAAAAGGAATAGCAATGTATTGCGCACTACACTGTGGGTCCAATCCTTCCCCTTTTGTATTTGCACTTTTAGAAAAATCATAAATAGAGTCCGCTTGTCACTTACACATCCATTTTCCTTACCATAAAGTACTTGTTCTTGATTACTTGTCCATCTTTGAGCATAACATTGCTCTTGGACACTTGTCAAATTTTGATATTGTTTCTTACTTAAGCTTTGTATCAACAAAGTTTCATCGATCTCTTCGATCTATTACTCCTTTTTGACATTCTATCAAGTCCATGGTTTTACCCAATTTCTAAGCCTACTTCAGCTTAATAGAGTTTCCAATCTTTCCTTCCATATAACAATCCAAACCTCAATGTTAGAAGTTTATAAATCATTCAAGATTTAGTCTACTATTTTTGCTTATTTGACTATAATAATATATTATACATTCGCTCAATTTAATGTTTCATAGTATGATCATGGTTTACACAACCCTATCATTATTTTCTTTTTCAAAACTAATATAACCTTCTCAGGAATACTAAGCAACTACTTTCCAAAATATATTATTTAGGACCAAAATCCTATAAGTCAAGTTTCCAAATAGTGTTGATTACTTTGATGAATTTTTCGACTAGAACATTATGCCAGTTTTACCGACATAGATAGATTGATCTATCTTGTGTTCTACCATTTCCCTCTAGAATCTCAATAGAGTATACATTTCCTACCAATGATGACATCCGGTCTTCATTTACTGGCATATTAGACATTATCTTGCTACATACTTTGTAAAACCTTACTCTATCTTTTCTCAGATTGTAGTGGTTTCTCATCCTACAATTCCCTTTTTCATTCTGATTTCCTCATTCCATTCCTAAATCTTCCAAAATTTTGAGTACATAGGTTCTTTTATATCCAATAATAATCTATTCTTTGACTAAGTGAAAACCTATTTAATGATCTCACGCCATTTTTAATTCCCATGTAAAAATGGTTAGGAGTTTTGTGAAGATAAATCTCATTTATCTTAGGACATCCATACCATGGATTTATTTTGTCCTCAAATTATTTTAAAAGATGCAATCTATCTTTCAACTCAATCTAATTTTCCTGATAAGAATTGGTACTAATTTCAAGTATTAATCCTCGTTCAATCATGTTGGTCCCTAGAAGATATCAGATTTAGTTACATATCTAATTACCAAGTAGGAGTGTTTCTTGTTAGCTCCATGATTCTCTTAATCAAAGTAGAGTCTCAACTTTGGTATATCCTTTTTTAGTTCAAGTAACATCCCCGATGTTCTACTTAGTAAAATTTCCAACATTTCATGCTAAGTGAAAATTCTATGATGTCACGACATAACAATAGATGCTTACTTTTGAAAGTGTATCCATTTTAATATAAGAGCCACTCAAAATAGAGTCTTGTCAATAATATGAATTCCTTTCAAGAGTGTAAAGTAATTATCCTAGTAGCTACTTTAACTCCCTAGGCACCCCACCTATGCTTTCCACTCATATAGAATTTCATAAGCTCAAGTGATTTACACATTTCCATGGTTGAATCTCAATCTCAATATTCCCTTCCAGTTTCTAGGATAGAATCCTCAATTGTTGACTAGTCCAATGTTTATAGGTTTCTCTACCCCTATATGTCCCAATCAAGAACAAATGTACAACTCAACCAAGTGATTTATTTCCAACTTAAAAGTGTTAATGAGTAGTCTAGTACATAACCCAGCTCAATAGGTTAAATCTTATCCTAAGGTCTCTCTCTTAATTCGAATGAACTTCTTGTCCCAATTTGGTTATTCTTAAACCTAAATTTTCTTTCAAAAGTAAGGTATTGATCAAGTGATTAATCAAGTAAAGATAATTGAGGTGTTTTCATAGCGCCACTTCCTATTTTATCTTTCATACCATCTCTATGGCTTAATAGCTAAACCTTATCATCCCTAAGTCTTTTAGCATAGTAAGCTTCAGTGTCAAGTCACTTTTTCACATGGATATATTTCATAATATGTAGTATTACTACTTATATACAAAAATAAAAATCTTATCTAAATTCCCCATATAAGATATATAGGAGTATAGAGACACTTTCCTCCAATTTGTGAGTAACCTAGATCTTCCTTTGCCAATCCCATAGACAATGATCTTTCCTATCATGATCAAATTATACTCATATCCTTTTCTAAGGAAACAATGATAATATCATTTGATCTTCCAATTAGATAAATATAAGGTATGGGATAATAATAGGTCATAATCCTTGACCTTTCCATTTATCTTACTCCAAAAATCCTAATACCTTTTTTTTTTCTTGTGGTCATAAAATGTATGACTTAATTGACACCATGACTTGAAAATAAGTCATTAGTTCTTCCAAATTGGAAACATATCTACGTTTTTCGTTGGGTGGGGTACTTAACTTGAGTCAATCCACTCTCTTCCTTCCCCCCTTAGTGTTTCCACAACTTTTTTTCTATTCAAAGTTGAACTCCTAGCAATACTTGCTTCTTTGAAAGGATTTGTCATTCCTTTTTGTTTGCTTTCTTTTTCCTTTTCTTGTCTCAATGGTATACTTTGAATATATTTTTCCTAAAGTTTGATTCATCATTGATTTCTAATCTCATAGATTCAATATTTTGGATCGTCCAATATGGGATATAATGAATAATCAACAAATTTACAAGTTAAGAGGCACTCTATTAATCCAATTCTCTTTTTAATATCCTTTTTGGTAGAGGAATATCCATACTCACAATCCTTTTTTGCTGGTATACCTTTCAACTTAGAGTGTTATTCCCTCACATCTTCTATTGATCTAACACATAGTGCCTTATTGTATTCCATTTCCTTTTGGAACCTCTAATGAATGTTGCTCTTCGCAGACATGTTGGTGAGTTCATCTTATAACTCCAACCTATCTATGTACTATCCAAACCTTTTTCAGGCTAACCTATTTTACCTTTATAGGTTTCTTGCCTATATTCACCTTTTCAAGTGACTTTATTCCAATGCTTGGAATCTTATTCTTTTAACCTCTAGAGATACCAAAGTTGTTTGGTTTCTTTTTCTCATCTTAATCCAAATTCCAATAATCTCATCAATTTTGGTTGGTGGAACCTTTCCCACTTCATTGATTATTTCTTTCTGACCATTCCAATCTTTTCTATTTTCCTAGGTACTAACTCTTTTCTTGCAAGATCCTATCCTTTATACAAGAATTAGATTTATGTCAAGAGTTCTCCAATCTTGTGGATACCTCCTTCCATTGATTCTCTTTACTTCGATATAATTTATGATGACATTGCATACACATAGATTCATAGGTGTTTTCACTAAATCCAAGGATTCTTGATTCTTTGCAACTATAGGTTGCTACTATAAAAGGGGTTATCTCATTTCTTCCCATCCCCTTAGAGTCATATAACTATTTTATAGGATAAAGGTATATATTAGTTATTCTTCCTAACCTTCCTACATAACCTGATTACATAATTTTTTGCAATCCTAGGTAATATCATAAGTTGTTGGTTTAAGAATTCCTATTCCAGGGACAATTCTTAACTAGTCCCTACTTTCCAAAAATTCTCATCTCCCTTTTCACTTCCCTATGTTCTTTTTTCTTTCCATTGTGGCACAAGAATTTTTCAACCATTATCTTCTGATAAGGTTTATGCATAATTGTGTAATGAGCTCATAGGTTTTAGTGAAAAATCTAATAGATCTGATACCACATGTAACATGCCAACCCTTCAGTGCAGTAAAAATTTCTAAATTTACACCATATGAGTAAGTAAATAAGGTAGCAAGTCATTGCAATAAAATGTTTCTTTCTTTTATTGAGAATATACGAACAAGATTCCATATCATATTACAATAAAGATTCCACTTCATTACAATAACTTCACGAGTTACAACAATACAAGAATACATACACTTACATACATAGCTCCAATGAGCTTTAGAACAAATAGCTATAAGATGGTCCAGGATCTTCCCTTTCAAATCTTCATTCTTATGTCACCTGTTGTGGAGGAGAAGCATCACTCAAGCACTTTTCCACCAACCACAGACTCATAATTCGATCCCCTACACATTTTTCATTTGATAGATGGCCCTTCCCTTCAATGAAGAGATTGGTAGAGTAACCACTAATGACAACCAACTCGGCATAGTGTTGTGTCTTATATAACTAGAACCTTGTAATCCCACAATCTTGAACTAGCATGTAATACTAGATCATGGTGAACTGACAGTGTTAGTCTCAGTAGTCACACAACCTAGAGTGGAGTTACACAATCTAGAGTGGAGTCTTGAACATTCACACTACTTTTATCAAAGATTTTTAATTCAGTAAAGGACTGAGAGTCATCTATCGCATACACTACTCAGGGCCGATTTGACTTAAGGCTATCTTCAGCTACGCATAGGTATTTCCTTCAATGGATAGTCCATCATCCTAGATAACCTGCAACCATATTAATTTACTTGGAATTAACTACTTAACTAGTAAGTACACAAGCTAAGTATTCCTTCCATGGATGGTCAATTATCCTAGATAACCTACATACTTGGATAACTCGACTTACATGTAAGTATATTAAACCCTCTCCCATACTAGATGACTTCTTCTAGGAGAAAACACAAGCTTTCCTAGTTAAATAAATAACTTAGCTAAGTGTACCATATGTGCTTTTCATGTTCAGTCATACCTAGTATATAATACTTATGATAAACACCCATCTCCTACTATGGAGTAAATACAAACACATTGCATCCCATGTTCAAACATATATAGTATAATTAAATAACTATGTGTACCACATGTAACATAATTAAATACCTATGTCAAGTAATCTCTTTAACATATCTAGTATAATTAATACTTGTGTCAAGCAATCTCTCTTATCATGGAGTACTTAAAAACACAATATAAAAATAGCCTAAAAGCTTCAATTCCCTTTTTCAAAGACACTCTTAATTACTTCTAATGCTCAACCAGAAAAGACACTTCATGCAATATAGAAAACACATCAATTTCAAGTTAATAATAAGAAGAATGAATTCCCATACCTATTATCGTTTATCCCAAATAATGATGACAATGTAGCCTTCTCCAACACTAATTCAGCTTGATTCATCTTCCCAAAACAACACCCTCTCTCTCTCTTGTTGAAATCACACTTCACTCAAACAATAAGATAACTCTTTCTCACAAAAGCTTGCCCTTTTCTCTCTCATAAAATAGATGAAAATGGCTGGTAATAACTCAGATATGACAAATAGCAAGTAACATATAGCTCTTGGTATGATACATCTCTCTTAAGAGAAATGGGAGAATGGAGATAATATTTACAGATGACAATGAGAATGATTAGGAATGAATGCATTCCAAATTAAATGGTGCGACTATTTATAGAGCAGCCAACATTTTGAAATCCCACAGTTATGGCATGAAGAATGACACCAATTTCATGCAAAGTGATTCAGCATAAAGGTGGCGATAGATAAAGCTTAGACTCAACAATAACCATGAATAGATTGACTTTCTCATTGACACCATTTCAAAGACCATTTCAATTTGCACATGGAGAATTTGAATATTTCTCCAAAAATGACATCTACAGGAAACTGAAATCAAAGGTGGTGCTAAAACCTCTTCATCAGACTAAGTTGGCACAATTATTAGGTGAAGAGAATTAGTCTGATAATTCTACAACACATAACATGAATTGACTCGTTTTGGGTTGAGTCGACTGAACCATATAAATGTGTTGGACTAAGTCCACATCTTTTTCATTTTCTATATTGACCAAGTCAAAGCCTACAAATTTTAAACATATTGTCATGTTTCTCTCATACATGTCTTGGTTGGTGATACGTAGCTCTTACATAGTGCCGTGTAAATTTCCAAGTCAACTTCTAACTTGATGTCCAACATCAACACATAGTAGCCATGGTCATTTAATGTCAAAAGTAATCTTCAATAAATCGACTTCAAAACAGCCATATGAATCGGCCTCCATTTGTTTAGAAAGTATCATATTTATATCAATTTAAATTAGTGGGTAACTTTGTATTAAATATGTTCCTCTAGGTGTGGGAAGCTTTGAGTTGAATTCGGCTTTATAAAATATAGTTATTTTTGTTATATACTCAGCCTCTTCTAGTTGCACCTAACTCTTTCTTGGTGCGTTGTCATGGTGACATGTTTTCATGTCTATATGGCACCTTTGTTGCTTTATTCTCCATTCAATGAGTTCAGGTTTATCCTCAACTTTTCCAATGTCCTCTCTAAAGAGCAATATTATACCATTCTTTTCCAAACTCTCCACATTGACTTAAATGCTACACCATCAGATGTGTATGGTGTGCCCTTTATTTCTGGCCAACGTGAGATATATTCGGCCTTTTTTAAATACTTATACATGCAATATAAAATCAGCCTATGGTTTAGCAATAATTTAGCCTCAAAGCACTATTAAAGATAATCGACCTTTATCATATATCTATATATTATTAGTTATGTATTATATATATATATATGTAAGTATATGTGTATACTAACATATATATCCTATGTCAACAAGTTGTACATATTCGCTACACAAAAAGGACACGATTATACTGACATTCATATATACACTTATACATATATGTTCTATGGTAGAAAACCTATACGAATGTATGTTTTGTTAATGTATAAATATATGTTGGTGTCACACTATAAGTTATCCTATATATTTAGTGAGCATATATATATATATTCGATATATGAATGAGCACAAATGAGTAAACATTCTCATAAAAATAATATATATATATATGCATACATATATATACTCCTCTATACAAGCATAAATGCTTGTGTGTGTATATATATATACATATATAGGCACATAATACCCATTCAATCACACAATCAAGCACACTAACATAAGGAAGGTCTCAAAAGTTCAAACAAATAAACATCACCCAATGCATGCAAAAGTAAACAAGACTCTCAAATGTAAACATTTCAAAATGGGGATGACTTACCTATTACCCACAAACTAACTCAACTCAATCTCTCTAATGTGGTGTGTGTATATGCTTAGATAGTTTACATTACCGGTTACCCGACCAAGATCTTCTCCTCGGTGATACTTCCCCTCCACCTGGAGGAATGAACATTTAACTATAATCACTAACACATGCCTACGACAGTTAATTGTTTATAACATATGCAATGTACATAAAAAAAATTCAAAGTTAGAATAATAATAATTCAATAGCCTTCCATTCACATATATGCAATATTTCACCATGAATAACATTAACTAAGATAACTTCAAATGAAATAAAATCAAATGAGATAACATTCATATTGATAACAAGGTACAAACATCATTTATTCATCACCAGAATTCGCATTACATTCATAATTACCCTATGTAGTAATAGTAAATAGTAACTTCACAATTGGGATGTAACAACTCTTAAGAAGACTTTATCCCCTACCGCAGATTGTCTAAGAGTTCTATTCTTTTTGGCATAACTCTTATGTCGTTCTACCACCTCCTTTAGTCTACTCTTAATAATTCTCATTTTTTCTCCTATCTCATTGAGCATTTTAGGCCCTACTATGATATTTTCTTCCAATCTACCAATCTACCCCAACTGATGGGTGTATGACACTTCTTCCCATAAAGAGATTCAAACGGTGCCATACCTAGATATGTGTGATAAGAGTTATTGTAATCAAACTCTACCAATGGTAAGTCTTCTTCCCACTTATATTGTTGGTCCATGCAGTGCATTTAGAGGAGGTCTTCGACTACCTGATTTACCCTCTTTGTCTACCCATCAATTTAAGGATGATAAGTTGATCTAAAATTTAACTTGGTTCCCAATACGACATTTAGGGTCATCCAAAATCTTGAGGTCATCTAATTGTCCCTATTAGAAATGATAGTCTTTGGCACTCCATGTAAGCAAAATATCTCCTAGACAAATTTCTTAGCCGAGGTCAACGATCCATCCTTAAGGTTTCCTAGGATGAAGTGTGCCACCTTGTTCAACTTATCGATCACAACCAAGATAGAATCATGTCAATTCTTGCTCAAAGGTAACCCTTGTATGAAGCCTATATTGATCACCTGTCATTTATACTGAAGTATGTCATGAGGATATAATAGCTCTGCTACATGTGCATGTTCAACCTTGACTCACTGACACTCTAAGAATCTATCTATGTACTCCACTACATCCTTCTTGAGTTTAGGCCAAAATTATAGAGTTTTCAATTGTGCAATCATCTTGGAGCCTCCAAGGTGTCTTGAATAAGGTGTGTTATGAATCTCTTCTAGAACCAACTTCCTCACCTCTCCAAAATTAGGAATGTACGTTCTCCAGTATCTCAAAATTCCATCCAGTTTGATCTCATACCCATCAAATTGATGATCTAATCGATTCTCTGCTAGGGCGCTCTTCACTCTTTCATAGTGCTCATCCCATGGTAATTTTTATGTCACCTGTTGTCTCATATTAGACCTTGTCTAGATCATGGTTGCCATATGTCTTCATCTACTAAGAGCATCAACCACTTTGTTCTCTTTTCCATTTATATACTCAATTCATAAGTCATACTCACTAAGTAATTCCAACCACCTTCTCTATCATGCATTAAGGTTTGGCTGAGTAAAGATGTATCTTAATTCCAAGTGGTTTTTCTTGAGATCAAATGGATTTCCCAAGAGATAATGCCTCCACATCTACAAGGCATGAACAATTGTGGCCAACTCTAAATCATGTGGTGCATAATTCACCTCATGTTGTTTAAGCTTTCTTAATTCATATGCTACCACTTGTCCATTATGCATTAGTACCACTCCCAATCCCTCTCCTAAAGCATTTATGATTACAGTGAATCTTCCATTAGGATCAGGGATGGTCAACACTAGTGTTGTCGTGAGCTTCTCCTTCAGGAGTTGGAATGCTTGTTCACACTTCTCAGTCCATCAAGTCGTGTTCCTTTTCTTTGGAGTGGCGTGATTAGAGATGCAATCTAGGAGAACCCTTGCACAAAATTTCTATAGTATCCTACGATGCCCAAGAAGCTACAAACTTCTGACACATTATGAGCCACTAGCCATTCCATGATCACCTTAACCTTCTCAAGGTCTACAAATACTCCCTCACCTAAAATAATATGGCCTAGATAGTGCACCTCATCTTGATAAATGAGCACTTGGATAGCTTCCCAAAGAGTTTCTTCTCTCTCAACCATTGTAAAACTATCCTCAAGTGCCTATCATGCTCTTCAATAGACTTCGAGTAAACTAGGATGTCGTTTATGAAAATTAAAACAAAATCATCCAAGTAATCTTTGAACACACTATTTATGAGATTCATGAAAGTTGCAGGTGCATTGGTCAAACCAAAAGGTACCATAGTGATCTCATAATCTCCATACCAAGTTTGAAAGATAGTCTTCAGAATATATTCTTCCTTTATTCTCAACTGATCGTATCCTGACCTAAGATCAATTTTGGAGAACACTATTGCTCCCTTCATCTGGTCAAACAACTCATCAATCCTTGGGAGTGGGTATCGATTCTTGATGTTCACCTTGTTCAACATCTGATAGTCTATACACAAGCACAAGGTTCCATCCCTCTTTTTCACAAAGATAATTGGTGCTCCCCAAGGAGACACACTAGGTCTTATGAGCCCTTTGTTCAACAATTCCATTAAATGGGCCTTCAAATTAGAGTTTGGTGGTGGTCATCTGATATGGTGCTTTGGATTCAGGCTCAACTCCTGACACTAGGTCAATAGAGAAGTCAAATTCCCATTTCAGAGGTAACTTCATGAGGTCACCAAGAAATACATCTTGGAAATCCTTGAGAATAGGGTAGTCATCTAGATATGGTTCCTTGTTGTCATGATTATTGATATGCTCAACATAAATAGCATACCCATTTTGATGAGCCTTCTTGAGCTGCATAGTGGAGATCTGTCTAAGCTCTGAGGGCCTTTGCATCCCACAAATCTCGATTGGGTTCCCATAATCATCCAAACAACTAACTACCTTATCCTTGTAGTTCACTACAGACTTATGCTCGGTTAACCAATTTATCCCAAAATTACATCGTATGAGCCAAAGGGTGCCACATACAAGTTGACATGGGTTTGGAAGGTTGGAAGATGTAACTCACTACAAAAGAGATAGGTGTCTACCCTCTACTCTGCTTGGTTTCCATACTAGATTGTCCATGAGTTTTCCATGTATCCAGGTCTCATAAGTATCTTGGATATTACTCTAGGTTCTATGAAACATTTAGTAGCTCTAATATAAATTAAAATAGAGATAGTTCGGCAATAGAGCTTACCCATATGTAGACACATAAAAATAGCCTAGGCCTGCAAGCTTTATTTTTCCCCAACATAATTAAAATATTCAATTATGTCGTATGGTCCAAATTCAACTATTAATTAAATAATTTTTAATTATTTAATTAATTCCTATCTTTTATTCCTCATGATTATTTAAATAAATAAATTACATCTATTTATTTAAATACATTACTAATTTCCTATGTCTCTCTATAATTAAATAATTTTAATTATTTAATTAATTCCTATCTTTTATTCCTCATGATTATTTAAATAAATAAATTACATCTATTTATTTAAATACATTACTAATTTCCTATGTCTCTCTATAATTAAATAAATTCCTAAAAATCATTTAATTATTATTCACTTTATCCTTTCCTCTATAATTAAATATTTTTTATTAATTATTTAATTGTCTTTTTCTACAAATTTAAATAAAAGCATTTATTTAAATTCCCATTCCCATTTTTCCCACCAACTAAATAATTAAAAATCATTATTTACTATCCTAGCCCCACCTCTTTTGAATTAAATTATTTTTTAATTCAAAAACTCTTAAAATCAAATAATTTTAAATTATTATTTGATTCTCCAACAATCTTTTTTTTGTGTCCAATATCCTCTTGTCACATGCATTGTTGTCCATTGATTTAATTTTCCTAAAATTAAATCATAGCCCTCCATTTCAAATTTTACCCTAATTCTGCCCTAATCCTAATTGCTAGTTGTCACATTCAATCTCAACCTTCCATCTTAGGGCAATTGTCAATTGTCAATCTTGGCCATTCATCCAAAAATTATCTTTCTATAAAAAGGCAAGGTCAACCTCATTTTGTCACTTCATGCTTGCAAATTTCTATGTACACTTGCAATTTCTTAGTCAAATCCTTCAATATTTTGCTAGGTCTTTGTCATAGGTCATAGTTGCTCATGAAAATCTGAGGGAAAATACTATTTACAACAAAATGGAGAGGGGCAATGAAGGTGAATCATGGAGTGCATAAAGGTTTTGGTGAGATTGTTCCTTTGTTTATGTTTTTTATTCCATTGTGGTTCATTGTTAGCTAGGGTTTAGTTCATTTATGTTGTTTATTGCTAACCTAGATTTTTCCTTAGTTACATTTGGTGAACCTGACATGAAGGACAAATTTTTTGTAGATTTCGTACACATTTTTCATTTTTGCAGGTTACCAGTATGGTTCTATGCAACCGCAAAAGCCAGAATGACACAATTGCTAGGTTGAATGACACAACTGATTTGCATAAGGGAATATTTAGATTCTAGTTAATTTTTGGTTGTTATTGTTTAATCTGGGTTACTTAGCCCTTTGGTTTATCATTCTAACCCTAGGGTCATATCATAGGCACCATTAAATCACTTGTTTTTGGTAGGCTTTTGGCTGTTTTGCAGGTTCGGATTCGTACATCGCAATTGGTTGTCATTCACCTCATCCGTGTTTTTGGTTCACCACAGTCGACATAAACCTGAGCCACATCTGTTTTGGTGCATCGTAGTCGACATCCTGAGCTACAGTCACAATTCCTAAGACACATTTGAACACTTCTATGAGCCGCAATTGTCTACCGTGAGTTGCAACTTTTTGTCTAGGGTTTGCTTTAGATTTCTACTAGTATTTTCAAATTTTTTCCTTTCTATTTCAGTAGGCTAGGGTTTTTTGGTTAATGACTTCTATTGGCAACATGTGGCAAGTTGGAGGAAGATACTAACTTTGTTTTGTTGTTCATTTTTATAATACCCTTCACTTTTAAGCAAAAAAAAACAACTACAACTTGCATTTCACTTTCATGGGATAAAATGATATGCATTTACATTCATTGGGTTTAAAAATAACACAACTTGCATCTACACTCATCAAGGTTAAAATGTACTTGCATTTTTCATAGCATTGGACTAAAAAGAACCTTGTTTTTAAGTAACAAATAAACAACTACAACTTGCATTTCACATTCATGGCTTAAAATGAACTGCATTTACACTCATTGGGTTTTAAAAGAACACAACTTACATCTACACTCATCAAGGTTAAAATGTACTTGCATTCTTCATAGCATTGGGCTAAAAAGCACCTTGTTTGTTTCATAATAAGCTAGGTTAAAATTTACAAGTGTTTCGCATGTTTTGTGGTATGGTAATGATTTCTTAGTGTGTATGCACTTCTCTTACACCTCACAGTGATCTAGAGAATCAAAATCACTTAGGGATTATTGTTTTTCCACCCACATATTTTGGATTTGGGCATTAAAATGAACAATCTTATGAGTGTGAAGTGAAAGCTTTGTGTATGCACTCTCCTCATGCCTTTGTGCGATCTTGGATGACCAAAAATAAATTTTTCATTTCAGTTTTGTTTACCCTTCATTAGAGAGGTTTGCCTTGGTGGGAAAAATTGTGCATCCCAAGGGAACGACCTCAAGTGGTAACAGGCTAAAGTCAAGTCCTTCTGAACTGCTATATAAATTTGTGATTACAAGGAAATTTTGCAATCAATGGGAAGTGGTATGTGATAGCTCTCCCCCAATATCTTTATGATTCAAAAATCCCTTGTTCTAAGGGTTGGGAGACCTCCTGATGGAGTTTATCATAGTATCCCCTAGACCAAATTCCCTTACTAAAAACCTTTGTGTAGAAAGCCAAAATCCTTCTATCTGTTGGCATAGAAGGTTGGACCTTTGAAGTCGTCCCACACTTTCGCGGTTCATTGTAGAGATGGAAAATTTCTTGAGATCCTTATGGTCCTAGCGAATTTAGAGCTTGGTATGCCTGAGAAGTGAGTGCACTATAAGGGGAAGCTTGTGCTACGAAGTTCCTAGGCTATCCGCTCTGAATAGGCACGGCTGGAGCAATCCAAGTGGGAACCCAACAGATGTCCTTGCCAACCATAGGATTTGTGCTTGTCTTCAAAATGCTTGTATCAAACAACCCAAGACAAAAACAAAGTGTTTTCCAAAGTGTTTGTTGAATTAATGAACAAATAAACACCTCTACAATCTGGAAAATCATAATCAAATTTACAACCTTGTCAAAATTACAGAAAAACTAGACTCTATTCACTATGAAACGCAACTGATTGTCTTTCAACACATCTATAAAATTTGAAATGCAACTGCTATTAAACAATGCATCTGTTAAACTTGAAATACAATTTTTATCTGAAACACCGCATCTATCCTCTGCAATGCAACTATGAACTGAATCACCTCAAATGCCTGTCACTCAGAAAAACAATTGTCACTATCACAATTTGAAATCAAACATTTAATTTATGTCTCTTCCTTCCTTTTTATAGTGATCTCTGTACAAAAAACTAGAAATATCTGCTCGAATTGTCCACCATTGCACCTTTAGGTTTGTCATTTAGTCTTAAACAATAGGCATACCATTGTAAATTTTAGTTGCATTTAGGATTCCTAATCACCTTCAACTTAGTCAAACTCTTAGGTCATTATCTTTGTAGATTTTAGAATAGGCCAACTTTTCATACTTTGTCCAAACCCTTGCTTCAAGAAAAGATTGTCATTGGACCAAGTCACTTGTCACACTTATAGTCTTTATCATTTTGGGTTGAGTCTTTTCCATATCATAAGTCTAGTTTGGGAAATTCACTTTGTCTCTTTTCCATTTCACTTGGTCTCACAAAAGGTCCTTTGACAATTCAAATTGAACCATTGGCTAAACTTTGGATGGTTAGCAACCTCTTCTCAAATCACCCAAAGTTGATTACCTTTAGAGCTTGCTTACCCCTTGCATTTAGAACACCTCATATCATACTTAGACATTTCCATAACATAGCAAAACTCTCTCATTTTAAGACACCATCATTTATTACCTTATATTAGACATTCCTCTTAGACATCATTATCACCTTACATTATGCATTCCTCTTATACATTATTACCACTTTGCATCCCTCATAAACATCATTGTCACCTCACATTGGACATACAACATCCCCTTTAGACATTATTGTCAGATTGCATTAGGACACTCCTCATATCTTATATCCAAAAAATCCAAAAAGCAGACTTAGTGCCATTTCATTTCCATCCATAGACCTAGTTTCATATCATTTGCATTTCCCCTTTTTGTTTGAGAAAATATTACATGGTTGAGACTAGATTACAAAAAAGGAGAAGAGACATGGAACTTTTTGGAAAAGGAGATGACCTTTATAACCATACTAGTGACATGAACCTCAATGCAACTTCACATACAACTCACAACAATATCAACATGGGATCTACCTCCAACAACCCTTTCAATGACACAAATATGGGACATCCATCATACAACAATCCTTTTGAGGAATTCATTCAAAGAGACGCAAATTGAAATGTGTTTGTAGAATACCTAGAGGCTAGTGCCCAAAATCTAGAAGTAGCTTCTTTTGTAGATGAATTACTCATGCTAGACCCACAATGATATTTAGACAAACTCTTACATGAATGAGCTAAATTACCACATGGATTTCATGTCAACACCTTGAGAGCAACATCACCTAGTCATGACACACAAACTAGTCAAGCTCCCTCAATACCACAACATAGCACTGCCACCATTTCTACTAGCATGACAACTCAAAGTGCAACAAACATGATCAATACAACATCTAATTTTGGGACACCAACTATATCACAAAACATGTCACAACCAATGCCACAAGTGTCTCAAACTATGTCACAAAATTTTGGATCAATATTTTTTGCTTTTGGATGATCATCCAATGCTATGGGAATGTCCTCATTTAATCCTTTTGCAAGAAAAAAAACAAGAAAAGTTTCCATTCAAGGACCTCAACATAAAACCAATGTCACATCATAAGGTCCTCAAATCAACACAAACACTAGTGGCCCTCAAAGACAAAACATGAACTTCCCACATGGTCATATCTATCAATTGGGACAAGGAAATCAAGTGTCACAACACATGATCATGTCACAAAAAATTCACATCCCACTCAGTCATCAAAACACACATGGCCAATGCATTCCCCAAATACAATTCAGCACTAGTAGATCACATATCCCAACATACACTTCCCATGTTTATACACATGCTCAACACACACACCAAATCCCAACTTAAAATATATCATCACAACAAATGGGAATGCATTGGATACCTAACACCAACTTGTGTGATGCTACCAACAATCCAATAGTGGATGCATTAACTACCTAACTAGCTGCCTTACAAAAGCAAGTAGAGAACATGCAGCTATCAAACAAGAAGACTCATACATCCTTTGACTTGCATCCATATCCATTTGACACAAGCTTATACATGCCACCATTTCCTCCAAGATATGTGGTTTCCAAATTTCTCTAAGTAGAAAGGAAAGACAAACCCTATTGAGCACATAAGAGAATTCACAACCAATTGTGTATACGTGGCATATGAACACACTTATTTGGTGAGACTTTTTCCTAGGAGTCTCGCAGGTCCTACACTTGATTGGTTTGCACTTTTGCCTAAAGGGATAAGATCATGGGATGAACTTTCCAACAAATTTGTAGAGAACTATGCATATAACATTGACACTGATGTTACAATTGCCACACTATGTAAGACAACACAAGAAGAATCTAGTGAAACATTCATTCCTTTCTTTCAAAAATGGTGAGGCTTGGAAAGCGAATGTCCGATTGAAATCCCCAAAAAAGAGAAGGTGCACATGTTTGTTCAAAACCTTATTGGACCTTTGAAATATAACTTGCAAGTCCATTGTTGTACAATCTTCACATACCTTGTTGAAAAGGGTATCCAACTTGAAAAGGCCCTCATCAAAAAAGGTGAACTTAAGTGTCCTAGTAAGAACACAAACATGAACACGACTAATGATAAGAACAAGTATTGGGCCAAAAACAAACATGTTACCAATGATGGTGTCATTGATGCTAAAGTAGTGAATAAAACTGGTCCCACAATCACACTCAGGGGATCTCAACCACAAAACGGTCCTCCCTCTATCCCAAAACCTACCACAAATGTCGTCAAGACCAAGGTTAACAAAGAAAAACTAGACAATTCCCAAAACAACACACATACACCCCCTTGGGAGAACTTATTGAAACTATCTTTAAGAAGCTCATCCAATCTAACATCATAACATTGCAAGAACCTAAAGCATACAACCTAGGATAGTTTAAACCATCATGGTGGGATGACAATTCCTTCTATGATTACCATAGAGAAAAAGGACACAAAAAATCATCCTATAAACAATTGAGAAACCTCATACAAGATTTAATTGAGAATGGTACCATTGAATTTAATGGTCAACAATACTTTTCCAATACTGACCATACCATTCATAAGAATCCATTGCAAGATCATGGTTTAGGAAATCCCTCCTCGTTAGGTCAAAAGACTAATAACCAGGCTAACTATACTCACGTTGCCTTCAATTACTTGAGTGGCCCCATAATCAATCACCTTCGAGTTGCCAATGAATACGTCAATACCATCACCATCAAAAAGACTCCTGAATGTAATGTCACCACTCGCTAAGGAAAAATCATGATACCTGGCCCTTTTGCTAAGTCGTCATAGCCTAAAGGAAAATTTAACCTTGTTGATCAATTGGGTAAAACCCCTACTTAGATTTCCATACTCGAACTCTTGTGCATTTCTCTTGCACGTAAAGCTATCCTTGACAAGGCTTTGAAAGAGACTTCAGTCCCCAATGACATCGATGTCAACCGCTTTAAAGCTATGGTCGGATATTTGGCCAATTCTCACTAGGTCACTTTCTCAAACCAAGATTACTCCATGCCTAAGCCATACCACAATGATGCATTACACATTGAAGATTTCATTCACAAACACAAGGTCAGATGAGTCCTAGTAGATGGCAGAGCTAGATTGAACATATGCTCCTTAAAATTGTTCAAGGAATTAGGCTTCTCTGAGGCATGTGTAGATGCCACTAAAAGCATAGTAATCAAAGCTTATGATGATGAGGAGAATTCTTCTAAGGGCATTATCATGCTCCCTATTTGTGTTGGGCCAACAATCATACATACCACATGCCAAGTCCCGGATCTTGAATTTCCCTATAACATCCTCCTTGGTCGACCTTGGATTCACAAATTAAAGGTCGTACCATCCACATATCACCAATGTTTGAACTTCCCCTGTAATGGTATTAAGATTACCATAATTGGTGATCTTGGCCCCTTTTAATATTCCACCAACTTAAGGGACATTTTTGAGCATCAAGTGCCTATTAATCATGAAGTTTCAACATCCATCTACACTTACCAAGTCATCCACTTCCACTACTTCAACCTCCACCATACCATCCACTTCCACCATTCCAACCATCGATCCAAACGTCAAGATTTAGGACACAAGATGTGGAGAGTACAAACTGAACACCTCTTACTCCATCTCATAGTTGCCCAAGTCTCCAAAGATTTTACAGTAGACCATGCTTCAAAATAGACCTAAAGTTTTTTGTAAAGTTCCTCCCACTACCACCTTCACAAAATGGGGAGGTAAAAAAAGAATACATTGATGATATCTCAGCTTGGATTTACAAAGATGAGGAAGATCTGCCACCGCTACCAGTACAACAATATGGCAAAGGCTTTGAGATAACGAAGGCAAAAGGCTATGATGGAATCAGTGGTCTTGGTATAAACAAAAATGGAATGAGAGAACCCTTAATGCCACCTAAAAGACCAAAGAATCTAGGGTTAGGGTTTAAGCAAATCATGATTGACACTCCACGTACCCTTGTGATTTCAAGTGAGGGCATATATGTACTTCTAAAAATGTTGAGATATCCGATGAATCCTATACTGAGACTAACTCTCATGAATGGGAATATGGTTTTAGTAAATCCTTTAGTGACAATGATCTCGAAGAAACCTTTCCAGAACCAGTTGAAACTTCTTTTGAGGAAATATTTAGACAAAATTTTAAAATTGGTCCACCATAGGATCCTTCTAATGAAAATGACAAACCTAATCCACCACCTAACACTTTTGACTTGCTCTTCTCTAATCCCGACCTCTCCCATGAGTCCAATGTACCTGAGATCCTTGAGGATGAAGATTGGATGGAATATTCCTATGATCCTAATGACACTTATGTCTTTACCCTTTCGGCCTCCATTTGCATGCTCTCAGTGTCATCTATGCCTTTCACTAATATTGATGATGGTATTTCCCTCATCTATCCACAACCCATTGATTGGGATCAACAAGACCCACCTACTATGGACACTTTTGAGAATGATGAAGCCATCACTGAATTCATGAGACTACATGAAGGAATACCCAGTGGGGACCATAAAGCTGGATTTACTATGTATATCAGTTCCGCGGCATATTTCAAAGATATTTTTCAACCTTCTAGTCATAAAAGTAATAAAAATAAAACAAGAAAAGATGTGTCTTTAGGTGAAAACCACAAGGAACCTTCTGACAAGACAAAAGTAAAAAGAAAGGACATATCTGAGGGTGAAAACCTCTTTGAGGCACCTAAGGATGGAGGATTGGACTTTCTCCCCATTACTCAAGAAAAAATGGCCATGCTAATTTAAGATACCATAGAAGTCAATACATGCACACCTAAAAATTCCAAAATGATTCTCCTTGCAACATCATTGACAGAAAAGGAAATGCCCGAATTTCAAGATTTCTTCACAGAATGTTCACTTGGTCATATGCAGATATGCCAGGACTAGATCCTACTTTAATCTTGCATCATTTTCCCTTCTAGATGCAAAACCAGTCAAGCAAAAACTCTAGAAGTTGCATTTGAAAATCACCTTGCTCGTAAAAGTTGAGCTCAAAAAGTTGTTAGATGTTGGATTCATAAGATATATAGATTATGCCGACTAGATATCAAACCTAGTACCTGACACCAAACCAAGCAGTCAAATATGCATCTGTACAGACTTTTAGGAATTGAACAAAGCTTGTCCAAAGGATTATTTTCTCCTCCCAAACATAAACATCATAGTGGATCTCATAGTAGGATATGAGATGTTGTCTCTTATGGATGGTTTCTCAAGATACAATCAAATCCGTATCGCCCCAAAAGGTCAACATAAAATGACATTTACTTGTCCCTGGGGTACATATTGTTGGAATTTCATGCCTTTCAAACTGAAGAACGCAGGTGCCACTTACCAAATGGATATGACCACGATATTTCATGACCTTATGCACACATTAATGGAGGACTATGTTGATGATCTCCTAGAAAAATCCCTAACACGAGGGGATCACCTAAAGGTGCTAGACAAGATCTTCAAAAGGCTGGAAGAGTATAAGGTTTATCTCAACCCTAAGAATTGTGTCTTCGGCATGACTTCAGGTAAACTCATGGGGTACATAGTTTCTTGTCGAGGCATTGAGGTCGACCTATCTAAGGTAAAAGTAATCTTGGATATGCCTCCACCAAAAGGAATCAATGAACTCTGAACATTATAGGGAAGACTGCAATCCATTAGACATTTCATTGCACAATTGGTCAATAAATGTCAACCATTCCAATACTTGTTATGCAAGGGAATCCCCTTTGCTTGGACACACAAGTTTCAAGCTGCTTTTCAACGAATCTGTTGGTTATTTTTAACGAACCAAATAGGCCTCAGCAAATATCTATGAGTGTGCCAAACTCAATTCTTGAATACCTGCCAGGCGAGTGGCCAAAAAATGAGATAAAGTATGTATTTATTTATCTCCTACACTTTAGGTTCTTCCAGACCCAGGAGGGTGTTCCCACAATGCCAAATGGACAACTCATTTTAACAATTTACACATACATTGCAAATTAAGGCAGACAAATTCCCATTAATTGCAAATAAGATGAAATCAATCACAAAGGTGGCAATTCTTTGAGTTAATTATGCATCTTAAGCTAAGAATGAAAAATAGAAACAAATAATAGGTGGGTGAATAACTATTTTAAAATATTTCTCTTAAGTCGAAACACTAAAACACCAAGAAAGGTTAAATAGGTTAAAGATTAGTGCCATTATCCTTGGGTTTGGAGTCTGCATAAATTGAAACATAAGGCATGTTTAATTCTAAGCAATTAAGATCTAGTGATATCACCTTGCAATTCACAAATCAATGATTTAATACTAAAGACTTCTTACCAAATCCAAAATACATTGTATACAAACTCATGGTCTAATCTAAGTATTTAACTCATTCCATGAACAAGAGCCAAAACCAGATCATATATCAAAGTATAACATGATGACAATTAATGAAATGATCGTTGATCTTGATATTTTCATTAATAATTCTAATACAACACCAAAGGAGAGACTATAGATTTAGAAAATATCCATTATCATTCAAATATACTTAGAAACCATACATTTAACCAAATTTACTATCTAGACTCAACATATTTGCTTTGTGTTTTTCTAATTCTCTCAATGTAACTCTAGAATTTTAACAAAAGATCCACACAAATGGCCCTGAATTCCCTTTTATAGAACAAGGAAGCAAAAACAAGCCTTAGGCCAAGTGTACACATGTCAATATTGAATTGGACCGCTAGGAAGTATATTCCAAATTCAGTTATATTTGCAATTTGTCAAAATTGGAGGGAATACACATAAGACAAAGAATATTTACATTTGCAATAAAGAGAAACTTTTCCCTTTTAAAAGAAAGCGTCCAATTCATCAACCAAAAAGACAAAATAATGTGGACCATAGGTGAGTCAACATCTCAATCAGCACTCCACACCATCAGTATCCAATATCTTTCTATGAAACATATATTTTAGCTTTTCTATCTGTGAGGCCAGACCTATACAATACATGATCCAGTATGTGTTTCACAAACCAACGCTGCCAACATATAACCTTCCCCATTCTTCCTACTCTTTCTCAGATGGCCAGTAAAAGTCCATAATTTTGTCCATGGCTTTCCTATAAGGGGAGTACTTGGTTATAGCTGCATTGGATTCCCTATCGAAATCCTCCAAAAAGCTAATAAGAAATGTCAACCTTTTGAGTGTGTTATTGAAGACATCAATATTAACTTCTTTGCAAATTTCACCAACCTGGAAGTCAATAACCTTATCCAGTTCCCTTTTCAATGTCTACAATGGTTTCACTTCATAATTTGTAACCTCAATATCTGGCAGTGGTGTTAGATCAACATGAGTATATTGAGATAATAATTCTATTATCTTTTGCTCAAGTGGGGCTGCATATCCCTGAAACTTCTGCTCGCTCAATTCACACACACAATCATAAACTAGATGCACTACATGGTACTTATCTTCATGTTGGGTAGCTCCCACTAAAATTAATTTCAATCTCTAAACTCTTGGGACCCATTTGTTCAAGGTTGGTATAGCCAGTATTTTATCCTGTTGAGATAACCTCATTGCACTCACCATCAAAGCATAGTTGTCATGTACACTATTGAGTCTTTCTTGAATCTTCGCATTTATATGTCTTAAGGAAGTACTAAGAACCTATTCTCATACATTGCATCTTGAGCTCTCTCTTTCAACTTCTTATATACCTCAATTTTCAGAAGCAGTTGATCTCTATCAAATGAATCAAGGCTTAGTCCACTTATTTCTTCCCTGCACTTGATTTTCATCCTTGATTATATGATACCATTGCTAGAGCTTAACTATGAAGTAGATGTTTTATAGATGTCATTGGAGAGACTGAAGGTGGATGGCTTGAACTAGGCTGGCTTCGTTCCTTTTTCACTTCCTCTCTTTGCTTATAGAAAGCTAGTTTAGTTTCTAGTGTGGCCACCCTCTGTTGGCTATTGTCATAATCATTCAAGAGTTCACTATACTTAACTCTGAGATTATCTCTTTCCAAGGTAAGACCCTTAATAGTTGACTGGATAAACCTAGCAACATTAACAACCATGTATGTAGCTTCTAACGCTGGAGTATCAACAACTCTTTTTACAAGCAGTTGTCCACTAAGCTCTTATGGCTCGACCAAGACTGGTTTCCTAGATGTCGGGGTTCATGACCATATCACCAATGCCTCCCAATCCTCACTAAAATTTGAACCTCAGAGTTTCATTTCCAACTCCTCTTATTTTTTTTATAATAGGTATTTCAGCCCTTCTGATTGCATCTAAAACAATAGCATCAACAATATTCCAATTTGGCAACAACAACACACCACTTTTTCTCACAAGTTCTCTGCCCTATTGGGCATCAATATTTTTGAATTCATCTTTCATAATGCTTCTTACATTTTCCTCAATGAAACTTTCAGGCGATTCTGGGTGCAGGCTCCTTTGAAAGCAAAACGATGAAACACACTTGTTCTTTAAAGCAAATTAAAAGCAGGCCCTAACTCAGAAAACTAAAAAGGCATAGAATTGTGTTTATGGTACTTACTACTTTTTAACCATGAAAAACCCTAATACCAGCTCAGATAATTCCTACAATTCACTTCTTAGCTCCTTGTATTACCTTGGACATGTCTTCAAATCTTAAACAAGCAAGTGTTGGCTGCACACACAATTTTGAAGGGAACTGAATAAATTTATAGGTCACCTCCGCCATTAATGTTCATTTGTGTAAAGAAAAATAATTTCAATGGGTGTACTTACATTTTTGAATAAACACCATTGATCCTTAGCTGAGTTGGGCGTCTTAAATGGAACTAAAGGGAACTGAATAAATTTACAGGTCACCTCCGCCATTAATGCTCATTTGCGCAAAGCAAAATAATTTCAATGGGCGTACTTACATTTTTTAATACACACCATTGATCCTTAGTTGAGTTGGGCATCTTAAATGACTCAGATTGAGTCAAACTGATTTGAATTCAAAATATAGTTCAAACTTGGATGATTAGCCAATAAGAAGTTGTTGACAGGACTTTCCCTACGTACAAGAGGGCCCCACATATTGGTAGTCGTAGAATGCACATGGCAGCATCTCGTGGGTCTCGTCATTTTTAAGGAACGCTCATCTTTCCTCCACGAGCCAATGGGGAACGACTATGATCATCTTTCTTTGCTTGCTTAACACCGTCAATCTCAAAACTTTGTGCATTGGGATGAAAGATATCGGCTAGGCCCACATACACATGGCATCATTTCACTAACCCCGTAGTGATTAAACTGCACTCATTTCAAATGGACAGACCAGCGGAGAATGGTCCAGATTGAATCTCGTGATCTCGTGATCATCAAATCTACATGAAAATACAACAATTAATCTTAAAAAGGGGGCCCTGACTAGGCTGATGAAACATTACCCCTTGGGAATTTATGACTTAAGCATAAGTCATTTTGATGCAAAGATTAAAGGTCAACTTTGGGAATATTTTAAGACACCTTGCAACCAGGAATAACCAAATAGCTCTTAACAAAGGGGCCAGTAAGAAACATGAAACCATGACTCGAGAGGCAACTTATACCATAGGCAACCATACCAACAAGTCAATTGCAAAATAAGACATCTAAGGGACAAGGGAATTTTGGATGATAGATTTATTGAAATAGAACCCTAAACCCTATGTGTAACCAACATACAATGTTGATATTGAGGGTAAAAGACCTCAAATTATCAAGGATTTTTGGAGGTCTAACAGAATCAAAGACTATCTTCTGTAACTGCTAGTCCTAATGTCGCCTATTGATGGGAAACCTTTGATATTG
>VDFB02086081.1:252931195-253359833 GCA_007258455.2 Sequoia sempervirens | reverse complement strand
ATATATCTATATATTATTAGTTATGTATTATATATATATATATGTAAGTATATGTGTATACTAACATATATATCCTATGTCAACAAGTTGTACATATTCGCTACACAAAAAGGACACGATTATACTGACATTCATATATACACTTATACATATATGTTCTATGGTAGAAAACCTATACGAATGTATGTTTTGTTAATGTATAAATATATGTTGGTGTCACACTATAAGTTATCCTATATATTTAGTGAGCATATATATATATATTCGATATATGAATGAGCACAAATGAGTAAACATTCTCATAAAAATAATATATATATATATGCATACATATATATACTCCTCTATACAAGCATAAATGCTTGTGTGTGTATATATATATACATATATAGGCACATAATACCCATTCAATCACACAATCAAGCACACTAACATAAGGAAGGTCTCAAAAGTTCAAACAAATAAACATCACCCAATGCATGCAAAAGTAAACAAGACTCTCAAATGTAAACATTTCAAAATGGGGATGACTTACCTATTACCCACAAACTAACTCAACTCAATCTCTCTAATGTGGTGTGTGTATATGCTTAGATAGTTTACATTACCGGTTACCCGACCAAGATCTTCTCCTCGGTGATACTTCCCCTCCACCTGGAGGAATGAACATTTAACTATAATCACTAACACATGCCTACGACAGTTAATTGTTTATAACATATGCAATGTACATAAAAAAAATTCAAAGTTAGAATAATAATAATTCAATAGCCTTCCATTCACATATATGCAATATTTCACCATGAATAACATTAACTAAGATAACTTCAAATGAAATAAAATCAAATGAGATAACATTCATATTGATAACAAGGTACAAACATCATTTATTCATCACCAGAATTCGCATTACATTCATAATTACCCTATGTAGTAATAGTAAATAGTAACTTCACAATTGGGATGTAACAACTCTTAAGAAGACTTTATCCCCTACCGCAGATTGTCTAAGAGTTCTATTCTTTTTGGCATAACTCTTATGTCGTTCTACCACCTCCTTTAGTCTACTCTTAATAATTCTCATTTTTTCTCCTATCTCATTGAGCATTTTAGGCCCTACTATGATATTTTCTTCCAATCTACCAATCTACCCCAACTGATGGGTGTATGACACTTCTTCCCATAAAGAGATTCAAACGGTGCCATACCTAGATATGTGTGATAAGAGTTATTGTAATCAAACTCTACCAATGGTAAGTCTTCTTCCCACTTATATTGTTGGTCCATGCAGTGCATTTAGAGGAGGTCTTCGACTACCTGATTTACCCTCTTTGTCTGCCCATCAATTTAAGGATGATAAGTTGATCTAAAATTTAACTTGGTTCCCAATACGACATTTAGGGTCATCCAAAATCTTGAGGTCATCTAAGTGTCCCTATTAGAAATGATAGTCTTTGGCACTCCATGTAAGCAAAATATCTCCTAGACAAATTTCTTAGCCGAGGTCAACGATCCATCCTTAAGGTTTCCTAGGATGAAGTGTGCCACCTTGTTCAACTTATCGATCACAACCAAGATAGAATCATGTCAATTCTTGCTCAAAGGTAACCCTTGTATGAAGCCTATATTGATCACCTGTCATTTATACTGAAGTATGTCATGAGGATATAATAGCTCTGCTACATGTGCATGTTCAACCTTGACTCACTGACACTCTAAGAATCTATCTATGTACTCCACTACATCCTTCTTGAGTTTAGGCCAAAATTATAGAGTTTTCAATTGTGCAATCATCTTGGAGCCTCCAAGGTGTCTTGAATAAGGTGTGTTATGAATCTCTTCTAGAACCAACTTCCTCACCTCTCCAAAATTAGGAATGTACGTTCTCCAGTATCTCAAAATTCCATCCAGTTTGATCTCATACCCATCAAATTGATGATCTAATCGATTCTCTGCTAGGGCGCTCTTCACTCTTTCATAGTGCTCATCCCATGGTAATTTTTATGTCACCTGTTGTCTCATATTAGACCTTGTCTAGATCATGGTTGCCATATGTCTTCATCTACTAAGAGCATCAACCACTTTGTTCTCTTTTCCATTTATATACTCAATTCATAAGTCATACTCACTAAGTAATTCCAACCACCTTCTCTATCATGCATTAAGGTTTGGCTGAGTAAAGATGTATCTTAATTCCAAGTGGTTTTTCTTGAGATCAAATGGATTTCCCAAGAGATAATGCCTCCACATCTACAAGGCATGAACAATTGTGGCCAACTCTAAATCATGTGGTGCATAATTCACCTCATGTTGTTTAAGCTTTCTTAATTCATATGCTACCACTTGTCCATTATGCATTAGTACCACTCCCAATCCCTCTCCTAAAGCATTTATGATTACAGTGAATCTTCCATTAGGATCAGGGATGGTCAACACTAGTGTTGTCGTGAGCTTCTCCTTCAGGAGTTGGAATGCTTGTTCACACTTCTCAGTCCATCAAGTCGTGTTCCTTTTCTTTGGAGTGGCGTGATTAGAGATGCAATCTAGGAGAACCCTTGCACAAAATTTCTATAGTATCCTACGATGCCCAAGAAGCTACAAACTTCTGACACATTATGAGCCACTAGCCATTCCATGATCACCTTAACCTTCTCAAGGTCTACAAATACTCCCTCACCTAAAATAATATGGCCTAGATAGTGCACCTCATCTTGATAAATGAGCACTTGGATAGCTTCCCAAAGAGTTTCTTCTCTCTCAACCGTTGTAAAACTATCCTCAAGTGCCTATCATGCTCTTCAATAGACTTCGAGTAAACTAGGATGTAATTTATGAAAATTAAAAAAAAAATCATCCAAGTAATCTTTGAACACACTATTTATGAGATTCATGAAAGTTGCAGGTGCATTGGTCAAACCAAAAGGTACCATAGTGATCTCATAATCTCCATACCAAGTTTGAAAGATAGTCTTCAGAATATATTCTTCCTTTATTCTCAACTGATCGTATCCTGACCTAAGATCAATTTTGGAGAACACTATTGCTCCCTTCATCTGGTCAAACAACTCATCAATCCTTGGGAGTGGGTATCGATTCTTGATGTTCACCTTGTTCAACATCTGATAGTCTATACACAAGCACAAGGTTCCATCCCTCTTTTTCACAAAGATAATTGGTGCTCCCCAAGGAGACACACTAGGTCTTATGAGCCCTTTGTTCAACAATTCCATTAAATGGGCCTTCAAATTAGAGTTTGGTGGTGGTCATCTGATATGGTGCTTTGGATTCAGGCTCAACTCCTGACACTAGGTCAATAGAGAAGTCAAATTCCCATTTCAGAGGTAACTTCATGAGGTCACCAAGAAATACATCTTGGAAATCCTTGAGAATAGGGTAGTCATCTAGATATGGTTCCTTGTTGTCATGATTATTGATATGCTCAACATAAATAGCATACCCATTTTGATGAGCCTTCTTGAGCTGCATAGTGGAGATCTGTCTAAGCTCTGAGGGCCTTTGCATCCCACAAATCTCGATTGGGTTCCCATAATCATCCAAACAACTAACTACCTTATCCTTGTAGTTCACTACAGACTTATGCTCGGTTAACCAATTTATCCCAAAATTACATCGTATGAGCCAAAGGGTGCCACATACAAGTTGACATGGGTTTGGAAGGTTGGAAGATGTAACTCACTACAAAAGAGATAGGTGTCTACCCTCTACTCTGCTTGGTTTCCATACTAGATTGTCCATGAGTTTTCCATGTATCCAGGTCTCATAAGTATCTTGGATATTACTCTAGGTTCTATGAAACATTTAGTAGCTCTAATATAAATTAAAATAGAGATAGTTCGGCAATAGAGCTTACCCATATGTAGACACATAAAAATAGCCTAGGCCTGCAAGCTTTATTTTTCCCCAACATAATTAAAATATTCAATTATGTCGTATGGTCCAAATTCAACTATTAATTAAATAATTTTTAATTATTTAATTAATTCCTATCTTTTATTCCTCATGATTATTTAAATAAATAAATTACATCTATTTATTTAAATACATTACTAATTTCCTATGTCTCTCTATAATTAAATAATTCTTAATTATTTAATTAATTCCTATCTTTTATTCCTCCTGATTATTTAAATAAATAAATTACATCTATTTATTTAAATACATTACTAATTTCC
Source organism: Sequoia sempervirens (assembly GCA_007258455.2). Classification (NCBI taxonomy): domain Eukaryota; kingdom Viridiplantae; phylum Streptophyta; class Pinopsida; order Cupressales; family Cupressaceae; genus Sequoia; species Sequoia sempervirens. The sequence goes on along the minus strand of VDFB02086081.1, from coordinate 253,355,640 downwards.
TATGTCTCTCTATATTTAAATAAATTCCTAAAATCATTTAATTATTATTCACTTTATCCTTTCCTCTATAATTAAATATTTTTTATTAATTATTTAATTGTCTTTTTCTACAAATTTAAATAAAATCATTTATTTAAATTCCCATTCCCATTTTCCCACCAACTAAATAATTAAAAATCATTATTTACTATCCTAGCCCCACCTCTTTTGAATTAAATTATTTTTTAATTCAAAAACTCTTAAAATCAAATAATTTTAAATTATTATTTGATTCTCCAACAATCTTTTTTTTGTGTCCAATATCCTCTTGTCACATGCATTGTTGTCCATTGATTTAATTTTCCTAAAATTAAATCATAGCCCTCCATTTCAAATTTTACCCTAATTCTGCCCTAATCCTAATTGCTAGTTGTCACATTCAATCTCAACCTTCCATCTTAGGGCAATTGTCAATTGTCAATCTTGGCCATTCATCCAAAAATTATCTTTCTATAAAAAGGCAAGGTCAACCTCATTTTGTCACTTCATGCTTGCAAATTTCTATGTACACTTGCAATTTCTTAGTCAAATCCTTCAATATTTTGCTAGGTCTTTGTCATAGGTCATAGTTGCTCATGAAAATCTGAGGGAAAATACTATTTACAACAAAATGGAGAGGGGCAATGAAGGTGAATCATGGAGTGCATAAAGGTTTTGGTGAGATTGTTCCTTTGTTTATGTTTTTTATTCCATTGTGGTTCATTGTTAGCTAGGGTTTAGTTCATTTATGTTGTTTATTGCTAACCTAGATTTTTCCTTAGTTACATTTGGTGAACCTGACATGAAGGACAAATTTTTTGTAGATTTCGTACACATTTTTCATTTTTGCAGGTTACCAGTATGGTTCTATGCAACCGCAAAAGCCAGAATGACACAATTGCTAGGTTGAATGACACAACTGATTTGCATAAGGGAATATTTAGATTCTAGTTAATTTTTGGTTGTTATTGTTTAATCTGGGTTACTTAGCCCTTTGGTTTATCATTCTAACCCTAGGGTCATATCATAGGCACCATTAAATCACTTGTTTTTGGTAGGCTTTTGGCTGTTTTGCAGGTTCGGATTCGTACATCGCAATTGGTTGTCATTCACCTCATCCGTGTTTTTGGTTCACCACAGTCGACATAAACCTGAGCCACATCTGTTTTGGTGCATCGTAGTCGACATCCTGAGCTACAGTCACAATTCCTAAGACACATTTGAACACTTCTATGAGCCGCAATTGTCTACCGTGAGTTGCAACTTTTTGTCTAGGGTTTGCTTTAGATTTCTACTAGTATTTTCAAATTTTTTCCTTTCTATTTCAGTAGGCTAGGGTTTTTTGGTTAATGACTTCTATTGGCAACATGTGGCAAGTTGGAGGAAGATACTAACTTTGTTTTGTTGTTCATTTTTATAATACCCTTCACTTTTAAGCAAAAAAAAACAACTACAACTTGCATTTCACTTTCATGGGATAAAATGATATGCATTTACATTCATTGGGTTTAAAAATAACACAACTTGCATCTACACTCATCAAGGTTAAAATGTACTTGCATTTTTCATAGCATTGGACTAAAAAGAACCTTGTTTTTAAGTAACAAATAAACAACTACAACTTGCATTTCACATTCATGGCTTAAAATGAACTGCATTTACACTCATTGGGTTTTAAAAGAACACAACTTACATCTACACTCATCAAGGTTAAAATGTACTTGCATTCTTCATAGCATTGGGCTAAAAAGCACCTTGTTTGTTTCATAATAAGCTAGGTTAAAATTTACAAGTGTTTCGCATGTTTTGTGGTATGGTAATGATTTCTTAGTGTGTATGCACTTCTCTTACACCTCACAGTGATCTAGAGAATCAAAATCACTTAGGGATTATTGTTTTTCCACCCACATATTTTGGATTTGGGCATTAAAATGAACAATCTTATGAGTGTGAAGTGAAAGCTTTGTGTATGCACTCTCCTCATGCCTTTGTGCGATCTTGGATGACCAAAAATAAATTTTTCATTTCAGTTTTGTTTACCCTTCATTAGAGAGGTTTGCCTTGGTGGGAAAAATTGTGCATCCCAAGGGAACGACCTCAAGTGGTAACAGGCTAAAGTCAAGTCCTTCTGAACTGCTATATAAATTTGTGATTACAAGGAAATTTTGCAATCAATGGGAAGTGGTATGTGATAGCTCTCCCCCAATATCTTTATGATTCAAAAATCCCTTGTTCTAAGGGTTGGGAGACCTCCTGATGGAGTTTATCATAGTATCCCCTAGACCAAATTCCCTTACTAAAAACCTTTGTGTAGAAAGCCAAAATCCTTCTATCTGTTGGCATAGAAGGTTGGACCTTTGAAGTCGTCCCACACTTTCGCGGTTCATTGTAGAGATGGAAAATTTCTTGAGATCCTTATGGTCCTAGCGAATTTAGAGCTTGGTATGCCTGAGAAGTGAGTGCACTATAAGGGGAAGCTTGTGCTACGAAGTTCCTAGGCTATCCGCTCTGAATAGGCACGGCTGGAGCAATCCAAGTGGGAACCCAACAGATGTCCTTGCCAACCATAGGATTTGTGCTTGTCTTCAAAATGCTTGTATCAAACAACCCAAGACAAAAACAAAGTGTTTTCCAAAGTGTTTGTTGAATTAATGAACAAATAAACACCTCTACAATCTGGAAAATCATAATCAAATTTACAACCTTGTCAAAATTACAGAAAAACTAGACTCTATTCACTATGAAACGCAACTGATTGTCTTTCAACACATCTATAAAATTTGAAATGCAACTGCTATTAAACAATGCATCTGTTAAACTTGAAATACAATTTTTATCTGAAACACCGCATCTATCCTCTGCAATGCAACTATGAACTGAATCACCTCAAATGCCTGTCACTCAGAAAAACAATTGTCACTATCACAATTTGAAATCAAACATTTAATTTATGTCTCTTCCTTCCTTTTTATAGTGATCTCTGTACAAAAAACTAGAAATATCTGCTCGAATTGTCCACCATTGCACCTTTAGGTTTGTCATTTAGTCTTAAACAATAGGCATACCATTGTAAATTTTAGTTGCATTTAGGATTCCTAATCACCTTCAACTTAGTCAAACTCTTAGGTCATTATCTTTGTAGATTTTAGAATAGGCCAACTTTTCATACTTTGTCCAAACCCTTGCTTCAAGAAAAGATTGTCATTGGACCAAGTCACTTGTCACACTTATAGTCTTTATCATTTTGGGTTGAGTCTTTTCCATATCATAAGTCTAGTTTGGGAAATTCACTTTGTCTCTTTTCCATTTCACTTGGTCTCACAAAAGGTCCTTTGACAATTCAAATTGAACCATTGGCTAAACTTTGGATGGTTAGCAACCTCTTCTCAAATCACCCAAAGTTGATTACCTTTAGAGCTTGCTTACCCCTTGCATTTAGAACACCTCATATCATACTTAGACATTTCCATAACATAGCAAAACTCTCTCATTTTAAGACACCATCATTTATTACCTTATATTAGACATTCCTCTTAGACATCATTATCACCTTACATTATACATTCCTCTTATACATTATTACCACTTTGCATCCCTCATAAACATCATTGTCACCTCACATTGGACATACAACATCCCCTTTAGACATTATTGTCATATTGCATTAGGACACTCCTCATATCTTATATCCAAAAAATCCAAAAAACATAGACTTAGTGCCATTTCATTTCCATCCATAGACCTAGTTTCATATCATTTGCATTTCCCCTTTTTGTTTGAGAAAATCTTACATGGTTGAGACTAGATTACAAAAAAGGAGAAGAGACATGGAACTTTTTGGAAAAGGAGATGACCTTTATAGCCATACTAGTGACATGAACCTCAATGCAACTTCACATACAACTCACAACAATATCAACATGGGATCTACCTCCAACAACCCTTTCAATGACACAAATATGGGACATCCATCATACAACAATCCTTTTGAGGAATTCATTCAAAGAGACACAAATTGAAATGTGTTTGTAGAAGACCTAGAGGCTAGTGCCCAAAATCTAGAAGTAGCTTCTTTTGTAGATGAATTACTCATGCTAGACCCACAATGATATTTAGCCAAACTCTTACATGAAGGAGCTAAATAACCACATGGATTTCATGTCAACACCTTGAGAGCAACATCACCTAGTCATGACACACAAACTAGTCAAGCTCCCTTAATACCACAACATAGCACTGCCACCATTTCTACTAGCATGACAACTCAAAGTGCAACAAACATAATCAATACAACATCTACTTTTGGGACACCAACTATATCACAAAACATGTCACAACCAATGCCACAAGTGTCTCAAACTATGTCACAAAATTTTGGATCAATATTTTTTGCTTTTGGATGATCATCGAACGCTATGGGAATGTCCTCATTTAATCCTTTTGCAAGAAAAAAAACAAGAAAAGTTTCCATTCAAGGACCTCAACATAAAACCAATGTCACATCATAAGGTCCTCAAATCAACACAAACACTAGTGGCCCTCAAAGACAAAACATGAACTTCCCACATGGTCATATCTATCAATTGGGACAAGGAAATCAAGTGTCACAACACATGATCATGTCACAAAAAATTCACATCCCACTCAGTCATCAAAACACACATGGCCAACGCATTCCCCAAATAGAATTCAGCACTAGTAGATCACATATCCCAACATACACTTCCCATGTTTATACACATGCTCAACACACACACCAAATCCCAACTTAAAATATATCATCACAACAAATGGGAATGCATTGGATACCTAACACCAACTTTTGTGATGCTACCAACAATCCAATAGTGGATGCATTAACTACCTAACTAACTGCCTTACAAAAGCAAGTAGAGAACATGCAGCTATCAAACAAGAAGAATCATACATCCTTTGACTTGCATCCATATCCATTTGACACAACCTTATACATGCCACCATTTCCTCCAAGATATGTGGTCCCAAATTTCTCTAAGTACAAAGGAAAGACAAACCCTATTGAGCACATAAGAGAATTCACAACCAATTGTGTAGATGTGGCATATGAACACACTTATTTGGTGAGACTTTTTCCTAGGAGTCTCGCAGGTCCTGCACTTGATTGGTTTGCACTTTTTCCTAAAGGGATAAGATCATGGGATGAACTTTCCAACAAATTTGTAGAGAACTATGCATATAACATTGACACTGATGTTACGATTGCCACACTATGTAAGACAACACAAAAAGAATCTGGTGAAACATTCATTCCTTTCTTTCAAAAACGGTGAGGCTTGGAAAGCGGTTGTCCAATTGAAATCCCTAAAAAAGAGAAGGTGCACATGTTTGTTCAAAACCTTATTGGACCTTTGAAATATAACTTGCAAGTCCATTGTTGTACAATCTTCACATACCTTGTTGAAAAGGGTATCCAACTTGAAAAGGCCCTCATCAAAAAAGTTGAACTTATGTGCCCTAGTAAGAACACAAACATGAACACGACTAATGATAAGAACAAGTATTGGGCCAAAAACAAATATGTTACCAATGATGGTGTCATCGATGCTAAAGTAGTGAATAAAACTGGTCCCACAATCACACTCAGGGGATCTCAACCACGAAACGGTCCTCCCTTTATCCCAAAACCTACCACAAATGTCGTCAAGACCAAGGTTAACAAAGAAAAACTAGACAATTCCCAAAACAACACACATACACCCCCTTGGGAGAACTTATTGAAACTATCTTTAAGAAGCTCATCCAATCTAACATCATAGCATTGCAAGAACCTAAAGCATACAACCTAGGATAGTTTAGACCATCATGGTGGGATGACAATGCCTTCTATGATTACCATAAAGAAAAAGGACACAAAAAATCATCCTATAAACAATTGAGAAACCTCATACAAGATTTAATTGAGAATGGTACCATTGAATTTAATGGTCAACAATACTTTTCCAATACTGACCATACCATTCATAAGAATCCATTGCAAGATCATGGTTTAGGAAATCCCTCCTCGTTAGGTCAAAAGACTAATAACCAGGCTAACTATACTCACGTTTCCTTCAATTACTTGAGTGGCCCCATAATCAATCACCTTCGAGTTGCCAATGAATACGTCAATACCATCACCATCAAAAAGACTCTTGAATGTAATGTCGCCACTCGCTAAGGAAAAATCATGATACCTAGCCCTTTTGCTAAGTCGTCATAGCCTAAAGGACAATTTAACCTTGTTGATCAATTGGGTAAAACCCCTGCTTAGATTTCCATACTTGAACTCTTGTGCATTTCTCTTGCACATAAAGCTATCCTTGACAAGGCTTTGAAAGAGACTTCGGTCCCCAATGACATCGATGACAACCGCTTTAAAGCTATGGTCGGATATTTGGCCAATTCTCACTAGGTCACTTTCTCAAACCAAGATTACTCCATGCCTAAGCCATACCACAATGATGCATTACACATTGAAGATTTCATTCACAAACACAAGGTCAGATGAGTCCTAGTAGATGGCAGAGCTAGATTGAACATATGCTCCTTAAAATTGTTCAAGGAATTAGGCTTCTCTGAGGCATGTGTAGATGCCACTAAAAGCATAGTAATCAAAGCTTATGATGATGAGGAGAATTCTTCTAAGGGCATTATCATGCTCCCTATTTGTGTTGGGCCAACAATCATACATACCACATGCCAAGTCCCGGATCTTGAATTTCCCTATAACATCCTCCTTGGTCGACCTTGGATTCACAAATTAAAGGTCGTACCATCCACATATCACCAATGTTTGAACTTCCCCTGTAATGGTATTAAGATTACCATAATTGGTGATCTTGGCCCCTTTTAATATTCCACCAACTTAAGGGACATTTTTGAGCATCAAGTGCCTATTAATCATGAAGTTTCAACATCCATCTACACTTACCAAGTCATCCACTTCCACTACTTCAACCTCCACCATACCATCCACTTCCACCATTCCAACCATCGATCCAAACGTCAAGATTTAGGACACAAGATGTGGAGAGTACAAACTGAACACCTCTTACTCCATCTCATAGTTGCCCAAGTCTCCAAAGATTTTACAGTAGACCATGCTTCAAAATAGACCTAAAGTTTTTTGTAAAGTTCCTCCCACTACCACCTTCACAAAATGGGGAGGTAAAAAAAGAATACATTGATGATATCTCAGCTTGGATTTACAAAGATGAGGAAGATCTGCCACCGCTACCAGTACAACAATATGGCAAAGGCTTTGAGATAACGAAGGCAAAAGGCTATGATGGAATCAGTGGTCTTGGTATAAACAAAAATGGAATGAGAGAACCCTTAATGCCACCTAAAAGACCAAAGAATCTAGGGTTAGGGTTTAAGCAAATCATGATTGACACTCCACGTACCCTTGTGATTTCAAGTGAGGGCATATATGTACTTCTAAAAATGTTGAGATATCCGATGAATCCTATACTGAGACTAACTCTCATGAATGGGAATATGGTTTTAGTAAATCCTTTAGTGACAATGATCTCGAAGAAACCTTTCCAGAACCAGTTGAAACTTCTTTTGAGGAAATATTTAGACAAAATTTTAAAATTGGTCCACCATAGGATCCTTCTAATGAAAATGACAAACCTAATCCACCACCTAACACTTTTGACTTGCTCTTCTCTAATCCCGACCTCTCCCATGAGTCCAATGTACCTGAGATCCTTGAGGATGAAGATTGGATGGAATATTCCTATGATCCTAATGACACTTATGTCTTTACCCTTTCGGCCTCCATTTGCATGCTCTCAGTGTCATCTATGCCTTTCACTAATATTGATGATGGTATTTCCCTCATCTATCCACAACCCATTGATTGGGATCAACAAGACCCACCTACTATGGACACTTTTGAGAATGATGAAGCCATCACTGAATTCATGAGACTACATGAAGGAATACCCAGTGGGGACCATAAAGCTGGATTTACTATGTATATCAGTTCCGCGGCATATTTCAAAGATATTTTTCAACCTTCTAGTCATAAAAGTAATAAAAATAAAACAAGAAAAGATGTGTCTTTAGGTGAAAACCACAAGGAACCTTCTGACAAGACAAAAGTAAAAAGAAAGGACATATCTGAGGGTGAAAACCTCTTTGAGGCACCTAAGGATGGAGGATTGGACTTTCTCCCCATTACTCAAGAAAAAATGGCCATGCTAATTTAAGATACCATAGAAGTCAATACATGCACACCTAAAAATTCCAAAATGATTCTCCTTGCAACATCATTGACAGAAAAGGAAATGCCCGAATTTCAAGATTTCTTCACAGAATGTTCACTTGGTCATATGCAGATATGCCAGGACTAGATCCTACTTTAATCTTGCATCATTTTCCCTTCTAGATGCAAAACCAGTCAAGCAAAAACTCTAGAAGTTGCATTTGAAAATCACCTTGCTCGTAAAAGTTGAGCTCAAAAAGTTGTTAGATGTTGGATTCATAAGATATATAGATTATGCCGACTAGATATCAAACCTAGTACCTGACACCAAACCAAGCAGTCAAATATGCATCTGTACAGACTTTTAGGAATTGAACAAAGCTTGTCCAAAGGATTATTTTCTCCTCCCAAACATAAACATCATAGTGGATCTCATAGTAGGATATGAGATGTTGTCTCTTATGGATGGTTTCTCAAGATACAATCAAATCCGTATCGCCCCAAAAGGTCAACATAAAATGACATTTACTTGTCCCTGGGGTACATATTGTTGGAATTTCATGCCTTTCAAACTGAAGAACGCAGGTGCCACTTACCAAATGGATATGACCACGATATTTCATGACCTTATGCACACATTAATGGAGGACTATGTTGATGATCTCCTAGAAAAATCCCTAACACGAGGGGATCACCTAAAGGTGCTAGACAAGATCTTCAAAAGGCTGGAAGAGTATAAGGTTTATCTCAACCCTAAGAATTGTGTCTTCGGCATGACTTCAGGTAAACTCATGGGGTACATAGTTTCTTGTCGAGGCATTGAGGTCGACCTATCTAAGGTAAAAGTAATCTTGGATATGCCTCCACCAAAAGGAATCAATGAACTCTGAACATTATAGGGAAGACTGCAATCCATTAGACATTTCATTGCACAATTGGTCAATAAATGTCAACCATTCCAATACTTGTTATGCAAGGGAATCCCCTTTGCTTGGACACACAAGTTTCAAGCTGCTTTTCAACGAATCTGTTGGTTATTTTTAACGAACCAAATAGGCCTCAGCAAATATCTATGAGTGTGCCAAACTCAATTCTTGAATACCTGCCAGGCGAGTGGCCAAAAAATGAGATAAAGTATGTATTTATTTATCTCCTACACTTTAGGTTCTTCCAGACCCAGGAGGGTGTTCCCACAATGCCAAATGGACAACTCATTTTAACAATTTACACATACATTGCAAATTAAGGCAGACAAATTCCCATTAATTGCAAATAAGATGAAATCAATCACAAAGGTGGCAATTCTTTGAGTTAATTATGCATCTTAAGCTAAGAATGAAAAATAGAAACAAATAATAGGTGGGTGAATAACTATTTTAAAATATTTCTCTTAAGTCGAAACACTAAAACACCAAGAAAGGTTAAATAGGTTAAAGATTAGTGCCATTATCCTTGGGTTTGGAGTCTGCATAAATTGAAACATAAGGCATGTTTAATTCTAAGCAATTAAGATCTAGTGATATCACCTTGCAATTCACAAATCAATGATTTAATACTAAAGACTTCTTACCAAATCCAAAATACATTGTATACAAACTCATGGTCTAATCTAAGTATTTAACTCATTCCATGAACAAGAGCCAAAACCAGATCATATATCAAAGTATAACATGATGACAATTAATGAAATGATCGTTGATCTTGATATTTTCATTAATAATTCTAATACAACACCAAAGGAGAGACTATAGATTTAGAAAATATCCATTATCATTCAAATATACTTAGAAACCATACATTTAACCAAATTTACTATCTAGACTCAACATATTTGCTTTGTGTTTTTCTAATTCTCTCAATGTAACTCTAGAATTTTAACAAAAGATCCACACAAATGGCCCTGAATTCCCTTTTATAGAACAAGGAAGCAAAAACAAGCCTTAGGCCAAGTGTACACATGTCAATATTGAATTGGACCGCTAGGAAGTATATTCCAAATTCAGTTATATTTGCAATTTGTCAAAATTGGAGGGAATACACATAAGACAAAGAATATTTACATTTGCAATAAAGAGAAACTTTTCCCTTTTAAAAGAAAGCGTCCAATTCATCAACCAAAAAGACAAAATAATGTGGACCATAGGTGAGTCAACATCTCAATCAGCACTCCACACCATCAGTATCCAATATCTTTCTATGAAACATATATTTTAGCTTTTCTATCTGTGAGGCCAGACCTATACAATACATGATCCAGTATGTGTTTCACAAACCAACGCTGCCAACATATAACCTTCCCCATTCTTCCTACTCTTTCTCAGATGGCCAGTAAAAGTCCATAATTTTGTCCATGGCTTTCCTATAAGGGGAGTACTTGGTTATAGCTGCATTGGATTCCCTATCGAAATCCTCCAAAAAGCTAATAAGAAATGTCAACCTTTTGAGTGTGTTATTGAAGACATCAATATTAACTTCTTTGCAAATTTCACCAACCTGGAAGTCAATAACCTTATCCAGTTCCCTTTTCAATGTCTACAATGGTTTCACTTCATAATTTGTAACCTCAATATCTGGCAGTGGTGTTAGATCAACATGAGTATATTGAGATAATAATTCTATTATCTTTTGCTCAAGTGGGGCTGCATATCCCTGAAACTTCTGCTCGCTCAATTCACACACACAATCATAAACTAGATGCACTACATGGTACTTATCTTCATGTTGGGTAGCTCCCACTAAAATTAATTTCAATCTCTAAACTCTTGGGACCCATTTGTTCAAGGTTGGTATAGCCAGTATTTTATCCTGTTGAGATAACCTCATTGCACTCACCATCAAAGCATAGTTGTCATGTACACTATTGAGTCTTTCTTGAATCTTCGCATTTATATGTCTTAAGGAAGTACTAAGAACCTATTCTCATACATTGCATCTTGAGCTCTCTCTTTCAACTTCTTATATACCTCAATTTTCAGAAGCAGTTGATCTCTATCAAATGAATCAAGGCTTAGTCCACTTATTTCTTCCCTGCACTTGATTTTCATCCTTGATTATATGATACCATTGCTAGAGCTTAACTATGAAGTAGATGTTTTATAGATGTCATTGGAGAGACTGAAGGTGGATGGCTTGAACTAGGCTGGCTTCGTTCCTTTTTCACTTCCTCTCTTTGCTTATAGAAAGCTAGTTTAGTTTCTAGTGTGGCCACCCTCTGTTGGCTATTGTCATAATCATTCAAGAGTTCACTATACTTAACTCTGAGATTATCTCTTTCCAAGGTAAGACCCTTAATAGTTGACTGGATAAACCTAGCAACATTAACAACCATGTATGTAGCTTCTAACGCTGGAGTATCAACAACTCTTTTTACAAGCAGTTGTCCACTAAGCTCTTATGGCTCGACCAAGACTGGTTTCCTAGATGTCGGGGTTCATGACCATATCACCAATGCCTCCCAATCCTCACTAAAATTTGAACCTCAGAGTTTCATTTCCAACTCCTCTTATTTTTTTTATAATAGGTATTTCAGCCCTTCTGATTGCATCTAAAACAATAGCATCAACAATATTCCAATTTGGCAACAACAACACACCACTTTTTCTCACAAGTTCTCTGCCCTATTGGGCATCAATATTTTTGAATTCATCTTTCATAATGCTTCTTACATTTTCCTCAATGAAACTTTCAGGCGATTCTGGGTGCAGGCTCCTTTGAAAGCAAAACGATGAAACACACTTGTTCTTTAAAGCAAATTAAAAGCAGGCCCTAACTCAGAAAACTAAAAAGGCATAGAATTGTGTTTATGGTACTTACTACTTTTTAACCATGAAAAACCCTAATACCAGCTCAGATAATTCCTACAATTCACTTCTTAGCTCCTTGTATTACCTTGGACATGTCTTCAAATCTTAAACAAGCAAGTGTTGGCTGCACACACAATTTTGAAGGGAACTGAATAAATTTATAGGTCACCTCCGCCATTAATGTTCATTTGTGTAAAGAAAAATAATTTCAATGGGTGTACTTACATTTTTGAATAAACACCATTGATCCTTAGCTGAGTTGGGCGTCTTAAATGGAACTAAAGGGAACTGAATAAATTTACAGGTCACCTCCGCCATTAATGCTCATTTGCGCAAAGCAAAATAATTTCAATGGGCGTACTTACATTTTTTAATACACACCATTGATCCTTAGTTGAGTTGGGCATCTTAAATGACTCAGATTGAGTCAAACTGATTTGAATTCAAAATATAGTTCAAACTTGGATGATTAGCCAATAAGAAGTTGTTGACAGGACTTTCCCTACGTACAAGAGGGCCCCACATATTGGTAGTCGTAGAATGCACATGGCAGCATCTCGTGGGTCTCGTCATTTTTAAGGAACGCTCATCTTTCCTCCACGAGCCAATGGGGAACGACTATGATCATCTTTCTTTGCTTGCTTAACACCGTCAATCTCAAAACTTTGTGCATTGGGATGAAAGATATCGGCTAGGCCCACATACACATGGCATCATTTCACTAACCCCGTAGTGATTAAACTGCACTCATTTCAAATGGACAGACCAGCGGAGAATGGTCCAGATTGAATCTCGTGATCTCGTGATCATCAAATCTACATGAAAATACAACAATTAATCTTAAAAAGGGGGCCCTGACTAGGCTGATGAAACATTACCCCTTGGGAATTTATGACTTAAGCATAAGTCATTTTGATGCAAAGATTAAAGGTCAACTTTGGGAATATTTTAAGACACCTTGCAACCAGGAATAACCAAATAGCTCTTAACAAAGGGGCCAGTAAGAAACATGAAACCATGACTCGAGAGGCAACTTATACCATAGGCAACCATACCAACAAGTCAATTGCAAAATAAGACATCTAAGGGACAAGGGAATTTTGGATGATAGATTTATTGAAATAGAACCCTAAACCCTATGTGTAACCAACATACAATGTTGATATTGAGGGTAAAAGACCTCAAATTATCAAGGATTTTTGGAGGTCTAACAGAATCAAAGACTATCTTCTGTAACTGCTAGTCCTAATGTCGCCTATTGATGGGAAACCTTTGATATTGCATATTTCTACAACCACTTCCACACTAGGGGCATTACTTACACAAAATTCCCATGAGGAAAAGGAAAGAGCAATATATTACATCAGTTACACCTTAGTTGGGTATGAACTCAACTATACTCCCATTGAATGTGCATGCCTCACAGTAGTCTTTGGTACTCAGAAGTTGAGACATTGTATGCTAAACCATAAAACAAAATTGGTGGCAAAGATAGATCCATTGAAGTACCTTCTCAATCAGGCAGCATTAATGGGATGATTCACAAAATGGGTCATGATAATTAGCGAGTATGACATACAATATGTAGAATTCAAAGCAATAAAATGATAGTTCATAGTAGATCAACTTGTGGACACACCCATAAAAGATGATCACCTGTTGGTAGTTGATTTTCCAGATGAATTCATCTTTTATGTAGGACCTAGACTACCATGAAAACTTTATTTTGATGGGTCCCATAAAGGTCATGGTTCAGGAGCCGACATATTATTCATCACACCTTAAGGATATTCTATTCCTAAATAATTTCACATCACCTTTCCATCCACTAACAATGTCGTCAAATATGAAGCATTGTTCACAGGACTTCAAATGGCAGTTCAGTGGAAAATTAAGGAACTCCTAGTCTTTGGTGATTCTCAGTTAGTTATCAACCAAGTCAATGATGATTACAATACCAAGCATTAGAATTTGATGCCTTACAAACACATGGTGGATAGTGTCCTATCATATTTCCACACGATTTCTTTTGAGCAGATTCCCCGAGCACAGAACAAAGTAGTTGACATTATAGACACAATTGGATCTCTCTTGGATATCTCTAATAATGTGCCACAATTTGATTTCTTAGTAGAACTACTATTGGTTCCTACCTATGAAATTCTTGAGTCTAAAATGGTTTTCAAACTTGTTGGTCCGAATTCCCCTTGGTATCAGGATATATACAATTACTTACATTCCCAGCTTTTACCACCAGCCCTTTCCAATGACCAACGCAAGCCCTTCATTCGCAAAGTCGACCACTATACCATCATTAGTGACAACCTATATAGATGTAGCTTTGACAATACCCTCATTTGATGTCTCAACACAGATGAAGCATAAACAACCTTGCATGGGGTACAAGAGGGTATATGTGGATCCCATTCGAGTGGCCCAACCTTAGCCAAGAAAATGATGAGACTTGGGTACTAATATCCAACAATGGAGAATGATGCTCTTCAGTTTGTGAGAAAGTGTTGTCAATTTCAGGTACACGATGATCTCATTCATGCACCCACATAGGAACTATGACCAATCCCTTTGCCTTGGCCCTTTGCACAATGGGGACTCGACTTCATGGGTAAGATTCATCCCACTTCATCCAATGACCATGAATTCATTATTACTACAACCGAATATTTCACGAAATGGATCGAGGCCATTCCCCTCACCTACATAACTAGTAAACAAATTTCCAAATTCATTCTTAACTACATCATATGTCGATATGGTGTTCCCCATTCCATCATCATAGATAATGATCATCCTTTTAAAAACCAGGATGTCTGTGAGCTTTGTGAGAGATTCCATATTCAACATCATTTCTCCTCGCCGTATTACCCACAAGGTAATGACCAAGCTGAGGTGTCCAATAAGACAATAATCAAAATTCTTAAGAAGATTGTCAATGATGTTGGTCGTGACTGGCACCTCCAACTTAACCTTGCTTTATGGGCTTACTGCACCAAGAATCCACACGCCTACAGGCGCCACTCCATTTGCCTTGGTCTTCAAATTTGAATCTATCCTACCCATTAAGGTCAAAGTCCCCTCCTTAAGGGTCTCCATGAATGGATTGGTTGATGATGAGGAATACCGACAGTCCCAATTACATGAGCTAGAACTATTAGAAGAGCGTAGACAAAACGCCTTGACTAACTTGGAAGCATATTAGAATCGCCTTTGCTGAAGTTACAACAAAAGAGTTATGGTCCAAAGATTTGACATTGGTGACTTGGTCTTGATGTAGAACCTAAAGAATCAAGTTGAACGTGAAAAGCTCGACAAGTTTGAGCCTAATTGGTTGGGTCCATACATCATCACTACATCCTTTGTTTCCAGTGAGTACCAATTATCTACTCCTGAAGGTGAATAATTGTCAAAGCCCATCAATAGTCTACATCTATGCAAGTTCTTCACATAGCTTCAAAGAGCTTGGCCAAAACCATAAAAATACCAAAATAATTTTTTATTTTTTTTTAAAGTGTTACCTTGGTGAAAACCTAGCAAACAGGTGTCTTGGTGACACCAAAAAAATAAAAAAATGTCAAAAAAATTAAAGAGAAATAATCTATCCAATAGTGAAAACCACTTTGGTGGCGTTGTTGTCTCCTAAAATTGCACCCTTGCTAAGTTGCAAAACTTAGCATTTTGAAGAAACATGGGAACATTCCTAGGCCTGTGGGTTTCCTAAACTTAGAATGGACCTCCAAAGAAGGTTGGTTCCTAAGGTATTCACCTAAAATACTCCTTGTGATGGAAAAGGGTAGAAAGAGAAGCACAAAATGAATTCTTCCTACGTGGGTGATGCACCTAATGTGTTTTTTCAAAACCCATACTATTGTTTTAACACACAATTTTCCCAAAAAAAAATCAACTTAACACAACTCAGATATTTTCATATATCAATACATAAGAGTTTTGCAAGGAGGCTTGGTTCTCTTAACACTTTTGAATGAAAGGAGTTCTTTCACAACTAAAATATATATTTGAACCACTACACAGCTTACAACTTGCAAAAATATTTGTTTCTTCTACCTAAAGGTGCTAAAATGAGACAAGCATTAAAGGAATTATCAAAACTCACAACAATATTCATCCATCATCACACTGCACGCAATGAGATAGCTTCTAAGAAGGTAAAAAACTGAATTTCATTGATAAAAAAGGTGTGACATATTATTGTACATGTCTAAGATTGAGTTACAATGCTATATTTTCCTGAAAAAGCTCCAAAATAAGCTACACTACATGTTAAAAAGAAGAAAAAACTCGCTTCAAAACTAATGTTTGAAGTTACTTATGCTTTTTTGAAGCCTACCCCACACATATACTTCTAGAAGCTTCTTGGTCATGTATAACCAAAAGACCCTAAAAATATCCCCCAAAACCTCTCATTAATGTCTCCAAAGTGAAGAAAAAGTCAAGTCATGACCTTAACCACAATAAAAGCATGAGAAATTGCCCCCAAATGCTCTCATTCCCTCCAAAACCTAGTTTTTGATGGTCTAAGTGGCACAACAACACGTAAATAGAATAAAGCTATTATGTTTCTCCTGAAAGAGAAAGATGATCACATGGATATCTTAGCTCCCAAGGTCTTTGTAGTTGGTTCTCAACTGTGCTGAAGTTGCTCAATTGGTCAATGTAATAGTAATGTTCAAGGGGCTTGCTAGTGTGGAGCTTTTGGATTGTTCTGGGATCAAACATGAATTAAAACCTAATCTAACTGGGGTTTTTAAAGAAACATAAAAAGATAGGCCAGAGCTTTGAAATAGAAAAGAATGATACTTCATCTGAATTAACCAGACTTGCTAGCTTCAAGAAATTATGAACTAAAACTGAAGAACAAAGTTGACTTGTGATTAACACATAGTTACATTCAATCTCAGTGTTGATTTGATAGCAGATTGCAAGTTGCCATTTAAACAAAACATACAACAATATTTCATTCCTTGAAGGCTTCACAAATCATATGATCAACTGAAGATAAATATCATTATGGAATACAACATGAAATAGATTTTAATCTAGTTGTTTCTATTGTTAGTGAAACAGATAAACAACATTTACTAAGCTGGAAAAATCACCAGTGTACAGATAATCTATGATTCCAGTTTGCTTCCATTCACACTAAGAGAATCTGAAAATACATTGTAGCCTATATTAAACCTAAATCCTAACCAAGAAGACAAAAGAAAACTCCTATTATGAAGAATCAGGATCAGCTTCTATCTCCTCCAACTGATTTCCTTTCTAATTTCTAACTCTTAACCTCTAATCCTATATCTCCTAGCCTTGAAAGTTCTCTAAAAAAAAAGTTCTAACAGAAGTTCTAAAAAAAAAAACCTTTTCAAAGAGGCCTGAAATACCATATATATAGGATGTACCAAAAGGATGCGTTGTCCCTACATTAGGGTTTTCAAAAATATCTCCTGACTACAAGAGGGTCAACTCCTAGATCTTTCTGAGGAGGGTCAAAGTTGCATTCAATGTGAGGCCCTGTTGTCCTACTGATGGAGGATTTCTATCCTTAGGAGAAACCTTTTTAAATCTTTTTGGCAGCTACAGCATTAACTCTCCTGTCTTTGTGTCCACCTTCAAACTCTGTTGATGTCGCCTTGAATGCTCAGAATATCTCCATTAATGTTGATCTACCTCCTCGCCAAGAGTCACTACAGCTATCCCTATGAGTCAAAGTTTCTTCTTTCTTTCGGGCTCCTTTCTGTTATGGACTTCTCTATACGTTGACCATCTTCTGGAAGCACCATCAGGCCTTCTTGCAGATCTGAATATTTCACCCGAGCCGATCCATTGCCTTTGGATCTCAGAAGGAATCCATTTCATTTGCACCCGACAGACTTCTTACATAGGGGTAGTCAATCGGTCAAAGAGCCAATGGATTCATTCTTGAGTTCCCTATGATTGGTGGAATAGAAGCCACGCAAGACTTTTGGGAGGTCAAAGGTCATGCGAATGCATTGCATGTCGATGAGACACCTTTGGTGTCTCCCCGATGCGATGATATTGCTTTTGACAACTATCGGCATGACCTTAGAGAGTCAGCAAGACATTTCGGTGGGTTGTGGAAGTTATGTCGATACACACCGAGGTCGCCGAGACAATTGTTATCGGTGTGAGGTCATGGCAATCTCCTTAGTCCTTTGGGGAGCTTCTTTCGAGCTCAAATATCTTTCGGTGAGACCCTATACTGTCGGCCAGAGTTCCTACCAAGTTCCTCTTTGTCACACCGATGCCTCCTTTACTTGAAAACCCATCACTATCAGCAAGACCTAAGCACATCAACAAGAGGTCATGTCAAAGTCTTTCTTCTCTTGGCGAGTCCACCTTCCATGTCGGGGAGACCATCGTTTGTCGCTGTGACCTCACGACAAAGCCCCTTCTACTCACTTGGAGTCTCTCTGACTTCTTCCTATTCTTCTTCGAGCTCGGCCTTTGTTTTGGCATGACCTTTCCCCCTTTTCCTTCTCCAAGACACCTCAGAGTCGCCCAAACATTTCACCAAATGTACTCATTCTCACTGAAAGCATGCCCTATCGGTGAGACATCATCTATTCGCATAGACCTTGTGGCGATGAAATCCTATTTTGTCGATGTCGTTTCATTCTATTGAGACTCTGATGGGTCGGCAAGACTTACGTCGATGTTACTTCATGTCGGCAAAAGCTTTCCTCTTCACCAATAACTTATGCCGAGCACATCCTTCTCTTCCTGAAGGGGCATCCTGTCGGTGTGACAACTTGTGGTTGGGGGGACCCTATGGTGATCCTTCTTGTTTTCTCCCCGGATCTAGCTCTGCCTTTCGGCGTGACTTCCTTTTTCCGCCAAGACCTTATGGCGAAGGCATGGTCCTTTACCGAGCTCCATTTATTTCTGTCGGGGAGACCTCATTGTTTCGGGGAGATCTCTCACTGAATTCCCCTTACTCTCGACAGGCTCCCTTTGTTTCGGCAAGACTCCTTCAATCTTGAGAAGACCTTTCATCGAACCCCTTTATGCTTCTGGAGTCTCCCCGAATTCCTTTGTTTCAGAGTGACCTTCATGAGTCGGTGATACATCACACCGAGTCACATATTCTTCGGTGATTTTATTTCATTTCGGCCAGACCCTATTGAATCGACAAGAGATTATGTCGATATTATGTCATGTCGTCGAGAGCTTATTGTTTCGCTGAGACCTCCCACCGAAGTCTCCCTGCTTCGACGAGACTTTATCTTTTCAACAAGATGTTATGCTGCACTTAATACCCTTTTGGTGAAGGCTCCCTCATGTCGCTGAGAGATCCTTCAGTCGGTGATACTTTACACCAACCGAGGCTTCCTTTCTCCGAACCGAGCACACTTCGAGGAGACCTTTCTGGAGTCACGTCGAAATGAATTCCTACTTCCCATACGTATCGTTGTAACCTTCCTTTGTCGGGGAGACGTCCTATAGATACCCGATGTCTCACTGAGGAGTCTCCATAAGCACCCTTGGTTGCCATGACAATCTAGTTCTCTCAACGAAGAAGCAATATGTCGGTGTGACATAAGGAGTTCGCCGAGACCTTATGGCGAGGTCAAATTTTCATGCTGCTATGTGTTCTCTCTATCATCGGTCGGTGAGACCTAAAGACCTCACCGAGACCTTTCTCCGAAGGAGACTTTCATACCGTTGGGAGACTCTTAGTCGCCGAGATGATGACTAATGTCTTGCCAATAGATGAACCACATGTGAATTCTGATCGTCGTGACAATCTCCAGGTCTTGCCGACATGAACTATTCTTGTGCTCGGTTAGTGAGACATTATGAACTCGTTGAGACACCTCTCTAATTTGAAAAGTCTCTCACCGAGACACTTATATGAGGATTGGCTGTCGGCAAGACACGAAGCACTTGAGGAGACCTTCCACCGAAGAGATAGCCCTTGTCGAAGTGTCAGACTCTTCCTGCTAGTCGGTGAGACATTCTGAACTCGCAAGACTTCTTAGCGAAGAGAAAACCTTTTGCCGATGTATGAATCCTTTTGCCACCGGTCGGAAAGACTTGGAGATTTTGCCAAGACCCTTCCCCGAAGATAAACTTTGATGCCGATAGGAAACTCCTAGTCACCGGGACAATGAATGGTGTCTTGCCGATAGATGCCTGCATATGATTTTCACTCGCTGTGACATCTCCCAGGTCCTGCCGACTTTGCCTTAGCTGATTTTTATGGCCAACTGGATTGAGGAATGCCTTCTAACTGAGCCCCCTTAGAAAATATCATCATGCGTATGACTCAATCCTGCAAAAGAAAGGTTTGCATTAATCCTCAAAAGCAAATAAGACATATTATAATAAATCCACCATTGCTTATAACTATTTTGCTAAATTCCTAGCAAGAAGAAAACCAACTCAGGCTGAGACAGAACCAAGATTAAATTAGACATATCCAAAGTCAAAATTAGGAGGAAAACAAAAGAATTCCAAGGAGGAAAGCAAGTAACCAAAGCAAAAGAAACCAGAAAGACAAAAGGGGGACCCATTTGTTCCAAATCAAAATGGGGTGGTTATGCAAGGCATAACACCAGTCAAACACAACCCACATACTTTTCACATGTTTGGCACAAGTCATCATTATTCAACCATGTCTCCAAACTATTTTGACTCATACCTTTGGTATGTTTGCAAAGGCATAAAGACTCAACTATAACCCCTTTAGTACATTTTATGGAATAACACACCTCATTTTTGCATTTAAAATAACACTTTGACTAAGTGCATTATAATCATATCACTTAATCAAAATGTTTTAACATTTCAAAATAAATGCAAAGTGATACACATGTGGCTCGGTCCATGTAGGAAATCAATTGCAAAAAAAGGTCTAAGTCCTAAAGGACTCCCATACATTAGCATATACAAAGGGACAACCCTAGTGTTATGCATTTATAAAGGCTTGAGGTATTATTTTTGCAAAAAAAAAATTAAAACAAAGGTAAAAATACCATAAGCTTGTTGGCATGCTTTAGGGTAAAAACCCTAGCAACAAAAAATAATGCAAAAGTTTGTAAAGGCATTTCATTTTTTTCTGGCAACTTCTGGAAACTCAAGTGTGCCACCATCATAGGGTTTTCTGGAAACTTATCCATGGTGGATTCTAGCATCTCAAAGGGATTTTCCAATAGATTTCCCAGCAAAATCACCATTAGAAAGCTTAAGGTAAGGTTTCTATAAGCCCGATCTGTATGGCTTTGCCAAGCCGAGTGATTAACTTCTGACCGAACCCTCATTTTCTCCATCAAGAGTGATTGATCGACAGCAAGTCGGATCAAGTTAGGCATTTCTAGGTCATTCCCCCCCTGGTTCATCCGCCAGAAGGGAGTCAGAGTCTGCCGATCAAGTGGGATTCCTCAACCCGCCCGAAGGTGTGGGGAATCGGAGCTATTTATTCATATAAGTGGACATCAGAAGCAGGTGGAGCTAGCTATCTATCGGGTGGAGTCCTTTCTCGCAACCGACAAGGGCCCGGGGATCTGGAATGAGGAAGTGTTAGCAGGTCCCTCCCGCCCAGATAAATGGATCGACGAACTAACTATACATGCTCCCTCACTCGAATCGTAGGCCGTAGGGGGAGAAATAATAATAATGATTCGATACGATTTGAGACAGAAGATTCCAGATGTTCCCTATAGCCTTTTTTCCATTCATTGAGATGATTTCACTAGGGTGGAGCTAGGGTTTACTAGCCATTTCAGTGCTTGGAATTCCCAATCAGATAGGTACAAGTGGACATGAGAGGTGGAAGGGAGATGACAAGAACAATGATTGGTAGAGACGTGGATGAGAACAGTTCGGGTAGGCTTAGTTGTTAATACGTAGACAATAATCGATTGGGGTGGGCAGGTCGACGATGTTGGGGGTAGTTAAGTCCTCTATTCCTGCCTACCTCTCCTGACCCGGTTGGTTTTATTCTCTCTCGGGCTCTCGTGCTCTTTAAGGCGAGTTTCGACCTCCTGGGCTATCTCAATCCAATCAATCGAACCGGTCGAGTGACTGAATAAAGAGCATTTCCAAGAAACCTAGTCCAAACAAGTTCCTTAGCATTTGGAGACATCCCGAATAGGGCCAGGTGTTGGCCACTGGGTCCACTACTCTATATATGTATCGAGCCACATGAAAGCTCTTTCCCTTTTTCACTACGAAGTACCATCCGCCCCTACATGGGAACTATAATCCCCACCACAAACCCCACCGTAAGGCCAATATGGTCAGCGCTGAAGGCATGCCTGCTAGGATAAGCCTACCATAGAAAAATTTTAGGGGCCCAGGCCCCGCCCCCTGGCGAATAGTAGGGCGGCTGGTAGTCGGGCCCTTCGTGCATGCAGGACCGACCCCCCGTATATTCTAAGGGGCCCGGTAGATTATATTTGTGGGAGGATAGCCAGGATAGGCCTTGGGTGGGAGGCTATAGTTGGAGATAGAGCGGGTCTGATTCTCATATACATAATTATGGATAACTCATGGCATCTTGATACACGGTGGAAAGATGTGCTTCCCAAGCAAGATACATAGGGGTGGGTAAGGAATCCGATTCGTAATGGGATGGGTGGGAACTGGCACGCTTTTGATCAACACCTGAGAAAGGCCCTAGGGATTACGCGGCAGGCATGATTATACCACGGCACTGGGAGATGGGCCCTTTATCTATCTACGGAGGGATGAGATAGATGCGTTGAGCTCACAGCGGACCCATCCCTTTCTCTGTCCCATGCTGTCTCTGGTGGCTATCCCCATCTACATCCGGATATACATGGGTGTTACAAATATGTATACATCCGAATCTACACCAACCAATGGAGTTAGAACTCCCTGCTGATGGCAGCCCCTAGAGACAGCAGCCATGAAGGCCTTCTTTCCCCGAGAAGGTTGGTGGGCTCGGTTCATGATTAATTCCCCTTATTTCCTATCTTCCTTCGGCTCTTCTCGGAGAGGGCTTTTGGTTGGCATCATATCACATACGCCCTTAGAATAGTAGGGGCCCTAAAATTCTATGGGCGCCCTAAAATTCTATGGCTCAATAAATGAATAGAAGGGCTCAGTGGAGACTTAACCCCCCTGGGGTTGTAGGGTGGGAGGTCGGGGCCCTATTGCCACCCACCCACCCCTGGTGTGGAGGGAATTATAGTTCGGTGGGCCCTACTATTCTAAGGATCAATGCTTTAGAAGCAGTGCTTGGTCAAGTGGATAGCTATCACTCGCTTGATAGATCAATTCCTTAATTTGTATGGGAGATACCCATCACTGGTGGACCTTGCTCCTTTTCCCTTCCCCCATCCCTTTCAGACTTAATAAAGAAAGGCGGCCCATGCTTCCCAGCAGGGTGGGAAAAGTTATAGCTTATAGCATCTCGGTAGGGCCCCCCCTCTCCTAAATGACTCTGTACTTTTGAATTTAAAATTGAAAACATCATGGAATCTTTGTAGATCAATTTTGTGCCATGCTCCAATTGGTAAGGAGTGTCATTATTAATATGAGAGAACTCCTACTAATAATATATCTATTCTTTATCAATATCACCATGATTAATGAAACTTGTCTTTAAGGATTACATTGGTGATATAAAATGAAACTATCCCTTTCTAAAGAAACCAGAGGGAAACATGTTGGGCTCAACCCTTGTGGGAGCCCATTTCACTCTACATGTTTTGATCAAATGAAACAAAACAACAAAAAATATTTCACCTATACTTTCACAATGAGAAAACATGTTAGATACAAGTAGAGCATATGATAGATGTTTCTGATAACCTTTCTATTTTCCTAGACATTTATGGTATGCAAACTATTTTGATGCTTATGAGGATCAAGCTATATGTTTATGGATGTTTTCATATGCATTTATTGGTGATAT
The DNA here is from genome assembly GCA_007258455.2 of Sequoia sempervirens. Lineage (NCBI taxonomy): Eukaryota > Viridiplantae > Streptophyta > Pinopsida > Cupressales > Cupressaceae > Sequoia > Sequoia sempervirens. Next base: position 253,331,651 of record VDFB02086081.1, on the reverse strand, counting down.
TTCATTGCTTTAACCAACTTTCTCTCACCCATGCAAGAATTCTTAGAGCAGCAGAGCAAGCAACAACTAGAGGTTGGACAAGCAGGAGGGGTTGAAGTTGATGCAAAGGCAACTCAACCAAAAATTTTCATTTAGGCAATGATGGGTCCCCTCTCTTTATATATGCATTGCTTCTTTAATATGTCTATAAATTTATAGTTTTTTCCTTTATTTGCATTAAAATAGTTAGTCCCATGGCTTGTGTGGGACACCATAAGACTACTTTTTTACAATAAATGTCCATTCTCTTCTCTGTTGTAGGCATTTGCATAATATAATAATGCATTATTTTGATAATTTATTTATGCACATGGATATAACATAGAAAAGTAGGATGTACCTTTTGTTTCACTTTGTAAAACATAAACAACTCTACCTATTTGAGTTGGTAGCTAAAATAGGTAACATGCACTTTGGATAAGTACCATGGTGAAAACTTGGAAAATAAGCACCATGCGTAGGCAATCTTTGCTTCGCCATCTACTATCACTCCACCTACCTTTGTCCATAATAAATACCTAGTTTTTTGACACCCTCACAACATTCGTCTTAAAGTCTTGCTATTTTTTTCCATGGTTGACAACGGTTGACATCATGTCTTGCACATCCTCCACTTTTCATCCTGAGCATGTCCCATTCCATCTCATTCATCTTGGTTAGTCCTGGACCTAACTGGGGGCAACATCCTTAACACTTGATTGTAGTGGGTCTCACACATGGTCCCATATATCACAAAAATACAAAAAAATCAAAATATCACAAAAATTCAAAAAAATCAAAATATCACAAAAATCCAAAAAAAACAAAATATCTAAAGACAAAAAAAACAAATATTCCCAAAAAACACAAAAACATCCAAATAACTCTCCAAAATTCTAAAAATAGAGTCAAAATTAGTCAAAGTCGAGTCATAGTTAGAATGGTTGAACTACGCGATCTCTATGCATTTGCTATGTAGGCAAGGTCATCATTTGATGTATCCCCGAGACCACCTAAGTCAGTCTTTTAGGTTTTTAGGTCTTTCCCAAGTTATTCATGTCAGTCAATAAAAAATTTCATCCTTGATCACGTTGTCAGTTGAGCTACAAGGTCTCTGTGCATTTGCTACATAAGCAAGGCCATCATTGATGAGCCCTCAAGGCCCCCTAGGTCAATCTTTTAGGGTCTGTCAAGTCAAGTCAAAACATGTTGGTTAGTTTTCAATAAATGAACATGTCAATCCCATCTCTATCGAACTACATGGTCTCTGAGTGTATGATGTAGGAAAGGCCATCATCAATGAGCCCCCCAAGACCTCCTTGGTCCAATCCCTTAGGGTTTGTCGAGTCATCCTTTGTCTCATCGTAACATCCTAAATTGGACAACTCTTAAACAAATCTAGGCAACTATTCATCAAAAAATTCAACCAAATTGACACTTCAAATGCGACATGTGGTCAATTGGGTCATCTAGTCAAAGTCTCATAACAACGTCAAACTGGCAATTCTTGATCATTCTTAGGATATGTCTTTTTGGGGAATGACCCTTGTCACTTCTTTTGCTTCAGGATATGTCTTTCTTGAGCATCGACACTATCAACTAGCATTTTGGGGCATCCTATCAACATTGGGGATCGACGCTCTCAACATCGACACTATTCAGGATGTGTCCTTCCTAAATTTGACTCCTCGACATTTATCACATATTAGCCTACCTGACACAAAACTAGGCTTTGTCAAAATTGACATCTCAACATTAATAATCTTGACATCCAAAAAGATTCTTGGCAAACACTGTCTCTAAATATGGTCACATATGTCATTTGATTTTTCGTCATGATACTAGCCACCTCAAGGATGTCATGTACAGGATTTAGAGGAGCAACGACATTTCATGAATTGTCTTTCTTTTTTATGACTGTTTGTGGTTGATTGTGACAAAAAGACTAGGCAATTGGGCTCCTTGTATGAAGTTGTGATCTTCCCTGTCTGCAACTATTTATTTTACACGATGGCACAACCTTGCACACCATTGATTTATGTCATATCATGGTGTTTTTTGTCCATTACATTAATCCGTCCAATGATGATTAATGCAACACCTATTTGTACTTTGGAAAAATATTGAAGGTTTCTTTCTCCACACTAACATCCATCCCCTTCTGTCTAACAGTCCCTCTTCTTCCACCCTCTGACAACGTCCTGTGACACACAAAAGCAAATTTGCATACATGACCATGTAGGCATTTGCATTAGTACATTTCATCTAGGTTATACATCCCACATTTGCATAAATCCATTTACATATCATTTGCATTAACATAACAGATAGGCGCATTTCCATTTCATAACTCATACATGTCATTGCTTCACATAAATACATGATAGCTATAATCATAACATAAAGCATAATCCATACCAAAATCATATCATCTATAATAAGAGAACATTACATTCATTATCTTCCAATTTTACAACCATCATGAACCGCATCACATAGTCATAAGTCATTACTACATTGCATACATTTGCATATATTTGCATTTGACATAAAATAACATTATATCTCATAATCATAAGCATCTCATCGATACATGAAATCCATGGCACCATAAAAGTAAATGCATACATTATCATATAGAATTAGGACATCACCATAAGTTGCATGAACATCATAAAGCATACATCATGCATCCATACATCACATAATATCCAATGCATCATCATAGGAATCATCATATAGGAAACATCACATAAACAACATAAATCATCATGCATAATCACACAACACATAACATATAGTCTGTGCCAAAAATGTATCATATATATATAGTCTCAAAATGATGTCACATGATAGAGTCTCGAGGAATCCCAAAAATAGAGCTCATGGGCTTGATGGATACAAAAATATAAGTTTCAAAATACATGGATCAAAATGGGTCTATCTAGTGTTGCCATGCTCCCCAGAGCCCATGTTGTTGCTCTCACCCTGGCTGGATCTGCTATGAGACCACCTGTTGCAAGACTGGCCATTGCTAACAACCTCTGAAGCACTCAGTGCCCGCTGCTCTGGTGGAACTACCTCCTCATAGAGTTGCCTGCAATACTACTCTATGTGCCCAATACTGGCAACCGCTCTGACCATGTCAGTTGAGGACCCATTGCAAGTGGAAATAAAATCTAGACTCCTCTACTTTGCCTATTGTGCCCTAATCATAGCTATGTCCCTCTCCACCTATAAGCCATCCCTCTCCACCTGTAGACCCTAAAGCTCAGCCTTTAATGCCTACACCATGGCCTATAGACTTGCCAACTCTTGATCTTTGTCCCCTATACTGCCTCTGATAGGCACATCCTCAAATCCCTCATCACCATGTAGAATCCTCTCACGCAGGATCCGCTCTTCCTCACCCATCTCCTCCTCCTCCTCAGGTTGCTCCTTATGCCCTGCCACCTCCACATCCATAGTCGTCGCACCTGCTAGCATATCGAGTAGCTCTGCCTCAAGCTACTCTCCCTCTACCTCCACATCTGGGATGACCTCCTCCTGTCTGCCCTCCTCCTGTTTTCCCTTCTCTTATCTGCCCTCCTCCTCTTAGATAGGAGAAAGTGACCCACTCCTCCTTCATAATCTCTGTCGCTATTTCCTCCCACCATCCCCTCCTATCCTACCCCTACCACCATCTCTTCCATCTTCTCCATCTCCTCCACCTCCTCCTCCTCTCCCTCTCCCTCCACCTCTCCTACCATGAGGACCCTATCCTCATCAAACCACTAGAGCTGGTTGATCGAGATTTGTCAATGGAACAAGCCTATGCACAAGCCACCATACATCAAACTCAGGTGTGGTACCTGCATTTGTTGGTCCCCCTCTCCATCCCCATTTTTGTGCCTGTAAGCTATCAATTTTTTGCTTAGTTGTAGCTACTGCGATCACTAGGCCCCATAGTGTCACCTCTCTGGATGACTGAGTGAACATTGCTAGACCTTGTGGCACTCCTTGCTACTCTTTGAATTGTCTCAACACTCAGTCTACCAAGTACCTATCAATGATATGTTATGACTGAACAGTCTGCCCAATCAGATAGCTCTCCTGCCGACACCATTGTAGATGTTGATCCTCATCTGACCGTTGAGCACAATCCATCCAAGGCCTCCATATGAAGCTCACCAGAGTATCCAATCCATGTCACCAATAACCAATATCTTTGACATGTGTCTACATGACCGCTCCTTTGTACATATATGCATATGGTATGTTGGCCCCTAATTGGCAACCAACTGGTGGATAGAACACCACAATGTGCTCCCATGCCCATACCATCAAAAGAGTGACTTTGCAGCTCATGGACTATCCTTGCCAATATACTATATCATGCAGTTGAAAGTAAACCATTGCTAGTAAACATGGCCCCCATGCATATAGAGTCTCACTAGCCATCATCCCAACCAACATCTCTCCCCATCCGACTGGAAATCCATGTCCTCGGTGGTCTGGAATCACTATCCCAACTATTAGAGTTCACAATATGCAATCAAACCACTCATATCGCATGGCTAATGTCTCCCATTTGATCTCATATCGATCAATCCCCAGCTATGCCACATCGTCATATACATAGTAGGCGGTCAATGCTTGATATCCCCAGCCTAGATCATATCTGACCCGCTCCCCTCGAATCAACAATCGTAAGATCCTATAGACCTCCTCCAATGTGATGGTAGCCTCTCCCATAGGCTGGTGAAATGAGCATGTCTCAAAGTTCCATCTCGTAGCAAGTGTAGTCAACATCCCCCTATTTTCCCTAATGACAAGCATGAATGTAACATGAAATAAGCCAAGATTCCATTACCTGCGCTTTTCAGCACTGATCAACTGGTCCTACAACTGATAAGTCTCTAGTGGTCATGACTCTCATGTGTATATCGGATCTAGATGAACCTATGGCCAACATGACAAACACTGTGTCAGTTAAACAACTTCCCTCAACCTATTCTACACATGTCATAAAACCAAATCAATCCTAATCTAGGGCAACCTTGTCACCAGTCAATTGTGTCGCGTAGTGGAAAATGTGTCACATGCTTTTGTAGATGATTCACAGGCGCTTAATTGCATCAAACCCCTCAATCAATTGTGCCCTATACCTACACTTATGTCATTCCTAGGGTGGTTACCACTAAGCCCTAATAGTTGCACATAACTATAGTCAGCTACATCACACATATGCAGATGTAATTAAGCACTTTGTGGATGCATCAAATCCTATCAGTTGCGTCACAAGAATTTAAAAACCTACCCTACCCTAGGCGTGTTCTAAGCACTTGTGTCGAATTGCAGGTAATTGCGTCGAACATGATAGCACTTGTGGCTATCCCAAAACAATGCAATTGACTGCTAAATTTTTACCCGACCTAAAAATGTGTGAATTCAAAATTTGACAAAGTGGCTTTGCAGGTACTCACTAGATCTCCTTCACCCTTCGACCGTCTAAATTTCCACACTCAGTATGCTCTATGCTTGCTACAGGGAACACACTCCATTTTCACTTAGAGCTCCTAATCTCCAAACTTCAAATGTGCAAAATGAGCCTTTGATTTGCAAATTTCCTATTTATACCTCCTCAAAATTAGGGTTTTAATAGGGTTTGTGTTGGCTGCACTTCACTTAAGCCTTGAAACTGCATTATGTCTACCCCAAGGGTCCTGAAAATCATTTCTTTCATCGCCAGAACATTTGTGGCTATTAACTTGACTTGTCGGAACAATTTTCAATTTTTTTTGAAAATTTGCAAAAAAAATTTGAGGGGGGCATGGGTCTACCGTACTTATGTTGGGGCACGTTTGACTCTAATTTCTTTGTCACAATGTGATAAACTACATCATGAAAAAGAGGGGCAAAATGTAGACACAAAAATAACCTAGGCCTACAAGCTTTATTTTTCCTCAACATAATTAAAATATTTAATTATGTCCTATGGTCCAAATTCAACTATTAATTAAATAATTCTTAATTATTTAATTAATTCCTATCTTTTATTCCTCCTGATCATTTAAATAAATAAATTATTTAAATACATCACTAATTTCCCATGTCTCTCTATAATTAAATAAATTCCTAGATTTATTTAATTATTATTCACATTATCCTTTCCTCTACAATTAAATAATTTTCATTAATTATTTAATTGTCCTTTTGTCGTTTCCTACAAATTTAAATAAAACCATTTATTTAAATTCCCATTCCCATTTTCCCACCAACTAAATAATTAAAAATCATTATTTACTGTCCTGGCCCCACCTCTTTTGAATTAAATTAATTTTTAATTCAAAAAGTCAACTCAACCTCTTAAAATCAAATAATTTTAAATTCTTATTTGATTCTATAACAATATTTTTTTTGTGCCCAATATCCTCTTGTCACATGCATTCCTACCCATTGATTTAATTTTTCTAAAATTAAATCATAGCCCTCCATTTCAAATTTTACCCTAATTCTACCCTAACCATAATTGCTAGTTGTCACATTCAATCTTAGCCTTCCATCTTAGGGCATTTGTCAACTGTCAATCCTAGCTATTCATCCAAAAATTGACTTTCTATAAAAAGGCAAGGTCAACCTCATTTTGTCACTTCATGCTTGCAAATTTCTATGTACACTTGCAATTTCTTAGTCAAATCCTTCAATATATTGCTAGGTCTTTGTCATAGGTCATAGTTGCTCATGAAAATATGAGGTAAAATACTATTTACAACAAAATGGAGAGGGGCAATGAAGGTGAATCATGGAGTGCATAAAGGTTTTGGTGAGATTGTTCATTTATTTATGTTTTTTATTCAATTGTGCTTCATTGTTAGCTAGGGTTTAGTTTGTTTATGTTGTTTATTGCTAACCTGAATTTTTCCTTAGTTACACCATCAACTGCATTGGAGAAGCCTGATACTCTACCTACTTGTTATCCACTACAGCATGGATCTAATGATGTTGAGACTACTGATAGTTTCCTTCCCTTCACGACTTCAATTGCTATAGACATTTTGAGGCATAATTGCCTCCAAAAGTATAGCACCCATCGTGAGGCCCTTTGCGACCTCCTAGCTTGCCCTCTCTAAAGCCCTTTTGCTTTTGGTCATCTTTGGTTCTGTTGTTATTTTCCTTCTTGCTCTTTCCACCATTACCATCTTCACCTTTCTCTTGTGACTCACTTTCCCTCTTGAGATTATGGATCTAATGGTTCTTGTCTCCTTGATGAAACTTCTTGTTCCTAAATCACGACTTAGGATTTAAATTATTATGGTAATTAGATAACTGCTGCAATCTCTGCTCCTATTTGGTGGCCTTCAGGAAGAATTCATTCATGGTGAGAGGATCATGCATGTCCACTTCTACTCCAATGTGGGGTCTAACTCCAAATATGAACTTTCAAATACATAAACATTTGTCTCCTTGATACTGGGGCACATACTTTAGAAGATTAGTGAAATTTTCCCAGTATTGGGTCACAGTCATGCTCCCCTAAGTTAGGTTTTGGAATTTTGTCACCTTCTTGTCGAAAAAGAGTTGTGGTAACCATCTCTTCCTAAATATTGGAGGAAGTGTTCCCAAGTAATCTCACCAGGCTGTAGGTTCCTTTTGGTCTTTTCATTATCCCACCAAGTAGCTGCTTCTCCTAAAAGCTAATACATAGCCCATGTTGCTTTAGTCTAGTCAAATAGGTTATAGAGTCTAAAGTATTTCTCCATCTCAATGATCCATGCCTCAGCTCCTGCTCCAATGTATTTACCATCAAACTTAGGTGGTGCTACTCTTTTGAGATCTTGTCCTAATTCTTCCTCAATTCAACCTCAAGGGCCTTCTCCTTGATTGATTTTCACATTCCTGTGAACCTGGTCCTTGCATGCTAGTCGAACCTCATGTTTTATGTGATCCATACGAGCCTCTTGTATGTTCAAAAGCTCTAGAATCTATTCCACCCTCTTGTTTGGTACCTCTCATCTCTTGTTTGGTGGTCACCATACCGACTCATACCCAACCTACATCACATTTCACATCTACCATAACTTAAACACTAGTTTCTATGAGTAAACGTTCTTATTCACATGCACTACACACACATGCATATATCAATCATTCATTGAAGACATACACATTCATGCATAGTAAACATGTTTTGGAGTTCTTCACTTGAACATACCAAAAATAACATCTTGCTTTATTTATATTGTGGGTCAATAGGCCCTTATTTACAAAAGCTTCTTGTTACATTAGTCAATTTTCTCATTCTCAAAGAGATGACTCTCCTTTGGGTCCTCACCAAAATTTACATCAATTTTCTCAAAAGAGGAGGGTTAAGCATGTAGGCTCTCCTTATCCTCTTTAGTTAATAAGGGTGTGTTTGGTCCACACCCTAGAGGCCAATCTCTGATTGCAAAAAGATTCTTAATCTTAGGGGTTTGCTTTGACTCCTCAATCTTCTTGCCCCTCTCTAGCTTAAATCGAGTGAGGGCTTGAGCTAGAGTCTCATCATTGGGAATCTCAGGTTGAACCTTAGTCTTTATGTTTTCTTCCATTGTGACTTTCTTGTTCGAGGTCCTAATGGTCTTCACTTTCTTTCTTCTTGACTTAGACCTTCCCATACTTGCATTCATTCCAAGTTTGTTCAATCCTCAAGATAACTCAATTTGGTCAAAGGGTCAACTATCCCCTAGTCATCACTATGCGGAGGCGACAACTGCCTTTCATAGTATTGAATTGGCTCAAAGAATATGGTATAGGAAGATTTAGTTGGAGGGTGATTCTTTGAACATTATTAATAATTTGAAGAATATATCTCCCTTGTCTTGGACTATTGAGGCCTCGATCAAGGATTCCATTGAAATCATTAAATCCTTTGATAATGTCTATATTTCCCATATTTTAAGAGAGGGAAATATGTTAGCTGATTTCTTCGCTAAATTTGGTGTTAGAGATAGTAAGGTTTGGGATTTAAATGATCCCATCCCTTTTGAGGCCATGACTATTGTTATTAATGAAATTTAATCTTATGGTGATCCTTTTATTCATTAAGGTGTGCACGTTCTTGCTCACGTGGTTCAATGTCATTCATAAGGATGTAAAGGTTATGATTTTGAGGAAAGGTTGTCATAAGGCGCAAAGTTCAAATTAATTATGGTATGAATTTCCTATGGTTGGCTTTGCACGGATTGTAGATGTTAGTCACCAAAGCTTCTAGATTCTTTTGTTGGATACTTCGGTTCTGGGTGGTGTCTTTTGCCTTCTAAGTTTCTTGTTGAGTGCTTGGTCCCTGTATTCTATCATTATGGGAGGGGACAAAAATCAAACTGAGCCCAAATCCTGTGATACTTCTAAGCTGAGAAAGGAGGTGTGGGAGATTTTAGAAAAGGGTGGTCTTACTCCATTCATGGATAAATTTCATGGCAATAATCCTCAGGTTACTGAAGTGGTTGTGAAAGGGTGGAAAGGGAGAACCTTGGATTTGGGTGGTAGGGAAATTATGGTGGATGAGGAATTCATAGCCCAAATTACTGGCCTAGCTATTAAGGGTATGAAAGTGTACAGGGATAAGAAAGAATCACAGGCCACAATGTCCCTTTTCTTCAAGAAGAATGAGATTGATGACTTGAAGCCCCTGAAGAGTGGTGGGTATGATGAGCCTTAAATATGCTCATAGTTTGAACTTTTGATACTCTTACTTTTATTATTAATAGTTATTTAAATCTGTTGATTAAAGACTTTTCGGGTGGTATCCTGTAGCAATGAATTCCATATTCCTGTAGCTTGACAACTTCATTAATTACCTTTTTGACCTCCCGCATGGCTGATGTATGCTTATGATTTTGGATAATGGAATATGATTAACATGTGATTAATGAATGGATGTCATGTCACTTGTTTCTATGCTTTCCTTCACCTCTGTCATTTATTGCAGGTTGTTGGAGGGAGCAGAAGCTGATCAAGCGCAAAGAATCTCGACTCCGTTGAAGAAGTTGTTCCAATAATAACTCTTTGACCGAATCTTTGGGAAGGAGCTTTAACGGTCCTTTAATCTAGGGAGTGTGTAATGCTATATTTTCTCTGGGTCGCGTCGAGTAGATAGACTTTCATTTATGAATATCTGTTCCACAGATTCAGAATGTATTTATGATTACGACTTCCTTTGTTAGTTAGTTTGTTGTCTTTTTCATTTAAATATTCGTTCCTCCTGCGTGAGTGAACGAGGATGAAACAGTATGAGTTAAAAATTAAGTTGAATAAGCAATAGAGTTTTGTGTTAAAATTTTATTTTCAAACAGAGTAATCAATGTATTCTGGTTCTGAATATGAATAAAATTCGATGAAACTTTGAGTCAACTTCTTGTGTAATCTCATTGATGCTTGCTAAGGGGGCCCACTTAGTAAGTATTTTGTAGCAAGTTGTTGTAGTTAACTATTTATTTCATGTTAATTACTAGTTAGAATCTATTTCTGTAGATTTCAACACAAACTCAACCTTGTATTGTTCCTACAGCATCGGGAATCCATCCCTGTGTCTGTTCCTCCAGCAAAGGCCAGTTCACAGTTTGTCCTTTAATAATAGCTTTTATGATTTCTATTTTAGTCGAGTTGTGTTTGAGTTAGAAAGCTTTGCGTTATACCTCTTTTAAGTATTTGTTTTCTATAGATGGTGACTCGAAACTAGTTCTTAGTGCACATACCATACTGCTTCGTTTCAAGTATATGTCCCCTGGTTTGATAAAGTAAATGAATGACCATGAGAAGATGTTAGTCGCCTGTTGGAATGTCCAATTCCCAGGTTTAGTTCTGTTGTGACTTTTATATCCTTTTGTGGGTGTGACCATTTTTGGCACCGTTGTCGGGGACGGTGTCAATCTAAGAACCTGCTATAGTCATCGTTTGCAATAGCTTAGTCAGTTTTTCAAAATCTTTTAAAAATACCATTCCTTTTCATTGCATGCATAGAAGGAGAGACACTAAGGGAAGATTTCTCCCCAACATACCATTCATTATCAAGAAAACTGAACTAGCGTATAGCCTATTTGAGGATGAAGGAGACTTAGATATTGACCCATTTGCTGAAGGTTTGTGTGCTGACTTGTTATTCGGCCCATTTGACGAAGACCCTGAAGAAAATCCATTTGTTCCTATACTTGGTCAGGTGAACATGGCTCATAATCCACCGAATCGACCTCCTACTTTTGAATTCCCTATTACTCCTCAGCAAAACAATGACAACCTTAAGAACATTTTGTCTTCATTACTTCCCAAATTCTATGGCTTAGTCACAGAAGACCCAAAGACCTTCTTGTTCGAGTTTGATATCCTCTATCGTAGTTATGACTACACTTCAGACGCGCACAAACTGAAATTGTTCCCTGCTACCTTGAAGGAGGGAGCTCTCAAATGGTTCATGAGTCTAGGAAGGGGTGTTGTTGATAGTTGGCCAGTCATGCAAACAAAATTCCTTGAGAAATACAAGGAATATTGTAAGAGTGGTAGTAAAGGTGATGACATATTTCGAATTCAACAGAAGGAAGATGAAAGTCTGGAGGATTATATATCAAGATTCATGTTTTCTCTGAAGAAGAATTCAGACCATACTCTTAATGAAGAATCTCAGAAATTACTTTTTCTAAGGGAATCAATGATACCTACATAGATGCCTTGGACCTGATGGGAGGCGGTGACATCACTCAAGCATCTTGGGATGATCTCATGAAGATATGTCTCAATTACTCCTGAGAAAATGTGAAGAAGGGTAGAGGATATCATGCTACAATGGGAAAGTCTTCTTCCAGTGGAGTTTCTCGGATGGAGATTACAAATTTGCTGTCTGACTTCAAGCAGGATATCATTAACAATATGACTACACAACTGGACACTATGCAAGCTCAGAAGAAACATGAGGAAGCTGAAGCAATCCTGGCCGAGTTCTGTCTGCATTGCAGACAGAAGAAACATGACTGCAGATGCAAGATGGTGGCTAATCTGGAAGCTAAGCAATTACCTAATGACTTTAAGCCAGTAGAAGGTGATGATGATCAAGTGTTCTTTGTTGCACAATGGAGACCGTGGGCTCAAAGACAAGGTATGCCTCAAGACCCTTTGACTTTTGGTAATCCTTATTCTAGCTATAATAATCAATGGCAACCTACATATGGACCACCACCACCTTGGAATACATCTCAACCACCTTGGCCTAGCTATCAAACCTCTCAATGTCAATCTCCTCAAGGAGGTTGGCAATAGCCACAAGGACAATGGACCCCACCCCAAGGTAATTGGCAGCAGAGTCCTCAATGGAGAGGTTCTCAGCAATGGCAGAACCAGTCCCCTGGGTTCCTGCAGCTTCCACAGCCACAACCTCTGGCCCTCATGCCACCTCCTGCAGCAATTGCCACCAATATTGGCCCACCAAAACAAACGCCTATGCCTGCTCAGCCATTGCCAAATCCCAATAATAAGCAACAACAGCAACAACAACAACCCATGTATTTTGTTGAAGCCAACCAATATCCAGCTTATGCCTTAAACATTAGCGATATCCATTTGAGGTTTGGAACTACTCTTCCTGCTCCACAACTGCCTCTAATTACTGAGATACTAGATTCTTCTCCTGAAGAACCTATTCCACCTGCTGATCCTACTGAGCATATGCCTATAATTGATACAGTTTCTAAGGAGCCTGTTCTGCAAAGTCAAGACAAACCACCTTTTCCTCAGAGGTTACAAAGTACCGCATCTAAATCCCTGGAAGAACCCATTTTTGACATTCTAGATCAGCTAAAGAATGTACAAATTCAAATTCCTTTATTTCAGGCCATTAAAGATGTTCCAATTTATGGAAAAGCCATTAAAGAGGCCTGTTTGAAAAAACCTGGACGGAAGAAAAAGGATCCCCAAACAATTCATGTTTTAGGGAAATTGGCTGATATAATGTTGGGAAATGTAGTCATTCCAAAGTACACTAACCCTGGAAGTCCTATAGTGCAAATACATATAAATGGCCAAATTGTAAAAAATATTTTAATTGACCTTGGTGCTGCCATTAATGTCATGACCAAGCATACTATGGACAATTTGAACATCCTAAACATTCGGTCTACACCTACAGTCCTGCAGCTTGCTGATAGTTCCACTGTCACACCTGATGGAATGGTGGAAGATGTAATTGTCAGTCTTGAATCTTGGGAGTACCCAGCTGATTTTACAATATTATCTATTAAGGCAACTTTAGGAGGATACCCTATTATCCTAGGTAGACCATGGTTAGCGACTATTGATGCTTTTATAGGATGTTGTTCTGGAGATATGACTATTTCTGATGGACAGTCCACAAAAAAATTGGCTTTGTATCTGCCTACTCGACCTCAACCAGATTTGTCCCAACCTGTATGGCCAGATGTGGGGGAAAAAACTGAAGAAGCCAATTCGTTGGTTCAATTAATGATGCTCCAAACTGATCCATTCTCACAACTTCAGAATGAGGATGCCTTACTTTTTCAAATTCTACAGTGTAACTCTGATATGGGTAGTTCATCATATCCAAATAGTGGTCATCTTCAAAGTTTCCTGCAGCAACTGAATTTTGAGACTTTGCTGCCTAAATTTCCTGCCATTTTTCACAACCTGCTTCCATAAGAGGTACAAACATCACCTGTAGATTCTATGAGTGATCTCACTAAGCAGATAGAATTGTTTCCAGGTCACTATTTGAATATCAATAGCAAGCTGTCACAATCTCAACAGGCTGTCCTATTCAAGATCAACATAAAGCTTTTGCATGGGAATATGGTGATATGAAAGGAATAGATCCTCAAATTTGTACTCATAGGATCTATATCAAAGAAGACTGTTTACCAGTTAGGCAACCTCAGAGAAGAATAAATCCAACACTTAGAAAAATAGTTAAGAATGAGCTTCAAAAGTTGCTTGATGCTGGTTTTATCTACCCAATCTCTGACAGTCAATGGGTCTCTCTGTTAGTTATTGTTCCTAAGAAAGGTGGAAAATGGAGAGTGTGTGTAGATTACAGAGAGTTGAACACTGCTAGTAAAAAAGATCACTTTCCACTGCCATTTGTAGACCAAGTGCTAGATTCATTGTCTGGTAAAAGCTATTTCTCTTTCTTGGATGGCTACAGTGGGTACAATCAGATAAAAATTGCCCCTAAAGATCAAGATAAGACCACTTTTACCTGTCCATGGGGAACATTTTCTTATTCAGTCTTGCCTTTTGGTCTATGCAATGCGCCAACAACATTTCAGAGAGCAGTAATTAGTATTTTTATTGATATATCTCATGACTGTATGGAAATTTATATGGATGACTTCACTACCTATGGGGTTACATTTGAAGAAGCACTGGTGAATTTAGAAAAAGTATTGGAAAGGTGTAGAGAGAAAAATTTGTCTCTAAACAGTGAAAAGTGCTTTATGATGATGCAAGAAGGTATTGTTCTAGGTCATCATCTCTCCAAGGATGGAATTCAGGTTGACCCTGCTAAAATTGAAGTTATTATGAATTTACAAAATCCTACAAAACAAAAGGATGTCAGAAGCTTCCTTGGTCATGCAGGGTATTATAGAAGGTTTATAAAAGATTTCAACAAAATTGCCAGTCCACTATATGCCTTATTAACTAAGGATTCTGCATTCGATTGGACAGAGGCCTGTGAAAAATCTTTCCTGCAACTAAAGGACTTGCTTACTAAAGCCCCTGTTCTTCAAGGTCCAAAATGGACTCCGCCTTTTCACATCCATGCAGATGCTTCTGATTTTGGTATAGGGGCAGTTTTAGCTCAAAAAGAAAATTCAATTGAGCATGCTATCTATTTTATCAGCAAAAACCTTCAAGGTTCTGAGCTAAACTACATTGTTACAGAAAAGGAGTTGCTAGTAGTAGTGTATGCCTTGAATAAATTTAGGCATTATATCACAGGTTATCAGATATTTGTCCACGCTGACCATGCAGTAATCAGGTATCTGATGAACGAGCCTGCCATCTCTAGTAGGTTGGCAAGATGGCTCCTGTTGTTGCAAGAATTTGACATTACAATCATTGATAAACCAGGCAGAGCTAATGTTGTGGCTGATTTCTTATCAAGGCTTCAAACAACTGCACCTGCTGAACAAGAAGTCATTGATGATAGATTCTCTGATGAACACCTGTTTTCCATTGCTGCACACACTCCATGGTGTGCAGACATTGCCAATTATCTAGCAGCAAGTAGAATACCAGCTCACTTCTCCCCCAAAAAAAAGAAACTGTTAATTGGGAAAAGTTTTAACTTTTCATGGATTGCAAATTGTCTGTTTTACACAGGATCTGATCAAGTTATGCGTAGATGTGTAAGAGAAGATGAAACTTATGATATCTTGCATGCTTGCCATGATGAACCATGTGGGGGCCATTTTTTCGCCAAGAGAACATCAATGAAGGTTCTTACAACATGATATTATTGGCCAACAATACACAAGGATGTTGTAGCTTATACAAGGAGATGTGATAGATGGCAACGTATGGGAAGACCAACCAGGTTAGATGAAATGCCACTGTATCCACAGGTAATAGTCACCCCCTTTGATAAATGGGGAATGGATTTTGTTGGACCAATTGATCCACCATCCAATGGTAAGTCATACATTCTGGTTTGCACGGATTATGTAACAAAGTGGGTTGAAGTAAAGGCAATGACTCATGCTTGTGATAACAAGGTTGCTGAATTTTTGTATGAGCAAATTTTCACTAGATTTGGAGTTCCCAGAGAGCTTGTAACTAATCAGGGAGCTTAGTTCACATCCAATTTGATCACTACACTAATGAATGACTATAAAATCAAGCATAGGAAATCCAGCCCCTATCACCCTCAAGCCAGTGGTCAGGCAGAGGTTACAAATAGGGAAATAGAGGCAATCCTAACAAAGACAGTGCAACTCCATAGGAAATATTGGAGCAGTAGACTTCTTGAAGCAGTATAGGCCTACAGAACTGCATGGAAGACAACAACTAGGTTTACACCTTTTGAACTGCTTTATGGAAAAACATCCATGTTGCCCATTGAATTCGAACATAAAACTTTGAGGACAGCTCTCGAACTCAATATAGACATTTCTGAAGCACAGAAGGAACGTCTCCTGCAGCTGAATGCTTTGGACAAGATGAGAAAAACTGCCTTGCAGCATACAAAAGTTGTCCAACATCAAAGGAAGAAATGGCACGATCAACACATCAAAACTAAGCAATTCTCTGCTGGTGACTGGGCTCTGCTATATGATTCCAGGTATCAAGAAAACCAAGGTAACCTCACCACCCGCTGGCTTAGTCCCTATGAAGTTGAGAATGTGTTTGACAACGGATCAGTTCATTTGGCCACAATTGATCCAGTCCTTTTCAAATTGCTAGTTAATGGACACCGACTACGGTTATATCATAAGCTGACATCAAAGGAAGAGTTCCTGAAAAAGTTTGATTCGACTAGTCTTCCTGCAGCAAAAGGCTTAGGCCTTTTTCCTGTAGCTTCTCTTTAAATATTGCGTTGACCACCCATAATAAAGTTTTCTTTTTAAAGAAAACCACTTTTCTCCTTTTCTTTTCATCTATCACATCATTCATTACTTTATCTGCCACATCATCCATATTGCCACTTCGCCTCATTCATGCATTAAATCTCCCAGCTATCATTTCATGATACGCCATTGTCCTTTAGGCATGTCCGAGAACTGAATTCAAGGTACGCGAAATCTTTTCATTATCGCATAATTTATTCTTTCTGTTTATTCATTTATTGTAATGTATATGTCAGCCGTCATTGCATACTTTAAACCTATCACCCTGCACATGTGAGGACACATGTCAAATGCTAAGTAGGGGGCGGGGGTATTCTAATTTGAAATTTTCTTGTGCTAAATTTACGTTTGCTAAAATAGTTATGTTCTTGTACTTTCTAAAGTACGATTGCGAAGCCATATCCTGAGAACAAACTAACTACTTAGTTTAAGTAGTTATTAAAATTATTTTAAGCAAATATCTAGTTGTTATTCTTGGTAAGGGAAAAGAAGTGCAGTAAGGAAGAAGAGTCTTTTGCAAGCTTTCAGCATCAGTCTGAGTTTTTGTTTTAAGGGTTTTTTATCATGGGTGGCCAACTAGTGAGGCATGAGCCTGTGGCTCATGAGGCGTTGATACAGGATCCTCAGATAATGCAAGCATTTGCCAATTGTGGATGGTTAAATTATTTCTTGAGAGTTGATTCTTTTGATAAAGAGGCTGCGGGCGAATTCTTAAGAACATTTTCAAAAAATGAGGCTACAGTTTGGGGCTTGGCAGTGGCTGTGACAGAGGAAAGAATTGTAGAAGTTACTGGATTGCCGACAGTTGGTGAAAATTTTCCTGTTGGAAGGGATGCTATCTCTGCTAGGGCAGAGTTTACCCTACCAGCTGATGGGCCTTTGGAAATCTCAAAGCAAGGGTGCAAAAGAATGTCCCTGCCTTATCCATACTCTCAGTACGCCATCTTTATTATCAGGTATTTAACTTGTGAAGGGCATTTCTCTTACCTACATTCATATCATTTCAAATTGTTAAGTCATATGAGACATGGACTAGCAGTGAATGTTCCGAATTTCTTGATAAACCTTTTGTAAAATAGTGCACGCGAAACCCAAAAGGGTAAAGAAAACTCTGTCACACATCATGCCCTAATAAAACTTTTGACTGAGCGATCTTTAAGGGATGTTTCACCTCTTTCATGGAATGAGTTTGTTGCCCGAAAAGGTCTTCAACCACCTGAATCCCCTAGGGCACCACCTATGCAGCCTAGAAGAAAGAAAATGAGAATTGAGTCCACAAGTACAGAAACAGAGCAAGAATCTGCTGCTCCTGCAGTGCCCTCTCCTGCAACTTCTATACCAATGTCCTCTACCGGTGTGCAAACAAGGTCTGCCGCTAGGAGAGAAAAAAGAAAGACAATTATAGGCGAGTCATCTGGGGTAGGGCAGACTCCTGAGTCGGACCCACATACTCAAAGACAAAAACTTTTTGCCTCATCCTCTCCTGTGGGGTCTTCGCCTGTCTCTGTTTCTCCTACAGCAACACCCGTTAATACTCCAATATCTTCTTCCCCTGCCGAGTCTAGATCTTCAAGACCAGCTAGGAAGAGGACTACTAAGGAAGCATCTTTTGCTACTGCTCCTTATGCAAAACTACCAAGAAGGAGTTCATTGAGGAAACAGTCTAAGCCTGCTGCAACCTCTGTTCAAATAGAAACTGTCATAATATTGGAGGACTCTGATGAATCAGGTCATGATAACTCCCTGGGTATGTCTGCAAATGTTCCACAAAGCTCCTCTGCTATTCCTGAGGCAACACAACCCAGTAATGTTGATAAGGGGAAAATGCTGAGTCTGGACGACTTAGCTTGTGCAGCTGAGAAAATTTCTGAGGAATAACAATCTTCTCCCACGCAGCAACATGGCTTCATCCTGCAGCAAGAGGATTTTGTCCTATAGCAAGAAGAAGGTGTGCTTGAACTGCATGAAATGCCCTATGATAATCCATTGCCCACTAAAGTTTGCATAGATTTAGTTGTGTACAAAAGGACTCTACTGATTGCATTTTTGGAATTTCTGAAAGTTAATTGGAAGCCTGTGTCATTCCAGACTTTATGTTTTCGCCATCTCGCCAAAACTGAAGTCCAGCAAAGTTTATGGGATGAAGAAAAGAAAAAGCTACAAAGGGAAATTGAAAGGCAAAAGCAAGAAATTCAAGATATGCAGAAGAAAATGAATAAAATGATGGAAATAACTAGAAAAATAATGGAGTGTAGGCCGCCACCCAAAGTATATGCAATGTGCCTCAAAGAACAGTTTCTTTGGTTCAAACTAATGAGGATCTCCAGAAATTTGGATCCTGATATTGAAACCGCCAAGGAATTTTATGATGCCTATGAGGTGGCCCCTAATTGGTTGAAAAACTCCATGTGTGAACTTTATTTACATGGTTATTTAATTCCTGCTGAAACTGAATGGAACCCACTCCTTTATATAGGTGATATCCATCTAAGGGCACTTATGTCTTGGGCTGCAAATGAGGTCAATTATGGGAGACAATTAGAAACATATGAAGAAGCAGAAAGAGATGAACACGTTCTTCTAAGAGTTGAGAGTTCAGATCCACACACAGTTTTTAGAACCTGGTTTAAAGTTACTTATGGATTGAATTACCTTCAGGAAAGAGAGAAATTTTTTGATATCAGACAACAGGTGTACAGTGAGTTCAAAGAGCATAAATATATATTTTGGAAACTTGCCTCTTCCAGGATTGAGGCAAGGTGGGAGAAATTGACGGTTGGTCTAAGAAAGACAGAGCCTCACAGCCCTTTGAACTTCACGGCAGCACTCAGGAGAACATAAAGGTACATGCAATTGGGTTTGCAAAGCAGATTTGAATTATGGATGCCACTGACTTTCCAACCCCTAGTTTTAATATGGCCGCTTTATCCCTATCAAGCCAAGGAAATTAATGAAGAAATAGAAAACTGCAGATTTGAAATATGGGAGTTTACCAGAGGTTTTTACTACAAGTTTGGAACTTCACTGCAGGGTCATGCTTCTCCAACAAATTTCAGGGAAATAACACGGAAAGTCAATGCTGGAGGACCAACATTATGATAAGTAGGGGGCAAAATGATGAGCCTTAAATATGCTCATAGTTTGAACTTTTGATACTCTTACTTTTGTTATTAATAGTTGTTTAAATATGTTGATTAAAGACTTTTCGGGTGGTATCCTGTAGCAATGAATTCCATATTCCTGTAGCTTGACAACTTCATTAATTACCTTTTTGACCTCTCGCATGGCTGATGTATGCTTATGATTTTGGATAATGGAATAGGATTAACATGTGATTAATGAATGGATGTCGTGTCACTTGTGTCTATGCTTTCCTTCGCTTCTGTCATTTATTGCAGGTTGTTGGAGGGAGCAGAAGCTGATCAAGTGCAAAGAATCTCGACTCCGTTGAAGAAGTTGTTCCAGTAATAACTCTTTGACCGAATCTTTGGGAAGGAGCTTTAACGGTCCTTTAATCTAGGGAGTGTGTAATGCTATATTTTCTTTGGGTTGCGTCAAGCAAATAGACTTTCATTTATGAATATCTGTTCTACGGATTCAGAATGTATTTATGATCACGACTTCCTTTGTTAGTTAGTTTGTTGTCTTTTTCATTTAAATAATTGTTCCTCCTGCGTGAGTGAACGAGGATGAAATAGTATGAGTTAAAAATTAAATTGAATAAGCAATAAAGTTCTGTGTTAAAGTTTTATTTTCAAACAGAGTAATCAATGTATTCTGGTTGTGAATATGAATAAAATTCGATGAAGCTTTGAGTCAACTTCTTGTGTAATCTCATTGATGCTTGCTAAGGGGGCCCACTTAGTAAGTATTCTGTAGCAAGTTGTTGTAGTTAACTGTTCATTTTGTGTTGATTACTAGTTAGAATCTATTTCTGTAGATTTCAACACAAACTCAGCCTTGTATTGTTCCCGCAACATCGGGAATCCATCCCTGTGTCTGTTCCTGCAGCAAAGGCCAGTTCACAGTTTGTCCTTTAATAATAGTTGTTATGATTTCTATTTTAGTTGAGTTGTGTTTGAGTTAGAAAGCTTTGCGTTATACCTCTTTTAAGTATTTGTTTTCTATAGATGGTGACTGGAAACTAGTTCTTAGTGCACATACCGTGCTGCTTCGTTTCAAGTATACGTCCCCTGGTTTGATAAAGTAAATGAATGACCATGAGAAGATGTTAGTCACCTGTTGGAATGTCCAATTCCCAGGTTTAGTTCTGTTGTGACTTTTATATCCTTTTGTGGGCGTGACCAGGGTATCTGAGGAGTTCCTTGAAAGCTCTCTGGTGGGATGTTGTCGAAGAAATCATGAGGTATGTAACCCTAGAAGGAAGGTACACAACCATTAACAATTACCATTTTTTGTTGCTTAACCATTTTTGGCATAAGAAATGGGTGTCATTTCCCTATTATTTGTTGGTGTCGATGGATTGTGGGATTAAAGAGCATAAGAAGAACCCCAAAAATATTATTCTACATTCAAGGTTGATTCTTTTGATTTATGAACATGTGAAAGCTCATGATGTCCATAAAACTCTTCTTTCTCCGACAGATATGTCTGCTAAAGCTATGGAGGGCTATGAAACTAAGTCGAATGAGGAAAGGGCTTCTAAGAAACCAAAGAAGAGGAGGCTTATTTTAAATAAAGAATTTGAGTCAGATAGGGATGATGATGTTGACTATGTCCCAGATTCGTACGCTTCTTTGGAGGAGGGCCCCATATCCCCTATTCAGGGTAATCTAGGAAAAGGAAAATGGATGAGAAGGTGAGATATATGACTAGCAATGATGATGTGTAGACATTTGTTCCTTCTAAGGGGGGCAGAGATAAAAAATTTCTTTATGGGGAAGCTTCTTCTCCTCCCCCTGCATCTAGAGTTGTGCAGGAACCTAAGGAGGGGAGCCAGAAGAAAAGGGTTTTGAAAGCTGGACAACACATGGAAAAGGATTTCCCTCTTTCTTTGGCTGGTGACTTCCATGTTGAGGATTTTCTAAGTGTTTTCACAGGGTTGCCGATGTAGGATAAGGTTAAAGCTATGGGTGGTGAACAGGTTGCGAGAACTAGTAAAGCAGATGCAGATAGGATTCAGAAGAGGAAGGCTACTGCAGAGCAAATTGCCAATTTCATTTGTAGGATGAAGTCTCTTGTCCCTGCTGGTAAAGATAAGGAAGCTTCTACTGATAAGGTTCATGAGAGTTCTTCTGAAGAGGAGGTTGTTGTGGTCAATCACATTGAAAACTTTGATAGAGATGATCTTTCTGATGTGTTGGGTTTGGCCTGTGATAGTGTCAATGTGTTTTTGAAAACTTTTTAAATGGTTCTTTCATGAGATCAATAGGATCAATGTTCGTATTAGAGCTATTGCTAGCAAGGTTGAGGACCCTTCAATCCAAAGCCAAATTGATAATTTAATGGAGGGTCTCAATTCTGTTGCTAACACTGTGGCGGAGGAAACCGTCAATCTGAAACATAGTATGGAGGGAAGAATGTTATCCCTTGAGGAGAAAATTGATAAAATTTGGAATGTTGTTATGAAGAGTGGAGAAGCCCCTAAAGTCTTGACTATGTCAGATGTTGTGATGGCTATCTCCCCTGGGAGTATTGTTAAAAAGAGAAAGGAAAAGGTGTATGTTGATGTTATGGTTGCTGAGGGTAAGCTGATGGCGAAGGATTATGATGTTATTAAGGGTGTTTTTAAAGGTTTTGTTTTGAGTTGTGAGGTAAATACTGGTGGGCCTGGGGTTAGGACTAGGAATAGAATGAAAAATTAGGCTGGGGCCTCGGGTATTAAGGTTTTTGATATTGGGGTTAAGGGGTAGAAGCTTGCTGCTAGTGAGATGGAAGCTGTTGAAATTCTGAACAATATGTAGTGGTGTTGCCAGTTTCCTTCCTTTTGGCTATTTTTTGGCTGGTGGTTTGCTAACTATGGGTTGATGGTTGTTTAATGTTGTTTCCTTTTTATATCAGTTGATCTTTTTTGTAAAGGGTTTTAGGCCCCTTCGAAACCCATCTTTTACCTCTAATCAAAACTATCCCCTAGTCATGGCTATTGTGGACTCAAAAGGCCTAGAGTTGAACCCTAAGCTCTTATACCAAATGTAATAACCCATTCTAAATATTACTTAATTATATTATTGAAAATGAAATTATGAATATTTAATTTTAAAAAGACATAACTAAGCAGCTATTTTCAATCATAGCAACACATGTCTAATTAAAATATGAACCATAATATATATTCATTTCCAAATGTTAATTACAATATCCAAGTTGACTTGGATCATAGGGCCTCAAAGTCAATACAATATACAAATTTTACATCATAATCTTTTGATAACTTGAACAATCCAAGGTTTCCTTTTGATGCTCACCTCCATTGGTGGACGAGAACATGGTTGAAGCACTTTACCACCCAACCACGAAGCTTATGCTTCCTTGGAATTCTTCCTACTTGAAGAATACCTGACCTTGCACAAAAAATTTAGTAAGAGAACAATCTACAAGGTGGAATCTGGTGAGTGCCCAAACATCAACATGCATCTCTATCTATGATTAGAAAAATGCAAGATCTATGCTAGGAATGGCAGAGAGTGTTATCACAAAGTCCATACATACATAATGGGCTAATTGCTTGGCCAAGCATAAAAATTTAGTTGCAACAACAAAAGATAGGTTTTGGATAAATCAAAAACTTATACTCTTTGTACTCCATTTCGATACCCATCCCAGAAGGTAACTTTCAACAACACAGTTTATTCCTTAGCAACTATCTACCCTCTAGAAGCATCTACCCTAAGGTGCTCTATTCTACTTAGGTGTTGTTGTTCTACTAAACAGAGAGAATATTCATACACGCATATCTATGAAAAAGTAATTTAGTCTACTTAATTCCTCAACTTAAATAATTTAGAAAGATAGTTCAAATGGAACTATTCAATACATTATCCATTCAATTCATACACATCACAGGTTTGCATTCAACATAATTCCGTATTTATTAAAAATGAATTAAATAAGTAACAAAAGAAGGTATGCCACAAGTATGTGTATGTATGTAGACGAAGGTCTATGTGCATACACATATATGTGCCAACTTAAGTTATTAAAATTGTGCATAAATTATGAAATAAAAACCATTATAATAGTTTGCTTCATTCAAAATAATGTTATAGATTGTCACATCGTCTAACAGTAATACAAGATGTAAATTGTCTTTCTTGAAGAAAGAATAGTTTTGTTTAATTAGTTTCCACATACTGATGTGTTGTTTGTATCATAATAATGTTGTTTGCAAAAGTTTACAAGTTACTGAGCCAATATGTCTCATTAACAGTTTCAAGTTATCCAGCTTATCATGTAAACGACCAATGTTCTATCATTCTGGATATGCAATTATCTAAACAATACTAGTGTCTTTTTTGTGCAAAACAAGAAATCAAATGACTTGCTTGTTGTTTCTAATCACATATAAAGTGAAACATTTATTTTAATGTTCCAGGTTAAGAAAGACCCGTGTTTCTATTGGTGTCTATTATGGATGTAAGTTCAAGCTACTATCATTTTAAAAATGACTGATAGTCAAACAATTTTTTGGTTTTATCACAAACATTATCATTAGTCAAACCCTGGAGAATTTCGATTATCGACTTACATTGTTCAACGACTAGCTGATAAGACTCATTCATAGAGATCATTCTATGGAATGACTCGAGCATCGTTCAAGGGAATGATATGTGCATGCAACATGAACTGGTGAAAACAACATTACAAGTATCACATGATGCATAAAATGGTATAATGTAAATCAATATACAAATGGTATACTGTGAGCATAAAATGGAATACTGTAAATAAAAGGGGATCATTATGATGAATGATTATTTCCATGAACAAATGGTTTACTGTAAATCAATCTTAAAGATTGAGCTAATCATAATAAAATGGAATGAAATAATCGCTTCACCATCGCTTGTGGTGAACAAGGTGACATGCACAAATAACAAATATATATATATATATAGATCATTCTAAGAACAATTATTGTTGCCTTCGCACCCATTTCATGCAACTTACTTGTTTGGCATAGTCGACAAGAAGAACCACAAACAATGAAAAATAATAGCAAAGATAAAATCATTTTCCCTTTATGGGAAATGATAATGATTTCAAAATCATTAAATACAAAACAATAATTCTAGTTATCATAATCATCCGATTAACCATGAAATGGTTAATAAACTTACATGCATAACATATCGATTTGAGGTGATAACAATAAATTATACAAGGCATAACCAGGTTTGGCTAACATGCTGATAGAAGAATATGCAAAGATATGGCACATGCATAGGTTGGCCAATAAGGCCTTTGCAACATAAATCAAGAAATGATCGATTCTAAATCAAAAGCCTAGGTACTAAGAAAAATACAACTTGTAGTAAATGGGCATCTTATCTTTTATCATCAACTCAAATGAAATCGACATAATATAAGGGAAATGAAAGTTTTTGAATAGTTTGTACTGAAAAATCATGCATAATCAACATCAAACAATCATTTTTTACCTCTGTTTGTGGCTTTCCTCGACTCTTTCTTACTTTTCTAGATGAGTCGATGCATTGGCTTGCTTTTTCTTGATTTCCCATCACTGCTGCCAGACCCCTGTTGATTTCTTCCTAGTATTTTGTGCTACCAAAATGGAAATACATATTTTCCTTACCTGTTTGCAACATTATGGGGCCGTTTCGTTTCATATTTACCTTTAATTGGCCGCCCCACTACTGAAATTTGAATATTTAATTCGAATGCAGGCCACTATGATATTATTACATATTTCATTCTCTTTTCATTTATTATCAAAATTTAACCACAATATTCGATGAATTTAAACTCATATTCAATTTTCAAAGAGTTTGCATATGTTTATTTATATACGTGCTTATATATATGTATATATACATTATATATATGTATGTGTATATATATATATATATTTATCACTATTTTATGTTTATAACAATATAATATATGTATATATATATATTTATCACTATTTTATGTTTATAACAATATAATATATATATATATATGTCTATATATATATACATAATATAAGGGAAATGAAAGTTTTTGAATAGTTTGTACTGAAAAATCATGCATAATCAACATCAAACAATCATTTTTTACCTTTGTTTGTGGCTTTCCTCGGCTCTTTCCTGCTTTTCTAGATGAGTCGATGCATTGGCTTGCTTTTTCTTGATTTCTCGTCACTGTTGCCAGACCCCTGCTGATTTCTTCCTAGTATTTTGTGCTACCAAAATGGAAATACATATTTTCCTTACCTGTTCGCAACATTATGGGGCCATTTCATTTCATAATTACCTTTAATTGACATATTATGTATTTCCCTTATATTATGTATATATATATACATATATATATATATATGTATATGTATATACATATATATATATATGTATACATATATATATATGTATATACATATATATATATGTATATGTGTATATATATATATATATATATTTATCACTATTTTATGTTTATAACAATATAATGTGAAATCACGTTCAAGCAAAGAAGCAACTTTTATTATTATTTGAATAATAGTTTTTAAATGAAGTGATTTCCTTATCCTTCAAGCATGCCATTTTAATATATATATATATATATATATATATATATATATGTATGTATGTATGTTTAATCATGCTATCATTTTCTTTTCAAAATTTCAAAAATACAAGATTGAAATAGACAATTAAATAACAAATCACATGTATATCATTCCACAAGCCTAAATTTTCAATCATTGAATCATTTCAAATCAGATTAATATAATCTCCTATATGAGATTTCAAATGCAAACATCATGTCATTTTGTGATGTGTGCACCTAGATTCCATCAAGATTACCATTCAATCTAACTAAACGATCCTACCTCAACTGTGTTCTCATCCTTCAACATGTTTTCCTGAATTTGCACACACTTGCACTTACACAATTCATCAGTAATGTTCAATCATGATAAAGTATAAGATAGTTCAAAAGATCACATGGTCAAAATATGGTCAACTTCTTTCAAACATTTCATAAATATCAAATTTTCATTCAACATATTGAATTTCCTCAATAATCCAATTTATCATATTTTAAATTTAAATGCAATAAAAATTAGGTTATGACACTAGGCATAAGGGGAGTGGATATGTAGACAACTCCTTCGACTAACATGAAAGATAAATGCAAGTTAAAGATGTTTCTCTACCCAAGATCACACTAGGTACAAGGGAAGAGGATACACATCTAAAACCTACCAATCACGAAATACACAACACTCACCTGTTCATTTTAAGCATGCACCAAGGATCAAATGTTCAGTTAATTTTAAGCACCAAATCCAAAGAATGCAAGTTGTATTGTTCTTTTTAAGCCCAAAAGAAAGATGAATTCATTTTAAACCTAAAGAAATATGTAAGTTTTGTTGTTCCTTTTAAAACCCAAAGTAAAGATAAATTCATTTTAAGAACACCAAAACTTAAATGTTTCTAAATTCTAAGCTATAGTGATCAAAATCACTAGTTATGTTCCAATTGAATAATACTAGCCTTCCCAGAGCATGGTGTTGTGTCCTACATAACTAGAGCTTCCATACAGTGGCTACAACCTACATGTATGATATTCCTTGCCTAGTATGCAAGCCTGTATCACAGTGATCTAACAGTGTAAATAGGGGATATGCAAGCCTGTATCATAGTGACCTAACAGTGTAAACATGGACTAATTACACTACTTTGGCCAAAGTATTCATCGCCCAAAATTTAGAGTGGAGGTCACATGCACACCCACCTTTCTGGCTTGATTTGGTTTTGACCATTCATACTCTTTACATATATTCCATTTAAAAAGAAAGCGATGACATAATAACTTGACTAACTACGTTACACTCTTTCCTATGGATTATTCTAACCCCAGGAATAACCAAGATAACCACCTATGTCAACTAACATTTCCATCTAAAGTACTTCAAGACATCAACATATTCCACATTTCACATTTCATGCTACATACGTATAGTATTGAAAAACTACATATAGTTTAACTATTAACACAATCATATAAATTCCAATATAGAATATATGAGAATAATCCAAATAAAAAGGTTTCACCAAAACAAGATTCAACCAAGAAACATGCAAGCTTATCCAAAGTAAGAAATAAGCTAAGTTCATAAAAGCAACTTAACACGCATTTAAACCAATCCTTTCCAAACAAGGCATTCATAAACAAATAACCTTTCAATCATAAAATAATAAAGGAATAGAAATCAACATGCTTGTATTAAAAGCTCCAACTGATATTACTTCCTCCCTAGCTCAACTTCCACAAGTTCGCTTGCTACTCCTTCTAAGTTCAACCTATCTTCAACTTTTAGCCTCTTACCAATTCTCTCAACAATTGCAAAATCATAAAAGTAGGATTGAGGAAGTTGGAATTTTGAAGAGGCGAGAGCTAATTTGAAGAGGAAGGTGCCTCCTATGCCCTAGATGGTTCAAACCCTAAAAAAGTGCACCTAAGACATGCACATTCTCGAAGTTGAGGCTGTTGATGCTCTAAACTCCCTTGGATAGCTGTGGGTTGTTTCTGCTACTGGTTTTTCTGGTTGGGTTTTTTTGGTGGCCCTTGCTGGCCTTGGGGTTGGGGACTGTTGTGCTTTCTTGAATCTTTTCTTGTCACAGCCTTTTTGTATTGGGTTCATTAACGCTTAATCTTTTTATTTTCTATATACTCTATGGTTTCGGGTCCCTGTAAAACCCATTTTTTCCTTTATCAAAAATAATTGCAAAATCATAAAATAACTCTCTACCTCACAAAGGCTCTCAAAAATACCCTCACACAGATAATACAATAGATTAACAATAAAGAAATCCAAATGAAAAGTGTGTAGCAAATGGTAGAGAGAGCACCTCTATATATACTAAAATTTGAGCATCTTAATGCTACAAACAAGCTAACAAATCTGACACCTTCCTATTCCAAATGCATCAACTTGGCTCAAAAGGTGAGAGGTAGTTGGTTAAAACATTCGTTTGCAACACATACACAGTCCAACTTCTCAGTTAAGAATGAGTCGCTCATATCTAGGTGATAGCAATGATTTATACACAGAAATGCAAGCTACATATTTCCTTATTGCAATATAAGTCGACTATATTAGCCAACTCATGCTTGAAAGTAAGTCTCATATTTCCCCAAAGCTATGCATTGATTTAAAGTGCAGTCTTTAGACTTCTTTCAGTTTACAAACTCTACTAAATATGGTGCCACATTTCACATTTGTGCCTTATTTTATGCCATGTTTATGATCAAGTCTGCAATGTATGAAACATCCTTTGCTTATACTTTATGTGCTATTTAAAATGCATTTGACTTAGTCTCTCATGCACTTCATGTGCATGGCCTCTATCTTAGTTGTTTCACTTCATGTGACAACGCTTTATATATGCACTTTACTTTATTTCAAAACATTTTTTTTGAATGCTTAACATAATATAATATATATACATATATATATATATGTATGTATATATATATATATGTGTATATATATATATATATATATGTGTATATATATGTGTATATATATATATGTGTATATATATATATGTGTATATATATATATGTGTATATATATATATATATGTATATATATATATATATGTATGTATATACATTTACATTAATGTAATCATATACATATATATGAATATTCATATATTAAATATAACATTATTTTAATATCCATGCTTAAACACATATATTCATAAATTCATCAATCGATGTATATACATGAAGTGTGTATATATATATGTCACATTTGTCCAATTGATATTCCTACACATATGGGTTATCCGTTCATGAGCATGCGTAGATACGTCTACCTACGTATACTCATGCGTGCATTTAATCACATGTATGAGTTATTGTAGATATGTACACATATACATTCTATGTATATACTTCATTGATTAATATACAAATATGAACAAACAAGGAAGAATTTTCACTCAACATAAAGACTTAATAACATTTTCCTAGTCAAGAACATTCAAAGACTAAAACCATAAATTAATACAAAACATTCCCAACCCAAAACTAAATATTACTTACCAATTCCCTAAACTAACTTGACTCAACTTAGACGGACTAGGATGTGAGTGTGTGTATATGCTTAGTTAGGCTCATTAAGGGTTATCAGACCAAGTTCTTCTCTTGAGTGATACTCCCCCTCTCTTTTGTATTATGAATCCGTTCCTGCATCCAACTTAGTACATCACAACACTAGTTAGCTGATAACAATACATTCATATGCATCATATATTTTTTCTTCAAAACATTTAAAACATCATATTGAATTGCACATTCATTCACCACATTTTCAAGATACATATAGAAAACACAATTGTATAAATTAAGGCATTTTAATCTAAAAAGGTAATAGTAAATAGGTAATAACACAATGGTGTGTAACATGACCATACTTGTGACACAAACAACAACGAAAGGGGAGAGCCTCGTAGTTAAGTTACTGCACCCATGAGGACGAACCCACATGAATTTCTAAAGAATCTGGCAGAGGGTTATTCAAATCAATTTAACACAAATGCATGCAAAAGTTAGTACCATTTTGTCCAACGTTTACTAAGAGGGACCCATCAACTTTCCCGATAATAGAGTGACCATCTACAAAATGTCATTCCTCCAAAGTTCAAACGGGAACCAAGGGAGGCACACCTATACATGAACTCAATTTAGGAGCTCCTCTGAAGGGTTGAAACCAACATGCCATGGCTTGATGAACAAGCTAATTTGGTTATGGAAGTAAGCCCCTCCTCAAAAACTTTGTTATGATCAATCATGCAATTAAACACCACTAGAAAAAAGTTGTTGGCCATCGACATCACATCCATTTCGCCCTTAGGGTTCCATGTTTGGCTAGCCCAAGACTCCAAAATGGAAGAGAAACCCTCATCCCCATGAATTTGCATATCAAAACATGTTTTGAAAAATAATCAACGTCCTCCTCAATTGAGTCAAGTTGAATCACCAAGATTGGCCTATCCTAGCTCCTCTCCAAACATCTATTAGTTTTCAGAATATGAGGACCCCCAGACGAAGCCATCCCCTCCACCCCCATAGCCTTATTAGGAAATTACTCACAACAACAAGCTTTGACAAAGATGAGCTATTCACACACAAAGAAGCCCTAAAATCCATATTTTGATTAAAGCCAATGGCTTAACCCGAGGCCATAAACAATAAAAATAGGCCCAAGAAAGCCTCCATATGCCTCCCCAAAACCCCACCACCAAATGTAGACACCGAACAACAAAGAACCTACACAAAACTGCACAAAAACCCCAAACAAAAGACCCACCCCCATACATAGAAAAAAACGCCCTAGTAGCAGAAGTACCCCTAAACGCCAACCCCCAAACCACCTTGCACATGCAAAAAAACATAGGCAACATGTAGGCCATGACATGTTACAAGCCGTGGACCTACATCCTCCCCACCCAGACACAATAAAACACCATCATAAAAAGGGCGACAATCATTTACATGTTAAAATATTTATAAAATAATAATAAATATAATATTTAAGATATCTATACTAGTTAATGTAAAGTAACGTGATCATTTATATAAACTGTGTAATTATTTATATAGCATGATTATCAATTAGAAAGGCTCTTGAATTTTTTAAAATTATAAATCAATTAATTATAAATCAATGATACATTATAAATAAAATGATTATATACACAAATATTATAATTAAAAATTTATAATAATCATAAACAACTTACTATACATATTATGTTATTGTTCTTATCAAAATATTTTAATATATTTTATTCTTAATCAATATTTTAATTTGTCCTATTTTATTTTAAGTCAACATTGTTCAATATACTTACACAATATATTTATTGTAAGTCAACATTGTTCAATATACTTACACAATAATATCTACTAATGCTAATATTTATTATATTAATAATCGTCTAAATAGTAATCTTTCAACCATGTGGGCATTTAGTGTGATTATCCACACTCTAGATGATAAATGCAGGTTGCTTAATTAAGGCCTATGTGAGTTTCTTAGCTATAGATCATTGAGTGGCCTTCAAGTTTTTTTGAACATGAACACCACCATGAATTAATTGACTTGTACACTAGACTGAGGCTATTTTTATGTCTATTTATGGTTTTATGTGGACACTATGTTGAGGCCATTTTTAGGCTTTATTAGTGGTGAGCTGGATGACATGAAGTCCCCACTCCCTCTCCTCTTCCCCTTTAAATTGGGTATGTTTTGACATGATGTTGGTTTTAATTATAATACAAATTAATAATAATATTGTTGTTCTTTATTGTTTTAAAATTTATATTATATCAAACATCAAATACAAATTTAATTGTTATATATTTTAAAAATAGAATATTGTAATAAAAATTATCTCTATAACCAATTCAATTATTGATAATTTATTTTTTAAAATATTATAAAAAATATTTACATATACATTTAAAAAAAAAAATATTTACTTTACATAAAAAATTCAAACATAATTATAGAGATACAATTAATAAGTAGTTAAATTAAAATATTTTGAACATTTTAAGCAGAGTAATACCACCCAAATAAAAAAAAAATTAACTTCAGATAATTAATCCTAGCGTGAAAAGGCGTTCACTGAAGTGTGCTACAGTGGCGCAAATTCTGGTCGATTGCGGTTGCTCTACTTGTATACAAACTTTTGGGCTGTCTAGTGCTAAACCCTCAGAAACCCTAACAAAACTCTGCCCTCTGCTCCATTTGAATTATGTTGGAAGTTTTTCCCGGTTCAGCCAAAATATAGCATAGAATCAGAACATTTTCAAGGTATCTATGATAAATAGATAGGTATCCACAGAAACGGCTCCAAGAACTCGGGGATTTATTTGCTGTTTACTTATTTATCGGTGAGGGTGCGAAGCTATTATAATGGCAGAGTTAAAGGTATCGGAAAGCAGGGACTTGACGCGCATTGAGCGCATAGGCGCGCATTCGCACATAAGAGGGCTGGGCTTGGACGACACCCTCGAAGCCCGCGGCGTTTCGCAGGGCATGGTAGGGCAGAAATCCGCTAGAAAAGCGGCAGGTGTCATTCTCGAGATGATCAAGGAAGGGAAAATCGCAGGCCGCGCGGTTCTGCTAGCCGGCCAGCCTGGCACCGGCAAAACCGCTATCGCCATGGGCATGGCTAAAGCCTTAGGCGAAGAAACTCCCTTCGCTATGATGGCTGGTAGCGAGATATTTTCGCTAGAGATGAACAAGACAGAGGCCTTGACGCAGGCTTTCAGGTCAGCTTAATTTTAAGCCAGTTATGTCTTTACAAGTTTAGAAGCCCCGGCGAATCCTTTTCAACGTTCAATTCTGAATTTCATATGGTTGAAATTTGAATAGCAATAATTTTCAATATTCAGTTTTGAATTTCTCATGGTTGAAGTTTCAGAAATCCCGGCAAATCTTCTTCAATATTCAATTTTGGATTTCTAATCATTGCAGTTTCGGAACACTGGCATATCTTTTTTAATATTAAAAATTTGAATTTTTTATGGTTGAAATTTTGAAATCCTGTCAAATAGTTTTCAATATTCAATTTTGAATTTCTTATGGTTGAAGTTTTAGAAATCCTGGTAAATCTTTTTGAATATTCAAATTTGTACTTCTTATGGTTAAAGTTTCAAAATCCTGGTAAATCTTTTTCAATATTCAATTTTGGATTTCATAAAGTTGAAGTATTGAAAACCTGGCAAATCTCTGTCGATCTTAAATTCTGGATTTCTTATTCTTGCGGTTCACAAATCTTGGCGAAGATATTTTAATATTGAATTTAAAATTTCCTATTTGTGAAGATCAGAAATTTAGTTGAAGCGTTTTCAATATTGAATTCTGAATTTCTTTTTGCTTGAAGTTTAGAAGTCTGATCCACATTTGCA
Organism: Sequoia sempervirens; assembly: GCA_007258455.2. Taxonomy (NCBI): domain Eukaryota; kingdom Viridiplantae; phylum Streptophyta; class Pinopsida; order Cupressales; family Cupressaceae; genus Sequoia; species Sequoia sempervirens. Next base: position 253,297,926 of record VDFB02086081.1, on the reverse strand, counting down.
ACATTGAATTCTGAATTTCCTTATTTCTGAAGTTTAGATATCTGGCTCAATAGTTTTCAAAATCAGATTCTAGGTTTCTTATTTTTAACAATTAAAAATCCCAGGAATCATTTTGAATTTTGAATTTCACAATGTCTAAAATTTGGAATTTTGGAGAACTAGGCAAATCATTTTCAATAATGAATTCTGAATTTTCTTATGTTTGAAGTTTTAGAAATCCTTTCTATTCTTTTCTGTTTTTTGAAAATCTGTTTTTTTCAAATTCCGTAAGATCTTATGTGCTCTACAAAAAAAACTGCTATCTTAAAGTAAAGGAACGATATTGAAGATTATTATTTTTTTAAATAAAAGAAAAGTAATAGAAGAAGAGCTTCAGGAAAAATGACAAGTAGGAATCTTGCAACAAAGTGTGACCTGCAATTACTGTTTGATATCTTTTCTCACAATTTTTTTCCTAGTAAGTTTTTCTTCTTCAACACTGTGGATTCTTAAAAGCTTATAATATTTTAAAGAAACATTATTTTCTTGAATTTTAGTCAAATATTCATTTTTAAATGACAGTTTTTTGAGAAAAGTGTCAAGAATGACCAATTTGTGAATATTATCTTTCCTCCTTTCAGGAAAGCAATAGGTGTCAGAATTAAGGAAGAAACAGAGATTATTGAAGGAGAGGTAGTTGAGATTCAGATAGATCGGCCAGCTGCTGCAGGTGCTGCATCAAAGACTGGGAAATTAACGCTGAAAACAACGGAGATGGAGACTATGTATGAATTGGGAAGCAAGATGATTGAGGGTTTGAACAAGGAGAAAGTCCAGAGTGGGGATGTTGTAGCAATTGATAAGGCGTCTGGGAAGATCACTAAGCTGGGGCGGTCTTTTGCCAGGTCTAGGGACTATGATGCCATGGGTCCACAGACCAAGTTTGTACAGTGCCCTGATGGGGAGCTGCAGAAGCGCAAGGAGGTGGTGCATTCTGTTACACTGCATGAAATTGATGTCATCAATAGCAGGTTAGCAAAATTTCAGCTATAAAAGTGATGATTTCAAGAAGTGCCCACTCTTAAAATTTAGAAATCCTAGCAAATCTTTTTCAATTTTGAACCCTCATTTGTATTTTGTTCATACACATTTAATAAGCTTCTTAGGGTTTTGTTCTTTATGCAAAAATTTGGCAAATTCTTTGTTTTGTAGAAGAGGAATCAGATCTTCATTTGAAATAAAAATTTTGGGAGAAAAAATTAACAAAATAAGCCAGTTGGGATAAATAAGCCACTAAAATTCTCTCATTCTCTTTCACTATATTAATGTGTGCATCTGTATATATTTATATGTGTGCATAATTGTTGGGATAAATTTTTTGTTTTATAATAATTCAATATTACAAGATTTCAGTGCCTTGAAAGTTTTAACAAGAATGTAGTTCCAGGCCCAAGGAAAATATTCCCATATCATGGAGACTCAAAAAAGATTGTCTATCCCTTGACTGAGCCATAATTCCAGATTTACATTGTGATTCTTTTTGATTAAAAGCATCTGATAATAGACAGACTATTCTATTTAAAGAGGAAGCAAACAAAGTAAATGCTAAGAAGCTGATGCCAGCCCATACAGATCTATTTAAATGAAGTGAGCTAATAATTATTAATATTCTAGCAGAAAACTAGATATAAATTGGCCACAACCCAAACTTGCCATTGAAGTGGTTCAAACTGGAGTGACATCATTTAGCCACAACCCAAACTTACCATTCAAGTGTCATAAACTGAAGATCCATCTGCAGAGGATGAAGATATTTGAGCCATGAACAATTCTCTCATTTTTCGTGAACTTGCCTTCTAGTCTGCTACTCTTTCTTTTGAAGCACCATATCACCCTCTTTCTCTTCTTGTTCACTTCCCAAAAGGTCTTCAACTGGAGGTAACAATCTTTCTTCCTCATCAAGCCGGAAGGCTTTAACAAAATAACCACCAAGTAGATCTATGAATATGGTGGCAAATCCAAACAGAATTGATTATGGCCCACATGTTCTACTGTTTGAAATGGGCCATACCTCAGGCTTAAGTTGTCTTGGTGGCCCTTAGAATCTTTCTTTGCCCAAGTGCAACCACACCTAGTCCTCAACTTTGAATTTGTGCTCCAGTCTGTGCTGATCATGCCTTTGCTTATACTTAGCTTGTGATTCCTTCATCTTCCCCTGAACCTCAAGATATATTTGTCGAATCTTGTGTATGAACTATGAACCACCCGGCCTTGTGTGTCTTAGATACCATGGTTCCCCCAATTTGGATGACATTACCACTAAGACATCCAATGGGCTTTGATGGTAGAAACCCAATACATGTAATGTCCCAGTCTAGAATTTCTGGAAGTATATGACTTTTTTGTATTTTTTTGAAACAAAATGAAATAGAACAACAACTGGAAAATCGAAACAACTACTCCAAATCCTCAACAATTTCTCAAGCAACTTTTATGATTAAATCTGAATTGAATTGTATCAAACAAGAGTTGATTTACAAACCCTAGATTCTGTAAAATATGTAGGTAATTCTTCACTGATAATGAATCAGCATGTATGACAGTCCCAAGGAAAATTGCGTGCTGCGATGGCAGCCTTCGCTGGTGCTGTGCCGAAAGGTATATCACAAAGTCAATGTGGCGGCTGTGGCGGCTGGGTCTGTAATCAGTATCTAATGTACATGAATTTCGGAATGTGACTGAACTGAAATAAAGTATGTAACACAGTAACGGGTCCAAGTTCAGTTATCTGCTCTGATCACCATGGATGGCTGAGAAAAAGAGTGGACATGCTGTGTTTGCCTTTGCAACAATGACAGCACCCTTATATGACTTTGTGACCTCACTTTATAACCAAATGACCTTGCAGTAGTATATGATCCAGGCTGTGACCCTGTGCTACCTCACCCAGCTGAAAACAACTTAATGTTAGTGCCGTGATCTGTGCCTGGAAGCTCATAACCAGGGCATGAACTCCCTTTATGACTGCTGTGACCTCCTTATTTGCTGTCTACATGTCATAACCCTGAGGAAGCAAAGGACTACATTTAATTATTATTCAAAAAAAAATAAAAAAATACATTTTTTATATTAAAATAAAATAAAACCGAATGTTTGAGCCCTGATTGATATTAAAATTTAAATCAATAATAGGAACTAATCTATAAATAAACCATTGTTCATCAATCTATTAGCAACTAAAACAAACTAACCTTTCTTAACAAGCCTTAACCAAATTCGATTGGAGGAAACTGGAAAAGTCATGAGTCGCGCCCTGGCAAAGAGTTGCATCTAAGAGAGGGAAAGACACCATGGTTCGCTGCCTTAAATAGGGCAGGGGAAATGACGTGGGAGACAAAAAGACGGATGTGTGAAGACTGGCAGGCTCGCAGCAGGTGAGAGTACTCACTGGTCTTAATATCTAATCTCTGTAATCAGATACAATGATGCTGTTTAGATATCGTCCCAGGTTATAATTGAACTGTGCTTTATCAAATGCAATATACAGTCTTTATACATTAGAATACATATGCACTTTTAACGTGATCAAGAAGCCGTCCTTTCTTGTTAGATCCGAATCTGGAAATGAGCATGTTGGGCCTTGATACTGGGCATTAGCTTTGGGTTGACTGTGTAGTCCTAGCACGGGTCTAGACCATTAATGTTTATCTTTTTACAGACTGGTCCTAATCATGTTTGATCTGCATTTGTGTCTGATTGAAATCTGAACATATAGATATGAATTATGCTCAATTAAAGTACTGTATTTTGTTATTCCTTCATGTTATGAAACCATATTCGTATGTTGAACTGAGCTAATCGGAATCTGTTGAAATTTATTAATCTGGAAGATATGATGAAGGATCTCTATACTCAAATCTTGTTCTGTATTCTGATATATTGTCATGCTGTATCATGTTTGGCTCCTTTTATAGTTATGCAAGTAGATCAATGATGAATGCATTGTATAGAACTGTCTGCAAATCTGATTGTAACTCTGCCAGGAGAGGTGAGCCATGCCTTAAGTGGTTCGTCTAAAAACCTCACCCAGGTTCCGCCCCATAGGCGCAAAGCAGGGGTTGGGCAGTCTGCTCCACAGGCCCATTGCAAGGGTTGGGTCATGGAGGGGTGAGGGTCCCACCTAGGCTTTCTGCCCCACAGGCCTGAGATAAGTGTTGGGCATTGGAAGGTGGTAGACCGTAGGCCCCTTAAGGGTTACCCTCTCTTGATGGGCTGAATAATTTTTCTTGTGTTTTCTCAATCTGCAGTCATCATTATGTCTGATTTTGGATGCTAGGTATTAAGGCTAACATACAGGATTGTGGAAATGATTTACATGGTGATGCAGGTATTGTGGCAGCAGTGTGAGTAGAGTTCCAAACCCCTATCAGCCAGCTACTTTAGAGCCAATCTGGTAAGGGAATATCACGCTACAGCCAGTGCAGATAGCTATCCTGGGCGTCTGAAGTGACTGATACGGCAGATGATGATATTGATGCACCAAATGTTGTCTGGGATATGCATATTTGCCACAAATAATCAATATATAATCACCTCCAAAGATTGTTATGGCCTCATATGATAATGGTGCCATAACTCAGTCAAAATATTGCAGAAATGAATGCCATACTGAAATCAACCTAAGGTGTGGATGGTGACCTCTCCTTCAAGGTGCCGCCCAGGATTACACACAGCGTACCATGGGGATGCATCCCCCCCCTGCCCCGCCCCCTGAAAATCTCCGCATTTCTGGGAGGGGGACGTGAGGACTTGGAGGGGATGTCTCCCTGCTGTCCCATCACCACCGTGCACATTTCAGGGACATTTTCAGGATGTCTCCCTCTTAAAGGGGACTTTTTTGGGACATCCCCTTTTTTGGGGACCTCTAGGGGATTCCAAGATGTCCTTGAAACGTGTAGGAAACTCCCAAGAGCCCTTGAAATATACCCCATGGGATCTGCCCTAAAATTTCTGATTTCTGCCCTAGATTTCTGATTAATTTTTCTGCACTTATTCGATTTAGTTTTTTGCTCAAACCCTAGGACTCAATTCTGATTTTTATTTTCAGAATGATAAACACTTATAGGAATCCAATAAACATATGCCAAACATCCATAAAACTATGCCGAACATATAGATATCATCAACTATGATAACAACTATGAAAATCAACCATCCAAGTGCCAAACGTAGGTCCAATAAATCTGATTTCCGATTAAAGAAGTTTGCTGCTACAAAACTAAATGTTTTGGATTGATTTTCGTATTTTACAATGAATTCATGGGCTCAAACATGCCCAGATTTCTGCTCTACAAATCAGACCTAAAACTATGAGTGGGCATACCAAATATATGCAAAATAGTCTTCAACTATCAAACCCTAGATGGGCGAATTTCTCCTTGGCAAGCGCTTAGGGTTTGTTGCTCCAAATCTGATCTTCAAATTATGCAACAATGCTTCAAATCTCCAAGTGTCTCCAATGAAGTGCAATTAGAACTCTGTCATGAGTTCTCAACAAAATGAGCTAGGGTTTTGTCCACTCACCACATTCACAAGGGTTTTCGTCCTTGGAATGAAGCCCAACCAAAGTTGCACCCAAATTGAAGAATCTCCCCAAAATGAAATTAAGATATGAATGGATGCCCAAATGACCTCAAATGTTCTTATATTTATAGCCACCTTTCCCCTCCAAATTTGGCCGACCTCCTCAAGGCAAAATATTTATTTTATTTACTTTTTTTTCCTCCTCCAATCTTGGCCGACCTCAATTAAATATTCTTATTCTTATTTTATTATTTATTTAATTATATTATTTATATTTTAATATTATATAAATAATAATATATATACTAGTGTTTAAAAACACTATTAAAATAGGATGGATTTAGGGCAGGAAAAAGTGGACATTACAGCCCTCTAAATGTCCGAAAGACACCTAGGTCCCTCACGGTGCAGAGTATGAAAAGTCACTTTCTGGGAAAAAAAACAAATTTTGAAGTTTTTTCTCAAGGCCCAAACCCTAATGGCCTATGGGCCCCACTCGAACCATAAACACTCTCAAAAAATTACAAATAGGCCTCTAAGCCTCATTCCAACTCACTCCAAATTATCAATAACAAGCTGTAAGAGTGAAAGTGAAAACATTAGGATTGAGCAAGAGCAAGAGGAAGAGTGTATGTCAATCCACCTTTGAATCAAAGGATTTAAAGCATTATTCAAGCCTCAAGGTTGGCTTCTAGTTCTTCCACAATTTGTTTTTTAATTTTTTTAAATTGGTTTCTTTCATTATTAATACTAGTTCACATGGTTGATCTGTATCTGCATACCTAATCATACTCATGATGGGCTTAGTGAAACTCAAAATATATTCCACGCGATCCCACCACTCATCATTTAGGATCAATGCTTTGACTTTTGGGCTCATTGTGTTTGTGATTGCCTCCATACACTCCAAAGATTGTTGATGGCCATTGCGCTCAATGACTCTTGCACCTTCACAAATTGTCTCAAGATGATTTTGTGTGTGATGCAAATAGAGTCTCGACAACTTATCATGATGTAAAAAATAAAACAAATTAAAAAATATAAAGTTGGAACTTAGCAAAAATTTTAAAAATTAGAAAGTAACAACTTAGCAAATTTTTAAAAAAATAGAAAGTAGCAACTTAAAAAAAAATTAATTTTTAAATTAAAAATTTAGAAATAATATATATACTATAAAATACTAAATAAAAATAAATTACCCTTAACAACTCCAAGTTTGAGAAGGTCTTGAAGATGGCTCGTGACATATGATGATTTGTCACAAATATTTAAATCTCCTTGGCCTTCGTGTAGATTTCTTTGACCCATTCAATCTCTAAGCTAATCTTTTGCAATATCAAGTTGAGAGAGTGGACAAATATGGTGTCCAAAAAGAAGCCCATATGTACCCTTCACTACTAAACTTGCTGCCCTGTAATTTTTAGTGTTGTTTGTTATGACTTGTACAACATCTTTAGACTTCCTTATTTCAATGGCTTGTATGAGGATATTGGAAATGAAAGTTGCATCCTTCACTTGCCCCTCACAATCAATTTTTCTGAAAAACATTGCCCCTTTAGGGGACATCACAATGACATTATTTAGTGGTCTATTTTTGACATCCTTTCATCCATTGTAAATGTGGACACTCCTATTTTGGGCCATGTATCCTTGATTGCTCTCAATGATGCCTTTATAGAATCTTTTTCCTTGGCCAATAAGGTGATGCACACCTTTTCATACCTAGGACTAATGTAATCAATTGGTGCATTTGTAATTGCCATCACCATATCCCGCTAATATTGTAATCTAACAAGGTTGAAAGGAAGCCCATTGCTATAAATGTAACAAGCAATGCTACCATTTGGAACCTCCCATGCCTCATTTTTGAAGGCCTTTTCCAATGGCCCTCTTTTATAGGAAAGAAAGGGGGCATTCTCTTCTCAATAAGATGATTGTGGCATGAAAGGATGTAGGCCTGCCTATTGTGTTAAGCCACAAGGAGATTTCTGCAATCCTTTCTTAGAAAGTGGATGTGCAATTTCCTTTGCTTTGCTACTTGCCATGTTGGTGTCCTTGTTCTTTGATCTATCCCATTATTTGTTGTATTGACAACTTTTTTTATTTGGCCTTGGAAAAACTCTTATTCCTTAGCTGAGAATAGCGTAAAGGTGAGCTTTTACTCGACTATATGAGCTCTTATATTCCTTCCCACATTAGATACAATGCTAATGATAACCTTCAACATAGGAAATTGTTCAATCATGGTTGTATGTCACCAAAGAGGTGACGTGTCAATTTTAAACGAGCCCTTTGTAGGTGGGGCAACTACTAAACTAGAGTTACCAACCATTTTGTATCAATACAACAAAACATAATTTTTTTTTGCAAATTTACAATTACAACTTAAAAAAAAGAAAAAATCAGCATTATAACACCTATATTATGTATAAAAGGTTTAAAAAAATATTTTAAACATTAAAAAAAACTTGAAAAATAACTAAAATATTTTGAAAAATCCTTCAAAATTTGAATTTTTTATACGATTCACTCACCTTTGATAGATAATTCCTCCTTGTGCAGCTTTTTCTCTTCTATTGGTGTAGATCTTTCACCCTCGTAACACCTTCAGAAAAAAATGCAGTAACTGTAAAAATTCAACAATGGCAATGTGGAGGCAAAAATGCAGTTTTGCTCATTTATGTTTGTGAAATGAGGCAAAATTTTTAAGGCCACACTTTAGGGCAAAATTAGGAGTGGTTGGAGTTTATTATTTAAAAAAAGTTATAAAAATGCTTTTTTGTTTTTTGTTTTTGTGTCCATCTGGTTGTGGGTCCTTTGGAGTTCATTTGGGTATGGCACAGGGAACCCGGTTTGCCTGGGGCAGACCCTGGGTGAACCTGGGCCATACCTGACCCTGTATCAGGCTCTGCACCGAACCCATATGGGGATGGGGGCAATTTGGAAGAACCTCGTAACGAAGAGTTTGGGTATTTCTGAGATTTTGCTGTCGCTGCAGATATTTCAGGAAATACAATAAAATATTTTTACATGGCACCCTCTTTAGCTTATACTTCCTATCTCAAATCACTGGAGACTCTAATGTTTCTTAGATTATGTCCATCCAAGTACTGTAAATGCCTTGGCTGGCACTGCAAATAATTAAGCCAACTTTATATTCACTGTTTGATGGGAAGCTGCTACTCTTGAATTAATCTGAGAGAGCAGCATTTAAGCAAATACTCAAATCTTAGCTCTTACATCTGATTTATGCTAGGAATGGAGGTGGGGCATTCACCAATAAAATCATGCTATTGTGCAGATTTACCAACATAACATTTAGTATGGTCATACCTAGATGCATATTATACATTAAGCCCTGCCTAATTATTAATGATAAATTGACAATTAAATGCAAGAAACTACCATCAGTTCATATGGTTTGGTGGCTTTGGTTCCACTTAATAAGTTTATTTGTTTCTTTAGATCTGTGTTAATTTCTGTACTGCGTTTCTACTAAAATAGAGAAATGCATGCAAGTGTGAGAGAAAATGTAGGTCTTTTAAGAACTATGAAACAATTCCTTTATAAGATAAGACTTAATCTTATTACATGTAGATGTAGTATCTAAAAGAGGAAGCACAGCAAATATATATGAGTGGTATAAAAAGTCATGAAGAAGTATTGTGAACACTTTTTAAATTACACCCAAATCCAACAGTCAACTATTAAAGACAGATGATATAACATAAGTTCAAACAAATTCACCAAAACATATATCGGCAAAAATCTTTTTGACAAATTCTAGTAACAATCACGGTGTCAAGGGTTTAGGGCCATTATGTTTAGCCTTGCACTAAGCATGCCTGGAGTGGCAGTGAAAGTTTTTATGGTAAAAGGCTGAGTAGAAACTTGTGATTTTTAAGTGCTATCAAAGGGATATTAGTGAGCTCTCAGTGTGCAATGAGGGTTTGGGGTTATAACAAATTGTGATTTATTCATTTTAAAAAGCTAGAGAACAATACCTTAATAAGATAGGCTAAACACAAGGAAAAAGTCATCTTGCCTTTATGATCAATAGAATATTAGACATTGTATCAAGAACATCCATCAAAACATCATCTTTTATTCTTTTAGAAAACAAGATTCTTGAATCTTAAATATGACTCAAATTGGAGTAAACTATAACATCTCATCAACTTCAATCCTTTTAAGAACTATGGAAACGACATGACTAAATCTTATTACATGTAGATGTAGTATCTACAAGAGGAAGTACAGAAAATATATGACTGCTGTAAAAAGGCATGAAGAAGTTTTGTGAACAATTTGTATATTACACTTTGTAATGTCCCCTAATTGGGATATTCCTAGATTTTTCCCTAAAAGCACAATTAGAATCCAGAATAAGAAATTTAATGCAGTTAAGATTGTAAATTTACCAATTGAAATGCCCTTTATATGATATAAATCCTGATCTAGGTCCTGCACACAATACTAGTCGCTAGAAATGGATATTAGATCATAAGCCATGATAACATATATTTATCACTAATCATTAGTAAACATCATGATATCAATGTACATTATTTACATCAAAGCAAATTAAGGCAATAGCCATTCCAATGTGGATTCCCATAATAATCTTATTAGGAATTCGTTGAAATGCTTGCAAATTGCAGTCTCAAGGTTGGTTGCCCTTGCATTGCAAGAGCATGGAAGGTGGGTCACCCTTCCATCCCTTAGTCCACCTTGGAGGCGCTCCATCCTCCTTGATCAAGCCAAGGAGCACTCATTCGCCTCCCAGCCCATGAGTGCTGCATCTCGGGATGCGTGCTTAATAAGAGCGTGATGACTACCTCCCTTCCACCAAACCCGGGAGCACAAATACGCCTCCCAGCTCCATGAGTGTTGCATCTTGGGGGTGGCATACATGATGACGGGTCTGTTGGGCCTTCACCTCTTGTGAACTTGAAATGTTGATCGACCTTCCTGTTTTGCAATCACTTCTCTAAATTCAAAATAGATTATTATAAAAAATATGTTATCCATATTTATAATAAAGGAATAATCATAATTACATATAAGGATCAATAATTGCTACAAGCATCATTATTGCATAATTGTATATATATAATTCAAATAAATTAAGAACTTACAATAATCCTTTTGCTAGTAAATAATATTTACTCCAATGAGTTTCCAATTCTTATTCCTCTTTTCCAATCTGCTGCCTTGATTCAGATTTCGTGTTGATCTCCCATTGATTCCTCTCCCAAATGATTTCTTCTTCCTTTAATATCTTCCATTGGCGGGGGGCGAGGGGGAAGGGTGGCAGGAGTCACATCTTTTCACACACACCCTTACCTTTTTAAGGGACACATCCCTGCAAACCTAAGCATTGCCTTAATCTTTTTTATTTGTTAATTATATACCTTTGTGGAATTGCCGCTCTTGCTAGTCTGTCTATTATTAGTCGACCCTTTGCTAATTTTATTCCTAGTGGTGATCTCAGAGAATTTTATCATTGCTGCGATTTTCCTTTGTATTGTCTTACGTGGGTGTGGCATGATAGTTCACCCTTCCCAATATTGCTTGTCCTCAAGCAATCACCAACTAAGGTGCTCTTGAAGTTACCAAGATCCCAATTCAACCTTGTAGGTTTGTAATTCTTAGACATTTCTCCTTGTGATGTAATTAACTTCAGTTGCGATATTTTGATATAATTAGGAATTGAAAACTCTGCACTAGTGGCAATTGTCTTGGTTATTTTGACTCTATACTACAATGACATCCCTAAAGAGTAGTTGTTAGTATATTTGCCTCAACTTGACTACCAATAAGGTTAATACTATCCTCTAAAGCATGAGGACAATTTTACTGGCTCATGTACTTCTATTTTCCAATAACTCTCAACAACAAAACCAAGAGTTGGAAATTGGCAAGGCAAGTTATCTATGACAAGTTTTCTCTCATTTCATTATCACCAAGATCTTAGGCAATGAATACAAACTCTTGATTTTTTTTTGGGTAGGTAAATGCTTTTGATTGGAGTTTTGAACCAGTGAGGCCACATTTGGGGGACCTCATCCCCATCATTCTGCTCCACCTCCTCCGCTTCCTCCTTGTTTCCTCCATCTCCTCCTCTTCTTCTCCTTCTCTCCTCCTCCTCTCTTGCTCCTTTACTCCTCTCCTCCTCCTTACTCCACTCCTCTGCTTCTCCTCCAACACACCTCGCTCCTCCTATCTTTCTTTTGCTCCTTTACTTCTACATCACTTCTCCTCCTCCATATTCCTCTGTTCCACCTACTTCTCCTATCTTCCTCCCCCGACACCTCCTTCACCCTTCGTCCCTCTGTCTACCAGGCAACACCTTCCTTGCTGCCGACATCTCCCGCTTCCATCTACAACCTCCCCTCCACTGCTGCCACCAAACTCCCTTATGCGGACCCCGTAGTAGCGCACGCCTTCCATCGTTTGCCCACTCCTCCCTGCGTTGATCATTGCCACCCTTGCACAGGTCTTCCGTCATTCGTGCATCGTCCAACATACCCTTTATTCTATGGCCAACGATATTCGTCCCATTGTCCACTGGTTGGATTCAAACACATGACAATAGGGAAGCTACTACTTGCAACTTGACGTTGCTCTGCAGGGTCATCCCGGAATATAAACTCTTGATTACCCTTGATTAAATCTAGAGTGATAGAAAAATGTGGCATCCTTCATCATGATGAATTATGGGAGTGTTGTCAATATCAAGATTCCACTCCTTTGTGCAAGGCCCATTTTGTTTTGAGTAAAAGGATCTTGGTGTCCTTTACTACAGATTGTATCCTTATGTTTAACACTAAGATGATATTCATATCCTAAAAAGTATTGTTTTATTCCACTTGGTTCATTCAAACAATATCATTTTTTTCCAAAGTTTAAAAATGATCTTGGGATTTGTGGGTTATGGGCCCTCAAAGTAACTTAAAATAGATTTATGTAACAAATTTGGGTGTAAATTGATTTATCTGAAATACATGTATGCCTAATATTGATGTCCTTGATCATGAATGTAGAACTACTTTGATCAAGAAAAAGGATTTAGGAGAAGAAGACTCCTGGATGAAATGATCTACTCCGGATTTTAAATATAGAAGTGAATTTGGTCCACAAGACAGAGTTCACTAGGTCAATTAAGGTGGATCCATACATCATCATTGTTTCAATGAGTGTGGGATGGATCATATGTGGTATGGGTTGGATTGTACATTGTGATCTTGTTCAAAATGAACAAATTACTCTTCATTGGAACAAGTGTGTTCCCCTCAATGAAGCTTGATGAATATATCCTACGATACATAAACCTCAAATTGTTAAAAATTAAAATTTCTTTTAAGATCTCTCTAAGAGTCAAAATCTGTTATTTGATTTACAACAAAATGTGTATGTTCTTGAAGAATTGAGTTGTCTTCATTACATTCTCTCAAAAATATTGTTTTGGCATAATAAAATTTGGTTGAATTTTAGACTTGGATTCTATTATTATTTCTAATTCCACTTGGCATGCTGATAATGATTCACTCTACGATGTTTCAAATGAGGTGTTATGGGTAAGACCAACATTCTAGATAAATCATTTTGGAATATTATTGTAGAGTTTAATGTTATTAGTTGGCTTTTAAGAGATTGACAATCATAGGTCAAGATGATATCTCTGTGTACTTGCATCTTGAAATTTTGAAAGTAAGATAATCTTAATCCATCTTTGTATCTTTAGTTATGCCTAAGTTGGCAATATGTGGATTTCCAATTGAGATTTCAAAGTCAAGGTATATCGTTAGCTCTTATCATTAGCTATGTTAAGTTGTTATGATTGATTGTTCCTTCATTGGGAACCTTATGAGATAAACCTTGTAAGATCACCTTTTGGCCGATGTGTTGAAAACAAAGCTCCATCTTTTGGAGGTCTTAGTAATATCTTCCTAAGGAGTGCAACCATTGGATGCCTAAGACTACATCCATGTCTCCTATATTTACAACGTAGAAGTCTTCTTTAATTGGATGCCTTCCCAAGGTGATGCTTAGTTGTGACACCTTTCTTGTGCATGAGGTAGTAAATCCATCAGCCATGGCTATCTTAAAGCCCTCAAAATTTTCAGCTTCCAAATTCATTCTTGTAACCAATCCTTCGTCAATAAAGTTGTGTGTGGCACTGCTATCCACGAATACTATCGCCCTTTTTACGAATTTGAAAGGGGTGGTATCTGGATGCTTTTGAGATTGCAGCTAGGGTTCCATAGTCTTCTTCCTCGAACCTTCCCTTCTTGCTTGGAGTTTCACTTTCTTCTTCCCATAGTTCTTTGTTGGATAACGCCTCTAGATTATGTGCTTGTCTTGGGCACTTATGTCCTATCTCCCATTTTCCCTTGCATTTAAAACACAATCCTTGCCTTCAGAGCTTTGACCTGTCTTCCCAAGTGTGTGTTTGAGAAGGTAATGGCTTGGGTTGCCAATTTCCTTTATAGGGAGTTATGTGATTTGGATGGCATATTCTTGGGTTGGCTCTTCTCCTTTGTTGATGTGGTTTCCAATTGTAAGGCCTTTTGAATAGCATCTTGGAGGGTTGTGGGGTCAAATGCACTCACCAAACCTTGAATTGTCTCTGATAGCCCTTCAATAAATAGGTACATTAGTCTTTTCTCTGTAATCCCGGATACCATGACAGAGATCCTTTGGAATTCGGTAACATAGTCCTCCACAGACCTTTGTTGTTGTAATTGGATTAATTCCTTGAAGTGCCTCTTGAGGTGTTTTTGGTCGAATTGGTCCATGAGTTGCATGTTTTCACCCATACCCTTACCTTTGTAAGGGACACATCCCTACAAACCTAAGTGCTGCCTTAATCCTTTTTATTTGTTAATTATATACCTTTGTGGAATCGCGGCCCCTGCTAGTCTTTGTCTATTATTAATTGACCATTTGCTAGTTTTATTCCTAGGGCAATCTCATAGAATTTAATCATTGCTGCGATTTTCCTTTGTATTCTCTTACATGGGTAGGGTATGACACACTCAAATCCAACAGCCAACTATTAAAGGCTGATGATAATAAATTAAGATTCAAACAGATTCACCAAGACATATATAGGTGAAAAATCTTTCTGACAAATTCTAATAACATCTATGATGCCAATGGTTTAGGGCCTTTACATTTGACCTTGTATTAAACATGCCTGGAGTGGTAGTGAAAGTTTTTATGGAAAAAGGCTGAGTAGAAGCTTGTGATTATTAAGCGCTAGAAAAGGGATATGAATGAACTCTCAGTGTGTAATGAGGGTTTGGGGGCCTAACAAATTGTGATTTATTTTTCTTGAGTTAGTAGTTTTAGTGAGCAGGAATTAAGCAATTTTTTCCAGATGCCAAAGTGTGGACTCAAACTATAATGCATGCGATTGGGTTGTCCCTGTTATTAAGATGATCTTACTGAAATGGAGTTTAGAAACCTGATATGATTGATTATCTTCACAATTATTATTTGATTGAATCATGGGAAAATATGACTGTATATCTGCACATGGTTCTGCAATGAATGCTATGCCTAGAATTTGTTGGTGCCAAAGGACTTTATCGAAATTCACATCACTTTTATTCCTAGATACTGTGGTTGTCATGAAATATGAGCTTTCATTATATTTTCTGAAGGCATGGATTGATCTTACTTGTATTACCAGAAACAAACAGTTTATTTTAGTGCATAACTGTTGTAATAATCATGTATTCTTTTTTTTTCCAGGACACAAGGGTTTCTGGCCCTTTTTACAGGGGATACAGGAGAAATCCGTGCTGAAGTTAGAGAACAGATTGATGGTAAAGTAGCTGAATGGAGAGAAGAAGGCAAAGCTGAAATAGTACCAGGTGTTCTTTTTATTGATGAAGTTCATATGCTTGACATTGAATGCTTCTCATTTTTAAATCGTGCTTTGGAGAATGAGATGGCACCAATATTGGTTGTTGCAACAAATCGGGGCATCACAAAAATCCGAGGGACAAATTATAAGTCCCCACATGGTATCCCCATTGATCTATTGGATCGCTTGCTAATCATTTCAACACAACCATATGAAGAAGATGAACTGAGGAAAATTCTTGATATAAGGTGTGAAGAGGAAGATGTCGAGATGACAGATGATGCCAAGGAACTTCTAACGAAAATAGCAGTTGAGACATCTCTGCGTTATGGTATTCATTTAATTACAGCAGCTTCTCTAGCTTGCCTTAAGCGGAAAGGAAAATATGTTGAGCTCGAAGACGTCAGTCGGGTGTACTCATTGTTTATGGATGTTAAGAGATCAACACAATTTCTCATGGAATATCAGGAGCAATTCATGTTCAATGAGGTTCCAGGTGAGGTTTATGAAGAGGATGCAATGGCCGAATAATTGTTTTCCTGCATCATTAACATTTTGAAGAAAGGGGATGATTTTGTAGTAACAAGGAAGAGAAGATGAATAGTTTGTAAAGCAGGCCAGTGTTAAACAAATGCATTGGTATTTTTTAACAAATGGGTATATTTGTTACATATTATTGGCTTGTTTTGTAATAATAGTTTTTGAGATCTAATAGACCTCAGCAGCATGCAAGCGGGAGAAATGCATGGAATTGAATGTTTGAATGGAAACTGTATTTATATGAATGTTTTGAATGGAGCTGCATTTTATGTACAGAGAAATCACGGTAAAGAATAATTGAACATGAACTGCATTTTATGTGAAAATAATTTATTTCTTTTCCTTTTCTGAGAAGGCATTAACCACTTGTTTTTATCTTTATTTTAAACCAGTGTTAATGAGAGTATTTATGTGCTTGAGTGGTTGGATTCATCAGATTTTCTACAGATGATTGCAGGAGTTACAGATTTATACATGCTTTTTTACAGCAGTGATGCCCACTACCATAGAAGCAACTTGCCACAAATTATAGATTATGTAATTCCTTTCATTTTCCTCAATTTCCTTCTTATTATAGTAGGGTAAATTAGAAAATAAAATAGCAGTAGTTACAGTTATTGATTTTCGATGGGCTATAAACCTATATCAACTGCAATTGTTTCACTTGGGTCGTTATCTATACTGCCTTAAAGCATTGAAGCTAATCGAGCTGGTTTTCTTTTTTCTTTGCAACAAATTGGTCATGATATTTATTCCAATTTATTGTTGTAACTGAATGTTTTAAATCTTAGATTTAATAAAAAAATAACTGTAAAAATGTTGTCTAGAAATTTTTCATTTATAAAATTTGTTTCAGTCATGGGAAGGCTCTTGAGCAGGCAATGTTTTTTGTTTTGGTTTGTTGGAAACACTTGGTTGAGATACACAGGGTTTCTGAAATGCTTTTCATGTTTATAACTGTGAATGATTGATATGCTGTTTCCTGTCCTAGTTAGTCACCACATACCACTATGGTTTTACTTAGAATCTTCTCAAGTATCTTTGAAGATTGTCAGAAGTATGGAACAGAATAGGTGCTGTAAATATAGGCAGATCATCATACTCGACATAATGTGGTCTACATATGAATTTCGTATCTCAGCAGTAAGCACTAGTGGAAATTGAATTTTCACTTGCTTTCATATTGGTCTAATATGCTTTGATGATGGAAATATGTTAATTCTGTATAGGCAACTTTATTTTTTGTTTCAACATGTTGAATATCCCAATTCTTAGTCTACTTTATTAAAGGTAAATAACAGAATTCAGTGACGGGCAGAATAGTTTTCATAACAGATATATTATGACTTCCAACTCTATATAGTCACTGATTGGCTCTGTAGTCTTTAAGGTTTGAATCCGTTTGATACTGTCTAGTACCTTTGCATCTATATAGATGGTTCAATATTTAGTTGCATTTTATCATTTAATTTAAACTAACTTGTTATTTACCAACATATGAATATTGATGATCAACCAAGCTGTGCATAATGATTTTCAGTTTATAACCTTATGCAAGTTAGCCTTTTTATCCATGGTCTAGTTTTAATTTTTTTTCCCAACAGTTAACGGTGTTTGTCTTATTGATAATTTTTGCGAGTAGGTCATATCAAACTGTTCTATCTTCTTCAATCTCCAATCCCTATGACGAATCTTTTATAGACTCCTTTTTTATCTTGAATTTCACTAACTTATAGAAAATTCTGTTTCCTGTGATGACTGGAAGATGATCTTTCCACATTGAGTTTACTGTAATTTCTCGAAATTCTAATTTATCTTCTTGATGAACCGCTGTTAGATTTTGCAGTCCCGAAAATTAAACTTGAGGAATTGCTTTTCAAACCAAACCTATGCTTAGGAAAGGAATCCCAGAAGGTGGAGTCTGGCAAATTTTATTGTTATAAGGATCATACCAAATTTGTGAAGACAACTACAAAGGTAGTTTATGGCTCCCACAAGTAAGGTTAACCTAAAACTACCTTTCTTAGGGAAGGGGGCCAATTATGGTTCCACTCTAGGTTTAATTTTTACAAAGGTAAAATTTGGTATAGTTCGTTGATGATCTCATTTGAGGAATCCTGAGAACAATTTCTAGTGAGAAAATGATTGTGAAGGCATAGGCCAAGAAAAAAAAGATACTCATTGTCAATAAAAGAGGCCATGTTCTAGATATCAAGTAAAAAACAGCTGACAGATTTAAACTCAACAAGAAGCCAAGCATTCTAGTCAATTCATACTTGCTAGAGATACCGTTCCATGGGTTTGAAAGAAAACGACCTTCCTTTGGCTGTTGATTAAAATGTGGTAGGGGCATTACCATTAATTTTAAAGCAAAGAATATTTAGTTACTCGAACATGGGAAGGTGTGTTGTTCAAGTTGTCTTTCCAGCACTCAACTGTTAGAGATGCATTGTTTCTGGTCTACAATCTGTTTCAGGGAGCTCCCTATGTAATAGGTTTGGTGCTTTTGAAATTTGTGATAGCATTATGATATTAATAACAAAGATATTCTAGGATCAACATTTTACATTCCATTTCAACATTTTACATTCCATTCACATACATTTTCTTTTTGTATTAACCTTATCATGTTACTGCAAAATAAATAAGATTTTGGAATCTCACTGATTGTTTCTAAATATCGATTAACATTTTACTATATGTGCTAACTTTATCTTGGGTAACTGAGAGTAAGCAGTATGCAAGTTATTGATAGAAATCATTAAGCCGCATGTTGTGGGCTTGTGACGAGAAGCTAAGTATTAGGGGAAATCATAGTTTTGGGGTACATAAACAAGCTCTTCACCAAGACTACTTGAATGGAAAAAAAAGCTTAGATAAGCATATATAAAGTAAGTCTTCGTGCTTAAATTAACGAATATGAAATAACTTTAATACTTAGTATATATGTTTTGCGTGAGGGCGCTAACTAGACAAACTGGTCTTCATGAATTCAGGTTTTCAATAAGATATGGTTGCATGGACAAATTTTTTCAACAAATACAAAAGGAAAAACTAATCTCAATGGAACCAACGGCAATAACCTATTGCCTGATACTTTGGACACCTACCAAAGAGCACTCCAATTTATTAAGAAATAAAGAGGCACTGGTTGCACTTAGGTCCAACTTTTGGTGGTCAATTTATCTTGACAACCAAACCTCATTCTATTAGATTGGATGAATCCTCTCAGTAAATCTGGCCTTTTTTTTCCTTATACGTATGTTGCAATTTTTGGTCCCTGCTTACAGAAAGTCAATTGGCCAAGGATTCAACATATTTACCCTATTCTGGGTAGATATTTTAGTTTTCAACTATATTTTACTTATTTATTTAACAGTTTAACTAACATGCCTTGTTAGTTCCTGCTGGGAACTATTGCGGAGGGTCAAGTATTAACTGGTGATTAAAGTTTTGTAGCTCAGCCAATCAAAAACATTAATATTCCTTCAAACAATTCTGTTCTTATGTTTCTAATATTTTAATAGTGCAACTGATCATTTTTTATGCATAATTAAAAAAAATACAGTTTATCTCCATTCTCATGGGATTGTCAGAAGCAAGTATAGACTTACAAGACAAGAGAGCACACAAAAACCTATACCAAAAGAAATGTGTCTGTTTTTAGCACCGACTGTTACTAGCGATGGAGATTTAAAAAGATTTTTACCAAGTCCTGGGGTCGTGAAAACAGGCATCCTGCATGCGATCGTTATGTGGAAGAAAATAATGTTCACATATGCCCTTTTCAACATGACAAATGTCCAGTGTAGCATGCACAAACCCCACATAAGCCTACAGTGACCAAAGCTTGGTGGAACAAGATTGCCTTGATGAAGGCCAACGAATCCTTGAAAAAATCCGTGGCACAAAGAATGTACAGGCAGAATTTGATGGTTTGGTTGAAGCCAGCGAAATTGCCCATGCAGTGAAACATCCCTTCAGAAATATTTTGCAAAGGAAGAACAGACCGCAACTTTTAATGGCCATGATTCCATCTTGCCAGCAATTGACAGGAAAGAACTCTTTTCTGTTCTACGCTCCTGACATCTTCCAAAGTCTAGGGTTTGGGGGTGATGCTTCACTTTATTCTGTAATTTTGACAGGGGCAGTTATTACACTTGGAGCTATTGTGTCAATTTGTACAGTTGATTGTTTGGGAAGGAGGTTTCTGTGCATGGAAGCTGGCACACAAATGATTATATGCCATGTAAGTAAAAAAAAAAAAAAATTCTTCTTGAGTTTTTGTTTGCATTCACTCTACCTGAGGATTATCACAGTGCTTTACTGTAATATGTCAAGTGGCATTTAAAATTTCTTATCTCCTGCTACCTAATGCTCAAATTCCTCTTCCCAAAAATAAAGGCTGTAGAGTCATATGTTTTCAGATGCAAAATCTTGGAACTTTTAGCAACATTTTTACAACATTCAATTTTTCTAGCTGCTATAAAACAATTTAAACAGCTATTTGAAACTTACTGTTACTCTTTGACACTTTGAACAGACTATTTTTAGAAAGCTTGTTTAAGTCTACCATATTTTTTTCTTTTTCTGATTTCCCAAACTCTTGACATCTTTCAAAGGCCACAAGGAGGATTTTCAGCACAGTTGGAAGCCTGCATTTTTATTTGAACTTTTTGGTTTTGGATTATGCATCTTCTCCACTCCACCTCTGAATTGAAGTATAGTTATATAAAACCTATTTCCAAGTGTTGGGAGACTTTGTAGCTGTGGCCTTTTGCAAGCTTTTTTCTCATGCTTGTATTTATCTGGGTTGGCCATGAATGTTAATACTTTTACAGAGTTGAAAATTTTAATAAGGGTTGATAACTATCATAACAGAAATTAAAATGGATCAAGATAAGTGCACCATCCCTTAAACAAAAACTCTTGATATTACTGTAGTTTATTTTTATTCAGTTTGCTTCAAGATAACAAATAATTCCAATCATTATGTGGAAATTTGTTGAGGCATACCCGTTTACTTGCAAGAATTAACAATTTGTGTGCCCAGTAGCTTACATTTGAGGAGAGTTCCATGAAAAATACCAGACAAAATTCACTTTCAATAAATTTGATGGATCTTCATCCTCTTTTTCAAGGCATGCTAAAGGGAGTACACTGAAAATTCCCATATTGTGTCCATCTATACAAGACATTCACAACTGTATAAAGCAGAAAGATCTGTGCATGGATATTTTGACTGTCCTGTTGCAAGTTGTTCATTTTTGGCAAACTTTCAGAGTTACTAGCCAAGTGTGTAGAGTTTGTGTGTATGCCAGCCAATTCCATGCCCTAAAGCACTTAAAAGAATCTCTAACCAGGTCAATGTATATGCCTTCCGTGCATGTCTAACAGGGAAGTCATGGCCGCAACAAACTGAAGTGTCTCTTTAGCTTGTCTGATGTATATATGCCCTGCACACATCTCAGTCCACAATACCCATTTAGTAAAGGGTGTCAAACCATATCCTAGTATCCATCATTCTTTCATATTTGTAATTGACATCTAATCCTAACTAATTCTGTGAAAATTAATCATTTTGAGTTGTTCCAAGGCAGCAGGTTCTGCAGATTCTCTGTGTGCTTTCCTGTCGAAAAAGGGCGGGTTTGACTTTGAACTCTTAGGAAAGTAGTGTCTTTTTTGTGTTTCTCCTTTGCCAAATCCATCTCACATTTCACAGAGATTACAAGTTAAGACTTAAATTAAACTTTTCACTATATCCTTTTCCTATATTATTCAAGCTAATCTAGTGCAAACCCCTGTCAATAAGCAATAGAATACTCAGACCATTGTGGTAAGGAGGATTTGAGCCACTTCATCTTTATCCTGTTAAATCAAGGATATATGATTGCAAGGACAACAAAATATTGAAAGCCTCCCATTTTTGAACAAGAAAGAGAATGTCGAATGGTTGTTAGTTTTCCTTTAGTATACAACTTTTAAAAGGCAACAGATGATCCGTTTGATGTGAGATTAAGGATAATCTTTGCTGAAGTAGAAAGTACTGCAGATGAATGGTTATTAAAGACCTGAAAGTAGATGACCATTCATAGTGGTTCCACCTTCCCAAGGCAAATAATGACCAGCATTCACTTGTCACAAGTGAACAAGTTTCATTTCTCTTTTATTAATATTGTGGCTTTCAAACAAAACATAAAAGTTGTTGCATGAGTACAAAGCCAAGCCTACAGAAGGGCACAAAAGAATATATGACAAAGGATAAAAACTGGATTGGCAGTCCTAAATGAATTAAAAAGAAATTGGAAACGTTAACAATAGTGATATTAACAAAAGAAATGGTATTAGATGCCTTCTGTCAGTACAGAACAGGGTATTAATGCTCTTTCCAAAAATATTTTGCAAGTATTCAGAGGACCTCCATTAATGTCTACAATTGAGTATTCTTCTTATTTTTTCAGGATGATTTGTCCAATGATGATTGGAAACTTGTGGTGAAATTGAAAAAGCTGTTAATAATAGATCACTTTTAGAAGCAAAATTTTAAACTACAAACAGGGTTTTTCTATTAATTAATACTGTAATGAGGATTTTCCTTTTAATGTACACCCTAATCAGGGTTAGCTAAAAAATAAAGGGCAGACTGTAAACTAGTAGGTCATGTTTCATGAGATAAGGTTTTAGTAGGTCATGTATACATTTTAGATAAACCCTCTTAGGTGAAAGTAAAATGGTTTTGTCAAAAATCCCATGCAATTTTTTATAATCAGCATTTCTTACGTGTTTTGGTTCCATGAAGTCAAAACAGGGGTTGTCCTTGATTGGGAATCATTATACACATTTGTTACAGCTAATCTTAACTTGCAATTATAACTGTGTACTTCAGCAGCAAGAATCTTAATTCTGTACTTCAATTTTAATTTTATGCATTTGGAGGATGTAAATTGGATGGACTCATTGCACAACTTGGTTGCTCTTGGCTTCCAATAATCTATACAGGATTCTCAGCTGGATTTTGTTTATGGGCAGAGGCAAGTAACTGAATAGAATTGAAAAGCTCCGGTCTCATTTATTTTATGTCCTCTTTATTGTGCATGTAAATCCTCGCCACAAGCCCAATCCAGAGATTTATCCTGTATTGACCTAGGACACTTTTGCCACTTCAAAGCAATTGAACTTGTATGAAGATAAAACTTCATGCAGGTAACCTATAATTCATAAGACATACTGTTGAAAGAATTGACGGATATTGCTGGGACAAGAATTAAGAAGCATGCAGATGCAGAGTTTTGGGAGAGAGACACTCAACAGCTCATGGAGCAGCAGCAGAGCAGGACTTGACATTCCGTGGCAAGAACCTAGGCTTAGAGCCCGTTGTAATTGTAGAACTAGCAGATTCTGGTTTTCTGTATATATGTACTTTATTCATCCATTATTATAGGACTTGTATACCAAAAACAATAAATGGAGAAATGAACCTTGGAAACTTGAAATGACCAATAATATGGTTCCTGTTTTTGCATATCCAAAATTGATGTTTCTGTGTTAAAAAAATCAACACAATAAATCTGAAACTCTTTTATAAAAGTATTGTCCTTTGGAAGTCACACAGCTTTAATGAATAAACGATGTTTCTGTTTGTGATGCCTTACACATAACCTGAACTCTGATATTACACAAAGGACTAGAACAAACAATTAATGCCCATTGGTTTAATTCGTTTGTAGTTGATTGAGTAATGTTGAAATTGTAGTGACAAAATTATTAGAATAGTTAGTGTTCATTGAGTTAAGTGGTTTATTACGTGAATGGCCAATGTTGAAATAGTAGAATTGTCATAGTTACAATAGCGCAATCATTCGTCCAATAATAACATGTAGATGATAGTCCAAATTCATATAAAAAGCCCATCTCTCAAGTGTGTAGATCATCATTATACATTGTTCCAATAATAACATGTAGATAATAGTCCAAATTCATATAAAGAGACCATCTCTCAAGTCAACAAGACATATGTGAGATGTAGGTCAACATTATATGGATTGCCTGGAATTATTCTTCAATCCGTTTTGCAGTTTTGGTCTTGTTCATTTGTGTCTTCAAATTTTTGATTTCACAAATTTTTTAATAAAAAATATAATATGTATTCTAGAACACTTATTGTTTTTGGGTGGCAAGATCACAAGCCATACACAATTGGTATGGAACTATAGTACCAAAAAAATTGCTATGTATTACGGGTCCAAATCTTTTTGTGAAGGAAAATGAGAAATGCATATTAGTATAAATTCTAATTTTTTTTCCTTTGTTGAGATCATAGTAGCAACAAGTCCACAATCCCTGGTGGACAATAATGTATGTTATTTAAGAGATGTTATGTATTTTAATATTGAAAAATTGATATGAAAATATTCTAGAAAAATGGATGGTTAGCTTTTGTCACAACTAATGTATAATATTATATTGTCATGTCCACAATTTTGCACATGAGGCGAAGACAACCATTTTATTTTATTTTAAACTTCAACATGAAAACCACCAAAGATTGACAACCATGCATAAGCATGATATGCAAACCATACACATTGAACTAGTTGCTCGTGCATCTTCGTTACAAATGTATCGCTCCAACGTGGGGAGGTAGGATAATGAGAGTGGGTGTGCGGGTATCCTTCATGCACACCCTAAGGCATAGCATGGGTGGTTCTAAAATTTAGGTTGGACTAGGTATACAAACTTGTCACTCACTAAACTATTAACACCCATATTTCAAGAATAACATTACTATTTAGTTACAATAAAATTTTATTACAAAAAAATCAACAATAAATTTTTAATAATGTTATCATCATTGGTTTCTCACCCAAGCAATAATACTATTATTATTTAATCCTTGAAGGTACATTATCTCAATTAATCTACCAAGGGAGCAATAATAATATTATTTCCAACCAACCATAATTTAAGCATTAATTATATCCTCGTTCTCTTTAATGATGTTACTATCATTTTCATGACAACATTAATATTATTATGGTGTTACCCTTCGTTGTTAATATTACTCCTTTTATCATTATTAACAAAACTCTCACATTATATTATTATGGTGTTACCCTCTATTGTTAATATTACTCCTTTATCATTATTAACAAAACTCTTGATAAATCTTGTTTCTAAGATGGAGAGTGGGAAGAGAGGTGGGAGTGGGTGTTTGAAATCTTCGGAGGGAGATGGAGATGGAGAATTTGAACCAAACGATGTTGATGCTTTGCTCCTGGGTCGTGATGGAAGGCTGCTGGGTCTTTTTTGCTTCGTGGATGCTGTGTTGGGCTCTTCATGCTATTGGCTTACGGTTTATTGCGAGGTGATGCTTTGCGGGTTGGAGTGGATGGGCAAGAATAGGAGCAAGAGCTCCATTTTGATTGGAGATGGTGAGGATGCTTTTTGGTGGGTCTCTTTGCTTCTATTTTTGTTGGAGAGTTTTGTTTGCTTTGGGGTCTTAGAGGAAGTATTTCCTTTGGATTAGCCTTTTTTCTGGCTCTAACCAGTGTGTTAGGGTGTCTTGGGTGCTTCTCTTGTTGGTTTATTTGTTGGCTCCTTTACTCTTGGGTCCCTCTGGCTTTGTTGTGCTCTCCTAGCTTACGGTTGCTCTAGGTCACCCTCCTGGCTGCTATCTGTTGTTGCTCACTTTGGCTGTGGGTCCCTATTTGTTGTGGGTTCCGAGCCCTTTTCTTTGGTTCCTCCCTGGGGTTGTTTTACTCAGTGGTCTTGAGTTCTCTCTATTATTGGGCCTTAAGGGTTTGTTGTTGGCTAAGATGTGGTTTGAGCTATCCTTTTGGGTTGGGTTGTTTTTTATTATGCAGTTTGTTGAGCCTGGTTCTTTGTTGGAAGTGTGGACTAGGTTTTGCTTATTGTTTTTCTTGTAGACCCAAAATTTGATGCTATTTGGGGGCTTCTTGTTGCCTGGTGGGCCGAAATTTGGTGTGGTTTCTGTTGTGCAGGCTATCCCCAAGGTTCCTCTACACGTTTCTTCTTTTGAGGTGAAGGTTGATTTTGTGCTTGTGATTGAGGGTCACTTTTGGTTTGAGCGGCTATTATATAGCTTTATCTCGAAGGCTCAGATGTTCCTTTTTTTTGTTGAATGAAGCTCATTCTACTTCTTTCTTGTTCATGTACCTTGCTATGCTTATGGAGGGTGTGATTTTTCTTTTGTCTAAAGTTTTCTCTTTGGATCTATAGTTGGTGTCTTCTTTGGAGGTGGAGATTGTTCCCAATGAGGTGGAGCCCTCTTCTATTGAGTTGAAGGTGGTTGCTATAGTTTTGGTGGGGATTTCTTTTCTCTTCTGCTTGGCCCTATTGAGGTGGTGCTTGTGTGGGCAGAAGAGTGAAGACTTTGGAGGTTGGGGTTCTCATATCTTCTTCTCCTATAGAGGGGAGCTCCCTCCTATTGAGGTGGAGGTGGGGTTGGCGTTGGTGGGGTGCTATAGCAAGAAAGTTGGTGTGCTTCAGTATTCTGTTGTACTCCTTAACTCCCCTATTGAGGTGGGGATTGGGGATTTGTTGGTGTTTTTGTTTAGGGGGTTGATGGTGTTTTACACCATTGTTTTCACTATTTTTCTTGGCTTAGGGGTTTTTTCTCTAAGCGTCTGGTTTGCTGATGCTTGGCTAATACAAGCAGTTTCACTGTTTAACTAAGGGTTCTAGGTCCCGAATTTTTCCTAGTTGCTAAAGGATCTCGGTCCCTTGTTTTCTTTTTTGATGCAACATGTGTAATCTTGTTTCTATGATTGTATGCTACTACTATTGGGTTGCTATTGATTTGTGGTTTATCTTGTTTAGTAGCTTGCTTTGCTTGGATAGGGTTACAGATCCCTTCAAAACTGGTTTGTAATGGGTTTCAGGGCCCCATCAAAACCTATTTTACCCCTAATCAAAAACAAAACTCTCAGTAACCATATTTGTGATTCGTACTAAGATTGTGGAGGGTTTATGCAAGTTATTCCAAATATTGATATTTATAATAATAGCAATTTTAATATTAATATCACTCCGCATATGATTATAAACTTACATTACTAATGTTGGATTTCACTTCAATACCCATAACAATATTATTAGTATTTATAAAGATCTTAATTTTAATTATTTCATAGAATTAGTATATTAATTTATTAATCTTATTGTCTAAAAAGTCAATAACAAATTATTATCACAAAATAAGATTTTTTTTTTGGAAAAAGGCTTGTAGCTGATATTTTATATTATATAATAGTTTAATAATTACATATAATTGCCAAAACAGGTAAGATGTCTACAAATTTGGCTGGATATTACAAAATGTATAACTATTTAAACCCGCTAGCCAACAAAATTTAAGCAAAAGATTACATATCATACTGTATTTTGGCATAGTTGTATTTTGTCGAACACTTCATTTGTTGAGACCATCAAAACCATACAAAATACCATGATGCATACCATAAAAGTTCAAGTACCTGATGCTGAATTTTCTCCTTGTTCTTGTAGCTCTTGCACATACTAATGACTAGGTGATGCTTGAGTGTTCACTGTCACATTAATGTTTGGAAGAGGGTGTAGCTGTTTGTGTACCATGGGTGACGTAGGGGGAAGTCTCACCGCCCTATCTTGCGGACACTGATGCAAAATCAAGAAAGTTATCGGATGATACTTCTATTTGAAAGTATTTACTCTTCCCCCACTAGATATCATGATAATGGTGATGCAAAGCCCTGTAGAGGTAACTGGAAGAAAAAATATGATGTTATTACAAATTAAAGCTCAACAAGGTGTGAATTCAATAGATCAACAATATATCTTTAGTAATAATACTACCATTTACCCACCGAATAATATTATTATTGTTTAGTCTTTGATTACTCAGTTTTCTCAAGCAACAATAATATATATTTAATTACCCCTTTAAGCATTAATGATAATACCATCCTCTTTAACGATATTACTATCAATAGTCACTTACTAACCAGTGATAATGTTTTAATTTACATAGAGCAACATTGTTACATATCAATAAATCGATAATTTTACAAATTAATAATGTTACTAATAATATGTTATTGATGGTTGGTTGAAAATTAATCTATACAAGAACATTATTCACCCCAAGTACAATTTGCAAACTTAATTTCAATTAACATTACTAGATTTCTTTCAACTAAGATAACAATATTGCTAAATAACCCCAATTAACATTGACAATATAATTATTATCAAATCAAATATTAATATTATTTTCCATCCCCAAATTAATAGTGTTGATGTTTTATGGACTATAACATTTACCAGCTGAATGTTATGGAAATGGGCGTGCTTAGGTTTCTGAATTCCCTGATGATGCTCAAGATGTTGGCTCTGATGCAGATGATGAAGATGACAAAGATGAAGTCTTTCCATCATTGGAGGTCTAGTGGTTGCGATGGGATCAAATTTCTGGAAGATCCTTGGTCTTGTGGAGGTGTGGATTGCTTATGAGGATAGATTTGTGAATGGTTGGTCCCTCATCTCGGGGTCATTTCTGCTTGATGGCTAGTGGAAGCTCATGGTGTTTGGCCTTCCTTGGGTTCCTTTTGGGGAATGCAGAGTGGGTTGTCTAGTGTTTTTTTTTTGCGGATGGAGATCTATCCATCTTTTGTGTCTCTTTTTCCTTGATTATGGTCTTTCTTTGTGTTGAACTGCTTGTTTGACCTTGTTTGTGCTGGGTCAGGAGTTGGTCTAGATGTGATCTTGGTCGTGGTTTTGGTGGATGTTGTTGCAAGTATGAATGAGTATGGTGGTGTTGTCATTGATGTCAACACAATATAGGTTGTTGCAAAGAAAGGAAACAAGTGATTACATGTTGTGCATGTATAGTTGAGATACTATGGAGATGTTATGAGTACATGGAGCTATCTTTATGGTGTTGCAGGTGTGTTGATATGATGAGTTACCAAGTGCTTTTGAGAAAATTAATATATAGTGAAGACAAAATTGTGTGTGTTCAGAATGTGCTCCAGTATGTGCTCCACATTTCTTCTATGTCGATCCTATGCTTATGCAGATTTGAAGTGTTGATTAAGGAAATCCTTGGGTGATATATCCTGGATTATAGCTTCTAGTTTGATGAAGAGTGAAAGATGAGTTCACCGGTTTGTGAACTGGTTTGGCAGAGTTGTTTGTCTGTGGACTAAGAGAAATGTATCTGCTCTGCAGTCCTCCGTTGGTTTGTTTTAGGTCTTGTGGATCTGGAAGAAGGCTTATAATGGTGTTATCTATGTTCTATCAAAAGCGTTCGTGGTTTGGTGCTTCGAAAGACTAGTTTTAGAGTTACTATGTGTGTCTGTACAATTCAAATGAATTGATGGAAAGTGTTTTGTGTATGAAGGTTATTGCAGTAGATGTGGATCAATTTCAAGGCATCTAAGATGTGTTCTAGTGTATGGTGAAGCATGTTATGTGGTCCACATGTTATCTTCTTGTTATAGAAGTGTGTACTTCAAAGTTCATTGGTGTTTTCATTAGGTTTGGACGACCTGGTGTTTACATGTCATGCGAAGGATGAGTATCAATTAAGGAAGCGTGTGACTAATCCAAGATGTTGTTTTGGGTCTAGGTTAAGTGTTGGTTTGGTTTTCTCTCATTCTCATCCATCGTGGGAATGTTGAGTTGCTGACCTAATTTGAATTTGTAAAATGAAGAGTGTAGCCGACCTTGGAGAAAGTTTCTAAGATTGAAGATGGTATAAATACAAGAAAAGGTGTTAAGGATTGTGTGCCACAAGTGTGAGAAGCAAGGTAGATGCAAGAGATTGTGTGAAAGTGAACAGAGGAAACAAGGACTTCAATATGTTAGACTCCTGAAAATAGTGAGATCATGGTATCTACAATTCTCTGATCAAGGTTGCGGATGTGTGCAAGTTGTTGTGGTGGATCTTCTATTGCATTAAGATGATGTTCTCTGTGTAACATTCTTCTTTCTTTCTTTATCTGTAGGCAGTGAGCCTCCCATTTGGATAGTGAGTCATATCTTGGGTAGTGAGCCCTCTAGCAGTGAGCCTCTTTGTAAATGGTTTTTCAATTACTCTTATATTGTGAGTTAATCCTTACCATGGTTTTTCCCTTATTGGGTTTTCCATGTAAATTTGGTGTTTCTTGTGTTTTCTTTTTGTTATCTGTACTCCATGCTCATACTTAATAACAAATTAAAGTGGATGGGAAATTTTTTAAGATTTGTGGTGAATGTGATTAGATACAATTGATTCACCTTCACCTCTCAGTTGTCTTGTTCATTTCAACAATTAGTATTAGAGCTTGGTTCCTCCGAAGAAGCCTAATAGCTTGAGGAAGATCTTGAAGATTGAACAAATGAATGACAAAGAACTCTGAACAACCCTTGAAGATCTTGACAATGATGAAAATGAAAACACAGATTTGAAAGAAAATCTTGATGAGGCAAATGAATGCATCAAGAAATTAAAAAAGCAACTGAAGAAATTCAAAGAAAGAAATACAAAAGTAAGTGAGAAATTAAAACAAGCAAATGAAGAAATCACAGGGTTAAAGGTACAAGTGGAGGAAAATATAGAGAATTGAAGATTGTCTGAATGCAGTGGTGCAAAGCAAGATGATGAATGTTCAAGACTTGAACAAGAAGTGGTAAACCTGAGAGCAGATTTGGAAAAAGAAATAATCTATGAAGATAAGTTCAAAACAAGCTCCACCATGCTCAATGAGTTGATTGTAGGATAAAAACCAGGTAAATACAAAGGTGGTTTGGGACTGGAAGCAGGTGAAAAATCAAAGTCTATGTAGACCCCAAACACAGTGGACAATCAAAAGACTCAAGATAAAGGAAAAATAAAATAAAATCCAAGAAGCTTAGCTAGAAGACAGCCTATCAAACAACCAAATGCTTAAAGGTACCCATCTTTCAATGGTGTTTGTTTTTCATGCAATAAATTTGGTCACAAGGCAATAGAGTGTAAAAGTAGAATAAACTAGTATGCTAGATCCTTCTTCAGACATTGTTTTGCATGCAAGAAAGTTGGACATAGAGCTAGTGAATACAAAACTCAGATGATGAATTGGTTTAAAGGAGGTAGAATGAATCAATCTTTTGTAGGCTATTGCTATGCATGTAATAAGTTTGGAAACAAGGCTAATTAGTGTAGATAAAGGGTTAATGGAGGTCAAATAAATCAAAAAAATGTTGTTTGCTTCAATTGCAACAAGCCCAAATACATTTCAAGAGTATGCAAAAGTAAAGGGGGAAAACAATCTGATTATGTAAAGAAGAATGAACTAGTAAAGACAATTGACAAGAATGAGGTTAAGCAAGAAATGAACAAGATATGGAAGAAGAAAGAAGAGCCAATGAAATCAAATGTGTATGTGCCCTCATTTGGTGCAGACAATCCCTTCGACAATCAGACCCAACATGGTCTTAGGGGGAGCATTAACAAAAAATTGTTCAAACCCCCTTGGATTGGATATTTGGTGTGTCAGATGTTGGCATGAAGATATATTGTAAAGAATGAATAAACATAGCTTATGAAAAAGGAATTGGAAGAAAAGTTGCAGGCATGATCATTTGTAGAGAAAATTAGCGTTTTTCAGTGCAAATGTAAAAGTTGATGAAAATATGCACAAATCAATTGAAATAAGTGAAAAAGAATCAAATGAACCTATATGCAGAAAAGAACAAGAGGAGAATAAGGAAGAAGAAGAAAAAATTGAAGAAGAAATTCCAAAACCTGCTCCTAAGACTCCAAAATATGTACATAAAAATCATTTGGAAGAATAGATAATTGGAGACAAAGGCAAAGGTGTAATGACAAGAAGCAAAGTGTTAGCAACTGAGGTAAATTTGTGTTTACTTTCCAAGGTAGAACCTAAAACAGTGTGTGAAGCATGCAAAGATGAAAATTGGGTTAGAGAAATGAAAGGGGAATTACAACATATAGAGAAAAATTAGACATGGGAATTGGTTCCTAGACCGGTAAACAAGAATATAATTGGTACAAAATGGGTATTCAAGAATAAGTTGAATGGGAGTGGTGAAGTAGTAAGAAACAAAGCAAGGCTTGTGTGCAAAGGTTATTCATAGGTTTAAGGAATAGGCTTTGAAGAGACATTTTCCCTGGTGGCAAGAATGGAGGCTATTTAGATGTTTTTGACATTTTCTGGTCATGAAGATTTCAAGGTATACTAGATGGATGTTAAGTCTGCATTCCTGAATGGAGAATTGGAAGAAGAGGTCTACATGGAACAACCAAAGGGATTTCAGTTATCAGATCAACCAGGCATGGTCTATAAGTTGGAAAAGGAATTGTATGGACTTAAACAGGCTCCCAGAGAATGGTATGCAAGGTTGGACAAGTATTTGACTCAACAAAGGTTCAACGAAGTCTCCACAAATAGTAATATTTATTTCAAGATTGAAGGAGACACAATTTTGATAGTAGTAGTGTATGTTGATGATATTATCTTTGGAGGAAATGAGGGTATGTGGAAGAAATTTGCAGAGGAGATGCAAAAAGAGTTTGAAATGTCTATGATTGGGGAGTTGAATTTCTTCCTTGGACTTCAATTGAATCAAACTGATAAGTGCATATTCATTTCACAATCAAAGTATGTTAAAGAATTACTGAAGAAGTTTGGAATGGATGACTCCAAACCATTCTGTACCCCTATGGTGATTGGATGCAAACTAAGTAAGGATGATGAATCTCCTAAAGTTGGTCAAAGCAAGTATAGATCTATGATTGGTGGACTACTATATCTTATTGCTACTAGACCAAATATCATGCATGTAGTATGTCTGGTTGTCATATTTCAAGAAGAACCCAAAGAAACACATGTTACAACTATGAAAAGGATATTCAAATATCTAAAAGGGACTCCAGATTATGGTTTGTGGTATCCTAAGGATACTAATTTTACTTTAAGTGCTTACAATGATGCAGATTGGGCTGGTTGTGTAGATGATCGAAAGAGTACAAGTGGTGGTGCATTCTTTCTTGGATGCAGGTTAGTTTCATGGATAAGCAAGAAACACGATTCAATCTCTTTATCCACTATAGAGGCTAAGTACATAGCAACAACATCTTGCTACACAGAGGTACTATGGACAAATCAAACATTGAAGGATATAGGAGTGATGTGTGATGATCCTATCTCTATCTTCTGTGATAATACAAGTGCAATAAATATTTTAAAGAATTCGATAATGCATTCAAGGACAAAGCATATATCTATTAGATATCATTTCTTAAGAGAGAAGGTATTGGAGAATGAAGTCAAGCTTGAATATGTTCCTACAAAGGATCAAATTACTGATATATTTACTAAGGCTCTTCCTAAGGATACTTTTGAGTATCTCTGGGAGAAGTTGGGGGTTACTGCCCCTCCTTTGAACTAGGTGCACATAGAGGTGCATCAGTCTAGTGGATCTACAAATTTATCATTTGTCTGGACTGATGATTGGGTTCTACTCCTCAGGGGGAGTAGGAAGTATCATTGTTTCTGTATGATATGTGTGTTGTCATGGGTGCACTCCTAAGGGAGAGTGATCAGAATTATATATGGTTGAAGAATTATGTAAAAATATTTTTTTGCCATTGATGTTAGAGGGGGAGAGAGAGTCATGTGAAAAAGAAAAAGTTGAAAGGAGGAGAGATAGGGAGAGAGAACATTGTGCAAGAATGTTGTGTATGTTGTCTTTGATGGTTTTTCACATCACGTGTTGCCATTAATGATAAAGGGGGAGATTGTTGCAAGTATGAATGAGTATGGTGGTGTTGTCATTAATGTTGTCATTGATGTCAACATAGTAGAGGGTGTTGTAGAGAGAGGAAACAAGTGATTGCAGGTTGTGCATGTACAGTTGAGATACTTTGGAGATTTTGGAAGTACATGGAGCTATCTTTATGGTGTTGTAGCTGTGCTGATATGATGAGTTACCAAGTGCTTTTGAGAAAATTAATAAATAGAGAAGACAAATTTGTGTGTGTGCTTAGAATGTGCTCCGATATGTGCTCCACATTTCGTCTATGTTAATCCTATGCTTATGCAGATTTGAAGTGTTGATTAAGGACATCCTTGGGTGATATATCTTGGATTATAGCTTCTGGTTTGATGAAGAGTGAAAGATGAGTTCACCGATTTGTGAATTGGTCTAGCAAAGTTGTTAGTCTATGGACCGAGAGAAATGTATCTACTCCGCAATCCTTCGTTATTTTTTTTTAGGTCTTGTGGATCTGGAAGAAGGCTTGTAATGGCGTTATCTATGTTCTATAAAAAATGTTCATGGTTTGGTGCTCTGGAAGACTAGTTTCATAGTTACTATGTGTGTCTATATAGTCCAAATGAACTAATGGAAAGTGGTCTATGTATGAATGTTACATTAGAGTAGCCGCAGATGAATTTGAAAGAATCTAAGATGTGTTCCAGTGTATGGTAAAGCATTTTATGTGGTCCACATGTTATCTTCTTGTTACGAAAGTGTGTACTTCAAATTTCATTGGTGTTTTCATTAGGTTTGGATGACCTAGTGTTTACACATCATATGAAGGATAAGTATCAATTAAGGAAGCATGTGATTGATCCAAGATGTTGTTTTGGGTCCTAATTAAGTGTTGGTTTGGTCCGCTCTCATTCTCATCCACCTTGGGAATGTTGAGTTGTTGACCTAATTTGAATTTGTAAAATGAAGAGTGTGTAGCTGACCTTGGAGAAAGTTTCTAAGATTGAAGATGGTATAAATACAAGACAAGGTGTTAAGGATTGTGTGCCACAAGTGTGAGAATGAAGGTAGATGCGAGAGATTGTGAAAAAGTGAACTAAGGTAGCGAGGACTTCAATGTGTTAGAATCCTGAAAGCAGTGAATTGATGATGTCTACAATTCTTTGATCAAGGCTACGGATGTGTGCAAGTTGCTGTGGTGGATCTTCTGTTGCATTGAGATAATGTTTTATGTGTAACATTCTTCTTTCTATCTTTCTTTATCTGTAGGTAGTGAGCCTCCGATTTGGATAGTGAGTCCTATCTTGGGTAGTGAGCCCTCTGGTAGTGAGCTTCTTTGTAATAGTTTTGCAATTACTCTTATATTGTGAGTTAATCCTCACCATGGTTTTTCCCTTATTGGGTTTTCCACGTAAATCTAGTGTTTCTTGTGTTTTCTTTGTATTATTTGCACTTCATGCTCATAATTAATAACAAATTAAAGTGGATGTGAAATTGTTTAAGATATGTGGTGAATGTGATTAGATACAATTGATTCACCCCCCTCTCAGTTGTCTTGTTCATTTCAATAGATGGTTCTTGGCCTAGTGTTGGCCTCCTATGTTTGTCTCTTCTTGAGTGTTCAGGGGGTGTCTTTTCATTGGTCCTTGCATTTTTTACTCACTCTATGGTTGATTTTTCGTCTCTGGGACTTATTTTTTTCTCAACTCGAGCTTTGTTTTGGATGGGAGATTCTCCTTTCTGGTGCAATATTTTTCTCTATATTTCTCCTTTATTGGGTGAATGAGCCTTGCAAACCCTCTCTCATGTTCTTCATATCCTTTTTGGGGACTTTGGTTTAGCTATGGTTTGTGGTTATTTGGTGTTCTACTTCTCTTTGTTACAGTTGGGTGTCTTGTCCTACCACTCAAGATTTTGAAGCAACACTCTCTTTCTTCAGCTGTCTTTGATGTATCTATTGTGAATATGGTTTTAGTCTTTGGTTTGGCATTTTTGGTGGATTTCTCTATGGTGGTGGTTTTGGATCCTGTAGGAGCTATCCTTGAAGTTTTTTTGGATAAGTTGACCTTTGATAGTTTTCCTTTTCAATTTGTGGCTAGGGTGTTGATATTTAAGGGTGCTATGGAATCCCCATTTTCAAACATTTTGGTTTTTTCAGGGTTTCATTTAAATTTCATTTCAAAGGCCTGAAAGCTGCTAGGGTCTGCTTTCTCTTTGGAGGTTGCTATTGGTCATGAGATTTTGCTAGATGAGTTGCTCCAAACAACCTCCTCCATGTACTTGAAGCTTGTGGTGCCAAGGGATGAGGTGATTTTTCTTTCTACCAGAGTGTCAGCTTCTTGCTAGGTTCTATAGTTGGGGTCTTCTATGCAGGTGGAAACTTCTCCTACTGAGGTGGAGCCCTCTCCTATTGAGGTGGAAACATATGCTATAGTTGTGGTTGGTTGTCCCCTTTTTCTTCTATTGGTTTTGTTACCAATTTTTCGCTAGAGCTCAATTGGTGGAGCTGGATTGAATATTGTTATATCTTAAAGTGAAATTACAGTTATTTCAACATTATGCTTAAGTACTATTTGCACTTTGTTCATTATTATTTAAGTGACAGTTATGCTTCAAGAAGAAGAATTAGAATTTCAGAAATTGCTATTCAGTGTTTCAGAATTAAATGAAGTACAAAATTGAGCATATAAGGAACAAAGCATTTTAAATGCTTTCATTATTTCATAAAGTGATTCATATTTATAGAGCTTCATTTGATTGTGAGAATCCAAATGATAATACAACATTGCATTAAGATGCATTTTATTTTCAAAGTGAAAAGCATGAGATTGAAATCAAATATCCACACAAGCTGTGGATGGGACTGTCACAGTGCATCACTAGTAGCACACTACACTATGGAAGATGCAAAAGAAGAAATCACATAAGTAACAACATTATCATCATTGCCTGATTGGTTGATGGTCGATGCTGGAGTGGTGCACCTTTTGTCTTCTCGAGCTCCGTTGACCTGTATGAAGAAAAAG
Organism: Sequoia sempervirens; assembly: GCA_007258455.2. Classification (NCBI taxonomy): domain Eukaryota; kingdom Viridiplantae; phylum Streptophyta; class Pinopsida; order Cupressales; family Cupressaceae; genus Sequoia; species Sequoia sempervirens. The sequence continues at coordinate 253,261,164 of VDFB02086081.1, read as the reverse complement.
AGGGATGTCAGAGGCTCTGACTATGAAGATACCTATATGAACCATCAACAATAATGCAACCTGTTACTAATCATACACTAGAACAATCAGGAAAAGAACAAAAGCATGAGTTGAAGGAGAAACATCAACATGATCATGATAGATTATTTTTATGCTAACATTGTTTGTTTCTTTGTGTAGGTATAGGGAAAATCATGAAGCTGATTATTATTTGAAGACCAAGCATGTGGACAAAAATGGGCTCCCACAAGGGTAGAGCTCGACATGCTGCCCTTATACATTAAAAGTGGGCCGAGGTAGTAATTACATCATCATATTCATCAAGAAAAGAAATGATATTCAACTGAAAGAGTAAAGAAAAGTTATCTATCAAGCTATTAAACCAATTGCGCATTCATAACAATCAGGTAAATGTTTTCTAAAAGCTACAGGTGAATAGTGAGTTTAATCCGCTCAATCATTTAACTGAGTCTCAAGCATTGCTGTATGGTTTAGGTTCTTTTTCCACAGTATTGTTTATTTATCATGTTCATAATATCATACAAATACCAACAGTGTTCGTTCTCTCAATCAAGAACAGTGAACATGCATACATAATTCCTTAACAAAGAGAATTGTTTCAATTTTCATCTCAGAAGAGAGCAGATTCATGGAGTAGTTTATTAAATGGAGCATAAAAATGCATGAAGAGTGCTAGATATAAGCAATTCAGTCATTCATTGAGTGGTGAAGCAATCAACTTTCTTGTAGGTACAAAGTATAGTGTTCAAGTGAGTTTGATGTGATCTTTTGGATGACAGTGAAATGAAATAGTCCAAGGTATACCATTTTTTAGAGTTTTGTTTCTTTATTTGTCATGTATTTCAAATGGTGATATAGTAGGTGAAGTCATTTCAGAATGAACAGGAGATGACAAAGCATAAGAGAAAGTGCTTATGAAGTGTTGGCTAGCTGTAAGAAGAAATGTAGTCCATAAAGCTACAGTATTTTAAACCAAAATCTCTGCATAAATTCAAAATAGAATCGAGATGCCAACTAGTCTACAGTCTCAGTCAAAAGCATTCTGTGTGTAAGGAAGAAACAACATGGAGATGGTGTATGAAAATAAAACAAGGATACATTTCCAGAATCTCTTATGCTAGAATGAGGGTTTTCAATAGTAATGAAAAAGAAACACATGGGAATTTTCTATAAAAAGAAGATGAGTTGGAATTTAACTGAAGATACATTAAGAAGCACATTTTCTTTACAAATTAAAAATACCCACATACTGAAAACTAAAAAATTCGAATGCCAAAAGGAACCCAAATTTTTCACAGTTATCGAAATATACAAACTTCTTCATATCACAAGTGAACTCATATGGCGGAGTTTAAACAGATACAAAAATACAATAGAAGTAAAAATCATCATGGGTCGAGCTAGTTCTACTTGAATATCAGGACACACAGATTTAATGCCATTTCCAGAATACCCATGAGAGGGTTCGAACTAAAATGCAGATTTCTCATATACCCACATCGTGTTTCTACATGAATGACAAAATGCACAGTATTTCTTCAAAGTAACGAACACCCACATGAGGGTTTGTTTCAAAATACTGAATACATACTATTTTATCTTGGGTCAAGCCTAGGAGTTTACAAGAAAACCCATTGTGTACAAGAACTTAAAGCCACGACTTGTTGACTCATGTGGAGTCGAGTTCAAACTCAATGGGTGATTGAATATACCAATAAGAAAAACACAGAAATACAAAGATTCAATGAATTGCAATTATGGGTCAGACCCAAAAGTATCTCCATACACTAAAATCAAATGCACATGGTGCGGCCGAAGTATGGCCATGAATTAATAGATAAAGAAAAGATTTCTTAAGCTTTATGTAGAAAGAAGTATACGGTTGGGACACAACTTACCATTTTGTGCCCGTAGGAGAAAACACTAGCTGCGACCAGAACATTCACAGGAAGCTCCAAACTTAAAAACTTTCACCATGGCAGCCAGAGGAAAACACAAGGAACCCCAAGCTTAAGACTTGAGCTCTCTCAAAATAAGCACAGAAAGTAAAAATGCATTAGAGGCTGTGCCAGCCGCGGCCAAAAGACCAGAATAAACTCAAGGGGTAAAGCCATAAAAGCTATAAACAATACCTTACCTTGTATGCAATGATGAACTAAACCCTCAAACAAGATCTCTCATGGAGCTTCCAGACAAAGCCCGAGTTCATACAAAGTGGCCAAGAAGAACAAAGTCACAAGAATGCAAAGAGAAATCAGAGACCAAGTATGTATAGGCCGTGGCCTTAATAGCCTTTCTTTCTCTTTGAATGAAGTGAAAAAGCCACTGTAGTATAAAAATCAACCTTACCCAGTGAAGGATTCGACTATCTAAGGACAAGAGTGAAGATTATCAAGCATGCGAGCTACTAACTAAGCTCAATCATGGTGACACTATCCTTTCATGCAGAGACCAGGGTCTTCAAAAATGATGATTGCAAAAATGAATTGACTTTTAGGGTTTGAATTCTTTTTGTTCCTTGCCCTAATTTGAGTTGGGTTAGACATTATAATTTCCTTTGAATATCCATTTTTGACAATAGCATGTGGAGAAATTCAAATTTAGGGTTGTTTTGCATTGTGAATTAAGAATATGAAGCTTAATACTTTTAGTGGCCAAATTCTCATATGCCTAGGTTGCTTTGTTTAAGTCCTTAGGGCTGGTGTTTCTATACTAACATTTATACCTTTGCCTTAGTGGGAATATAGGATGATAATACCTTAGGCTTATTTTAATTGATTTTGAAGGAAGGTCAATTAAAATATGAATGGTAAATATGTTACACCTAAGGGTGAAATAAATGAAACTTAGGGATCTTCATTTTCAATTGATTTTTAAGAAATCAATTAGAATATTGAGAGAATAATATTGCCTTGATATTTTTATGATTTTTGAAGAAAATCAAGCATTGTATTGGTGGAATAAGGTTGTTTTTTTTTTTTGCAAAATATTTAGCAATCTTTAATTGCAAAAATAGACAAATTGTAAAAATCTGCAAATCTTGTAAAGCTGAGTCATAAAGCAATACTTTATAAATTGTTTTATGATTTCTTGCTATTTTTAGCAGATTGGTATTGACTTTTCCTCTTGGTCGGATTTGAGTTTCATCTTGGAGAGATAAGGTGTTTTTTTGGATTTTAAAGCAAATTTAGCCTATTTTTAGAGGCTTTTCAGTATGATAATGGAAAAATAGAGTTTCTTCTGCTTTTATGCAGAATTTTGAGACAGATTGATACCTTTTCCTTGAGCTTTTCTTGTGAGCTCGGATTAGGGTTTCTAGGGGATTATATTTTGAAAAAAATTAGTTTTTTCTCTCTCAGTTTAGATTTTAGTTTCTTGCTCTTAGCATTCTTGAGCTTGTAAACTTAGTTGTACTCACTTCAGACATACACACTCTTTCAGTTTCAATAAAGTAGTAGAGTTCTCCTTCTCATTTTTCTTGTCTCAACCTTGTAGCAACAGTTTGATGTCTTGTGTTTTCAAGTTTGAAGCCTTGAATGTCTTGCTTTTATAAGTTTTGCACATAATTTCATGTTTTTAGGTTGTGTGATGTATTCTTTGCCTTCAAATATTCATGTAAATTACTGATGAAACCATGTACCAATGAGATTGTGAGAGTTATTGTAATAGAGGAATTTTTGTGAGTGGTAAATCTGAACTTTCAGAAATAATAGTTAATCATCAATTAGTGTTAGATTTCATTTTCAGTTCATCCCTTTATCCCATTTCTCAAAAAATACTTAGAATATGATCAATCATTCGGAGAACCAACTCACTCTGGAGATTCCTTCTTCGTTTAAGATCACCCACATCTGAAGAAGGTATCCATGTGTCATTAGATTGCTGAATCTTGTATTCAGTAGGGTGCAAATCTAATAGATAACAAGTTTCTTTTGAGGTGGAGCCTAAACATGCAGGAGAATGGTGGCTCTTGTAGTTTTTATTCTCATCTTATCCTCTCCTATAGAAGGGAGCTCTCTCTTATTGAGGTAGAGTTTGAGTTGGTCTGTTGGGTGGAGTGGTGATTTAGGTTGGATTTTTATCCTCACTCCTTTATTATTGGGGGGAGTCTGGATGTGTTGGACTTGCGAATATATAGGGGCTCATGTTTTAAAGGCATTGTTTGGGAGGTGTTGCTTCATGAATGCCTTGAAGTTCAAGCTGTCTTAACCAACCTTGGGGTGGTCGCTGTTAAGGGTTGCTATTTTTACAACTTGATAGATGGCTTGCTGGCTTGTTATGTTGGTTGTGCTCTTTGTTTTGGCTCAGTGCTGTTAACATTGAGTGGGTGGTTTGATGCAATCTAGTGGTTGTTTTTTCCACCCTTGGGGTGGATGCTATTAAAGGTTGTTGTGTTTATAGTTCGATGGGTGGCATATTAGCCTGTTTTGTTGACCATGAGGCCTGTTTTGAAGGTTGATTGGGTTTTGGACCTATTTAAACCTGATTGTAATGGTTTGTGTTTGTATAGTTTTTTGACCCTCGGGGTGGTTCCTATTTTACAACTTTGAGAGTGGACTTTTGGTCTATCTTGCTGGCGTTGTTGCTTGTTCAACCTAGCTATTTTGTTAGAAACAAGATTTGTTTCTTGTTGTTTCATCCTGTGTAATGAAATAACTTGCATAATAGAAGAATATGATATGAAATATGCTAAAAATACTTGATAATAACTAAGAATAACAAGCAACTTGAAGGGGGAAAACCTTCAAATATCTCCAATGAGAACACAATTCATAATATGTTGATGAAATAAGACTCACTACCTCCTATATATACCTATTTATGCCTAGGATATCACCCAGGCTGACTTAGATAGCCCTATGTAAGCCTTAGGATGACCTAAAAAACTAAATAACAATATAATAATGATAATATGACTTAATTAAGAGTTAAGATAACCACAAGCCGACTATTCATAACCTACTGTACAACAATATTAAGGGTCTAACATGCCCCCTATTCAAATAAGTATTATCATCAATGCTAATCAAGTGTGGATTCTTCTGAATGAACTCCTCATCCTCCCATGTGGCATCTTCAACTAATAAATTCTTTCATTGGATGAGATACTCAGTGAGTGTTCTATTCCTAACCTTCTTCGCGCATGTTTGATGAATGCACTCTAGTTCCAAAATGATACTTACTTCTTCATTGAGGTTTGGTAGTACTCTTTGAGTTGGAATATTATTCCCAATTACCTTCTTCAAACAAGAAACATGAAAAACTAGATGTATCTTTGTTTTTGGTGGCAACTCTAGCTTGTAGGAAACACTATCGATCTTTTGCATGATTTGGTATGGCCATAATACCTTGGAGACAACTTATTATTATTATTTTGTTGCTCCAATGATATTTTATTATAAGGCTACAATCTCAAGAAGATCCAATCCCTAACTTCAAAACTTCTTTCACTACGATGTTGTTCTGCCTGTTGCTTCATTTGATTTTGTGCAATGGCTAAATTATCCTTGAGTCGTAAAAGTACCTGTTGTTGATGAAGCAAGTGTCCCTCTACTACCTAAACTCTTGGTGACACCTTCAATGATGATGTGATGGAAGGAGGATGATATCCATATAATGCCAAAAATGGAGACATTTTTGATGAGCTATAATAAGTGATATACCACCATTATGCTAGTGGTAGCCAATCTACCCATTGAGACTATTTCTCTGAAGTGAAATAATGTAGATATCCTTGCAAACACTTATTAACAACCTCAATTTTCCCATGATTGAGGGTGGTATGAAGATATATGAGCCAATTGAGTACCCAAACATGAGAATAAATCTTTCCAAAAGTGACTAGTAAAGATAGGATCATGATCACTAACAATAAACTTAGGTGTACCATGTAGATTATGTATATTATCCAAAAATGATTTTTCCATTGCACTCACTATAAAAGGATGTGATAAGGCAATGAAGTGTGCATATTTAGTGAGGTGATCAACTACTACCATGATGATATTATGACCTTTAGATTTGAGTAGTGTGATGAAGTCCATGGATACCTCTTCCCAATGTTGGATAGGAATAACTAAGGGTTGCAAGAGTCCCGGTGTCTTAATTGCATCTCCTTTATTCCTTTGATAAACCAAACATTCAACCAAAATTTTTTGAACATCACCTTTTAGCCCTTCCCTAAAAAAATCTTGCTTGACCTAGTGACATCTTCAAAAATCCTAAATGACCACCAATAGGAGACTCATGAAATTCTATGAGAATCTTGTGTTTAAGAGTGAAATTCTTGTAGATAGAAATCCTCTTTATACCAAAGAGTATCTCCCTTCCAACAAAAATTATCTGAACTAATAGGATCACTCTTTAATTTTTGGATGAGATTACTTGTCACATCATCATTTTGCTACTTTTCTTTGGCTTCTTCCATCCAATTTGCTTGTAATATTGAAGTGGGAGATTTGTTGGGAAAATGTGTCTCAACCTTGCAAATACATAAGGTACTATTGATACATCAATGCAAGGGGTGTAGGGGGTACCCCCTTGTGGGGGTTCAGGGGGCTCATTCCGCCTAGCTAGGGGTCTGGGGGTAGTGTGCCTTGACAGGGGTTCGGGGGCAATGCCCCTGAAATCCACATTTTATGTATATTTTGTTATTGTAAATCTGGAGCATTCATCATTATGTTTTATATATAATGGTCAATATTTTGTTGGCTTGGATTTCCCTGGAAGGCATCCCTATTTTATGAGGGCGTTGTATTACAACTATGTATTGTGATATAGTTTGAGAGTCTAATAGCAGTTGTGTTGCCTTTAGATCTCTAGTTGGTGATACTCCTATGGGAAGCTTGCTCTACAAGTATATTGTAATCTTTGTGATTTCTAAATGATACTAGGCAACTTTTTTGGAGTGTGGGGTTTTTCTCTTGAAAGGGTTTTCCCCACATAGATCACTATGTTGTGGTATGCATGATATTTTTATTTATTTCTATTTAAGTTTCTATAACTGTTAAATATCTGTAAATTTTTTGCATTATTCTCCTCTCAAGATTAGTATAAGAAGTTGTTATGCTACCTTAGCTTCCTTACAATTTTCATAAATGCACACACTAGACTGTGGAGAATGGGAGATTTCAAGTTATGAAAGTGTGGTGATGTTTTGTTTTGAGGTTTTGGTTTGTAAAATGATGTACACATGGAATGTTGGTAAACATTTTGGACAAATGATGTTGTTTGATTGATGTTGATTGATGTTGATCTTGGGATAGTCTGATAACAAATTTTAATTTTGGATTTTTGGATGTTTAAGAATGACAAGATTTTGGTACTCAACCCTATGATGTAGGTATGGGTGGATTTTGAAAGATATTTGCAAATTGATGCTATGTTTTTGGTACTCAACACTATGATGAAGGTGTGAGTGGATTTTTGATTTTTAGAGATGATGCTAGTCTATGGACACAAGGATAGACAAGATTCAAGTGATGTTTTCTAAGCCTAAAAAGTGTTGATGAAGGATAAGTTGATTTCTCTACTTGAACTAGACTCATGAGTGCAAGTAAAGAAAAATGATAGTAATCTAGAAACTTACGAAGAAGATAATGTCCATTGAATTTGACAAGACCACAAGATGATAAGCTGATTAGTTAGAGACTCTAGAAAAATGATAAGGTTTGATATGTTGTGTTTGATAGATTTTCGAAAGCTAGTTTGAAGTTTGATCTATGATGATGATGCAAAGGATGGTCGAAAAGACTAATAATTTCTAAGGCTATTAATAAAGTCTAATTCAAATCTAATTGATGTTTTTTTCCAAAAAGGTCTATGATGGAAAACCCTAGGTAAACCAAATTTGAAAGGTGTGATGACAATGTTTGAAAGTATAAACTAGTTGTGTAAATGTGTAGGTATACTATGAAAATGTTCTTGACAGTTGAGTAGAAGATTATGACAGGGTTTGAGATAAATTTTTCCAAGTTTGAGTAAGTTATTAAGCAAAAAAATGTGGCACAAAAGGAAAAAGCAGTGTCTATGTAGGAAGTCATGGTAGAATTATTAGACAAAGGTGAGCTTCTACAGAGGAAGTAGTGGCAATAATGACAAAAGCAACTTTGATTGACAAGTGACTCTGATAGAGAGTAGAATAAGCAATATAAAATAGTTGTACAATAGTGATGAGATGTATTGAAAAGTACAAACAGATGTTGAGAAATAGAAACAAAATCTTGAGATAGACATGATAAGATGCACAACAATGACTCAATTTTCTACCAAGGGTGTCTCTATTTTCTAGTTTTGGTTTGATGAATGTTTTGATAGCTTACAAGTTGAAATTTTAAGTCTGATGTTTGAGATGATTTTTTTGAAAAGAATCAAGTGATACACACAATAGAAAAATTAGGTAATAATTGACTCAAAATGGTAAGATTCTTTTACACAAACCTTCTTCGACAAGGTTCACTAAGTTTAGCTCAAAGAAAACACATCAATCAAGTACAACCTAGTTAGTAATAAAGGAACATCTCCTCATAGTAGGCTTACCACTTGAAGGTTAATTCATATTCAAGGAGTGGATGAATAGGGCATGCCAAGGTCATGTACCACCTTGAAACCCCTGGCCTTGAAAGAGCATGAAATCTAGAAAGAAACCTTACACCTCAACCATGAACTAGACATTGTAAGTAACTTCTCGGGATGATGCTATCTCAATGCAACAAAAAACTTGGTCTTAGGATTCTAGATAAAATGGTTCATACAAACTCAATGAACACTAGTGGTATAACTTTAGACGTGAGACACTACATCCTCTAATCAACCCATGCATGGTATATACACCCACATCAAAATTGACACGCGTGGTATACTTCACAAAATAAGTACTACTTGATTTCACTTTCACACCCTTTATATAGCTTTCCTAAACATGTGCTTTGAGGTCATCCTCCTGAGTTCTACATTAGGATGTGTCTCAAGGGAAGGCCTCTTACTAAAAATGGAAGGTTAAGTGTCTTGATATTTCTCATCATCCAGTATCATCAAATGACATAAGGGGAGAGGATACGTATACAAGATGCCTTTGGTGACTCAAAAATGTGAAGTCCAAGATGTTTCTTGTCACCCAAGAGCACACTAGGTGTGAGGGGAGAGGATACCCATCCAACTTTCCAAGAACCAATTTTTTTTTCATTTTATGCACCAAAGTAAATGTTTTCCATTCTATAAATATGAAAACACAATGCTTGAATACATTGATTCTTTGACAAGGGGATGCAAGCAAAGTGTTAGTAGTTTAATCAATAGCCTTCAAACATTCAAAAACTTACAAAATAATTTAGATTATTAGTTTATAAACTTATCTTCACCCCATAAAAGGCTACATAATTAGGTTAGATAAACCTCAAAAGAGAAAAAATCAACAAAGATTAGGGTTAGGGTTTTAAAAATTCAAAATCTAAGATTCATGAATTCAAATTAGTAGGCAGTAAAGAACAAAAGCAACTCGATTACCTAAAAATACCCGCCTTCCTCTAAGATAGTCGTGTTCTGATTCTATAGTAGTGACCTTGTTCTAGAGCAACCGTAGTATGATTTGTGCAAGAGTTACCTTCTTTTGAAAAAAGTGTACCTATATCCTGATTGAAAAAAACAACAGTTAAAAAACATAAAAGCAATAATTGTTAGGTTTGCAATTGCAATCATGTTTTGTGCAATAGCGATCCCCTTCTAAGGTAGACATGGTTCTATTCTTGCAACAACAGTCATTTCCTGATGTAGACACATACCTATTTCTATAACACTAAAAACACTCTATCAAAAGATCAAAGCAAAAGAAAACAATTATGCTAGAGTTAACAAAAGCGGCTTTGAGCAGAAGTAGATTCGTCTAGACGTCCAAACAAAAGTGATCCAATGCACAATAGTGAATTTTTTTTTAGACAACCGCTCTCTAAAAACTCGCAACTCACCAAAAACTTGATTAAAATGTTAAATCAGGGACATGGGTCCCACCAGGTGTGCCATTTAATGTAAGGGGTAAAAGTTGAAGGGGATAAACAATCGAGAATTCAATCAAAGAACTCAAAAAAAGAGATCAAAATCCACTTACCAATGAGATTATATTACAAATCAGACCATGAAATCAAACCCTAATGTTAGTATAATCAAACATAATTGAAATCAAAACAAGAACAATCTCGCCATCCCATTCTTGGAGAGATTTGTGTAGTATGGTGTTGGATTTCTCAAATACTTGAATCCTCCATGATTGATAGAAAAAGCTTGATTGAATGTGATGCAAAGATGACCTATATTCTCAAGATGAATGCTCAAAACTCAAATGGACATGATTTAGCTATGAAAATTCTAGGTGATGAATGTGAAGGATTGGAGGTTATTTTATAGATTTTAGAAAATTAGATCTAGGGTCAAGATTCAGATTCAGTGCCCAAAAATAATGGTTGAGATTGATCCTCAACAACCACAAATGAGAGTGAATCAAGGAAGATCAATGGATGTGATCATTTAGAACTCAAAATATCTCCACCATTTTAGGAAAATGGCTAGGATATTTTAGATCAAGGGTGGAGATTAGCTTTGAAGATCAAGGGTTAGAAATGGTTGAGACAAGTCAAGATATTTTGAGGGAAATTAGGATAATAAAATAATTAGGAATTATTTAATTATGGAGGATGAGAATATACCATTCTTTAAGAAGAATATTCCATTGGAGGAAAAAGACTAAAAGTGGGATAATTAAATAATTAGGATTATTTAATTATATGGGATTAGAATAAATATTAGATGAATCTAATTAAATAATTAAAATTATTCAACTAGGGTGATGAAGGGGAAACTTAGTGATGAAAAAGTGAATTAATTAAACAATTCAAGATTATTTAATTAATAGAGGAAAATAGGGTTAAATGGTGGAAATGATGTTAAAATGGGATTAATGATGTAAATTATGTGACATGATGCTAAATGCAATAATGGTAATGAAAATGATGCCAATGATTGGAAAATGTAGTTTCAAGATGTGTAGTATGCATTATACATTTTTACATGTTTGTATATACATGATTGGGGATAGCATATTAAGAGTATAAATTGTGAATTATATAAATATTGAATAATTTTGGAAATTTTTTCCCTTAATGTGACTTATAATTATCAAGCAATTGCTATGTATAGCATATTTTCTATATTCTTCTCTTGTGCAAGTTATTTCATTACAGATCATATTAGAGCATGCTATTTTCACTAAAAAGACAATAAACAAGGTATTATTTTCAATTTTAGAGGTCAAATTATGAAGTGTGTCTCTCTCAATTTAGCATTTTTTTCTAATTTTTTGAGGGTTGATTGGGGACATATTGAAGCTGCTATATTCTAGTGAAAGGAATTAAGGTATGTATAAACACTTTCTAAACTAATATTAGAGGAGAGTATTGTGAACAGTTTATACCTTTACAATTATAGAAAAAAAAAATACATATAAACAAAAAAATTCATACCATAGCATATGTTTACATGGGGAAAAGCCTTTTAAGGGAAAAATTCCACACTCCAATTTTTTCTAATTTATTATTCAATAATAGCAAAAATTTATAATAATACCACCAACTAAACATCTACAATAATACTAACAATATAATAGTACCTATAAAATCACTATCCATACCTCTATCTCAAACATCCTATAAATACGAGTAGTAAATAAAACCATCAAATGATAATTATAAAATTATGAGATAAAACCAACCAAAAAATTAGTACTCAAATAGCTAGTTATAAAATGAGCAACCACATCCTAAGATGAGTTCATAGACTAAAAATATCATATGCCTCCCACCTATGTCATAAGTGCATCATAATCCACTCACCAACTTGAGAATTATATTTTGGCTTCATTATCTCCATTCAAATATGCCTTGTGATGTGTTGTAACATGCATTTTAAGTTGGTGAACAAGTGTAAGTCCATATTATAGCTATTTTTTATGTCTAATGTGTTTTAACATTTCTAATATAGGAGGTATAACTTCTATAGTCCACAAATTTTGATTTGGTGTTAGAGTTTCCAATAAACTCCATAAAACCAAGATCATCTATACAACTTGGATAAGCCTTCTACAAGGAGAAAAAACATAGATGCAAGAGAAATTTGTAAAATATGTGAAAATAATATTATTTAGAATCATGAATTACATGAGTTGACTTTATTTTATAAAGCAATATGCAAAACCCTAAAGGTAAACCTAATTAGGACCTAAATAAACTCAATAAAGTGTAATTAAATATTTAATTACATCAACACCCCCCGTAAGTGCAACTTAAAGAGAATAAAAAAGATGAAAATAATGCAAGGATGGGTCCATGAAAGCATGAATGGGTCCCGACTACAAGGCCATTTTAGGTACCCATGGAAATATGTAATACAAAAAAAAAAGGGGAAAGGAGAAAACCCAGTGGGAAAAAAATACTCCCCAAAATAAGATGCAATCAAGTGATGAAAGATGGAGGACTCCATAAGCCCCCCCAAGTACACCATCCATCACATACATACATAAGAAATTCCTCCCATAAGAGGGAAAGATATGATGAAATAATATGGAAGCTATGTGTATCTTGATGGCGATGCCAAACTGTGACTAAAACTGATCCATAGGAGCAAGTACCATGAAGATTCTAGAGCATTGAGCATAAAATGAATGGCCCTAAAACTAAGATGTGACTTGATGAGAATCTGATGCAATTTAGGATCATTAACCATAGGCTCTCAATCTAAGATATGAATTGATGTGAACCAAAATATGTCAAGTTATGAGCAAGATTGTGGCCAAAAGAAACTATAGAATCCATATACAACTCATGTGAGTTGTCATCAATATGAAGATGGGATCAAAGTGCATGCCATGCGAATACACTCTAATCAAATTATTATGCAAGAATCCCCCCTGATGGAACTTTATTGAAGTTCATTTATTACAATACCCCATGATTGTAAAAGGAGAACATGCGAAACATGCAAAAGAGAAAATGGAAACATAAAGCATGCAAAAAAGAAAGATTGCATGCAAGAATTAATGCTCACATCTGCCTCCATGAATTTTTTTTACCTTAGATCTACGTAGAGGATGAAATCAAATTTCTAATGACATAAAGTTCTCAAAAAATGGACACCATATATTCAATTTATGAAATTTTGAAAAAAAAAAGGTAAATTTTGCCAACCAACAATGTAGACATGACCCTTCTGATTTGATTTTTGAAAAATTTACTTGTTGCATGCAAAAAATAATGGATACCCAGATAATTTTTTGGTGATACCAACAAAACCCAAATCCTTTGTTGGAAACTTAAACCTTATTTTCTTTCCTTGCTAGCATCCTTTGCAAATACTGTTTGCAATATTCATTAACTTAGGAATGTTTCTAACTAGTCCTTTTGAACTTATCTTTACCAAATTATCAAAGCTTACATGCCCTAATCTTATATGCCACATCCAACTCTCATATGGTTGGCTTATTAGAAAATTTTGGCCTTTTACCTCACATAGGTTATATAGATTGTTGTCAATCCTTACTCCTTGTACAATTGTCTCACCATTCTTTCTTATCTTACATTTGAATTAAACACAATCTTCTCGTCGTGATCACACATCTAGATGACACTAAGAAGGTTATGTTTCAAACCTTCAACATAAAGAACATCTTTAGTCTTGTTCTTTCCATCTATGCTCAAGATTCCTTTACCACAAATCTTCACTATAGTATTATCACCCAAGCTGAGTGATCCTTCTTTACACTTCTTGAGTTCAATGAATTTTCTTTTATCTCTAGTCATATGCTTCGAGAAGCCACTATCAATTTCCCATAGATTTTATTTCTTTGCATGCAGTATAGTTTGGGAAATCATAGATTGAGTGGAACTTTTCTCTTTGTCCCTACCATACCTTCTTAGGTTTCTTTTCAAACTTCTCACTCTCTTCCTTAGGAACCTTATATTCCTTTTCCATTTTGGGAGGTGTGTTTTTCTTCTTCTCAAACTAAACATTTGGTCTTATAATTTTTTTTTTATAGTTTCTAGAAACAAGACCAAAATTGTTGCAGTTGTAATATATTACATTCATATCAACTAAGGGAGCAAATGGATTTTTTCTTACAAAATTTGTACTCCTCTTAGGAATGACTCTACATTCTCTAGCCCTATGACCAAACTGATTACATGTATAACAATATGCATGAAAGTATGATGAATACTTAGTCATAGCATTTCCTAAAGTTGGATGAGGTGGTCTTCTTTGTCTTGGCCTTCTTGGATAATGCACTCTAGTACATTCATCAACATCCATTCTTGTCATGTTCTGCTTCTTCCTTTGTTGATCAGGGACTGATTAGTTATTCTTTTGGTCTGCCACTAGCTTATTTTCTTCATCTCAATAGACTTCTTCTCTTCTCCAATGGAATCTCCTTGCAATATTTCTCACCACTTGATCTTGAATTTTCTTCTACTTTGAACCTTTCATAAAGTTTTGTGGACTCATTGACGAAGGAACTCTTTCCTTTCTCTAGCCCTAAAATTGATTTCTCCTTGTTAAAAGGTATTTGTGTGCTCAATAATTCATCAAGGATCTCTAATCCTCCCTTCAACTTTAACCCTCTTTCAAAATTCTCCTTGGCTTTCTCCAAATATTTTCTTAAGGCAACTACTTCTGACTCAAGCTTCATGCATATGTCCATTTCAAATCCTAATTTGGATTTCATCACTTCTTCCATTCTCTTGGCTTCCTCCACTTGAAGTTTCAGACTTAATACCATCTAATTAAATTACTTAAGCTCTTTAGTTAGCTTCTTATTCTCATTTTTTCTTTCCTTCAACTTCATCTCTCATAATGTAAAGATATTCTATGGAAGAAATGAGTTCTTCCAAATCTATTTCAGCTTATTCTTCACCAAGATGCTTACCCATACCATGCTTCTACTTCACTGAGTCTTTGGCCATGAAGAGAAATTCCCCCTTTTCTTCTTCCATTACAAGTGCACAGTCAAGTTCATCATCTGAACTATCATTAGCATCAGATGATCCACTTTCTTCTTGAATATACATACTCTTCTTTTTAAGGTAATAGGTTTTCTTCATCTTATAGTCTTCTTCTTGTTTAGATTTATCCTTCTTGTAGGGGAATTTAGAAGCAAAATGTCTTATTTTTCCATAGTCAAAGCATTTGAAGGGTAACTTACATTTTTACTTGCTAGATCCTCTCTTTAATCTTTTGATGAAGTTTGATTCTTCCTCATCAATATCTCCTTGTTTGGATGCAGTGTTTGCAACCTTGTCTTTCTTATGTGCTTCATCCTTTTCTTTTTTTAAAATATTGAATGTAGTTTCTCTCCTGGAAGGCTCAACATCTTCCATCCTCATTTCATATGCAATGAATATACCATGCAACTCATCAAGAGTGATTTTTTCTATTTCTCTTCCTTTCTCTATTTCTGAGATCTTGGGATCATATTTTTTTGTCATTGACCTTAGAACTTTCTATATAGTGACATTTTCTTTCACATCTTCTCTATATCCTCTAATAGAGTTTACATCTTCAACTCTCAAAAGATAGTCTACAATATTCTCCTCTTCAGTCATCTTCAGGCCTTCAAATCTAGCTCTCAACACTTTTATCTTTGCCATATTTACCTTGTCATCTCCTTCATAGATATTTTTTAGCCTATCCTAGACATCATTTGCAGTATTACAATGCATAATCTTTCCATGCACAGATCTAGAAAAACTGCTAATAATAGAATGCCTTCCTCTTTCATTATTCTCAAATTCCTTCCCTACAACATCAGTGGGATGAGCTAGAGGAGGAACATAGTTGTTCTTGATAGACATCCAAACATCAAGTCCTAGAGATCCTAAATATGCCTCCATTTCATGGGACCAAAATGCGTAATTTGTTCCATTGAATAGAGGTAATTTATTTATGGAAGAAACTTCCTAATAGTCCATAGTGTTCACATTTCTAGAATATAGCCGAGCTGATTAAGCTTCACCTAGGCAACCTAGGGCTTTGATACCAATTGTTGGAACACAACAATCTACTCAGAGGTGGGCATGAATCAATAGCTTTAAAAATTTTAACCCTTAAACACTTAGTGCAGATACATTATTTAAACCTTTAATGTGTAGATTAAGACTTAACATGCAAATGCATGATAATGCACATACACAAGCATCACATAACACAAGATGTACATGGAAAACCTAAGATGGGAAAAACCACAGTAAGAAATGTTGCTAGGAGCTACTATCCTAATCCGGCCTCACAATCCAATATTTAGTTAAAATGCTTCAAGGGTACCAACCCTAAGGAGACATGAATCCCCTAGTTTTAGGAGCCACCAATCCAAGGAAGTACCCAATCCCTAATCCGAGCACCTACCCAGATATTTGATGGCGGCCACCAATCAGATTTACATTTAGAGATATATCAAATTTTATTACAATTCTATTTTTGCAACTATCTTTGCAACTACTCTATCCTCTATTACTACCTCTACAACACTCTCTTCTACACACACACCTCTCTCTCTTCTTCTATCTCTACTATTCCACACTTAGTCAAAAAATGACCTATTATGTATCTTTTCACTGACTTGTGGAGATTTCCTTGAGATTCTCATTCACATAAAAGATCTCTATTAGGGTTTACCTGGTATCTTCTTCATCACACAACCTCTACATTGAGCAACATCCACATTAAATTTAGATACAAAGAATTTTCTAAGAATAGTAGTCTACAAAACCCTAAGATCAGTTATGCATTCAATTTATTCCTCTATTTATCGGATTTGATCTTGATCTCTATCACCTTGATGATCTATACCACTGCCTAGTGAATCAAATATCCAATAAAATGGTCGCTATAGAAGTTGAATGTATTAAATTCATTGACTATGTCAGTATTAGACAAAACCATCATTCACATAGACCTAGCTGTTTGTGCTCTTCATATTTGAATTTTTTCCATTGATGTTCTCTTTCACACCATGATCCAACGTTCCTCATTTATCACCACTTCTTTAAAACATCACTGTTAGATGATCCTTTCTTTATATCTACATTATTGATCTTTACTTAACTGGAATCCACATCATTACCACGTAATTCACAACAATGATGTGAATTGGTCTATTGCTTAATCACTAGGCACCACCTATCTACACATCACCATCCACCTTTATCGCCTTCCTATTGAGTCCCACCTCTAGTGTGTCAAAGGGACTCTAAAGCCACTCACTTTGATACCAAAAGTCCCTTTGCTGAAGTTCTATCGAAATGTAAAAGGGACGAATTAGTTGTCTCATTGTTATGCATGTGTCACCTTGATGTAGTGCCTTTGTTCGAAGATATCATATGTTGCCATCTATCATTATGACATCACCTTCCACTATCATTATGTTAGAGGGACACAAAATTAATCACTTTGATATGTTGAGGTCTCTTCAATATACCTTACAACTTCAATCACCATCTAGTCAATGTCATTAAATCTCCATCGTTCCCCATTGTCCTGTAGGACTTGGCCGAGACCCACTGTATCTCTAGTGGGTTGGTGGGCTAATGCCACCTGTTAATCTCTTGTGTCATCTTTCACTAGCACCCACCACTCATCACAGGATGCATCATAACACTTCGCTTCACAACAACGATGTGAAGTGACCATGTGATATGTCACCACATGTTCGCTTGAAAATTATAGACCCACCATGTACTTTTTCCTCCATCTGATCAAAGCTTAGTTTGATCTCCATCATTCCTCACTCCCTCACAAGGCATAGAAGAGGTCCCACCACAAGTGCCACGGGTTCCCAGGCACCATTAGATCTTCAATCCTTGATCACAACCGATGATCAAGTTCCATCGCCCATCATGAAGACCAAAATCAGGCTTCAAAACTTAGCCACAATGCATGGGGCCTTAGCAATAGCCGTCAGATGTGTAAACATTGAGTGTGCACCATCTGATCTTCCAAAAAAAGATACATAAGCGACACCAACTGAAAGACTAGGTAATGGGTCTGATCACTACATGGTTTTAATGACATAAGTTTATAACTTATGTGACCTACAACCTCTGATAGGTAGTCAATGAAAATATAGAATTTCTATTTGAGCACCATGACTGCAATAGCTAGGGTTTAACTGATAAGCCCTAAATGTGTCTGAGAGCATACATAAACCATTTTTGAACTCATCCTTCAACCTCTAGACCTACAAATTATGGTTCTAAGAAGCTTTCAGAAAATACACATTGAGTCTTGCCATAAATTTTCCATCAAATACCTAGAAGAAACTGTTGCAGAAGATGACAAAATTTTGAACAATTTTGCAACAATTGCAAGATATGTCCTTTTTCACCATCAACCAACCACACGCTTCTAGAACTTGGTCCATTGCTCTCACAACCATCCTTTCTCATCATGCCAAAAATCCGCCTTGCATGATTTCCCCTTTTAAAATCAATGAAAACCATATGCCAACATCATTTTTGGGAAATTGGAAAATTATCTATAAATACAAGGTCTTTTATCAATTCAAATCCTAGAATTAAGATAAAATATTATTGAACTTTCACAAGAGCTAATATTATTGTCAAAGGTGTTCAAGAGTAGATTTATCAATCATTTTTTGCAACATTCAAAATATCAAGCATCATGTCAAAGTTATCTTCATTCATGCATGTTTTTGGAGCTAACATTGTGATGTAGGTTTAAAGAATTCAAGTCAAGATTTTGTTGATGTGTGTTTTATGCACTTTCTAACCATAGGTAATACGCAGGTACACTACCTCTCTTAAAAGGTAATCTCCAACAAAAATTTGCTAAAAATCACCCCAAGGTCTCTCAGGTTAGGTCATGACGTGCATGGAATTTATCAGTTGTTTCAATGTGATTCTATTGGTAATCATAGGGAAGAATTATGGGGTTAAGTTGGAGGGAAGTCAGATCTTAAAATGAAGTTCTTGAGATGGGGAAGTTAGTGTGCAATTTCTGCAGGTTCAAACAACAGTCTTAAACTCCAATTTCAATTTGAGATTTTGCTTTACAATGTGCAATGAACCTTAGCATATGTTATTTATAAAAAAAAGGAAAAAGGTCAGGGAAGAGAGAAGGTTCCTGGATGTAAAATTCAGCAGTGAATAGTGATCATGGAGGATTCTACTGTAGACAACCTTCCTAAAACAAAATTTCACTTAACTAGATTATATCACAGTCTAATGAAATTTGTGCAAGCTTCTAAGGACTGCAAATATTCAATCATTCATTCACCATGAGCATGAAAAAACAATGGAAATTTAGAGAAAATTTCAATTTAAGTCCAAACTAACTTTACACAGCTGCCTACCATCAATAAACAACAAAAAGTATGGACCAAAAAGGTTTCCAACACACAATAGAATGCTTCAAAAATAATGAAAAACATTATCTAATCTACTAAAGCAAGCTTAAAACATGGTGAACAACAAAGAAAAGTAAATATACTATAAATTAACTATGGGAGAAGAACCATGTAACATGCAATAGAAACTCAAGAGTCCACCAAAAGCCAATGAACTTCTATTAAATTTTTTGCAGCATGCCTTTACAAATCAACTCTCTTTTGAAAATGAGAGGAGACACCCTATTTATAGTGTTCCAAAAGAAAAATGAATGGCCAAGATTGATTTTCATTGTGTGGCCAAGATTCACTACAAACTAGGGTTTTACCTACCCCCAAATATATTACAATTTAAAAAACATTCCTTGTATTTTTCCCTATTTTTTCTTTTTGTGGCAACACTATAGCAATTCTATCTTTTGCTGATTTCCCTTTGCTGCAACTAGATAGTGAGGAACTCATCATCAATAATAGAGATTCCTTCATTTCTCTTCCTGGTGGCATACTCCACAAATTTCTGATCAATGCATGGAGCTTGCTCCATTCCAAGATATCAAATTGGATCACTTGGAAATTTAGCCTCCTTGATTTGTTTTTGATGGTATCCTAGTCCTTGTCAAATTTCTGTGCATTCTTAATCACTTGCTTAGACTGAGAGAAGGATCTCACAACAAAACCCATGAAATTAGATGTTAGCGCATATGCAGTCCTGTTCTCCATTTTCTTATGAAAGTAGGTCTTTATCTTCTTAGGATCTAACTCGATTGTGGGCACATCGAAGTTTGTTATCAAATTTATGTATTCTTCATAGACCACATAGACCTCCTTGATCCAATCGATTTCAATCTCCACCTCACGAAGCACTTGCTCCAATACCTCCTTTCTATGGTCAAGGCTCAATTTCCACATCTCTACGAGGCAATGATCACCTTTAAGCTAGAGAAAATTCCTTTTCCCAAGATCCCTCAAGTACCTTGAGGATACCCTCAAGCTTGGGGTATGTGATCTTATATAATTCAGGGAAATCGGTGCAAAATTTCCTTATCCCCTTGAATACTCTTTGCAATTCCAGGAATTTGTTGGTGGTCCTAACCGCGTCCCTGATGCCCATGTTTTGTTCTAGACAACCTGTTTGAACCAATCCTCTGTGGCTTTTGTCCAGTTATTTCTCTTCTCAAGCTAATCAATATGGTCCTTGGACAATAATTGTGGTGGCACCAAGGATGCGGTGGGAAGTTCTTCTGTTGATGACTATTGCTGAATATATGTCATCAAATCAACCACTTGTGCCTTTAGTTCTTCCTTGGAAATCTTATCCTTGCACATTTGATGTATGATGGTAGCAATGGACCCTTGAAGGTGATCAATTTTATACTCTCTAGTAGCCATCCCCAAGTCAATCATGGAGATGTTATAATTATCTCTTCTTCTCCCATCACCAGTGTCGCTATTTGCAAGGTTCGAGATCTAGAGGTGTCCATTATCGGCTGAGATCTGACCTTAGGTTTCTTTTCTTTCTTGGTGGTGATCTGGGTTCAAACCAAGATGACCTCCAACCTTGCCTTTGGATCCCTTGGGGTAGGAGCCTTCTTCTCTAGTTTCTCTTCAAGCCACACAAGCATTCGAGATTCTCCACTTGGTGATTCATGGCCATGCTCTTCTTCATGTGTGTGTTCAATCTCCATCACCTTACTGCCTGGGATTTCTTTCCTGATTCTTTCTCCTTCTTCATCTGAATCATGAATAAACACCATTTCCTTTTGTGGAGACTCGGTGGATATATGCTCTTTGGGGCTATGTTCCCCTTCGACAACTTTCTTTTCTTCTTCTTCTTCTTCATGCTCATGTTCTTCCAGCTACTCCCTTCTTGGGATTTTATGGGTTTTAGCTTCTTGGGATTTATCCTCTTCTTTATTTTCCTCCTCCTCACACTGAGGTGGTACTTCTTCTTGCTCTTTCTTTTATTGCTCTTCTTGGTCTTCCGAGAGAGGAATTTATTCATTGTGTTTAGGGATTTCATCATACTCCCCAGTTGGAGGTTCAGTATCCTCCTCCATCTTATCACTTGATTCCTTTTCTTCCTCAAAAGGCTGCCTTTCTATCTCCTCTCCAATTTTTTTCAAATGTTGAGCTAACTCTTGCTCGAGGTCCACATCAAAGGTCTCCATAATATATTTGGTACTAGTATCTTCTCCATCACCCTTAGAGGATTCTGTTTCTTCACCTTCGTGCACCACTTCATCAATTGGAAGGCGCTGGAACTCGAGATGCTTATGGTAATCATCCACTTCCTCTTCGATCCCTTTTGTTGCTTCCTTCTCTCATCTCTCCAACTCCTCAGATATTTCCATTGCATCCTTCATTTTTGATGGTTCAATTGGAGGAGTGGAGGTGGGAATATTAGCAAGAATCTACGCCAAGGCATCCTGAATAGCCAAGTTCATTAGCACCCCTAACAGCTCTGTAGGAATGTTCTGCATATGCTAGGAGAAGGCTTTTGGAAGTGAGAGTGTAGGCATTGGTATTGTTTCTGTTTCTATGGGAAGAGAAGTGGTCAGAGACATGGACACAGAGGAAAGCAGAGAGGTGGTCGCAGAGGAAGAAACTATTACCATCACTTGGGCCATGGGTGGAGTAGAGACAAGGTGGATAGAGATATCCACTATAGGTGGGGAGGCAGAAACCATTGTCTGAGAAGAAACAATAGAAGTAACGTGAGTTGTAGTAATGGTTGCAAGCATAGAGACAACTAGTGGATAGTTTGGCTGCTCAGTCTCTAACTCTTCCTCTTGGATGGTATCAAGACTGCTTCATGTCTTTGGCCTTTTGGAGGATTCACCTTCTGAAGGCTTCCTCGAGTATACACAAGGTTTAGAAGACTATCCTTCATCCATCTCATGTTAATACTTGTTTACACATTCAAAAACAAGAAAACATTAGCAAAGAAATCTATTACAATAATGCAAGATCCATGCACTTGTTTGTCAGAGAAAATGCTCAAAAAAATGCAAAAGCACCCCTGTCATAATCAGATGCTCAAATATCTGAGCAAATACTACCCCTTTCATAATCAAATGCAAGGGTTTAGAAGAAAATGTGAGGATCTTGTTACAAGTGCATAGTTCTCATGTCAGATGCTCAGTTCTTAGTGTCAAGTGCGTAGTTTTCTTGACAATCAAGTGCAAACTTTTTCTAGGCAGTGCATGAAACTTTTTTCAAAATCTCTTCCATGACCTATAACTTCAAAATAGCTCAAACGAATGTTAGTGTAGGGGACAAGGGTCTCATCGGCGGTTCCAGAATGTGTGAGGGAGGAAATCATTAGATGTCAAACAGGAGAAATGTGCTTGAAACAAGAATCTAAGCTAAGATCAAACACATTAATCTAAGATCTCATCCTACACATACGAAATGAAACTAAGCTATTGAAAACACACTAAGAAATATATGATTACTAAATTGAATGTAAACAAAAAGCACAATGTTACCATCCTGTATCAGATTGTTCTTATCACCACAAAGCCTCTATAGTTCATGAAAATCTTGATGAATTATTGTTTGATGTTGGTTGACCAAAGAAATGATGAAACTCTATCAATGGTGATTTTGACAACACTTCATTGCATAAGGTATGTTGATTCTTCGATCCTTTTTTATGAGGAGAGAACTTTTTTATATAGGAAATGATATTTTGAATCAACAATTAGGATTCAACAATGTTGGATCAAGATCAATGGTTGAAAGGTGTTGAGAGGATTTATACATGAGAAGATTGTGCAAAGTAGATTGCACAATTTGTGTGTTGAGGAATAGATTGGTTAGTCGAGATTTAGATTGATCAATCAGGGTTGTATTGATCAGTCAAGAATTGATGGATTAGTTAGGAAATAGATTGATTAGTCAGCAAATTAGATTGCTCAATTAGCAAGCATAATTTGTTCAATCAGAAAGTGGGTGAGGAATTATGATTAATTGATTTAATTAATTAATTCCTTTTTGGAGTTGAACATGCAAATCAAGTTTGACTTTTGCAAAAAAAAAAATTGCATTAGTTTGATTTTATTTTTGATAAATGATTTGAATAGTTTTGATTTAATTATTCAAATTTTGGAGGGAAAGTGTCGTAATTAAATTGTTATGATTTAATAATTTAACCAACTTAGGGGAATAAGGCGATTTAGAGACGTAATTAAATATTTGGTGTTATTTAATCAATCAGGATGAAATAAGATCAAATTAGGACTTTATTAAATAAATGTAATTTATTTAATTGGTTGAAATGATGAAAAGTGAATTAATCAAATAATGTCATTTTATTTAATTAATAACAAAATTAGGGTTTTTTAGGACTTTATTAAATAAATGAAATTTATTTAATTTTTTGAAAATGATGAAAAAATAAATTAATTAAATAATTTCATATTATTCAATTAATAGAGGAGATTGTGGTTTTGGATGCTTTTATATGTTGTGTGATGTTTCGGGACATTGTGGGATGGTTTTGAGATGTTTTGGGATGATTTTGAGATGTTATGAGATGTTTTGGGTTGATTTTGAGATGTTCTAAGACATTGTGGGTTGATTTTGAGATGTTTCAAGATGTTTTGGGTTGATTCCAAGATGTTCTAAGACATTACAGGTTGATTCCAAGATGTTTCGAGACATTATGGGTTGATTCTAAGATGTTATGAAATATTACAGGTTGATTTTGAGATGTTCTAAGACATTACAGGTTGATTATGAGATGTTTCAAGACATTATAGGTTGATTTTGAGATGTTTCAAGACATTTTGGGATGATTCTGAGATGTTCCAAGATGTTATGAGTTGATTTCGAGATGTTCCACGACATTAAAAAATGTTATGGGATGTTGTTTGATGTTTATCGATGTTGTTTAGGGTGTGTGATAGGTGTTAGGTCAATTTTACATGTCTACACTATCCTATCTATTTGCGGAGTCAAAGTCCATTATACTAGATATAATGCCATCTTGGTTATTAGTACCTTGATGCATTGTGTCTCTGTGTTATATCAATCAATAAGGAATGACAAAAAATCCCAATCACAATATATGAGCAAATTGTCATCATGCATTTCTCATCACAATCTCTAATAAAGTCTTGGTGGATCATAGACTTGTTAGACCTTTTGAATAAATCATCAAAATCATTGGTCAAATCATTCATCTTATTTCTTTTATCTTCTCCCCACACTAACCTAGTATCATGACAATCAATAAAAACATCATCACTGCATCCATCCTACATCCAAAAATAATTAGCATGCATACATCTCGCATAATCACAGTACATCATGTAATAAAAGAAAATGTAATCTATTGCATTATCATTTAATTTGTGAAGAAAAATATAGATTTTTTTATTCTAAGCATCTTTAATCATTTTATACATATCATCAACATGCATCACATTATCATATCATGAGCATTAACATCTGCATAATCCATACATACATCTATATGCATACATCATCATCTCATAAATTATATAGAAAAGTACACAAAAAGAAGTTCATCCATTCCATATCATTACATATCATATCATCACGTCATGGATATACCATCACTTATCGCATAAACATAAATAAAAGAAGTGCACCCATACATGATTATAATACATAAGAATATCACATCATATCCATATCAAATGCATCCATGCATTCATAAACATGAAATAAAATGAACACATCATATCATGTCAAATCCATAGCATATATATATCAAAAAATGATGACTGTCATGGTACAATATCTGAGTCAGTGTAAGTATATTGATCAAAAGTACAATATCCATGAGGCTATCAAAAAGGATCCCATGAATGTATATCTATATAAAGAATCACGCAATCACCAAAAAAGTGTGTATACATGTGAGCTAGTCTTGATGGCTACTCCCCTCACCAGGCTATCTCTCTAGTTGATCCTTAGCTTGAGGAAGTGCTCCACTCCTTTGTGAGTAATCTGGTTTCCTCAAAGCCTGAGGGACATCCCTATGATAGTGTATCCTATAATATGCCACCTCATTCATGGCCTCTCTATGCAACTGGGTTGATATAGTATGTCCCTATGATGCAGCTATCACAACCTCTAATTGTTGACGTCGCTCGACCTCCTATGTTAACTGTGTGTCTAAGGTCTATCTGAGCTGACAATCCTAGTCCATCTCCTATCACTACCTATACCTAATACTAAACCTATTCTCTCTCAATAGTCATGACCAATATCTGTTGTCTAGCCTAATCTCTCTCACCTATAACTACCTATAGCTACTACTAAAGCTGTTGAATTTGAGCATCACGGGGATCTGGCCCTAGCGGTGGCTATTGTTGTATCGGTGGCTACTGAGGAGGCTATTGGTGAATTGGTGGTACACCTAGGACCTATTAATGCAGAGTATGGTGGATAACCTCAACACAAACTCAACCAATCAAACTTTGAAACCTTAGAACCCAAACTTAGTGGGTTTCCCTCACAATCCTTCAATTCCCCTAGTAGTACTTCAAAAAGGGGTTTTCCAACATATCTTCCAAGGCAGACCTAGCATGAAAAATATTAAAACCTTTAGAAATATCATTTATTCCACTTGAAAACATATAAATTTTTTAAATGGGGTTACTTTGTAATGAAGCCCTCAAATTTGGATTGCTAGCACTCAAATTAGGCCTAAAGAGAGCAGCAAATCAACCTTTTTGGTCATAACTTTTGATGCAAGACTGATTTTAAAAATGTAAGACTAGTTTGAGATACCCTTTTCACCCTTACAACACATATATAAAAACTATTGAATATTCCTTTGTATGGAAACCATCAAAAGTTGGCAACTTGCTCTTAAAACTATAAAACATGGGAGCAGTAAATTGGGGTTTTTTGGTCATAATTTTTAGTACATAAATGGTACCACAGATGTAAACATATTTTTAGACACCCATTTTTACCGTATAAAACATATCTTAGAATCAAGGTAGGTTACTTTGGACAGAAACCTTCAAAAATTGATTTGTTTGCTCACTTTTACCCTAACTAGGGTTTCAGGTTACTCGAGGTAAAACGACTCTTAACTTTTTTTGAAACATAATGAATTCAAGTTCTAAAAACATGAGAATAAATAAGATTCATAGAACCACAAATTCCAATATTTTTAAGGCCATGGTAATTCTATACAATTCCATACCATTCATCATAACAGAGAAAAATGGTTCAAAAATGTAGAAAACAGAGATGTTTTATTATTCCAACTTTAAGGTTTTCAATAACCACCACCTCTCCCACCTTGTATTAGACCCTCCAAGGATTATTTAAACATGTACCAACCATTTAAAATTTATTTTCCAAATACAACCATTCTAATTCCTCCATTTAAACTTGTGTCTTTTCATATTCCATGTTTTGCAACATTTGCCACATTGACAACATTTTGCAAAATTGACAACTTTAAACAACTTTACCCACCAACATTCCTAATGACCTAATATGGAATCTAACACACACAAAATGGTCTTATATGAACTTATTACATAAAACCAACATAATAAAACCAATATTACAACCTTCACTTAACCTACTGAACGTAAGGTGCTCCTGCACCACCTATCCATCCTGATGTTGGCCATCCTGGACATCCTATCCTCTGCCCTTTCCATCTAGATCTCTTCCTTCTCCCTACCTTGTCCATCCCCTATTTTTTCTCTACCTATATCCCTCCCTCTTGGCCTCCCTCATGGAAGTACACCTACTAGATCTGTCAATCTCAAAGGGGTTGTGAACCATGCATCATAAGGAGGCATAATTTGTGCATCTACATGTCTTTGATCATATTCCCATGGCCTAGCAACCAACTATTTGAATCCCTCTACAACTTCATGGGTTGGTTTCATGTTTCCCCATGTTGTCTCTCGAGCTGACTTGGAAAAAATGGCGGTGTATGCATCATCAAGCCTGTCAATAGTAGAATTTGACAAATAAATGACTAGGTGACTAAAACTTTTAGTCACAACAACTAAAAATGACTAAATTCTACTAATTTTTTGCAACTCAACTATAAATGAGTAAATAAATTATTAATTTGGTCATTGACTAAAAATTATTTAGTCACACAAATAAAAATGACTAAATAGTTAGTCATTTATTTAGTCACAATCCATTTGAATAAATCATTTAAGGAATCAAGAATATAGCCCACCAAAATACTCTAAAATTTTTGTTGAAATCTTATTTTCGGGCGTAGCCCACCAAAATGGAGTTTTCATTTTAATAAAAATACTCTAAAACCTTCATCAAAACCTTATTTTCAGATGTAGCCCGCTAAAATGGAGAAGTGTTTTAATAAAGAATGAAACGAAATGGTAAGGAGATGTGTGTGATAGGAGGCATAGGATTCATTGTTGCTTATCTCATTCATGCTCTACTCAACAAGGGTTACATTGTTTGTGCTACTATTTGTAATACAGGTATTTAATTGACATATATTTGCATAATATCAAATTCCTTCAAATGCTTTTGAAGTATCAATGTATCCTATATAGGGTTTATAATGATTTCTTTTAATTTAAAAAAATAAATCAGATGCTTTTGAAGTATCAATGTATCCTATATATGGTTTAGAATGATTTCTTTTTATTTGATTAAATAAATAAATGATGTATTTTCTTGTGATTAGATAATGTGGAGATCTCCTAAATCTTCCCTAGCACATTGTCTTCTTTGGCATTGTATTCATTACTCCAACTGCTAGGGTTTTGCATGTGACATCTTTAATATCTTCATGACAGTGGCTTTTAAATAGATCTCAATATTTGTTTTAATCCTTATCACGGTAACCCTTGAGTTCCATAATCCACCTTCAATCTCTTCTAAGAACGTTGTCTTAAGCTAGACTGCATAGTATGCATATAAAGAAAGTCCTTCATACCTTTCATTGTTCCAAACCACCACTCACTACCTTGGTTAAAATGTTACCTCCATAAGCACGATAACATGTTTTAAAATCATGATTTCCAATGATTGACCATTAAGGTCACTACTTTCATCAAGATACAATGAGATTTTTGTCTTCAAACTAAAAGCATTATGCAAGATAACATTATGAATTTTTTGTTGTGTACGATTATATTTTCTTGCATATTTACTTCTTTGATAACTGCCTTTAAGATTGGATATTGCACCATCAGCTACAATCTCAAACAACTCACTCACTATCACTTGAAGATTCCTTTCATGAGAATCCTTCTATAAAATCAAACTATGCCCTATAGACTACCTATTTACTAGAGGGGACTCATTGTTTCATGGTATTTTGGGTTTTAAGATCCTTAAACCTTATTGTCACTACTTCACAGTCCACAAGGTATTATTCACTATCCTCCCATCTTTGATGAGTCTCAAAACACTTCTCAAACATGCAATCCACTACCTCCATTATACAATGGCTAAGAAGAAACATTGAACATGTGATTACCATTTTTACTTCATTTGACCAGTCATTCCCTAATTGCATTTTCTTTATTTAATGCTGGCAATAGCATTTGAAAAACCCTTAAGGTCAACAAGGGGGTAATGAAACTCACTGGTAAAATCTCCACTTTACTATACAAGGTTTGAGCTTTATTATCTTGTCACTACTTAGCCTCTTTTTGACCATCACACCTCAAGTGACTATCATTCTCCTTACCATAGATTGCATTTACAAATGTCATTGAGCTACATAGTGTGCTTGTTATTAGCTATAATCTTTAGATTGCAAGATTTTGCTATTGGCTACAATGTCTCAATTTCTCTGGTATTGCAACCTCACTAATCCACTAGAGTTATGGTTTATGTTTCTATGAAGGCCTAGGGTTTTTACCCTAGGGTAAAAACTTGAAGCTATCCTCTACACCTAGTAAAGTTATGGCTAGCAATAGGATCTACAGGCCAAGGAAGTTCTTCATTGATGAAATTGGGAATAAAATTCAGAAGTGGAAAAGTATAATTTGATGAAACTCTTGCAAAGTTTAGGTTAATGACTAATTATTTTGTTCATTGTTATGATGGGAAGATTTTGAGCAATCAT
This sequence comes from Sequoia sempervirens, assembly GCA_007258455.2. Taxonomy (NCBI): domain Eukaryota; kingdom Viridiplantae; phylum Streptophyta; class Pinopsida; order Cupressales; family Cupressaceae; genus Sequoia; species Sequoia sempervirens. The sequence goes on along the minus strand of VDFB02086081.1, from coordinate 253,231,642 downwards.
CCCAGAATAAAGGATTTTATTGTGATCTTGAGAGCATCTTCTATATAGCAAGTTGTCTTAGATCAAATAAATGAAGTAAAAAATTGTGAAAGAGCCAACAATTTTAAATTTGAAACAATCGTGTCTTATGTATAGACTCCCCCTATGATTTTCTCCTAGAATAAGGTACAGAAATTTAGAATTTGAAACAATGGCATAGAACAACTATTTAGTCTATCTGTTATGCTACAACAATTAACTATAGGTTAGAACATATCCATATCAACATAAAATAGCAAGTGCAATTCACCTCAAACTCTATTGTGATAATTGCTTTGTAAGGAATTTTGCACTCCATGAACATTTTTTGTGTACATTAGTATGTTGGTTATTATCTCGATCTCATTTGTGATCAAAAGAATAGTGAAGTTCATTGCATAACTCATGACCATTTTGTAGGGCTATGATCTAATGCTCTTTTACTTCTTACTCACTATATTCTCAATCACCATGTGAAAATTACTTAGAGGATAGATCTTTGTCACCATTTGATAGTAACTTTCATTATTTTTGGACTATTTGTTATGATTCAATCACTATTTGACAATGTTCTTCCTTTCTCAATCCTATAGGATAGAGGAAAATTCACAGTTTGCAACTCTCTAACAATGATCACCAAGTGGATTTTTAACAGAGTTGGAGGAGTATCACAAGGGAGATAACTCTACAAAACAAAAAAACTTTCTTATGGATCATGTAATCTACAAAAAATAAGCTTTACGGTCAAAAAAAATCTATCATAATGATCTATGTGTTTACCCTGTTGGAGAAAAAGATTTGGTCTTTTTTATAGTGAGATGCAAGATACACCCAAGAATAGATCTAAAAATATCATATATTTAAACCTTCAAATCTTTGAGATCATTGTAGATTTGATTTGATTTTTGTACAAATGGATGGATCTAAAAAATTGTTTCTTGAAAATGATGCAAATGAAAATGTTATTTGTTCAGAATAATCTAAGGGTGTTATTTTTCACTTGCACAAAAAAAAATTCTACCTTAAGATAACCATTAAAATTATCATTTTTTTAGTCATAATATTTCATTGTATATTTGTATTTTGTTAGATTGTATTGGATATTTAATGGTTAAGTTTTTTTAAAAAATAAATTCAGCATAATATACTTTCCATGTACTTATTTTCATCACTTGTAAATCTAATTTTTTGTTACTTTTTGTGATCATCAAAAATAGAGATGATTTTAGTCTCTATGAAATATTTTCATGCATGTTTGAGATCTCTACAAGGTGATGAAAAAGGCCCTAGGTTTGGTAGGGTTTTGAGTATCCTTATTTTTTATGGTAATGTTGTCACTAAGTTCTCTCCTTGCCAAAATATAGTCACCTGAGAAACTTTCATGATGCTCATGACTATACATTACTTTGTTCTCCCTACCTTCTCACTACACGTCTAATTCTTCAACTCTACCAACTTCCCTTCCATCTCAGTGTCTTTTCATGCTCTTTCATCTATTCTCTTATGAATTTATTCTTATGACTTTGAAAGTTATCACTAGGTCTATTATGACTATTAGGTATTTGAGGGTATATGATTTTCTACTATGAACTCTTATACTGCCATACCACAAGAGCTAAGAAGACACATAGCGGTATAGCAGTAACATCTTGCATTACTACAAAGGTCGAGCAATAAATTTGTGGTATGGAAGTAAATCAAATACTTCTCCCACATCCTCATAAGAGCTAAGAAGACATAGTGCGGTGTAGTGGTAACATCTTGCATTACCACAAAGGTTGATCAATAATGGTGTAGTGTAGCGATAACATCCCACATCACCACAAGGATCATTTCAAAACATTTTGGTATCACAGTTAAACTATAAAATGAAATATCACATTTCTTTGAGGAAATTTTTTGAAACAATTTGCTTGCCTTGTGTATATCGCTTCCACATTAATGTATGTCTAATAGGGCACTTGCAACTACAACATATGAAAAAAAAATCCCTGTTATTATGCTTTGATGGATGTCCCTTCATTATTACTAGCACTAGTAGAATTTGGAAAATAAATGACTACGTGACTAAAATGTTTAGTCACATGACTAACACTAGTAGAATTTGGCAAATAAATGACTAATTTGATCATCATAAGTGACTAATTTGGTCATCAGGTAAAATCACAACTAAATGACTAAATAAATGACTAATATCATATAAATAAAAGTGACTAAATAAATGACTATTACTCCTCTATTCTTTTTTCTTTCAAATTTGATCATAATCCATCAATCTTAAACCCCCCTCATGATACCCCTACCTAAGTGGGCCATTTTTCCACCTAGGTTGTTTGGTGCACCAAAAATACCTATTGTGTGGCAGGTATTACCTCTTCGTGTAGTCTTAAGGCCTTCACATATTTTATAAAAAAAATTATCATTTACATTCTTTAACTTTTATTTTTTTTACTCATTATGTTTAAACTTTTTAACGTGAATCCGGTACCACGGGATGGGGGAGACTAGAACTCGTGACCAGCAGAGCCGCAACGGAATTACTTAGCCAACCGAGCTAGGGCCCCCGCCCTCTAACTTTTATTACTCATTATGTTAATGAATCATTAATATTTTTAACTATGATTTGAAGCCAATTTGATTTTCCTATTGTGTTAGCATGTCAAATGTATCAAAGAGCAATTGTGGTCAATTTCACTAATAAAATATAATTTAAACAATCCAATTGCATTTTGAGGGCTATCTTGCATAAACTTTCATTTCAAAAGGTCAAGTACACAGCTATAAACAACTAATTTGATCATAAGTGACTAATTTGATCATTGGGTAAAAAACACAACTAAATAATTAGTCACACAAATAAAAATTAGACAATATGATATTAAAGTGGATAATTAAAAAGAATATTTCAAATTGAGGGAGTGGTTAAAATTATAATAATAATATATTATATTACAATACAATATATTATAATATAATATGATACTTATGTAATATTCTTTAATTGTCTTAAATTAAGACAATAAAAAAAATACTTTTTCTATAATAAATTTTTTATTTCCCTCTTCTTCTCATTTTCCCTCCCTAAATATTTGACATGCATTTTTCCTTTTTATGAAACTTCAAACTAGGGTTTTCCACATCAAAAATAACAAGGAGCTTTTCAAAAAAGTCTAGGATCTTGGGCAAGTGGCAACAATAAGGATCTTGGAAAAACGACAACATTCAGCAACAGACCAAGTGTGCCATATGTTTTTTGTTTTTTTTTTTATATTTCATACAAATGTATGCCCTCCTTTCTTAGATGAGCTTTTTGATTTTTGGATTTGATTGAGTGGTGTCCATAATTCATTGTTTAATCACCAAGGCACTAATCTCTTGTTAGTTTAGAAAGAATGTTGTGGGTAGAAAAAAATGATCACCCCCTTGATGGCTATAATCTCTTGTACTTATTATAGCATTAAATTTATCACAAATTTGAATTTTGGCTTGAAGCTTTGGAGCCTTCTATCATCATTCTACACTTGTTTCCATCAATACCAGTAATAGTTTTATATTTGCTAATAAAACTATAAACTTGGGATTCATATTTGAGTTCAGTTATGAGTTTTTGATTTGACCTTGGAGAGTTGTGATTTTGTTTATTGTGATTTTTCAGAAGTGTTTAATATAATATTTTGAGGATTTTTTACTCGGGTCTTAGTCTTGAGTTATATATGGAAGGTTTAGCCTCACTAGAGTTTTACATTTCTTATTTCCAGCATTAACAGTTTACTGTATCTATTTTAATGCATGTTGATATTTTGCACTATTTTGGGCATATCTTGTTCCCCTGGGAGTAATCACACAACATTTTGGTGGATTTCCCCTTTTTTAAATTTTTGTAATCATTATATTTTTTCTCACCTTTTCCACTGCCACCTGCTCCCTATGCTCCCCAAGCATTTTGGATAGCATTAAGATAGGGGAGCTTCTATGAATCTGGAGATTGCTTGGGCTTCAAAGGACCTGTGCTCAATATTTCCATCTATACCCTCTGGTTGTGGGTGCATACTAATCATACAATTGGAAGCACCAATTATACTGTGTAAATAGGTTAGATGTTACATTGGCCTCACGATAAATAATTACATCTTGGGCCTCAAAGATAGTGTCATATTATATACTCTTAAAGAATGTGGGGAATATGTTTATGTGTGAAAATACTTCACCTTGGAAACATGCATAGAGTGTAGATTTCCATCCTCCAAATAATGCAATTGAATTTCCTTATGGATGATTTATAGAGGTTCTTTAATATTAGTTTTTCATAAAGTCCTTTCTTCTAGAGTGCACTATACAGATGTTAAAACCTTTTTTTTTGGAATTGTCATTTTGTCTCTTGATAATCATAGCACTGTCTCTGCATTTGTTGGGCCATTATTTGATTATGAAGATGGGCAGGACAAGTCAGATGCATTGCATTATAATAAGACCAATTCCAAGATAAGATTCTAACATTTTTTCAAAGCATGTAAAACATATCATGTTGGAAGACTGGTTTCAACAAAGCATTGCATAATGTCTATATAAATACCAGTGTGAAGTATGATTAGAAAAAATAATGTACTCGAGAAAATTTACTGGTCTGAATGCTAAGGTTTGATGTTCATAAGTTTCATGTTTCTTGATTGTTGTATTCAACATTTAGAAGTCCTATTATGCAAACAATGTTGTATGGACAATTTGAGTTGCTTCAACAATACTATGATCAAGAAGATAAATTTGAAATTTATTATATTTCTAGCAAACTTCAAAGCCATAAATCTATCATGGCTTGTAAACTTTGATCCTGATGATGGTTGCAGAATTGAATGAAATATGGGCAGTAGCAGCCTTGGGTTTTTCCTCTACCTTTCTAAATGTGGCACATAAGGGACTTCATTTATTTTTATAGAGCTTTCTTAGTCTCAAATTTTAATACTATGCTAATATTGATCACTCACAATTCTCATTCAATGATTCAATATCATCAATCTCTATATTATCTTATATTTAATAATTAGGAGTGTCATCAGGATGAGAGTCACTTGGCATCTTTTGAACCTCTAGAAATCTCTACACTTGTTGAATCTTCCAGGACTCTTATCTTTATTTTTCTTAACCCCTTTTAAGAACTCTTCTAAAGACTTGGAGGATTGAAGACAAGATCTTCAACCTTCCTCACCCAACTTAATAAGTTAAACAAAGGAAAACTGAAAGGCGTAAACTATCATTAGACTGGGCTTTCTTTTGCATCTTTTTTTAAAATTTTTGCAATGGATTGTTGAATGTGGTTCTATATATATATATATATATATAGAGAGAGAGAGAGAGAGAGAGAGAAATAATTAATTGCTTATTTGTTATTGAAATTCCTTTATTCAGGTAGAAATAGCCAGGAAAGTCCTAGAAAATATTTTTCACATCATTTTTGTTTTGGGAAATGTATGAGAATTTTTTTCTTCTTATTTTGCACCTTTTTGCAAACTAGAAATGTAATTTGGTACCACTTTGCAGGTTGAAAGCATTATGGTAAGATATTTAGCAGTGTGTCAGTTGATGGTACAGTCTAGACATAATGGATTCCTCTTTAAGTTGTTACATTTTCCATGGTGGGATCACAAATTACAAATATGCTAGCTTCTACTAGAGTTGAGACTGATTGTTTTGTGATTTTTCCATAGCTTTTAGTGAGAAATTATCAGAAGGAATTTTGTTTCATGTTTCAACCAATAAATTCTTGGTTTCCCTAGCAATGTTGAGTAAAATGGATAGATTAATAGCCAAGTTCAACTTGAACTTAAAATCACAAAGAAAATTTGTTCTTCATTCACTTATATGATGCATAATGAAATATAACTCAAGTTGGGTCAGCCAATGATTAAGGTTCTCTGCATTTACCTCACCTCCATAAGATGGAACTTTTATCTTTTCCTTGTCTGTGAGTCATTCACCATGGGACTAAATCTTCTCATGAGAAAAAATATGCTCCAAAGTGTTGGAATACTCAAGGGATACTCTTACTTTCTCCATGATTTTCACCATTATATTTCCAAGCTTCTCCATAGAACTTGAAATGTTTGCTACATATTCTTCTAGCTTGAGAAATCTCTTTTAATCCCCAAGATATGTTACTTCATCATGTTTCATGGCTCTCCATTTTCATATGTAATCTCTGGATTCTATCTCTTGTTGCTAAGGAAGTAAATCTAAGTTCCCTCTTGAGCAAGCTAATTTAGTAATGGGAATAAGTCTACAATTTTGATCACACAAACAAAACAACCACAAAATCCAAGAAATCCTACTTTGATGGCCATGTGGTCTATAAACTTGTGTGGATATTCTAGTACATAATTCATCCAAATATATCCTATACTTACTTGATGTAGCTTGATTGCATAAGTTGTTATTCTAGGTGAAGTAATATAGAAAAACAATCCTCAAAATTTTGTTCTAGAGTTATGGAAAAAAAGAACAAAGTTATTGAGTATTCATCTACAAGAAAAGGGCATAAAACAACACCAAGAATGAGAAATAACAACATGACCTAGAGAAACCCAAAAATGGGGAAAAAATCTTTGAAGAGTGAGGTATAGTTTGTCCTCAAGCCAGTATCTCGTGAGTTGTTGCAATGGTTTTCTTGCCTAAAACAAGGTTTACAAGGACTTGTTTCCTACAACAACAACATCCCACATCATATAGGCCTCCAATGCTCTAAGAGTGCCCTAATCTCTACTACAACTCCCTAAGACTTATAGATTGCCAACAACAAGTCTTTACAATTAATTTTTAGTGAACACTCAAGAAAATATAACTACGTACAGTAATATCCCTTGGAGGTTTTATAACAAGATGAGTTATAAAAAGAGTTACAAAAAGAAGTGGCATGTTTTCGAGATTTTATACCCTTGCATTCCATGTCTCTATTGCCATCTGCTACATGTTTGACTTGTTGAACCAGCTATGTACATTTAGTTCTAATAGGGATAAATTGAACCCTAGTTGAATAAGTGGACATGTTTGACTCTGGATGGACTTGTCACTATTGTATTTCCTTTTATCAGGTACCATTACTTTTTGGAGGTAGTTACTTCTTCCTCCTTTTTCTTAGACAACTTCTGCAACTTACCTTAGGTTTCATTTTTAGGATTGATCCTTCAAGTTTTGTTAAGCATACAAGGTTATTAAATAGGTGCAGGACAACTAAGAGGGGGAGGTGAATCAATTGTCACAATATTTTCAAACTTAAAAATTCAACACTTATTAATTCCACATCCAAACTGTTATGTTATTAAGTAATAACATGAAACAAAAATATCATAAAGTAAATCAACATAATGAACACCAGATTTTTATGTGGAAAAACCAATGAGGGAAAATCCACGGTGAGGGTTAACTCACAATATAAATATTATAAAAAAAAGGCTCACTACCCAAAAGAAGACTCATTGTCCAAGTACAAAGGCTCACTACCTATAGAAAGGACTCACTATCCAACAGGGAGTCTCATTGCCTATAGATATAAAAGAGAACAAAAAAATCAACCATAGTGATTAACACGTGCATTCATAGGATTGAATCCTTTAGCTCATTGCCTTCAACACAATGAAGAACTGCTATCACAACTCACTCGCACACGCACTTCTGCTCTTATGATTTGTGGCTCACTTTAGTCACTTTGCATCACACCATCATACTACTCTTCACAATTCAACTTACTTTTATACCATTCTTAACCTTAGAAACTTTCTCCAAGGTCGAACACAAATACCTCATTTCATAAATTCAAATTAGGTCGACAACTCAAAATAGATGTGGTGGAAAGGAATAAGAGTAGACCAATAAAATATTTAACCAAGACTGAAAAAATAATGTCCTGGATCAATTACACGCTTTCTCAAATTAATTTTATTCTTCGAATGAAGTGTAAACACCGATTGGCCAAACCTAATGAAAACATAAATAATCATTGATGTACATGCTTCCCAAACAAAATATGACACGCAGATGCCACAACATGCTTCATTATGTACAAGTGTATATCTCATAATTCTCCAGATACATCAGTAGCAAATGCAACAATCTTCAAACACTGACCACCATTCACCAGTCCATTCGGACTATACAAACTCAAACTGAAACACTAAAACATGACTTCTAGACCACCAAACTTCAAACCTATTTGCTAGAGCACGTAAAAGACCTTTGCAAGACATATACCAGATCCACAAGATCTTAAATAAAATAGCAGAGGACTACGAAGCAAAACTATTTCTCCTAGTCCATAGAAGACCAACTATGCCAAAATAGTTCACATACCGATGAATGCAACATTCACATACCATCACATCAGAAGCTAAAACTTAGGATATATCATCATGAGAACACCATTATCAATACTTCAAATCCGCATAGGCATAGGATCAACACAGGAGAAACACGGAGCACAAACCAAAGCACATTCTAAACACATTCATCACTTTGACTTCTCTTCTTTATTATTTTTCTCAAAAGCACTTGGAAACTCATCAACATAGCACATCTGCAATGACATAAAGATAGCTCCATGTACTCATAGCATCTTAGAAACATCTTATCTATACATGTACAACTGCAACATATTGAACTATGTTGACATCAATGATAACATTAATGAAAACACCACCAGATCCGCTCACACTTGCAATAATCTCCCCCTTTGTCGTTGATGAAAACACATGATGTGAAAAACCATCAAAGAAAACATCCTTCATAATATCCTAGGAGAACACCTTCTCTTCCCCTGCAACAATTTTTCACATGAATTTCTCTCCCCCTTTGACATTAATGGAAAATATCAACAACTCTGATTACCCCCCCTTAGGAGTACACTCATACTAAAAAAATGAAACCATTTCTACTCCCCCTATGGAGTAGACCCATTTACCAGTCTAGGTGAATAAATAATCTGTGAATTCATTAAACTGATGCACCTTCATGTGCACCTAGTTAAGAGGGCCAATGACCCCCAACCTCTCCCTAAGATGATTGAAAGTATCCTTTGGAAGAGCCTTAGTAAATATGTCTATAATTTGTTCCTTTGTGTTCACATAGTCCAATCTGACTTCATTCTCCAACACTTTTTCTCTCAAAAAATGATACTTGATAGATATGGGTTTTTTTCTTGAATGCATAACTAGGTTCTTTGAAATTTTTATTGCACTTTTGTTGCCAAAAAAAATAGAAATAGGATCATCACATACCACACCAATTTCTTTCAGTGTTTGCTTCATCCACAAAACCTATGTGCAGTAGGATGTTGCAGCAATATATTTTTCCTCTACAGTGGATAAAGAAATCGAGTCTTGCTTTTTACTCAACCATGAAACTAATCTTCTACCAAGAAAGAAAGCACCACCACTGGTAATCTTTTTGTCATCTACACATCTAGCCCAATTAGCATTTGTATAAGCACTCAAGGTGAAATTATCACTCTTAGGGTACCATAATCTATAATCCATTGTACCTTTAAGATATCTGAATATCCTCTTTATAGCTATAACATGCGCTTCTCTGGGATTTGCTTGGAATCTGGAAACTAAACATACTACATGCATAATATCTAGTCTAGTAGCAGTAAGATACAATAGTCCACCAATCATAGATCTATATTTTCTCTAATCAGCCTTAGCAAATTCATCAACCTTTCTCAGTTTACATCTGGTTACCATAGGATTACAAACCGGTTTGGAATCATCCATCCCAAACTTCTTCAACAGTTCTTTTACATACTTAGATTGTGAAATGAATATCCTTTTATTAGTTTGATTCATGTGTAGACCAAGGAATAAATTCAATTCACCAATCATAGACATCTCAAATTATTTTTGCATCTCTTCAGCAAAATTTTTGCACATGCCTTCATTTCCACCAAAAATGATGTCATCAACATAAACAAGTACTATCAACATTTGTTACCTAGCAGTTTGAAGTAAAGATTGTTGTTAGCAGAACCTTTGTTGAATTCTTTCTTTGTTAGGTATCTATCTAATCTTGCATAGCAAGCTCTAGGAGCTTGCTTCAGTCCATACAATGCCTTCTTCAACTTACAAACCATGTCTGGTTTGTTAGATAATTGAAATCCTTCAGGTTGTTCCATATACACTTCTTCCTCCAATTCACCATTTAGAAAAGCTGATTTAACATCCATCTAATACACTTTGAAGTTCTTGTGAGAAAAAAAAGCCAAAAAAATCCTAATAGCTTCCATTATGGCCACAAGGGAAAATTTTTCCTCAAAATCTATACCTTCAACTTGTGAATATCCTTTGCGCATTGGTCTTTCTTTATTCATTACAACTTCTCCACTTTCATTCAGCTTATTTTGAAACACCCATTTCGAGCCAATCACATTTTTATTCACAAGTCTATGGACTAGTTCCCATGTTTTATTCTTTTCTATTTGTTGTAGCTCTTCTTTCATAGCCTTCATCCAACTCTCATCTGACATGCTTCACTTATAGATTTGGGTTCAATTTTAGAAAGTAGACACAAATTTACCTTAGGTACAACTCTGGTTCTTGTCTTCACACCTTCACTCTTATCTCCAATTATTTGTTCCTTTAGATGATTCTTTTGTACATACTTAGGAGTCTTAACAATAGATTTCATCACATTCTCTTCTTATTCTTCTTCCATTTGTTCTTATTTCTCTTCTCCCTCTTCATCCTTCTCCTTATTTTATTCAAGTTCATGTCCACAGATGGGATCATTAGGTTCAACCTCACTTATCTCAATAGGTCTGTGTATGTCTTCATCAACTTTCACATTACCACTTTCAACAATCTTTCTTAGTCTTTTATTAAAGCATTTGTATGCTTTGATAGTAGTAGAATATCCAAGAAAAATTCCTTCATCACATCTAGCATCAAACTTTCCAATATTTCCATAATCTATTTTAATATAACATCTGCTTCCAAATACCTTAAAATAATTCATAGTAGGAGTCTTACCAGTCCATAACTCAAAAGAATTCTTTGTGTTGTTGTGTCTGATTTGGACTCTATTAAGAACATAAACAACAGTATGTATTGCCTCTCTCCAGTACACATCCGGTACATTTGATTATGTCATCATAGTTCTAGCAGCTTCCTGTACTGTCGGGTTTTTCCTTTCAACTACTCTATTCTACTAAGGGGTTCTCAGGGTAGAAAATTGTCTTCTTATGCCATGTTCACAGAATGCATTAAATTCACCAAAAGTGAATTCTCCACCTCTATCATATCTCAAACATTTTATTTTCATATTTACTTCATTTTTCACTCTTTCCTTGAATACCTTAAACCTATCTAGAGCCTGAGTCTTTTCCCTAAGAAAAGAAACCCATGTCATTCAAGTATAATCATCAATAAGAAACATAAAATAACTATCACCATTCAAGCTTCTAGTCCTATTCGAACCATAGAGATTGGTATGGATTAACTCCAACATTCTGGTAGTAGAGTACTCTTTTCCCTTAAAGTTGCATCTTGTCTGCTTCCCCAATTGACAACTTCTACAGATAGCATTACCAGGTCTTTTGATTCTAGGAATCCCTCGAACAATCTCTTTTGCACTGATTCTAACCAAGTTATCAAAATTTACATGTCCCATTCTCTAGTGCCATAACCAACTTTCACTAATTTGAGATACATGGCAATGACCATCAACTCCTTTCAAATGATAGTTATTTCCATGATTTCTTCTTCCAACAACAACCATATCTCCATTTTTGGATCCTTTTTCTAATTTCATAGGTATTATTCTAAAACACAAGTTTAAAATCATTGCTACACATCTAACCAACACTCAAAAGGTTATTCCTCAAACACTTCACATAATATATGTCTTCAATACTATGCACTTCATCAAAAATTATTGAACCTTTCCCACAGATCTTAGCTCTTGAATCATCACCAATCATAACTAAACCACCATCATATCTCAAGTTTAGTGAACTTACTCTTATCTCCGGTCATGTGATTAGAACATCCACTATCAATTACCCAGTAGTCTTCATCATGTCTTGCATGAAAAGTGGTAACCAAAGTACCTTCTATCTTATTCCTCTTATTCTTCGAAGCCTTCTTGCTTACACATTTTCCAGGGTTAGTGGATATAAATTTAATTTCCAAAGCTAAGAATAAGCATTCACTATCATCAGCCTCATTCTCAGATTCATCATTAAAAATTCTTGCTTCTTCTTTAACATAGTATAGCTTCTTATATTTCTTATCCTTCCTATCCTTATTCTTATAATCCTTGTTTTTTTATGCACAGCTCTATTCAGCCATCTTGAAGCATAATGACCAATATTACCACAACTAAAAAATATAAAAGGAAAAATTCCTTTATACTTTTTGGTTCCTTTCTTTAGCTTCCTAGTGAATTTTTCTTCTAACTCATCAATGCCATTATTATCCAACTCCTCTCCAATCTTCAATGCCTTAAATTTTGTTTTCTATCTTTTCTTCTACCTTATCTTCTTTCTAAAACTTTCTTAACTCAAATGCTTGCAAGATGTCGAACAACTATTCCAATGTGTACTTCTTAGGATGATACACTTCTTCAATTACTAAGATCTTATCATTGTAACAGTCTGGTAGGGTAATTAGGATTTTCTTAATTATGTCTTCATCTGATAGTTTTCCTCCTTGATTTATAGCTTCATTTGCATTCAGTTCAACCCTATGAAAGAAACTTGTAAATTCCTCACCTTCTTCCATCTTTAGATTCACAAATTTTTTCTTTGTCGCTAGCTTCTTTATCAATTTCACTCTTTCATTTCCTTCATACATGTCTTCCAATTTCTTCCAGACCTCATATGTAGTATCCAAAGAAAGAACTTTAGCTCACTCATTTTTAGATAACCTGCTACAAATAGAATACTTTTCCTTCTCGTTTTCTTCATAAGCAGAGATCTCATCTGTAGTAGTAATACCACCAGACGGGTATGTATACTTTGTCTCAATAGCCTTCCAGGTCTTAAAACCAAGAGAGATAATTTATCATTTCATCTATCCCTTCCAATCATTATAGTCAATTCCATTGAACATAGGGATCGTCAACTTATGGGCCATTAGATCTTCCTTAAGTGGTTAAGCTCTACACCAAGGAACCAAAAGCTCTAGTACCAATTGTTAAATAGGCATAGGACAACTGAGAGGGGGGTGAATCAGTTGTCACAATATTTTCAAACTTAAAACTTTAACACTTATTAATTCCACATCCACACTGTTCTATTATTAATTAAGAACATGAAACACAAATAACAAAAAAGTAAATCAACACAATGAACACCATATTTTTATGTGGAAAACCCAATGAGAGAAAAACCACAATGAGGGCTAACTCACAATATAAATATTATAAAACAAAGGCTCAGTGCCAAGGGCTCACTACCCAAAAGAGGACTTACTATCCAAGTACAAAGGTTCATTTCCTATAGAAAGGACACACTATCCAAAAGGGAGGCTCACTTCCTACAAATACAAAAGAGAACAAAGAGATCCACCATAGAAATTAACACACATTCATAGGATTGTAGAATCCTTTAGCTCACTACCTTCAACATAATGAAGAAGTGCTATCATAACTCACTCGCACACACACTTCTGCTCTTATGATTTGTGGCTCACTTTCATCACTTTTCATCACACTGTCATACTATTCTTCACAATTTGACTTGCTTTTATACCATTCTCGACTTTAGAAACTTTCTCCAAGGTCAGCCACAAATACCTCATTTCATAAATTCAAATTAGGTCAAAAACTCAAAATTCCCGTAGTGGAAAGAAATAAGAGTGGACGATTAAAATATTTAACCAAGACTAAAAAAATAATGTCCTAGATCAATCACACTTTCTCAAATTAATTTTATTCTTCAAATGAAGTGTAAACACCAAGTCAGCCAAACCTAATGAAAACACAAATAATCATTGATGTACATGCTTCCCAACTAGAAGATGACATGCGGACACCACAACACACTTCATTATGCACAAGAGTATATCTCAGAATTCTCTAGATACATCCGTAGCAAATGAAAAAATCTTCAAACACTGACCACCTTTCACCAGTCCATCTAGACTGTACAAGCTCAAACTAAAACACTGAAACATGACTTCCAGACCACCAAACTTCAAACCTCTTTTCCAGAGAATGGAAAATACCTTCACAAGACATATACTAGATCTACAAGATCTGAAATAAAACAATGGAGGACTACGGAGAAAAACTATTTCTCCTAGTCCATAGAAGACCAACTTTGCCAAAACAATTCACATACCAGTGAATGCAACTTTCAAATACCATCACATCAGAAGCTAAAACTTAGGATATATCATCACGTGATCACCATTATCAAGACTTCATATCCGCATAGGCATAGGATCAACATAGGAGAAACATAGAGCACAAACCAGAGCACATTCTGAAGACATTCATCACTCTGACTTCTCTTCTTTATTAATTTTCTCAAAATCACTTAGAAACTCATCAACATAGCACATATACAATGGCATAAAGATAGCTCTATGTACTCACAACATCTCAGCAACATCTCAGCTATACATGTACAATCTACAACATACTGAACTATGTTGACATCAATGACAACATTAATGACAACACCACTAGATTAGCTCACACTTGCAACAAGTGTTAGCTTTAAATGTGAACATTAAGTGATCAAGTTATCTCACTTGCAATAACCTTGTGAGTTGGAGATATATCATGTGCCTTGTTAAAGATGTTGAATTGAAAATGGCCAAGGCACACCTATAATGTCTTTGTCACTTTTGAAAAAGCTCAGTAGTCCCTTGTCCCACATTGACTAGGAGATATAGACCAACCCATTTGAACCATTACAATTTAAAAGGAACATTTGATTTATGTGGTTTTATTTTTGATATTTTTAAAGATAATTTATTATTGTAATTTCTGACATTTTAGATTGATCATGTGGTCCATATTCCATTGAGGACAAGTTTAATATTTCACATATTTCATATATTATCTAATTTAAATATAATATTATGGTTGCATTTTTTGTCTTTAGTTTTAGATATTTTTTAAATATATTTGTTTTCTCCAATTAAATTAGGAGATGTTTCTTTTGTTCCATCCCTTATGTACTCCTGTGACCTACCCTCTTTTCATGATTTAGTGCAATCCCCTAAAAAAAATTTGTTTTCTCATGCTATTCATGAAAATTGTTCCTTTGGTTCCCCAAAAATTGACAGTGATTTGGACACTTTTTTACTCAAGAAGAATATTTTCTCACTTCATGTTAAATGACACTCCTATCTTTCTTATTGAAACAATTTATGTTCACATCTTTACCAAAGGAATTTATTTTTTGTAGTAAGGGTGCCTCTAAAAAGAGAGAGCATGTGGACTTAAACCTACCTGATGGTAGTGGTATGGGCGACCATGTTCAACTGCTTGAAATTTATGAAGAATGGCACCCAAATTGTTATGATGTTGAATGGTGCAAAAATCATGGTTTACAGGTTAGTCTTAAATGAAGCTTTTCCTCTCTCACTCTAACCTCCCTATTTTTTTATTCAACACACTTTTTCTTTACATACAAAGTACTAACTAATCTTCAAATTAGTTTATAAGAATCTAAATTGTTCAAATATGAAAAAGTGCTTCAAAGGAATTTTTGACACCCATGGAAAATGGGAGGGTAAATACATAGTGAACATCCAATTAATACTTCTCTTGCTCCATATCTATAGCTATGCTCTAGTGCAAAATTTCATAGTCGTGCAAATTTTCATCAACAAATTATTTAACTGAATTTTTAATTTTTTAGCATTTATATTTATTATTAATTTATTTTTGAATTTTTTGGTCTCTAAGATGAAATTCTATATATTTTTTGACTAAAAAAATAAAATATGGGTTAACCTTTGTGCATCACCTCTTCCATGTGAGGATCTGCAAGGTCAACATAGGACAATTCTTTCATGGCACTCCAATGAGTTGAGCAACAAGACTTAATGGAATTTGTTTCCATGATTTCCAAGATGGAGCATGGTCAAACTACTTGAATACAATATAAATAGTTTTGATTCCATAACAAGCATTATCTCAAGGATATAGTTGTCAATAGTAGTTTAAGAGTAGAGGCCTTATAACTAGAAGGGTGTAGTACAAGTATTTCATTTCCTCCTAAATAAAACACGTTTTAATAATTTTGCATTGTCATTGTATTAGTCATAGAAACCTGAATATTGTCTACTAGTGTCAAGCTCTATCCTCTTCACTTTAATCATAGATGAGTATGCAATACAGAAAATCTGCTACAAACTTCTATAAATATGATCAAAAGATGTTATTTTTCATCCTAACAAAACAATTTGGAGCATAAGACTAAATGACTAAAGAGAAGAGAGTGGCTCTAACTAGTAGTATAAGTTGTTTTTAAGAACATCCATTTTTCAAAACTATTTTGGAAATTTTTTCCATTTAAACTACTAAAAAATTACCAATTCAAGAAGGCAAATGTATCTCTATTTATGACCATACTCTAAGAATTGATTTATGTTATATTGTTTTATCAAAAATAAAGGTTACGTAGGGTCCTAAAGGTGTCACCTTAGAGAGGTATAACCTCCACAAGCAGAAGACAAGATAACATCTCTGCTCCCCTGCCTACTTGAAAGTAGTTGAAATCTTTTTTTTAAGAAACTCAATTCTAATAGAATATGGTCTGCTAAGTTTTCCCTAGAATAATCTAGCTTTTCTAATTGCAAAGGAAAGTAATAGACAAGACTTAATTGATTTACCTGAGGGAAAAAAATTGCAACAAGACTTAGTGTTTTCCATTATTTTCCTATGTTCCCTGATGCTACCTTATATAAGGGGCCAACAAAAATCTTGTTGTATTCTTCTTGACTCTGGTGTCTATAGGATTTTTCTATTTTACAATGCATTGCTTCCTTTCTTATAGCATGAGAGAACTTAAACAACTATATTTTATATAAGACTTGAGATATCTTAGCTCCCACCTACCATGCCTTTGTCCATGTTGTCACCCTTTCGAGACCAGCCCTCACCCTTCACTCAAACTAGCAAATCTATCTCTGCAAATAGCTACAAGATGATAAACCCAACACCCTCTGAACTAATCCTCCTGGCCCAACCCAATTTGTGATTTTTCATCTCTAATGAGACAAATCAGCTTTGAAAGGATGACTCAATTAGTTTCATATTTCATTATGTCCAATAAACTACCATCAAGCCCTTCCCCACTAAGAATGAAAATGAATTTTACTTTATGTTGGAAAATTATCCAAAGTTAAAAAAACTCAAAAAATCAAGTGGCAAATAAGGCATGGCTGCATAGGGAGAAATATTAGATTGAAAGCATAGGAAATGACATTACATGAGAAAATGCAGTTGTATATAAGCTAGTATTGTTACACTTATATTTTTGTTGTGTTGCTTTCATTGGTCTATTAGAGAAGTGATGAGGGGAGTTCTCCTGATGTAGTAATGTTAGATCGATTGTGTTAATTATAATTCTACTCAGTTCTTTAATTATAATTTGTTGCATTACCTACTTAATGGAAATAATCTGAAGATTTAGTGGTTTTTTTTAACTTGTATTAACATTTGGAAGGATTCAAGTCTAAGTAGTGCATGTCAAACAATTTTCTTTCCTAGAAAGGTAGTGCAGATCTCCATGTCAGTAGTGGACACATTTGACTTGGGCTTCATTTTTTGGAACACCCACATTGCATAATTCACTTATCAATAGCTGAAATCCCACCGTCAGGCCTAATAGTAGAACATTGGTTCTCTACATTATGTCATGGGATTGTAGGGGAATGATAAGATCCTAAGATCCTCCTATACTTGGTGCCTAGATCCAGACTTGTGTCATCATATACTACCTCAGAGAAGTTTATTTCCATCTAATACATATATATTATACATTTACTAACTATGGTTTGGGTGTCTAGTTCTGGTCTCATTCTAGAGACATTTCAAGGTGTCAGGGATGACATGACTGAGTAGCTGTCGATATTTTATTTGGGCCATCGAGGAAATGATAGCATTTGTTCCACCGATAAACTTATGTTACACCGACGCATTCACCTTTGTTGACCCCGTCGGTACATCGTGGAGAGTCCTTTGGAAGTCTACCCAACAAAGTGTTGTTATTCCAATATTTGTGTTGTGAGTTGTTTTCATCAATCTATCAGTGGAGCTATGAGGGGAGTTCCCATCATAGCTCCACTGACATGTGAAGTATGTACAACCCTCATCCACTAAACTTGCATGACTGCATTGATAGTGTTACTGACATGTGAAGTATGTACAACCCTCATCCACTAAACCTGCATGACTGCATGCACCTAGAACCCAAAAAAATCTTACAATGTTAGGATGTTCCAGAGTGCTTCATTAATTCAAAAATTTTGAGAGGTTATTTGCAAAATCCATTTTGTGCACATTCTACAATCAATCATTCCATTACATGAGATGACATCTCTTTGAGGCATTCTGTCAAAAAATTCAGGTGTTTTTTCTATGATTCCACATCTTGCATATATGTCTACTAGAGCATATCCAACTATAACATCTAACAAAAATTCCCCTACCATTATGCTTTGGTGCATGTTCATAGCCCATCCCAAAGCTCCCATTTTGGCATAGGAATGGAGGGCTCTAGTAAAAAAATTGGCTTTATACCTTCCAATTTCATTCATTTGAATGTTTTGAAAGACTTTTCAGCAAACAATTTTCTACAAAACTTACAATCATTGCATTCCATGAGATGACATCTCTTTGAGGCATTTTTTCAAATAGTTCGTGTACCTTTCATGTGCTTCCACATTTTGCATGCATATCTACCAGAGCATTTCCAACCATAATATATGATATAAATCCACCTTCTATTATCCTTTTATGGATGTACATACTGTGTCCAAAGTTCCCATTTTATTATAGGTAGGGAGTATGCTAGCAAAGGTTGTGGAATCTAGCTTTACACCTACCAATTGCATTTACTTGAAAGTTTCTAAATCCTTTTCAAAAAATCCATTTTGTGCATATCTTGCAATATTGCAATCCATAGACCACATTTCTTATAGGGGTATTGTCATGTATTGTCTATGCATTGATGGATATTCATATCTTTTTTCAAAGCTCCCATTTTGGCACAGGTAGGGAGGATGTTGGGAAAGGTTATGGAATTTGGCATTACACCTGTGAATTGTATTCACTTGAAATTTTTTAAAGCCTTTCCACCAAATTCATTTTTTGCATATCTATTGTAGATTCTTAAAGTTTGTGACCTTAGCTTTGTTGTACTCATCCCATTTAATCACCCTGCTCTCATGCTATTGACTAACAGTCATTCCAATTGATCAAGTCTATCAACATTTGTCAATTGACCAATTCTATTGTCAACTTATTCTCATCGTCTTGTCACACCTTTGATTTATCAACTTTATGTTAATTCGTTTAGTCAATTAATTGATTACATTATATTCTTCCCTCTAATATTACCCTATGTCTAATTATTTATCTCTAATTAATCCGTGCACATATATCTAATTAAATTAAATAAATAATTCTAATTATCTTCACCCATATTTCATTTATCAATCAAAGTCAGTTTACAAATGAGTCAATTTCATGTTTCACTCATGTCAATTAGTTTTTCTTTCCACTCATCAAACAAATTTTTAACTAATTGATTGATTGAGTTAACTCTTAAATCAATCAAATTAGTTGATTGAACAATCAATATAATTGATAAGTAGGAGGTATTTTCCATAGCATGTCAAATTATGATATTGCTATTAGAATTCAACTGTGTATTTTTTCAAGTCAAACTCATTGACCCATGTTTCATGAGTAGTGGTTCGCAAGAACCCATCTATCATTATAATGAGTGGTCCACTTGGAATTCATTGTGTCTAGGTGATTCTAACAAAGGTGAAGCATTGGGCCTTCCTAGGAGGTCACCCATCCCAATACTACTCCAACTCAATCATGCTTAACCATGATAGCAATATAATAATCAAGTTAGTTAATTAGTCAGCTAGGTTCATTGATTAATGCTTTTTGATATATTTTTGGATGCTCAACTGCTATGCAAGCTATTTGATAATATAAAAATGATTTGATTCAAATATTCATAAATGGATCAGAGACTTTTTTAGAATGCTCCCTAAATTTTTGGAAGGAATGATGGATTTATAGATTTAGAGGTGAAAATATGAATGGCCAAGATTGATTTAATCAGTTTTGAGGATAAATATATGATTTATAATTAACTATGATTAACTATTCAACTCAATTGTTTGATCATACAACTAGCTTAATTGACCAGTCAACTAATTTGATTGAGAGTTAACTTGATAGCTAATTAGTTAATTTGATTGATGAGTGAAAGATGGAATTTACTTACTTGACATGAGTGAAATGTGAGATTGAATTATTTGTTAATTGAATTCTATCCATCTCTATTAATCTCATGCTATAGGCTCTTAAGGTACAAATAAAAGCTAGACTCGGTAGTTGATTTTCATAAGGTTTATAACTTGTGTGCAGTCTATGCATTTTTTCTCTTGTTTTCCTTGCTCTTTCTCTTTTTTGTGGTGAATTTTAAACTCAATGATTCTATTGTTTATTGTAATTGGCATGATGCTTAACTTGACTCTCAATAACTAGGGACATGAAAATTAGTGATAAATTTTGAAGGGATGAAAGAGGATAAGTTCATTTCATGTTCAATGATTCTCTTTCATTTTGCTAAATAAAATATTGCCAATATGTTAATGAGTAAACAGATACAAAAGAAAGTTGAGATGAGAAGACCTGATTTTTGAGGTCCCAATCTAGTTCAACAAAAGAAAACACCAAGGCAACACTAAAGGCCATGTCATTGAAACCTCTAATCTTGTGTTGTAAAACTCATAGTAGGTAAGAGACTTGCTAGAACTATTTACTTAGGTCAGCTTGAGATGTTTCCTAGGCCTACAGGTTATCTGTTTCTATTTTCCATAGGCCAAGTAATTTCTCAAGTTTTAAACTTTTGTTTAACAAACCAAATGCAATTGTTAACTTTTCACTATGGCGGTAGATAAATGATTATTTTTTCTTCTATTCCACAACATTAAGTAGATATAAGAGAATATTTTCCTATTGAAAATGGTGATAAGAAATCGAGGAATGAATTAGAAACAACATTTGTGATAGATGTGTTGGAAGAGATAGGGGTGAGTTTCCATGGTTTCCTTTGTGCTTATATGTTTCCTTTAATGCTTAACTAAAGAAATAGTGCATCTCCTAAAAAGATCTTATAGATAGTGTGGACACCACTTTGTATTTTATTACAATGTCATTTACTTCTTAAAATTTATTTTCATTTCCTTTGCATCTTTCTTTTGAATACTGCCTTAGGATGATATTGTTCAACGTTGTTATTGGTATTTTGGTTATTGATATGATCTAAGATGAGAATCAAATGCAATTCCATCATATGTCACTCTTCAATCCATTTTGGAAAGTCATGACAAGAGTCGTTGGGCTTGTTGTCTAAGTGAGCTTGTGTAGTAGGCTATAGAACTGTGTCCCAATGTTGTGCAGGAAGCAAGATAAGAGTGTTTGTTGTTGGTCTTAGTAGCTTTCTTAAAGATCTAATTTTTGTTTCAAGGAATATTCTCTTTTATGCCTAAAGTTGCATTTTTTAATTCTTCCTTTGTATTCTTTACCCTTGTGATTAGAAGATTTAATCCAAATAAAGTACATATTATTATGAAGATAAGAAAGTTTTTGATTCTAAAGCATGTAAAAAATGCTAGCACACATATAAGGATAGTTATCAAATCTGGCAGGGTTTTTTTGACTAGCCAAATTTGTTTGATTTGTTCAAGGCTTTTAGATTCCAATGGAAACTTTAGCAAATGTTTTTTTTTTAAATTTTGATGTACAATTTTTTTGACCTCTTAAATGAATCACATTTTCTAAACCTAGTATCTATGCATATAAGATTAATAGAAACAAATCTATCTATATGAAATTTACATTACAAATTCTTACGTTAACTTTTTTTTTTCTACTTTTTTGTATCATATGTAATCTACCTGATTGTGTCGTGCATTTTGGTTTGATGATGCAATCACCATATATCATGGTTTTTTTTGTAGGATTGGATTAGAGTGGAACATTTAGAAAAAAAGTTAGTGATGAGGGTATATGCATCCATAAAAGCTTAAAAACATTTGACATATAACACTAACTCATTTGACTGCAAAATTCGACGAAATATGTATAATTTGATGTATCGTCAGGTGCTTGTAAAATTTGATGTGTAATTTTCAATTTTTTAAAAGTTTATCCCCGACGTTCGTTGAAATTTTGACAAACCTGGGTTTCATCGTAATGTCGACTATCAGTTTCGTGGAAATTTCGACAAACATGAAAAATAAGAAAAAAATCAAATTGTGGCCAACATAAAGAAAAGTGAGTTTGTTGATTTATTGCGACAATGTTTTTCTCTACTTGCGACAATTTGTGGAGAACTAAGGACAATTTTCTTGGGAAAAATAAAAAAAAATTCAAGAAGATATCACCAGGTTGAGGGTAGTCATTGTATTTTTGTAGAATTCAGTTGTGAAGTCAAATTTGTAGTTCCAGGTTTGAAAATCATATTTTAAAGCAACATCTCATCAGATTTCATTTTTAGAGGTTTGGGGTTTTGAGAATTTCATGTCCATATTTTGTTGTGTGGAATCACCATAAGGTCACAACCAAAGAACAAATTCTTGTGACTATAATTATGTGATCCATGTAACTCTATTGGTCATGTGGCACAATTGTGCTATAACAAATATAGGATGCATTCATTTGTGACCTAAGTTTAATGTGGCTATATTGTGAAGAAATGGAGACATTCATATAATGTAGTTAATTCAAGTTGTATAATGTAGATGTCAATCATCATTGGGTGCATTCAGGTTGTCTCAATTTTAACAGGTTAGGATGTAATTATAGCATGATCGAAGAGTGTTTACCTCTTGTTGCAATAAAGAGCCTATAACTCTAGTTGATATGCAGAGTGGTTGTGTTATATCAATTATGTAGTGCATTCAAGCACAACCCATGTTTAATGGGCTATTATAGAGAGTGATCAATATTTTCTAAACCTTATGAATGTTGCTTAAAATTGTATAGCTTAAACTAGAAACCAAGTTTGTTACATCCCTGAATACAATCTTGGATTACCACAAAGTATAATAATGTGATCTATTAATAACCATTATGGAAAGTATTAAAGCATGACCCATGCTATATAGGATACATTTCCTTGATCAGGTTTACATACCTTAATGATCAAACACAAGCTTTCCACACACTCTACAATACAATCCAAGATCATACCACAACTTTGTCAAGACAACTAATTTTTTGACCCAAGATTTAAGGTTGTTTTTTAATACCAACAGAAGCATTAGTAAGAGCATGATTAGGGTACAAACCCTAGGCCTCCATAGAAACATAAACAATAACTCTAGCGCATTAGTGAGGTTGTAATACCAGAAAGATTGAGACATTGTAGCTAATAACAAAATCTTGCAATCTAAAGATTGTAGCCAATAACAAGCACACTATGTAGCTTAGTGACATTTGTAAATGCAATCTACGGTAGGAAGAATGATAGTCACTTGAGATGTGACAATCAAAAAGAGGTTGAGCAGTGACAAAATAATAAAGCTCAAACCTTGCATAGTAAAGTGGAGATTTTAACAGTGAGTTTCCTTACCCCCTTGCTGACCTTAAGGATTTTTCAAATACTTTGGTAGTGTTAGACAAGGCAAATGCAATCAGGGAATGACTGTCCAAATGAAGTAATAATGGTAATCATAGGTTCAATGTTTCTTCTTATCCATTAATGTATAATGGAGGTAGTGGATTGCATGTTTGAGCAGTGTTTTGAGACTCATCAAAGATGGGAGAATAGTGAATAATACCTTGTGGACTGTGAAATAGTTTCAATAAGGTTGAAGGATCTTAAGATCTACAATACCATGAAACAATGAATCCCCTGTAGTAAGTAGGCAGTCTATAGGGCATAGTTTGATTTTATAGAAGGATGCTCATGAAAGGAATCTTCAAGTGATAGTGAGTGAGTTGTTTGAGATTTTAGTTGAGGTTGCAATACCCAGTCTTAAAGGAAGTTAGAAAAGTAGTAAATGTGCAACAAAATCAAATCAGACACAACAAACAATTCATAATGTTATCTTGCATAATGCCTTGAGTTTGAAGACAAAAATCTCATTGTATCTTGATGAAAGTGGTGACCTTAATCCAGTCAATCACTAGCGACCATGATTTTAAAGCATGCTATTGTGCTTATGGAGGCAACATTTTAAGCAAGGCAGTGAGTGGTGGTTTGGAAAAATGGTAGGTATGAAGGACTTACTTTATATGCATACTATGCAGTCTAGCTTAAGACACCATTCTTAGAAGAGATTAAAGGTGCATTATGGAACTCAAGGGTTACCATGAAAAGGATTAAAGAAAAGAATGAGATCTATTTAAAAGTCACAATCATGAATATATTAAAGATGTCACATGCAAAACCCTAGTAGCTGGAGTAATGAATACAGTGCCAAAGAGGATAGTGTGCTAGGGAAAATTTAGGAGATCTCCACATTATCTAATTATAGGGAAATACATCATTTATTTATTTTTTTAATTAAAATAAATCATTCTAAACCCTATATAGGATACATTGATACTTTAAAAACCTTTGAAGGAATTTGAGATTATGCAAATATATGTCAAGTAAATACCTAGATTACAAATAGTAGTAGGAACAATGTAAGATTTGTTGAGCAGAGCAGAAATGAGATAAGCAGCAATGAATCATATACCTCCTTTCACGCACATCTTCTCACCGTTCTCTGTCATTCTTTATGGAAACACTTCTCCATTTTGGTGGTTTATACTTGAAAATAATGTTTTGACGAATGTTTTAGAGTACGTTTATTAAAATGAAAACTCTATTCTAGTGAGCTATGCCTGAAAATAAAATTTTGACAAAAGATTTAGGGTATGTTTATTAAAATTTTAGAGTATTTTGGCAGGCTATATTCTTGATTCCTTAAATGATTTATTCAAATAGATTTTGACTAAATAAATGACTAACTATTTAGTCATTTTTATTTGTGTGACTAAATAATGTTTAATCAACGATCAAACTAGTAATTTATTTACTCATTTATAGCTGAGTTGCAAAAAATGAGCAGAATTTAGTTATTTTTAGTTGTTGTGACTAAAATTTTTAGTGACCTAGTCATTTATTTTCCAAATTGTACTAGTGTGTGCTTCCTTGTGCGATTAGGGCTCTCTCAATGTTGAGGGCCCTAGGGATAAACTCATCATAAGAAGTGACACATTGCATCTTTAACTAAAAGGATAAATCCGTATTGACATTAGCAATGATGATTCTGACTTTTTTCTCCTTAGGAATGGGTCACTTGCTCTTACTAGCTCGCTACCTCCATAATTGTAGGAAGTTTGCAATCAAGTTCAATATTCTGATTTTAGGAGTCTTAACGGTTGGAAATTATAGTAAAATCAGAATTTAATAAGTTTTGGAATTAGCATTTTAATGTGTTTTTTGGGGTCATTAACTTCAGACTATCTTCTCTTTTGTAGGGGTGGTTGCATGCCAAATTGTTTTGGTGTAAAATATCAAAATTATTAGACTTTGTTACCAGTCTATGAATAAAAATTATTGGAGTGTGAGTTTGATATTTTTTGAAGATCTAAATAGTCAAGCTTGGTAAAGAAAAATCATGTCAGATAATATTAGTCTAGAACAAAATGAAGAGACACTTCATAGATTGTGGGCTAGATTGAAAAGAAAGGGTGATGTGAAATGTTATTGTCCTTGTAATAATTGCAAGGGATTAAAGACAAGACGACTTTTAATCACAACAGCTGAGAAACATTGTAGGCGACATGGCCACATTGAAGGGGGGCATGATTATCGTCTATTGGTACGTTGTTCATTATGTGTTTATATTGATTGAATTTGTAAATGTTTATATTGTTTTAACATTATATATATAATCACTTGATCATGATCATGGTTTATTTGTGTCTATCATTACTATAAAGGTGGGGCACCCTAGGGCAGATGATATGGATTATCACGGCCTAGAGAATGTGGTTTTGCAAGAGGAAGGACATGGAGCTGTGAATATCGAAGTTGAAGCTAATGATCCTATGGAAGAAGATGATCATGTGCCAGAAAACATAGTTGAAGATGATGGTACAAATACATTGATCCATGACACATTTAGTGGTAGAGCTGATCATGATGATCGAGATGACTTTGATGATGTTCATGATTTACCTATACTTGAGAAGGCATACGAGCCCCTTTATGAAGGCTCTCAAACAACTCTTCTCTATGTTGTATTGTTTCTATTGAATTTGAAGGTTATGAATGATTTATCAAACATAGCAATCTCACAAATGTTAAGGTATGTCATATATGTCATCTTTTTTCATCTATTTTAATTGTTGTTAGTTCATCACTAGTAAATAAATGATGAAATATCTACCATTAATATTCTTTATATTAAAAAAAAAAAATTGTTGTAGATTGATTGGTGAATTTTTGTTACCACCATCAAATATTTTACCTCGCTCATACCAAGATTTATCTGCCATTATGAAAGATATCAGAATGGAGTATCAAGCAATAGATGCATGTCCCAATGATCATATTATATATCATAAACAACAATAATTTGCAACAGAATGCCCAAAATGTCATATCAATAGATATCGAACAGATCAACTAAAAAAAAAGGTGTCTCGCAAGGTTTTTCATTATATTCTCATTATTCCGCATATGCAATGATTATTTAGGTGCAAAAGCTTAGCACAATTTATGGATTACCATGCACGGAATAGAAGTGGAGATGGAATTTTTTGAATGTATGTAGATGGTTCTTCATTTAGGGACATGGAGGAAAAATGGACACACTTTAAAGAAGAACCTCATAATCTCAAGCTTTCATTGGGAGTGGACGGTGTCAATCCATTTGGAGAGCTGAGATTTATTTACTCAATGTGGCATGTTTTTGTTATCAACAATAACATTCCTCCATTGATGTCAATAAAGAGGGATCACATAATGTTGTCAATGATTGTTCCAGGTATTTGTTTACATCAATTTTCTTTAATGTAGTAGCATCTCATTTGTCTTATTTGTTGC
Organism: Sequoia sempervirens; assembly: GCA_007258455.2. Taxonomy (NCBI): domain Eukaryota; kingdom Viridiplantae; phylum Streptophyta; class Pinopsida; order Cupressales; family Cupressaceae; genus Sequoia; species Sequoia sempervirens. Next base: position 253,204,323 of record VDFB02086081.1, on the reverse strand, counting down.
ATAATGACATATTTTTTTCATTCAATAGTCATGTACATTAATTTATATATATTGCAGTAAAATGGTTATAATAATTATGTAATGTTTATGTTCATTCAACTAGGTAAGTACCAAGTTAAAGATATGAATGTATATATCGAGCCTCTTATCGACAAGTTACTAAAGTTATGGAATGGAATTACTATGTATGACGTCTCTAGACCAATAAGACAGAAAATTTTAATTCCATGCAATGCTTGTATGGAAAATTCATGATGCCCCAGGGCTAACACATTTTTGTGGTATGTTATAACATTCAACTCCACTTTAATAATATTTAATTTGATGAAGTAGATAGCATGCATGTATTTAAAATAATCTATTCATTATATATAATTATAAAAATTGACATATTTAATCCAATTATATATGATCTTGCAGGTCTTCAAACAAAAGGAAAATTTGCATGTCTAATTTGTGGTCCAAAGATGAAATCTTGTCGTTCAACAAGTTTAGGAAAGTAGGTGTTTGATAAGTATAGGCACTTCCTCCATAGAAATCATAAGTATCGAACTACTGAAAAACATATTTTCAATGGGAAAGAGGAGACTACATCAAAACCAAGAAGAATGACACATCGCCTATGGAAGCTGGAATATAATAGAATTAATCGTCAAGGTTATACATTGGATCAAATTGTTTATCTATCATATATGATATATTTTGAATTTATATTTTTATATTGTGCTATGTTTACTCATGTTGTAATTGACAATGATTGTTGTTAATTTGTTTAACTTATATGCTTCACGAAGGTCATCGAGGCATTAATGGTCGGCTTCCACAGGGACTAAAAAGTTATCCCAAACAATTTAGTAGGTTGCCCTGATATGAGCAGCTACAAATTATGCATTTGTTTGATACAATGCATATCGGAAAGAATATAATAGAAACATTATGGAAAATATTGGATGGAAGGCATGACAAAGAAAAAATTGTCAAAATTTATAGTGACATTCAAGAAGCCAATCATGCAATAAAAAATGTCATTCAATTAAATAGCGATGGAGACCAAATTAATATAAGTGTCCTTCCTTGGTTATTAACAAAGCGGCAAAGCAATGTTGTAAAAGAAGCCATACGAAAATTTTGATTTCCCACAAGATTTGCTGCAAACATAAACAATATAATAACAAAGAAAGGTGAATTTGGGTCAGGGATGAAAATGCATGATTGGCATACCTTCATTAAGGTAATTATTTTGGTATATTATATAAACTTGTATAATGCATGTACTTTTCAATGTATTGTGTTTACTACTTTTGAAAAAATAATGAAAAGATCATTTTATAATTGTTGCAATATGTTATACCTCTATCTCTCTCAGACAACTTTGACAACAATGTCAAGCAAGTTATATATGATCTTGAAAAATACATGAGGCAAGTAGCTATATTTGTTCAATTCATTGTATACATCTTATAATTTCTATTTGTTTTACTTCTTATGTAATATACTATATATTTGTATTAAATCTCGTTAATATATTTGTGCCTTGAATCACTTGTAGATGGTTGTCATCTAAAGAAATCCATAAAGAAGATATAAATTATTGGAAGAGAAAAATTCCTCATATAATGTGTGAAATAAAAAAGTGTCTACCTTCGACATTTTTTAATGCACAAGAACACTACCTCATACACCAAGTTGAGGAGATTCAATTGTGTGGACCTGTACACACAAAGTCAATGTGGATGGTTGAGAGACACTTGAAATTTTTGAAGGCTTTGGTTAGACAAAGAGTACATCCTAAGGGTTCTATGGTGGAGGGATATATGGTATACCATACCATGGTGTACATTAGTGAATATCTTCCTAAGTTTGCAGCAAAAATCCATGTAGATCGCATTTGGGATCCCAACTCCATTAACAAATTTGAAGGGAAGTACCTAATGGGGAAAGGTAGATTGAGGAAAGTGAGAGGTAATTATAAGATGGTCATGGAGATTAATAGAAATACATTTTACATATGGTTTTTATGTAAATTATACTTATTTAATTTTTAATCTTCAATATACATCAATTATAAATTAAGGTCGTATACTATGGTATTTAATTAATTATACATCATTTGTGAATTTTATATTTTTTTGATACAGTTGGTCAAGAGTGGGATGCACTATATTTTTACATCACAAACAATCTTGATTGGATGATGGTATGGATTGAATGATGTCAACAATCTCGTTGCGCATTAACATGGGAAGGTGTGGCTTCATTGGTTAAAGAAGTCCATCATAATGGAGATTCCAATGTTACACAAAGGGAAATTGATTTAGCATATGGTTTAAGAGATAAACAAGTACATATAAATATATTAATCACCCATATTATTTGTGAACCATTTGAATCTATACCTTGCACAAACACAATAAACATGCAAACAATTAGATCAAACACAAGATTAGAAACCAATGATTCCTCAAGAAATCCATTTGAAATTTGCAAAAGATAAGAAATGAAAATGAAGAACACAAATGAAACAATTAAATCCTATCTAATGCAAGCAAACTCTTGATCTCTTGAGGGAGTTGGTGCAAATAGGTGTGTGGAGATTTGCCCTTTCCCAACTCCTTGAATGCAAATGTTGATTGAAGATGATTGATCCACTTGATGAAGACTTTGAATGTATGCTCCAAGCTTAAAATCTGCAAAAAAACCTAGCTATGATTCAATGAGATGGATGAGGATTGCTAAGTATTTTAGCATGGTAACTTTGCTTGAAATGTGGATGATAAAATGAATGGTGAAGCATTGTATTTATAGAATGATAAGTTGAAGAGATGTCCAAATTTGATCAATGTGGGACAAAGATTCAACCAATGATATAATGCCACTTGTCAACATGTGAGGGTGAGGTGAGCAAGTTTTGACAAATGTGCCAATAAATGCATTTTTGAATTTGAATTTTTGAGAAAAGACATGTAAGAGGGGGAAAGAAAATTGCATTGAATGCCACTTGGCTCAAGGCAAGGACATGTAAGAAGAAGTAAATGCCTTGTTGGAAGGACTTGTAAGAGAGTAAATGACATGTTGGAAGGACATGTCATTCAAATTTTGAATTTGAAATAGAAGAATATTCCTCCAAAAGATGCTTTGTTGAGGGAAAATGAAGATTTAATAAATCAATAAATTGATTTATTTGTGAAGTTATCTAGAGAATGCAAGTGGGTGAGATTAGTATTTAATCATGGTTAGATTAAATAAATGATGATTATGTTAGTTTAATGATGATTAGGTGAGTTGACTTATTTTGACTTAGATTTTTGGATTAATTTAAATCAAACAAGAGAGGAAATGATTTAATGAGTTTAATTAAATAAACATGTTTTGATTATTTAATTAAAGAGATTGAAGTAAGATTAAATTAAATAAGATTTTAATTTATTCAATTTAATAGATAGACTTTAGAGATTTAATTAATTAAATAAAATTAATTATTTAATTAAAAGAAATGGAGAATGATTTAAGAGACTTAATTAAACACATGATTTGTTTAATTAAGAGAAGAAAACAAATGAATTTAATCAAATAAAGATATTTAATTAAATGGTTAGGTCGGGGAATGATTTAGGATGAAATGATGTTGGTAGTCAGATTTAAATATGCAATGCTAACTTGTACATTTTGCGTGTCTACATTATTTAATTATTTTCAATTATATTGATGTATATATATGTTGAGATTGTTTTTTTTGCATACATTCGGCCAAGAATAAATATATTTATCAACTGACAATATTGAAATAATTTTTATATGTTTGAAATATTGCAGGTGAAACACCACAAAGCTATGTGGTGCAATGGTCATAAATTTTGAATCAAAATGTTGGATGAAATGAAGAAAACTTGTGATTCTGGTATAACTGCAGTCTTTCAGGTGACTAATGTTTCATCTAGAAGCGACATACATCTAGAAGTCTCAAAAAAATTGATACTATGGGATTTTGGATAATATACTTGAGTGTGACTTTAAGTCCTTCAAATTAATTATGTTCATCATATGGTATAGGATATGATTGAATGAAAATGATCCTGAGAGAAGTGTTATTGAACATGATAATGGATTTACCATGGTTAATACAAGGTTGATCGAGCGAGCTGGAAATGAGCCCTATGTTCTTCCAAGCCAATGTGAGTAGGTATTTTACTTAGAGGTTCTAGGTAAACCAGGTTGGTCATTTGTTGTTAGACATGATCAAAGAAGAAGGCCAGTAAATTATAATGTGGTGGAAGAAGAAGATACCAAAGAAATAGAAGATGATGTAGATGATGATCAGGATCAAAATTTAGTTGATGATGTCCCTGACGAAGATGTCGAAGAGGAGGAACTAGATCATGATGATGTAGGAGTTAATGTTCATGAAGATAATATCCGTGTGGATGATGGCATTGTCGGTCACATTTGTGGTGACTAAGTATTTTGTTCCCATAAAGATAGAGAAGGTCCCAGGTACTTTAAAATGTTTTAATTATTATTATATATAATCCAATTGAAATTTACTTATTGATCGCTCTTTTTAGACTATTGATCCTATGATCATTTTGTAGGAAATGATGTTTTTTATAAACATCTAAGTGATATTACATTGGAGCTCTTCGGGTCCACCATACGTGCACAATGGAATGCCCAAAATCAAGATTTTAAAGATGAGCTCATTAATCGTTTAGTTGTGTTGTTCGGTGATAAAACATTCAACCGAACCAAGGTCCTTAAGAAATTTCATACCTATCTAAAGTATGTGAGGGACCAATATAGGTCACATTTAGAGAAGAAAAAAAAGTATGAGTGTCCCCCCATGATTCTAGAGAGGGAGTGGAAGGACTTGGTGTCGGATGGAAAGGAGAAGGCTGAAAAGAAAAAAGGAAAGACACCACCAAGCCAAGGAAGGTATGTGATACTATCAACAATGTAATTATATATTGATTACTCTTTTTTTTTACATAATCTAACTTATTTCAAAATTTTCATAGGCTTCTCGACACATCGAAGGAAACAAAGGAAATACTAGAAAAGCATGGGCAGCACAAACTTGGCTCTGGTGGTTATATGAAATTAGTCGCATGAATTGTAAGTATCAATAAATGAAATATTGCATCCAAATAATAAATTGAAAACAATTTTAGTTTTATCACACCATAGAAGAAAAATTCATGATCTCATGCAAAAATTCAATAGAGTTCCCACAGAAGAGGACCTGAACATTGCCTTCCAGCAAGGCTATGGAGTCATGGTTAAACGCCTAAGAGTCTTGACTAGGAAAAAACAATCTTCCACTGCATCCGACACGCAGGTAAATAAACTCGATAAAGTTTATTTAAAATGGAATACTTGTGCAATTTATTCAATATTAATTTCCACCATAAAGTAATTACATGCCTATTTGTTTTAAACATTCAAGCAATGATAATACTGCACATGACATTGGAATGTAGCCTAGTGAGGGTGGAGCACAACCTACAAATGAAGGTCATGGTGTGCATCCTAGTACTTTAGAGCATGTAGAGCATGATTAAAATGTTGAGCATAGTCAAGCTAGAGAAGATCAGGAACATGATGTGGCCCCATCAGGTAAAGAGAACCACTCTAAAGTTCTTTTAAACATATTTAATTGCAATTGGTGTATTAATTAATGTAACCTTTCTTGTTTCAACTTTAGAGCGTGATCAACATGTTGAGCATAATCAAGCTAGAGAAGATCAGGAACATGATGTGGGCCATCAAGTAAAGAGGACCACTCTCATGTTCTCTTAAACATATTTAATTTCAATTGATGTATTAATTAATGTAACCTTTTGTGTTTCAACTACAGATTAAGATTTAGAGGGTGTTCAGCATGTTGAGCATGATTCTATAACAAAAGTTTAGGAACATGATGTGGACCCATCAGGAGAGAACCACTCTAATGTTCTTTTAATTAATGAAATACTTGTAACAATAATAATAAAACATATCATTTTAACATTTATTTCTTATTTTAGCAGACCACCCTTGCAGTGGCATCTATGTTATGAGAAGATGACTAGGTGTACATTAAGATCACAGGCAGAGAGCAGAACAACTAAAGGGGGGACATATATTGATTTATAAAATGATACTCCACTTTAAATTTTTGTAGCTTTAAAAAAGAAACAAAAAAAAATGATTGTAATCATATCATGACAACCATATTTTTGATAATATGTAAAAACTGAAAGAATGAATATTATATGTTAATGAATGAATGTGAATATGTTAATTAATGAATGTTATATGTTAATGAATGAATGTTATATGTTATTAATGGATGAATGAATGAATGTTATATGTTATTAATGGATGAATGAATGATTAATGTTATATGATTTGGTATGGGGAATTGAGAGTGATGTGAGGGGGGGAGGGGCCAAATGAGCTTCCTCCATCACGTGGTTGCCCCTATTAAGTAGAGATTATTAAATTATTCTCAAAACAAAGAGAAGCTCAATAAGGTAATGCACTTTTCAATATAAGAAATGCATTGTTGGAAGCATCAAACCAATATGCAAAGATGAAAGAAAGTGCTAAATTTTCACTATGGTGGTAGAAAAATGATTCTTTATACCCTGAATCCATGCTCTGCATCATAATTTGAAGTTGTTTCCATTCCAATGTTTTGAGTTTAGTTTGTTTGTATGGCTCTGTATGAATACCACATTGTGTTGTGTGTGGATTTGGTTTTAAAGCTCTGTTTCTTCTATTTTTAGTGGTGACATAACTCTAAATTTTGACTTTTGTGCATAACAGGTTAGTGGAAAAATTGACAGCTCTAAAGGGTTTAGAGGTTCGATTGAGATAGATAGATGGATATTTGGATCTTGTTGTTGATGGGAGGCTTCAACTTAACCATGAAATTTTGTACCATCTGCAGGTATGCAAAATTTTTTCTACTTACATTCATTCTTGATCATAATTGTTGTAAATGATATTAATGCTTCAAACTTAAGATTCGTTTCATTGTTATAATGATCAAAATGTTATACTTTGCTATGCATTCAAGCATTCGCTTTCCCCCTAGCTTTTGCTCTCTCCCCCCTCTTTTGAAGAATTTTCTTTGTGATAAAAGATTCACATTTCTGTCTCATTTACACAAATTTATCTGAAGTGCTAGGAGTGAATAAAGATATGTAAAAGATGATGGATTATGTCTAAACAACAACTTTCCATCTTATAGCTAATTAAATCATTAATATTTGAATAATTTAGAGCTTGAATAATGCTTGTATATGCATGTGTAGAAATAAGGGAACCTGTGTGAAGATTGAAATTTACAACATCACTTTGGTATTTTTCCTTAGGCAATGAAATGATATTTTGAGTAATACAAACCTACACACACATTGATATTTTTTGGCATTGCATTGAAGAAATTTTTTTCTCTTATACCTACCCTCAGCTAGACATGGAGGTATATAATATTGGTTTTTAGGTTTATTCTGTAAGTAGTTAATTTCATAGAGGATGACTAAAATCTTCTTAATGTCCTGTGTCAGGTGTGAAAGCATATGAATCACTTGATGAAGGCACCATTTTGTATTCATCCAAAAACTGGTTTGTTTTTTTTTATGTTTCTTGCATGTGTTTTTTTTGTAGGCTCTAGAGATGTAGCTTGGCTCTTTCCATTGCACTTTTCATCTATTTTGATGATTATAGTAGATTGTCCTCATAATTTTTCATGTAGATCTATTTGCAACCTTATTTTCTACCAATCAATTTTCAAACCACTCACATATTAAGGACCATTTTAGTAACTTGTAGTCATCCATTACTTCATATGTTGTAGGTTGTGTCTGTGTGCCAATAAATCCTAATGATTGCGAGAACTTTAATCCTACAAGTGTATGCAATCTTTCTCAAGTAAAAGTCTTACCTTATTTTATAGTACTTTAAATGGTTAATTGAAGGTGTTTCTTTAGATCTAAGATAGTTGAAACCTAGATTAAAATATGGTATTAGATGGGCAGTGTAATGATAAAACTGAGGTCCATTGAACACAAATTATGAACATAATTTACTGGACTATAAATAGTGTTACAATTATAATTAGTTCTCATTTACCTACCTCTGCATTAATGAAAAAGATAGCAGATATTCGAAGTTCATTACATGTCTCATGTATGTGTTAGTATTTTAATTTTGTTTAAGTTGTTCAAGAGCTTGATTAGGTCAAGAATATGTTCTACAAGCTCTATTCTCTTGACACTGCTCAGCATTTTCCCTACACATTTTCTCTTCAATCCAGATGTTTCTTAACTCCTTCCCTTGGTTGTTCTCAAGTGTAATTCTTTTTCTATGCATCTTGAAGTCTATATGTATGATCAATCATCTCTTGGGTAAAAGCAAGAAGTTGGGTACACGGAGAGGGGAAGTTTCGGCCAAAAAAAATTCTCACAAAAAATGCGTACGCGTTATTTAAAAAACACGTATGTGTTATGTTACGGGTACCCGAGCTTAAAAAATGTGTATGCACTAAAAAACGCATACTCGTTATAACGTGTATGCGATATATAACGCATACATGTTTTATAACATGTAAAAATTGATTATTTAAAAAATATATATTTTTCAGAAACGCGTACGCGTTTTGAAATGCATACTCGTTTTGTAACACAAAACGCGTACACATTTTTGAAAAATATTTATTTTTTTAAATAATCAAGAAAATAAAGAATGCATATGTGCTTTGTAACGCGTACGTGTTTTTTAAAAATGCGTATGCGTTTTTAAAATTCAAAATTCTCAACCCACATGCTGCCTCGGTTTTAGGATCGGGAAAGGCTTGGAAATCTGAGCCTTAGCCTTTGACCTGCAACTAAAAACCTAAGGTAGATTGAAGAAGAATGTCCAACTTTGACAACATGGCTGATGGACTTCTTTTCTGAATCAATCTATAAAATTAAAACCCATTAGAGAGCACGATGTCTACTTTCCAAATATATAATTTTTATTTATATTGAATTATGTTTGCTATTTTTTAATTAATTTCTAAGAAAACTAGTCCTTAAACTTAAAATATCAGGCTTTTTTAGTAACTTTTTTTTTGTTATGTTTTTTGTAAAAAAAACTATATGGCATTAAACTTCAGAAAATTCTCTACACAATGAAAAAAAAAAGGTCAAAAAATGTTTGGTTTAGGTCCAATTATGTTGTCTGTACACGTTGATTTTTAAAAACAACAATTAAGGCCAATAAAAATTTAATAAAAAAAAATATATTCAACAAAAAATTACAAAAAAAATTATAGATCAAACTTCATGTTGTTAGCTCTCTTTTCCCAAAAGGAATTAGCAAAATACTTTTATCTGGGTCAAAAAGTGTTGTCCGTACACGTGCTTGGTATTGTAAAAAAATAGGGACTTTTAAAAAGTGGTTTTTATAGATCCCTATCCAAATTTAATTTCTATAATCTGGGTATTTGAATAATTTACATATTTGGAAACTAGATTGAAAATTCAAAATTTCATATTACTAAATATTTTTAAGATTCATTGTGTAAGTGCCTCAAATTTTCAATCCAAGTGTGACAAATTCTGAAAAACAGCAAAAACACTTCCACTTTTTGAGCTTTTTGTGTACCCAACTTCTTGCATCAGCCCTCTTATGAAGCATGGATAACCTTTCATGGAATTGTTGTTGTAACTATACAATTTCCATTGTGAGAATAATCATTTAATTTGTGTGGAAGTAAGTCTTTTTCATATTATTTGACTTTGTATTGTAAACTTGTCTTTACAGGATTCTCTCAGGGGGAACAGCAGAACTGTGATGATAGGTAAAGTTATTTCTTAACTCCTTCCCTTGTTAGCCCTTGCTTGTTCTCAAGTGTAATGCTTTTTCTATGCATCTTGTAGTCTATATGCATGATCAGTCATCTCAAGTGTAATTTTTTTCTATGCATATATGCATCTTGCAGTCTGTATGTATGATCATTCATCAATCTCTACGATGGTACATTTCAACACATTTTAAAAAAAAAAATTGCATTGTTTCACCGCAATTTCGATGAAAACCACCGACGAATCACCGAAAAGGTCCGACGAAGTTGTTATAGCTATGACGAAGGATTTGTCATAACTCCTTGCCCATTTCGTCACAATTTTGATGAACTTTTGGTGTTGTTTCGATGCAACTCCTTGCCCATTTCTTCGAAATGGTGACGAACTTTTGGTGTTGTTTTGATGCTACTCCTTTCCCATTTCATCGAAATGGCAATAAACTTCTGGTGTTGTTTCGATGCTACTCCTTGCCCATTTCATCGAAATGGCAATGAACTTCTAGTGTAATTCATTAGTGGATACACGAAGTTTTCATCGATATTCCAATGAACATCTGAGTCATTTTATGATGTCAACGACTGACGAATCTACGTTGTTATTTCGACGTTTAATTCGTCATCGGCATTTTGACAAAAAAATAGCGACAATTTTTTTTTGTCAATTCGTCAATTTTTTGACAAATGTTTTTCGAACGACCAACGAACGTTCGTCAGAAAATGGAGTCAAATTTAGTAGTGTAAAAATATCAAATACATCAAGAACACAAATTAAACATCAAGTAGTCTTTTGAAATTATAGATGCAAACTTGAAATTATAGATGCAACATCTATTCTGATTGATTAACAAATGAGCATTCGACATGATATCTATGACAAATAGATGAAACTTAAAAGCATGATTCCCTTCACTTTAATACTGATTTTCTTAGTGTCCCAAAAAAATTTAACTGATTTGATCATCTTCAATTCCTAATATCTCCTAATGACCTACTCTTCTTTTTGTACCACGTGTTCACCTTTTATAGGGTCTAAAATGTAGTCTTTTAGGTGCAATCAAATTCATCATAGACTCACCACAAATGTTCCCTTCATTTTGCACCTTTTCTTCCCCAATGGATGAGCCTGGAACTAGTAATGATTATTATTCTTTGTTATATAGCATTTGGTGTTGGGAAAGCATCTCTTAGTGTACTGGGCAACTTGAGTCAAAATAGTAGGTTAGTTAATTTTAGAAATTTATGATCAAGAAAATAATAATCTTGTCATGCATTGAATAACTGAAATCCTTTGTCAACTTTCACGGGTTGGAGGTGACACAGCGTCTTAGATAAATAACTCCATCAGATTTAGGTGGAAAGGCAGTGCAGTCACATGATATTAAGAACAAGCTTGATCAATGGAAAATGTATGCCATGTTTGCATGTTCCTGCCCACCAGACGATAGTGAGGATGGTGGCTTTGTAATTGATTTTTCCTTCACTAAGAGTTGGTTCTGAAAGGAAAATAGTAAGTAGAAACAACTTTAGCTATATTATTGATTCAATGCATATTACCCTTCATCCATGCATATGCATCCATTTGGTTGTTTCTACTTATGTTTATTCCTCTTTTTTCTATTCATATCTATTAAAAAAAAGATGAATAAGCAATGAATTTATTTTCTCCCAATTTACCAACTTTATTTTTTCCAACATCATAGGTTAAGGAAGAACTTATTGTAAAATTCTATACATTTGCAACCAAAGAGCTACCTATTATTTCAATAGGATACATAGAATGCACATAAAAAATTAGGTATTAAGGTTCTCTTAGACAAACTATACAATACTATTTCCTGGAGTTGGTTGTACAACACCACTAGAAAGATGAAAAATAATAGGTTGTACATTATTAGTAGCCTACAATTCCCATACAGCTAAATTATGACACTCACATCTTGTATAGTAGAAATTGGAAGTGTAGATGTACAGTTAGAAGTTTTTGAAGAAGGCATACCAAGTAAACTATTGTTGATGGTTGTATAGTCCCATGCAAATATTTTTGTAACTACCACATGATGAAGAAAACATCTTGAATAAACCTTGTATCAGGAAAAGCCATTGTTGGATGTGAAGAGGAAAATAATATGATAGACAACAAACTATTAATTTCATTAAGTCCTTATTAGTATGTTGTATGAAAGTACATGAAAAAACTTTAGGAAGCATAAATTCAATTTGGTTGGCCATTGGGAACCATATAGTAGGACAAAGAAAAGGGTTAAAATTATAATTTACTTACCTCTTAAAAGTTTCAAATTGTTTGTAACTTTCTTGTGTGATTGCACAATGGAAAATAATATCGTACAATAAACATATAGGGGTTGGGTCATACAATGGAAAGAAGAATTTGATTTTCATATGAACATGGGAGTTTTATAATATAATATTTTAATTTCTCATTTCACTCGTACTTCTAGCATCTTTTTTAATTTTTGTTTCTTCCATTCAATATAAAGCAATATTTCTCTTTTTTTGTGCAACCTATTTTATGATGCTTTTCCATTTTTTGTGATTTTCCTATGAAGTTTGCTCTTATTTAACTTTGACGTCATGCCAAAATATGCAACACGGTTAAGGTCCTTCATAAAATTAATTAGTACAAGTATTTGTAGGCTCCAAATTAGATAGTTTTTTAATATTATTGTTTTGAGGTGTACATTCATTAATTTTGAAACCAAAATTGTTTATTTTTGTAAACCTTGTACCACATTCAACACACAAACTGTCTAGCTTTTCAAAGTCATTCTTTATTAGTTGCTTGTCATCACAAAATCCTTGTTCCTTTTCATTGATCTATCCCATTTCACCATATTATAATTGTGTTTATCAAAATAGGCCTAGATTTCCTTTTGTGTACCAAATGACCCTTGATTTCTTCACATTGTCTTTAGATGAAAATCCTCTTGTCACTATGCATTGTGTCTTTTATAGATTAGAGGCTTTCATTCATTCTCTTTGATCACATTCTCAACAATACATCTCAAGGAATGCTTGTTAAAATTTTCACCACACTTCAACCTTGGTAACAACTTTGCTCACTCTAACCTATAACCCTTTGCTTATCCCCTGCTATGTATTTTAGAACCATCATATACCCTATTTTTTTAGTCATGATACTCCCTAATTAGAGAATGATGATCTATGGGATTTAAACAAGCTTTTCTATACTCTTCCTAGTCTATCATTCTTTCATGAAGCTTGCAATATAGTAATGGATAGTTTGTCTTTTATCCTTTGGCTCCTAGACTAAACACTCTTCAAACACTTTCTTTTCACTGTTAACATCTAAGTCATATACCTTGTTAAATATAATTTGAAGAGTACAATACTTTCATGGATTGTACTATGGAGACTTTACCCTTTTCATTATGTAGACTACCTTTGTGAAGAACTGCCATAGGTATATGAGGTCTCCTTTTCACATGAATTCCTTATTTCAATTGTGATTTTTCTTGTAAATTATCTTGTCCTTTTTTCTTTGACTATCCATTTATTTTTGATGTTTTTTCTTATGTATATTTTCTCTCACTTTACAGGGTTATACTACACTACATAGGGACTTTTCTTTGCATGATTTCTACCAAATTGTACCTTGACATAGGACTGACCTTTTTCCACAACCAATACCACTATCATGACATATTTGACTATATGTGGCCTTTTTCCATGTTTTCATGATCAGGATAAACTTATCACTCGATATCACTGTGGAGTGACCTCTTCATGGACTGTCTCCTTTGATGTTAACACATCACTATGCTTTGGTTTGACATGCCATTCTTTGGTTTTTTGAAGAGAAAATTACACTCATGTACAAGGTTATGATGACTTTTTTTACCCCTCTTATGTTGTCCATGTACTATTGAAGGAACCTATGATTAGTATACTTATTTACAAGTTCATTGTCATTAGTAGACCTCTTTACTAGTTTACTATCATTAAATGCCTAAAAAATAGAAAAATGATATGATGATAGTCCTTTGATGTAATTAATATCATGTTCCAAACAACCAATAGCTCTTTTGAAGATACCATCTATTACTTGACATGACTATCATCTATAGTTGTCTATGACTCTCTATGCACAAGACTATCCTATTCCACATGACTGTCATCTTGACTATCACATACTTTTGTGCTTTTGTCATGTTGCACCCATGTCATATATATCTTTTTCCACATCTTCATAATACACATCCTTAGCCATTTTCTTGGCTAGTTCATATAACAAGATGAATTCTCGTGACATGAAATGGATCTCTATGCATCTCTATTTGTTATATTTTTAGGTGTAGCTACAAATTTAAAAGATTTGAAGCTTTTCTCCTCTACAAACAAAATTTCACATGGTTCTTTATGCCTTTATGGATAACCTCCATTGATTTCATAATATTGTCATGTTTTTTTGTTCCTTTTAAGACTATAATACTAATTGTGATTTAAGGCAAACCACTTTACTGCCCTTTCATGTCTATGATGTATCTTATGAATTGTTTAATGTGACCCTTTTAAGTTCACCTTCAGCATAACTTCCAACTCTTCTCTGTAGTCATAATCTTAGTTATGTTGGTATTTTTCTTTATTTCTTCTCATCTTATTTTCATGTTTTGTCTTCTTACCATTGTTTGGCATTGAAATTTAGGGTTACTTTGTATTCTTAAAACTCTTCATGCATTAGTCTATGTTCTCCTAAAATCCTTCAAAACATGATAAAACTAGTAGCATGTCAATGAAGTCCCAAATCTTGAAGATACTCCATTGACTACTATACTTCTATCCACTAAGCTCATTTACCACTGTCCCTATCATGAAAAAATTTCCATAGGTTGATGCATGCTCTCTCATCCATTATATAGTTGCTCACATTTTATACTTCTCATAATACACAGGTTTGCTATCTCGTTATTATGGCATTAATCTCTATGATTGTAACCCTTCTACCATGTTTTCCAAACTAAATTGTAACAAGAGTTTCAACAGGGGTTTTGATAGTTCACATGATCTACACACAAAAATAATCACTATACCAAACTCTAAAAGATTCAATGAGATCATCCATGACCTGCTCGTTGGCTTCTTGTGAGATGAATTAATATTATTTTTGTAGATCACGCATTCTTCATGGGTTACTTGGAATTTGATTCTTTTCGATGGCTACAATCTCCCTTATAAGTATAGATAAGACTAAGGGCTTAATACAATGATTAATTCTTCCAAACTTAACATTGTATTCTAGGTATAACCTTGCTCAATATAGTAATAGTCTCTTTTACTTGGACAGTGTAGGGTTTTGCATTAACAACACTATGAGAATAAAACCGTGTACATGTCTAATACCACAAAACCACAACCCTCTTGTCACAGAGTTTTTTCTCCTTTTGACTTGACAGTGAGACAACAAAAAATAGTGCATTTAATTTTTATCACAACATACTCCACTATGTATGTTGAGAAAACTTGGAGGGGAAAGCCAATTGATTCGCTGGAAAAATAACATCCACTATGGATGGGGGAGGAGGAAAGGCCAAAATAGAGTGGCTCTTGGGCCCAAGAGAAGGGTCAATAGTGAAAATATCATACCTGTTTTTATATGGGTCAATCCTAGTTGTTATGTCTAGCCATTCATTAAAAAATATATGGAATTGTTTATTCACCTTCTAGTTTAAATAACTGAATTCATGATTGATATTGGTCTTTGCATGATTTATATGATCAACATAAATTGCTTCTGAATAAATTTTCCCTATAGGCATAAATAAAATTTGTTGCTCTCCTACCATCGTATATACTTAACACTCATTTTAGGTAAAATTAAGTTTTTTTATATAATAACTTTCTAGATATGACTGTTGGTTATATATAGGTGCTCCATGAAACTCTTGAAATATTTTTTAGCTTTCTTTATTGACAATCTTTTTATGCCTTCTCCAGAATGTTTCTATTTTAGCTTTAGGCCATTCACACTTACAAGTTTGTGAAATCATGCTAGCTGAGCTTGCATCCTTTCTGGAGGAGGTGGTATCTAAAATAGAAAGCAGGCCAAAATGGAAGGTATGTTGTACTCATCTTTATTTATGGATAGTAGGAATTTGAAAGGATTTAGATGTTGTGATCATAGTCATGAGGCTATTATTCTTTGTAGTAGACATGATTTGTCATTTTACATAGTGGAGAAAATGTCATTTATTGTTAATTTATTTGGAGTACCATTTAAAAATTTCCAATATTTTGGTATCCATGATTGATTTGAACTTTAGATATTGTAAACCATCCCTACCATCCTTATTTTCTGTTGAAATCATCTAAAAGGAAGAAACTCTAGGCATTTTAATTTTATTTTATAGAGTTCCATTAATGTCTCCAATATAATATTTGTGAGTGTCTCCATGATTTCACAAAAGAAGTAGGCCATGATGTCCCACAAAACACATGAAAATTAAAAAAAAATTGGTTATAGTTTCAGCTTTTAACTTGTGCTTGATTTATGTAATATTAACTTCTTTTATCATAATTTTATTTTTTTTCCTTTATTGTTTTGTGATGCCCCATATTGTCCTCTCTCTGCCACCCCCAAAAAGGTAGATATTATCCCTTTCTAATTGCATTAATTGGAAAATTTTAGGTTTGAGTGAATGCATATTAGAGGTAGGCTTTTATGTCAATAGCATTAGGTTTCTTTAGGATTTAAATATTTTGAAAAGCATAATTCCTTCTAAATTCCTAACAAATTATAATCCTCATTGGAATTGTTCAATTCTCAATTGTATCCAATTGAAGACTAGTTGGTGGCATCATCTTTTCCTTCCATGTTTGATCTGATTACAATTCAAATGGTTTTGGATCAACTTCTTCCTAATAGTTCCAGGTGAGTATATTTTGGATATATGCTTCTATCTATAGTATAACCTCAAATCCCATTCATTTTTTGGTAGTTGACATCTTTTTTTCCCCTATTTGTAATAAAGAATATAGTAACTATTACATACCATGTAATTTCAAATATTATTTTTACCTTCATTACCATTCTTTTGGGATCTTGGTTACTACCTCTTTTTATTTTTTGGGAAATTATTGGGTTTAGTAGGAACGTTGGTCAAACTAGGACCGGTCTGGACTATGTATTTATCTTTGTCTAGGTCTAGCTTGGATTTTCCTAGGCCTCTGCTCCATGCCTATGGATTTGGTACCTAACAAGTAGTTCGACCCTGTAGTTGAACATTGACTATTGTCCATGAGGTCAACTTGGAAGATGTTGTATATCCTATAGAGATTGTTGGAAAGCAAGTTAGATACTGTGTTGATGGATCCAAGATAATGAAGGTAAGATGATTTGTGATAAAGAAACCAGCAAGATATGAAGATGACGAGTTAAACAATCATTTTTTTTAAGGGGTAGTTCAATGGTAAGAGAAACAATGAAGTAACAGTTAACATGGTCATAGGATGATAGTAATGAAAATAAGGGTAGCCTACAGATGATTGGAGCCTTATCACAATCATAGATTGAAAGTTCCTTTACAAAGATGTATCATGTACTTATGCATTACAAGGGTAAGGGACTATAGGTTATGATATAAAAGAACAATCATGCACAAATGGCAATTAGAGGATCAGCAAGCATTACAAGGGTAAGGGACTGTAGGTTATGATATAAAAGAACAATCATGTTCCTATTCTTTTGTAAGCTATTGAATAGCATAAAGGCAAGGTTTTGGAGCAGATTTCAGGTAGTTCATTTCTCTCTCAACAATGTATTGTAATATTTTCAAGTTCTTTCGTGTTGGGACAACAAATTGTAACTCCATTTTCAATCTTACACAGTTGAATGTAATATTTTTTGTATTAATAAAATAAGCTATTTTACCTTCTCATTGATGTTTTATTGTGCAAATATTTTAGATAGTTGATAAGTAATATTTTTTATTAATGGAAACCAGTAAATAAAAATGACTAAATATATGAGTAAATGACTAAATTAATGACTAAATATATGACTAAATAAATGACTACCATGACTAAATAAATGACCAGTTAACAACAATCACTGACTAAATATATGACTAAATAAATCACTACCATGACTAAATAAATGACTAATTAACAACAATCAATGACTAAATTAACAACTAAATCAATTACTAAATCAATGACCAAATCAATGACTAAAAATCAATAACTAAATAAATGACTAAAATAGTTTACTCATAAATTTGGTCATGTTATAAATGACCAACAATAAACTACTAATGGTTGCGTGCCCAAATTGGTCATTTATATGCAATTTTTAGTAGTTTATTTAGTCATATATTGTTGTTTTTGTACTAGTGTGGATATCTAATGTAGTGCACATTATTATAGTGCAAGCCTATTTTTCATATTGTTTCATTTAGAATCACTAATATTCTCCACAAGAACATTGTCCTTGTTTAAAATGATGGAAATGGTTCACATCTCTCAGAACAATTTCTCTTGCAACAATCTTGGAGATGAATTTAGATGCAATGTGAAAATTAGAACATACTTGAATGTTCTTAACAGCTCTAATATTTGTACTAGGGGCCATGTTTAACAAACCAAATACAATTGCTAACTTTTCATTATGGTGGCAAATAAATGATTCTTTTTTCTTCTATTCCACAACATTAAGTAAAAGTCTTGAATTTGGAAATACCTTGTTGCCTTCATTTGTCAAGCCAATTTCTCCAATTTTGCATACATCTCCCATGTTTTTGGATGTGATTTGTCTCCTACACAAAAAAGAATGTACCATTTTATGTCCTTCAATCCAACTACATGCAAGTATCTTTTTAATTTCTCTTTCATCAATTTCCTTACAATTTGAACCTCACCATACCTTCCCACTTTTGCATAAATATTTTAGAGAAGAACATAAGTTGCAGCATTTTGAGGATCCAACTAAAAAAGTAGTGTTGTTGGAATATTGACTATATTCATATATGGTCCACATGAACCAAAGGTTTAACTAGCATCTTAGTAATTATGTTTAGGGTGTCCTCAAGATAGCCAGCATGGGCACAAAGGTCAACCATGCACACCTAAGGATCAACTATATATGTAATGCAATAAGGTTTACTGACTTGTGAAGTATGTGCAACCCTCATCCACTAAATTTGCATGACTGCATGCATCTAGAACACAAGCAAAGCTTACAATGTCAGTGTTCTAGAGTGCTTCATTAATTCAAAGATTTTGAGAGCTTCCTTGCAAAATCCATTATGTGCATATTCTGCAATCATATCATTTCATTCCATGAGATGACATCTCTTTGAGGCATTTTGTCAAACAATTCATTTTGTACTACATTTTGGTGTCAAATCTTTGGTAATTATGGTTAGTTTCATTACATTCAAATTCTGAATTTTGGGAAATTATATACAACAAATAGATTGATGTCTATTTGGATAGTGAAATTAGCTCTCTTAGAAATTAATTGAAATATCTAGAATGATTATTTTAATTAAAGAGGATTTTTTGGTTATTTTTGTAACAATGATTAACAATGATTTTACAATGCGGCTAGCTTGCTATTTTCATTCAAGATAAAAGTCATCAAAGTCAAGCACATACCAAGAAGATGGTACTCTACTTCAAACCCTCAATCTCACTTAGTTTAGTCTACTTACATGGGGATATTAAGGAAGTTTCTAAAAAATTAATACATATCATTTTTTGTTTTTGAAGGAGAATCCTGTGAGATTCAATATGGTAGTGGATCAATATATTATTTCTTAAGTAAAGATGATGTCACAGTTGGGAAACTTGTTGTGAAACATCAAGTTAGTAATTTTTGGATGTTAAGGATTCCCAGTTGGATATCAACGATCTTTTCTCATCAACTTAATTTAGAATTTGTGTAAATGGATTCTTCCATGGTGTAGGTTTTTACTCAGACAACACATGAACCAAGGTTGATATTTTGTTGTCAAAGTAATTCTAATGGAATTCTTGGATTGGTTTCCAAGAAATTTTTGTTGATAATGTTGTTCCAATCTAGTTAGTGTCAATAGCCTTCATTCTATAATGTCAACTTCATTCTATAATCTGAGCATATCACCTTTCTTAAACTTTGAACAAGGTTTTGAAATCAAGGGTTCAATATGCATATTTTAGGCCTATGTTGAATAGTTTGTTAAGTCATTTGTTGACAAGGCTATAGTTTTTTAATTGATTTATCTTTCTGTTGTGTTTGGAATTTTTTAAACTTGCAATATACAATGCACTTTTATTCATTTTGAATTGATACCAATAGTAATTTTGTTGTTCATATTGAGGCACAACTTTATTCATGGCAAAAAAGACAGCACCCTATTGCTCATATCAAATGGCACATTGCATATAAAGGAGGAAAGATTCTAGTTGGGTTATTGTTAACTACATTGAAGGAGAGAGCTTCATATATGGGACACAATAAAAACTCTCCTTGGATTCTACATGTTACAACTTGCTCCAGGAAGATTTCCCACATTGTAGAATTTTTAAGACATGAAAGGGCCATGTGCTTGCATTGAAGGGCTTCAAGCATGCGTTTTCATCATTGCAGAAGTTTTTTGGAGAAGTTTATTTCTTGTAATCATTTTTGTGCAATATTGCAACTCATATTTTTAGTCTTGTGACTGAAAATAACAATTGTAATACTCTATTTCTAAGTTGTAATTAGAACACATTTCTTTTATTAATAAATTTCATGGATTTTTCCTTCTCAATGGTTGTCTTACTGTGTGCAATTGATGATTGATGTGTATTTTTGTGTTTTATGTTTAAATCCTCAAATATCGGTCAATTAAAATAACTAACTATACTACTAATTAAGATCAATTAATAATTAAATTGACTAAATATATTACCAATTGGCATAAATCAGTGAATAGTGAATAAAAATGACTAAATAAGTGACAAGTTAACATCAATGACTAAATATATCAGTGAATAAAAAAATGACTAAATAAGTGACCAGATTACAACAATTAATGACAAAATCAACAACTAAATAAGTGACCATTTAAATAAATCAATGAATAAAAAATGACTAAATAAGTGACCAGATTACAACAATCAATGACTAAATATATTAGTAAAAAAATGACTAGATAAATTACCAGATTACATCAATCGATGACTAAATATACTACCAAATCAATCAATCAAAACAACCAATAAATACTAAAAATGGTTTGGTCATCAATCTGGTCATGTTATATATGACTAGAAATAAACTACTAATGGTCATGTGACCAAGTTCAATCATTTAAAAGCAGTTTTTAGTAGTTTTTCTAGTCATATATTGATGTTTTTATACTAGTGTGTCTTGCCTCTCGCCAAACTATCTGACAACCCCATCAAGTAGGTATCTCTCTATCATGGTATGCTCTTGACCCTATATATAGTGGGTTTGTCAAGTAAAGAACAATTGTTGAACATAATCATACCAAGTTGGCATATGGAGCCATGGCTACCATCTGAAAACTGTCATCTCGTTGATCACCTGATGCCAGTAAGGAATACCGAGCTGCCCTATGTGCTGCAATGTGATGACACCCATGTATCTCCAAATAATTGGATCATATGGCTCAACATCTTCCATATGAACAATTGATCAAAGCATGGCAATGTGCTTCCAGGCCCAAATATGGAGAAGGGTGACCCTTTTGCCAATCACTCTCTCATCACAGTATACAAAATCATGCATATCATGGTAAAGAGAGGCCAACATCATTGTACCCCATGGATACTAAGTCCTAAAAAGCATCATGTGCCAAGCCAGTCCCCATCCCAAATTGAATTCCCTGCTCTGTCGATATGGAGCAACCAAACCTGAGATCACTACAGCAATGATCAATCTAAAGGTCGATGCCTGACCTCTATACATCTCAAGGTAAATCTAGGAGTTGACTAGGACAAAGGCCTCCTAGTCAAGAACTACATGGCAGGCGTCATATCTTGCATCACTATCATAGATCACTCGCTCACCATGTATCAAAAATCACAAAATATGCCAACATCCTCTAGGGTCATTGTCACCTCGCTAATGGGTAAGTGGAATGATGAGGTCTCACTATGCCATTGCTTGCATAGCATTGTCATCATCGCTAAATGTGTCTACACAACGAACATGTAGGAAATGTACCACAAAGCAATCTCTCCAAGGTGCTCTTGTCACAACTCAAATAAATCATCAAGTCTGGATAAAACTATCAGTTGGTGCTCACATGACATCAAAGGCGGGATCACCTCTTGAACCCACGAAGTGTACGATGTCAAAATTCACAAAATTGGCTAAATTTTGGAGTTTTTACCCCCCAAAATGACAAAAGCGTTGTTATTTATGATATCATCACTATAATTAAAATTCTAAACAGCAATGTTGGATGCTTTTAAATTACAAATCATGATATGCATCGCTAATTACACATGTCACTATTTGAACTTGGCAAACCCTGACCCTAAAATTCTAAATTGCAAAGTGTGTCACTATTTACACCTGCATCACGATTTTAAATCTGAAACCCTAAAATAAAATCACAAACTATGTCACTATTTACATGTGTCACTCTAAATCAAAATAGGATCGTTGATTCTACAATTAGCATCACTATATAGCGACACCACCAAAATTCAAATTTCAAAATATAATAAATGCACTTAAAAGTCAAAATTCAAATCAAGTTTTGAATCACATATTGGTGGTCCTGCGCCTGGAGACCTTTGGTACTCACGAACTCGGTCGAAAATGTGTCGTGGGAGCACTTGTTGTACCATTTCGTCAAAGGCTCAAAGCTCAAATTGCAAGAATTATCTAAGGTGTGAATGTACAAATTAATTGAAAGTGACCCTTCCTCACCTATTTAAGCCTAAAAATTAGGGGTTTTTTCCCTAATTTAACCTTGCAACTAAGGTTTTTCACCATTTTCACCATGAATCTTTCCAAACTAAAGCCTATTTTGAACCATTTTTTCATATTTTTGGCATATTTCTTGCATCCTGGAGCCTTTCTGGGCCCTTGGGCAACATTTTACCTTTGTCGAGAAATCAACCCAAAATTCAAAATTTTCACTCGATTTCTGGAGGGGGCATGGAAACAACTTATTCCTTCCGTTGGGACAGCAATGGGGCATCCAAAAATTGATTTGAGCAGCAATTTTTAATCTAAAAGGCATTAGTCTTTGAACTAATGCAACAAGTACCTCGCTTCAAAGAGGGGAAAAATGTAGACACTGAAAAATGTCCTAAATGATATCATGCACTCAAATTAGGTATACTAACAACATTTCCTCCTAAAACCCATCCTCTTTTCACTTAATTGATTAAATTAGCCTAGCTATTTAATTAATTATGTTATTTGCACCTGTTAACCTAATTAATCTAATCAGGTTAATTCATATCCTTTCATGCTAACATTTCATCTTATTAAATTAAATATATCAAATTATTTAATTTAAATCCCTAAATCTTCTTATTTAATTAAATAACCCTAAGTTATTTAATTAAATAACCCTAAGTTATTTAATTAAATAACCCTAAGTTATTTAATTAAATATCATTTCACTCTCCCCTTTTCATTAAATCACTTTATTTAATGAATGTCATGTAATTCTTCTAAAAGTTGTATAATTAACATTTTTTTAATTATCAATTGCTAATAAATCTAATTCCCCCACACTTTCAAAGGAATATTCCTCCTTTTCTCATTCCTCCAAAAGGAATATTCCCATGGAATATTCATTCCCCCTTTTTCACAATTAAACTTTGTTTTAATTTTCTAATTATCTATTTTCCCTCACCCATGAGAATATTCCAAAGAATATTCTTTTTTCTTGCTCATTTTAGAAAGGGGAATATTCATTTTCCAACAAACTTACTTAGCTTCATGTAAGTTAACTTGTGACCTCTTGTGCAACTTAACTTGTGACCTCTTGTGTAAGTTGAAAGTGTGTTTGTTTGGATAAAGGAGAACCCTTGATTAAATATCATCATTGATTCTCATCCATTGATGAGAATCCATGATCCATGCCTCCAACTTCTTCCATCCTTGACCGTTGATTAAATTTTTTTATCTCAACCCTCCATTTCCATTTTCTCTCCTATAAATAGGTCACTATTTAGAGATAGATGTGTTGTGTGGTCTCACAACACACCCCATTTTACCCCTTGGAAAAATGTGGACCCCCTTATTTCTTTTATTTCCACTCATTTTCACTTAGTTTGGCGTTGTTCTAGTGGTTAGTAAAAATGCAAGTTTAATTTTCATTTTTCTTGGCCTTTTCTTTAGTACCTTGTTCTTTCTTGGATTCAGTATTTCGGTCTTTTCATGAAGTTTTATTAGTTTACCTAAAACCAGAATCCCAGAGTTGTTGTGATTGCATCAAAGAAGTTGTATCTTTAATTGATCCTAGGCTCACTCAGTAATTCATCACCTGGAAGTTGTTAATCTCGGTGATCTCGCTTTCTTGTATTGGAGTTTAATAGTTTATTTTCATTTTCTTTAGTCAAAATTTGGAAACTAGAGATTCTATTATGAAATGGTTGAATCACTTTTGATCTCTCTTAAACCCGGTTCTAGGTCCCTTTTTTTTTGGTTTTCTTTAAAACTTGGAGGTAAGGTCCCGGTCAACAATAATCTTTTCAAGGTTCGCTATTGAAAGTTTTCAATCCCAGTGATCATAATTGATCACATATCTTAAAGGCCTTTTCCTCACAAAAATCAACATGAAAAAAGAGTGCCATGTAAGATCTTTGTGTCATCTTTTTCCTCTAGTAGCGAGTCCGCGTAGAAACCTAGGTGTTCATAATTTGAACCCTAATTCATCATGATTACACCTTTATTCGAGAGATTAATTTATTGTAACAGGTAATTAATGAAGGTGCCAAACTACTCGTGTACTTGGCATCACCTCGAGCATGTAATTACTTTTATAACACTCTACTTCGCGTCATGTTGCAAATTTACAAAGGACATTGAACAAACAAAAATAATATTGTAGCACACAAGGAACGGTAAACTTTGAGAAACTAAGAAAACAACTACCAAGGGTTTCGAAGTTGCATTCTAAAAAGATTTCCCTCATCATCTAGAACTAGGTAGCCTCGAATAACATAAATTTTGTTAATCATTTTCACGCATGAAAATATTGAAAGGATAGTATTTCCATTTTTTAAGAACTGAAATGTTGATTATCTTGATTTGAATTTAACCAAAATGGTGAATTGAAAGCTTTATAAATTTGTTAGAAAGATTGGTTAAATTTAACCCTAACTTGCACACAAGACACATATTTGAAAATGTAGAACACACAAACAAAAATGATAACTTTTGAAGCAAAACTAGAAGATGAATTCAAATACTGCAATTCACAAGCTACACTGATTGGCATGATAGTTACTAATACTCATATCGAGTGGTCTTCTCATATTGAAATTTGCACATGGGCATGGCAAGAAAATGCTTCTCAGTGTACCAAAAATTTTATAGCAAGTGGGTTACTTTTAGGAGGGTTTTTGCCAACAATGGAGGCCCCTGAATTGGTCATGGAATGTCTAAACTACTACAACCTAGACAAAAGAATCATTGAGAAGGAGTGAAGAACTTATGCAGATCTCTCCAAGAAAGGAATTATATACACATTTGGGATTCCTACATTTACTCAGATGTACCATATTGATATGAAGGCAAAATCCAGAACCTATCAAAGTGTCAAAGAACACAACAAATAAATTATGAATACACAATGGTGCCAGGAGTAGATTACAAAACAAAAAAAACCAATTCTAAGGTCTTTTTTCAACCTAGACATTTAAGATACTATAACTATGCTAAGCAGGATAGTTGGGTTGTGAGATGCCTATAAATTTGAACCATGGATGTTTGTGATCATATCCAAATTGATGGATAGTCTTGTGCAAATGCATTGGGAAAATTTATTGGCTATAGATTGTACGAATAGATAAAGGCATTTCCAAAAACCAGATGTTTTTATATGTCATCATATGTGATTTATTCCTACACCTTAAGGGAAAGTAAGCAAGGATTGAAAAGGATTGGTACTCTGGGTAGAGAAGTAGGAAATAGTTTAATATATGCTCATTTACCCCAAATTACTATCCATGGATATAAGGAGCATTACCAAAGAGTTAATGATGTGTTTTCCATGAAGCTGGTCAGAATAGTGGAAGGAGACAAAGCTAAAAGATTGTCTTTAGAAGCACAAAGTGTTATTAGACCAATTGGAGGCTAGTACATTCAATTTCCCACTTTCACTTACATTAGAGTGGAAGGGTTTGATGGACATCCTTTCATGTTGTTCAGGTACCCTACAGATAAAATGGTTTTATTAGAATTTTTGAGACAATTAAAGTTGTCTCAAACTCTTTATAGCAATGCTCATAAAAAGGCTTCCTTCAAATTTCCTATTGTGATAGGGAAGCTATAAATGTAGTGTAATTAGAACAGCTGACTTGTGTGAAGAATAATTGAAAGCACATAATTTGGAATACTTTTCACTCCAAAGGATGTATTATGACCCTGAAGGGAATATTGCCAAGAACATAGCTGGTTATCATGCTTATGTCTAGCACCTAGAGGATTATTGGCTAAATTGTCAAGATGAGCATAGAGTAAGAAAAAAGAAAATTTGAAAGATTGTCATTAGAGTCTGCACAGATTCTCATTATTCATGATATTCCAAATCAGTTGGATAAAGATGATGGTGAAGTGTTGAGTAAGGCTTACAATGAAGATAGAGTATATGATGAACCTATTCCAGACCCAGATTACAAAGGTGAAGAAATGGCATCAATTGAGGAATTATCTACATCAGTTCTATTAAATACTCAACATTGGATAAATGATTTTTGTAAAATTTTAAGAGAAAAAGGAATTGAACCCACATACTCACAAGATAAAAGAAGGAAACAAAGAAATGAAAATGAGTTTGAGTGCAGGGAACCTGCTAAGAAGAAGAGAAAAGTTGGTAAGGAAGCTACTAGTATACGAATTGAAGAGAGAACCCCTGAGGCTCCAAGCCAAGGAGTTTCACTAATGCCAGTTGGTAAGAAAAAATATTCCAAGTCAGGAAAATTTAAATCAAAAGTAAAACCAAAAGTGGCATCTTCTTCAATAGAAAAACCAAGGACTAAACCTACTACTAATGAAGAGGCAGGGGTAATAGAAAATATCAGTACATAGAAAAGGTATGCATCTCAAAGAGTTGCAACATTATTGACTTCTCCTCCCTTTGTTAATATGGATAGTGTAAAATTAGGCACTAAGAAATACTCATGTGGTTTTGGATGAATTTTATGAGGCTTATGAAGCCAAGATTAAGGAATAGATGGATAAGTGGGGTGCCATGTCGGAAAGAGTAAAAGAAAAGAATTCTAAAGATAAACCCATGGTACAGCTAATGGTAGAAGAAATTCCAGACATAGGTTCTATTCTTTTAAATTTTGAAGAAGAATAATTCATACAAGGAACACTCACTTCAAAAGGGGGAAACCCTAATGTTCTTGACATGGAAACAAGGAAGACTACAAGGTAGAATCCTACTGATGAAATGGTTATTGAAGATACTTTTGATTCCTAGCCTTCGCTTAGGAATGATTAAAATGATAATAAACAACCATAGGTCTTTAAAAAATCAAAGGAAGAACAGGTTGAAATTGAGAATGAAGAACCTTCACGAGTTTCAGGTGATAAGGTTGGAAATGAAGAAAATCTTGATGTGATAGGATATAAAGAAAGTGACGTCCTAGAAGTTGATATTGAACACCTGGCTACACAAGGAAATATACATCTAAAAACTAAAGAGATAGTGTCAAATATTAGTAATCCATAATCTATGCTAGAGATTATTGAAGAGATTCCAATTTCAGAGGATGTAACAAATAAAGTTGAAGAAGTAAGAGAAGAATTTCCTGTATCAACTGGAAACCAGGAACAGAGGAGTGTTATAGAGGTAGAAAGCAATGAAGATGCACCTAATTGGTTAATCAAAGAATTGAATTCCCCAATGGAAGTAGAATTAGTACCTCTAGATCTTAAAAATTTTATACAAGAAGTGGAGACTCCTAAGCCTAGGTGAAGAGCTAGAACAAAATGGAACATCCAAAACAGAACAAGTGGATGCAATTACAGCAGTTCACCATAGAATGAATTTATTTGAATAATGAATTGAGTATTGAGTAAGGAAAGGGGAAGAATTTATTATAGATGCAATAGGGAAATACAAGGAAGCATACCACTAGTCTCTAAAATCTAGAATATTTGAAGGAGAATGCAGATTTTGCTAGGAATGGGTTGATGTTGAAAGGTGAAATGTAGAAACTCTCATGCAAGTTGATATCCAAGAATTGATTATAGAAAATATAATTTTAGAACAAGAAGTTCCATTGCCTAAAAAATAGAAGAAATGGTTGAAATGGGAAGGTGACATATTAACACAATGTATAGAAGGATTTGAGAAGGTCACTGAGAAATTCTAAAGTTAGATACAAAATAGAGAAAGTGCAAAGGAATGCCAGTATACTCCAGATATTAGAAGAATACACTAGGCTCAAGTTTAGTTTGAAGGTGGTACAAGGGATTTCAAAAGAGCGTATGCACCAAATATTGAATGCTTTTCGAGAATATCAATTAAAGAAAAGTGAAGAAAGGATCCTAGAACCCGAGCCCTAAGTGATAGAAGGAAGTACTGGATATCGCATACCAGGGATGTCACAGAAATGTTTTTCTAAAATGTATTTTTGCAAGTTGTTCCCGATCCTGGTGGATGTTCCCTATCTTGTATTCTAAAGGATGTCGATAGCCTTTTTTTATGTGGAGTATTATGTACCAGAGCTTGAAAGTGAAGAGTGTTGTTGCTAAAGAAGTCAAAGCTCTAACTTCATCTAGAAGATTTTGATGATAGTTGGTGAATTCCATGTGCTACATTTTGATTTTCTCTTTTTGATTCTCTTGATAAACTTTAAGTTTTAACTCTTGAGGCCTTGTTCCTATAAAAGGTCATTTATTAATTTACTTTTTTTTTAAGTTTAGAATTTTTGGATGTCGAAAGAGCCTAAACTTCTCTAAGTTTTTTTCTTTTTTCTTGTTTTCTAAATCATTCCAAACTAAAAACTTGTATGCACATAGAATTTAATCAATATCAAATCCAATTTGGTAGCTACCTATCTCATGTATTTTTGTAGTTAGTTTTGTTAGTTTAGTCGAACAAGACTATTTGATATGTCATTTAAGGGTGCATGCAGAACCTACTCGATGTCCAAACTAAAAACCCCTTCTTTAAAAGCTTGCACCATTCTATATCTAGTTGTGAAGCAATCTGGTGATGTATAAAGTGGTTTTCTTTGATTTGATTAACTCTTGGGGAATGTGTGGCTAATAACTAGGAGAAATTTTAATTTTTTAGTATTTTTTTGTGCTTTGTTTTAGATTAGATGTTTAAATTCTTGAAAATGTTATAAAAAATATATGAATGGATGGAAATTTATTGAAAATCTTTCATTTTCTATGCAATTTTTGAATGATTAAAGATAAATCTACTTAAGTGATAGCAAAATTGTTGATGTTCATGAAATATTATTGTAAATCTTTCTATTTCATGATATTATTTTATGATTGAATTGGAAATCTTGTATCAAATGCTTATGATACCGAATGAAATTGATTAACCATAGACCCCTTGAGATTAACAGTAATATCACATCATACCCTGAAGTGAACCTAGTATGGTCAAGACCTTACTACCGAAGCCTTTGGATTAAGCTAAGTCAACCTTTCCCTATAAAATAGACACCTTAGGTTGTCATGGTTCAATCTTTCAAGTAAAGATAGGTTCTTTACAGTTTTCCTATGAGGATTTTATCTGCACTATTGTTGTGAGTGACATCATCATCAACAGGAACTAGTGCTAGGAGGGTCTCATTTTTTTTCTTTTGGTTTCATTAGGTCTGAAACTGGATTTTCGTAGAGTCACTAGATCTTGGTCCAGTGATCCTCATGTGACTTTAGTCGAGCTTAGTGGTCAAATGTCATCTAGGCCTCAAAATTCTATAAATATAAGTGCAAGTTCACAAAATCCGACTATTGTTATACCACCACCACCTCCCATAGTGATGGATTTCTTCAACATAGAGTCACTGACTCAATTTTTCATGTACAATGATTTACCAAAAAGTCCTGATAAGTTGTTTCCTAAGTATTACCTTCACAAAGATGTAGAAGAACATAGTTGTATCTTTAAGGATACGTGTTTTAGAGAAAGGATTCAACATGAAGATTTTGTATGTAAGTTGTTCCTATATACCTTAAGCAATGAAGTCTACCAGTGGTATATCAACCTACCTTGTAACTCAATTAGATCATGGTAAGACATGGAAAGTCAATTTTTGGCCAAATTTAGAATAGTAATTGACCCTACTTTGTTGTGTCATCAATTTGCTCAAATCAAGAGGCTCAAGGGAGAACCTATAACTACTTTTAATGAAAGGTACTAGAAGGCTTATTCTAGGTTATAGGAACCTTACGTAGTGGATAATTTGTTTGTTATTGCAGTTTATTATACAATTGTAGATCCTTTAACTACTATGTTTGTAAAGCGAAGGGAAAATCCTCCTACTACTTTACCTGAATCCTATGCCAAAGTCATAAGTGTAAATTTAGAAATGAAACACCTTAGAAATGGATCATCTACAAATGGTGAAAATGGACTGAATAATTATCCTATCTTGAGTGTGAATGGAGTCCCTTTAAATCATCCTATGATTCCTAATACTTTTGCTTCAGTGGTCCAGAATGGAACATTTCCTCATAATAATTTCTTTCAACCAGGAAATAGTCAAGCTTTAGTCCCTCACCCTGGTCCAACTATTATAGAGCTACATCCTAACAATTTTTTTTTTTTTCATAAACTCAAGAAAATTAGAATGTTAAAACTCTAGATGATAAGAAATTAGAGAAATTACAACTCAACTTAAAAGGTTAACCACATAGGTTATGCAATTACGAAATCAAAAATTTTATGCTCAAAATAACAACCAAAATTCACAAATTCGCGTGTATAATGCTCCCAGACCACCTAGACCTTGGAACACACGACCAAACAATGGAGGGATATCCACACCTTTAGATAACGCTAATCCTTCTAATGATAGATCCACGTCAAAGGTGAATTTAGTTGATCTTGCAATGAATAATTAGTGTAGAATTCATAATACAAATGCTCATGTTGAAGTAGACTATTCATGGTTTAAAATTGCTTCAAACATTTTTCTAGCTGCTACACATCACAATGAATAGTGTGACTCTCGTCCCCCCAAGGGAAATGAATTGGTTCTAGTAGGATATGATTCTACTCTAGTTCTTGAAAGTTACAAATGTGTCAAAACACCTACTATTGTCACAAGGTATGCTCATGGATGTGAAGGAGACAATTCAACCATGAGTTTAGAAACATATATGCTTCCTTATCAAGATGAAAATGAACCTAAAGAAATAATTGATGAAATTCATGCTTTTCAGCAATATCAGAAAGGACATAATTACAACCTGAGAATTAACACCAATGGTGGAAGTAAATTCAATGGGCCATTGACTACATCAATTTTTCCTAACAACTTTAGTATTCCACCTGATGATAAATCAAGCTATACTCTAGGGTTACCTAAAGTAACCTCTCATTATAATTCACCAAATGTTTCACGAATTGAAAAGGTAGATTTTGCTAATCAAAACAACTTGACTAATTATTTAGCAGAAGAAATCAAAAAGGTAAAAAATATCCTTTCTTTATTAGAACTGCTCAAAATACCTGTGATCAAGAAATATTTCTTAAACACCTTAGAAGATCTTCCAAAGGAAAGAAAATTTAAAGAATCTCAAGTGAAAGATAATTACATTAAGGAATAAGATAAGAACATTGTTCCCATGGTGGATGTGCAAGTAGTCTTTTATAAAGGAAAATTAGAATCCCCACCATTTCTACTCACGCTGAGAATATTTGGTAAAAATATTTATAATTGTTTAGTAGATTTTGGAGCATCTAGTAACGTGATGCCTTTTTCCATATGTCAAATGCTAGGATTAACTCCAGAAATTTCTTTAAAGAAAGTTACTCAACTTGACAAAATTGAAGTAAATGTAGTCAGGGAGTTGACTAATATTCATATGCAACTAGCGTCAGATCCCAAGATTCAATATTAGATAAAAATAAAAACCATTGAGATACCTGATACTTATGGTATGTTATTGAGCAGGGATTGGTCAAAAACTTTGAATGGATATATGGCTATAGATTTCTCACATATGTGGTTACCATGGAAAGGAGTTCCTAACCAAATCAAAATCGAGAGAGAACCACATATGAAATACATTATCATTGATTACGATCAAAAGAATGAAGTTCTATACGTTGATGTAGAACCAGGAGTTTATAAAATATGAAATTCAGGAGTTAAAATAGAAGAAGTATTTGCATGCAATGCTAAAAAACATAATCAGATAACTCCTAGAACAAATGTCTTAATTGAATCATATTGTGATTCTTCTAAAGAAGAAAATAGTCATTATGATAAATTTTGGAAAAATATTGTTACAGAAGCTTGAAAGAGCAGTAAAACTAAAATTTCACTCAAAAAAATTATTGCAAGATTGGTGCAAGTTACACAATTTTGCACATTCAAAAGGCAGTTGCATGATGTTTCTGGAAATAATTCACAAAATCGAAAACCGGTACTATTTAGAACATGATAAGATCAAAAGGTCTAAACCAGAAGTGCATGGAGATAGAATTCAAGTTACATAGACTTAAAAGGCTAATTCGATAAACCTAACAATGGTAAGTTTCAAGTTATGAATGATCAAGCCTAGATTCTTAAGATTGATGGATCCAAATCGAAACAAGGAATTGGAATTTGAGTTGAACTCATCAGCATGTAAGGTAAATCTTTTCTTGTTGCTTATCGATTGCAATTTCAATGTACTAACAACGTGGCAGAATATGAAGCCCTTATACATGGCTTGCTCCTTGCAATCAAGAAAAAAGTTGAAATTCTTAAAGTGTTTGGTGATTTTGAATTAGTCATTAAGCAAGTTCAAAAATAGAATGTTTTCCACTATAAGCAATTGTCCAATTACTAGCATAAAGTATGGGATTTGATAGATGATTTTGATGCATTCATCATTACTCACATTCCAAGAAGATTTAATCAAAGAGCTAATGCTTTGGCTACTACTTCCAGTACTTCAGAACCTTTAGATGCCTCGGATTTTAGGAGATTTACAGTTGAGCTAGTATAATTACCTTTGGTTCCCAATAATGTTATAAATTTGCAGGTGTTTGAAGATGATCAGCATATATTGGAATTCATTACTAACTCTAGAATTTTTGAAGCACAAATAATTGAATAAATAGATCACCTTGATGGTGAGATTCAAGACAAAGAATTAGCTCAAGCTAAAGATAATAATATTTTGAAAGGGATAATTGAGTTAGAATGATTGCTTGACATTGATCAGATAGTTTGATAGAAATATTTTCCTCAAAGTGATGGACTACAATTTGAGTTATACAATTTACATACTAAAGAAGATCCTAAGAACGTGCTTATAGGAAATTTTTGTACTGAGGAAGAGAAGAGAAACATCGCTCAGGCACTCAAAGATTATTGGAAGGTTATAGCATGGACATATGAAGATTTGAAAACCTATGATACTTCTTGTTGACGATGATTTTACTCGCAACAACAAGGAAAATAAATTCTTCACAAATAAACCGCAAAGATCCTATCCTTCTTGAAAGTTATGTAACAAAGACAACCTAAAGGGTATTCTACTTTAATAGGAAAATAGATTGGCTTTAGTTCAATCCCCAGTCTCTAGTAATCGGGTCTTGATTCTACTAGGTTCACTCTCAGGTATAATGTGATATTGTTGTTAATCTCAAAGGGAATATGGTTACCTTCAGTTTCATTAAGGATTATAGGCGTTTTACACAAGATTTCCAATTCATTCATAAAAATGCATCATGAAATAAAAAGATTTGAAATAATATTTCATGAATATCAACAATTTATTTGCTATCACTTAAGTAGATTTAACATTAATCATTCAACAATTTCATAGGAAATGAAATATTTTCAACAAATTTCCATCCATTCATTTATTTTTTGGAACATTTTCAAATAATTTAAACATCTATTCTAAAATAAAGTATGAAAATACTAAAAATAAAATAAAACTTTCTCCCAGTTATTCTCCATGCATGCCCCAACGAATTAACTAAAACAAAGCAAACAACTTTATACTTCACCAGATTGCTTCATAGCTACATATAAAATGGTGCAAGCTTTTAAAGAGAGGGGTTTTAGTTTAGACACCAAGTAGGTTCTATATGCACCCTTAAATGGCACAGCATACAGTCTTGTTTGGCTAAACTAACAAAACTAGCTACAAAAGATTCATGAGATAGGTAGCTATCCAATTGGCTCTGATATTAATCAATGTCTACATGCATGCAAATTTTTATGCCAGAATGATTCAGAAAATAGAAGAAAAAAAAAGAATAAAACTGAAAGAAGTTTTAGCTCTTCTGACATCCACAAATTTTAAACTTAAAATGAAAATAAAGAAATAAATGGCCTTTTATAGGAACAAGACCCCAAGATTTCAAACTTAAAGTATATGCAGAGAATCAGAAATAACAAATTAAAATGTAGCATATGGCACATGCCAACTGTCATCAGAATATTCCAAATGAAATCAAAGCTTTGACTTCATCAGCAGCAACACTTTTACTTCACATAAATCAATGTTATCAACAATCTTTAAAATACTAGACAGGGAACATCTACCGATACAAGGAACAACTTGCAAAACTCAAAACTTGAACAAACATCTTTATAACTCCTCTAGTATCTAATATCCGGTTATTTCTTTCATCATTCAGAGCTCGGGCTCTGGGATATTTTCTTCATCTTTCTTTCTCTAATATTTTTGAAAAGCACTCAACACTTGATGCATATTTCCTTTTGAAATTACTTGCACCACCTTCCATGTGAGCTTGAATCTAGTGTATTCTTCAAATACCTAGAGTACAATATTATTCCTCTGCACATTGTCTATCTCATATCTAGCTATAGTGTTCCTACATTGTATAATCTTGTCAATGACCTCCCAAGTGAATAACTAAATAGGGTCTCTATTTATTCTCTCAATCCATTATTTGAAGTTTTTAGCTTCTTTACCATCATTTCCTAGTGTTGGGGGATCACAACCTTGATGTGCTAACATTTCAATAAAGTCTTGATCTTTATCAAGCACTTTTCTACATTCCATGGTGAATTTTTCAAATCCTTCAATACATTGCATCAGCATGTCACCTTCCCATTTCAACTATTTTTTCCACTTTTCAAGCAATAAAATTTCTTGCTCTAAAATTATATTTCCTTGTATTAATTATTGGACATCCATTTGCATAATAATTTCGATATTTCACCTTTCTTCATTAACTTGTTCTTGGCGAAGTCTGCATTCATTTTCAAATCTTTTGGATTTTTCTAACTTGCGGTATGCTTCCTTATACTTCCCTATTGCATTTGAAATAAATTCTTCTCCCTATCTCACCCAGTATTCAGTCCATTCTTCAAATACATTCATTTTATGGTGAACTACTACAATTGCATCCACCTGTTCTTGTGACATTAATATTGGATGTTGGGGAAATTAAGCCTATTCTTGACTAGATAGGGTTAGAGATTTTATAAAATGTTTTAAGGTAGCAACCCATTCTTTCAATTCTCTTTTCTTCTTTTTATACTTTTGTACACTGGAAATAGTGGCATCCAAGTTCATCTTTATCTCCTCCAACTCTTGCCTCCAAGATGAGTGTCCAAGATTAATACTTGTTATCTTATACTCCTTAGGCATTATTTCATGTATGTTGTTGTCAACTGTGGGAGTAGCTATATGGATGGTTATGTTACCATCTGCATTTCTCTGTATGAAATATTTTTCTCTAGCTCTGCACCTAGGCTTAGGAGTATCTGCTTCCTATATGAAATTGTTTAGATCCAAAGGAAATACTTCTACTTCCATTGGGGAAGCTAATTCCCTGATTAGCCAATTAGGTGCATCGTCATCATGCTCTACCTCTACAACAACATTTTGTTCCTGTTTTTCACTTGATTCAGGAACCTCCTTTCTTACTTCTTCAATCTTATCTGTCACATCCTATCAAATAAGAATTTACTCAATAATTTCTAGCATAGATTCAGGATTATCAGGATTTTTGTCTCCTCTATTTGGAGACTTACATTTTCATGTCTATCTAGATGTTCAACTGTAGTTTCCTGTACATTACTTTCTTCATTCTCTGCTACACCAGGATTTTCTTCATTCTTAACTTCATCACCTAAAATTTGTGTAGCTTCACCTTTCTCAATTTCAACTTCAACTTGGTCTTTTCTTGTTTTTGTAAAGACCCGTGATTGTTCATTATCATTTGGAACATTCCCAAGTGAAGGTTGGGAATCAAAAGTGTCTTCAATAGTCATTTCATTAATAGGATCCTGCTCTACAGTCTCCCCTATTTCCATCTCAAGGATATCAGGATTCCCCACTTCTGAAGTGAGTGTTCCTTGTATAAATTCTTCTTCTTCAACATTTATAGGAGTGGATCTTATATTCATAATCTCTTCTATCACTGGTTGTACCATAGGTTTATCTTTATATTTCTTTTATTTTACTTTATCCTACATGGCACCCCTTTTATCCATTTGTTCTTTAATTATACCTTCATCTACCTTAGAAATCTCCTCCAAATCCATAGGAGTTCCTCCTAATGCTTGTTTCATACTATCCATGTTAACAAAATGAGGAGAAGTGAATAGTGTTGCAGCCCTTTGAGATGCATACCTGGTATGTGTACCAACATTTTCTGTTACTCCTACTTCTTCAATAACCTATTTAACTTTTGGTTTTTTCATAGAGGAAGATGCACCTTTGGGTCTTACTTTTGACTTATCCTTACTTGATTTTGCATCTTTCTGCTTATCAGGTGGCTTTATTAGAACTTCTTGTTTAGAAGATTCAAGGGTTCTTTCTTCAATCCTTATACCAAGGATTACCTTACCAGTTTTCCTTCTCTTCTTAGTAGGCTCTCCACTATCAAATGTAGTTTCATCTCTTTGTTTTCTTCTTTTATCCTCTGATAATGTGGTTTCAATTCCTCTTTCTATTAAATCTTTATAAAAATCATTTATCCAATGTTGAGTGTATAACAGAACAGGTCTAGAGAACTCATTAATTGATGCCATTTCTTTACCTTCATAATTTGGGCCTAGGATGGGTTCATCATACAGTCTATCTTCATTATAGGTTTTTTTTAACACTTTTCCATCATCCTCTTCCAAATGGTCTAGGATATCATGGAGCATGAGAATTTGGGCATATTTTAAAAACAATCTTTGATACTTTCTTACTCTTACTATGTGCTCATCTTCATAATTAACCCAATAATCTTCTAAGTGTTGGACATGAGCACAATAACCAACTATATTCTTGGAAATATTCCTCTTATGGTCATAATATATTCTTTAAAGTGGAAAATTCTCAAAATTATATGTTCTCAATTCTTCTTCACACAAGTCAGACACTTTGATTGCATTGCACTTATAATTTCCTATCACAATAGGGAATTTGAAAGAGGCCTTCTTGAGAGCATAACTATAAAGAGCTTGAGATGGTTTCAATTGTCTCACCAATTCTAATAAAATAATTTTGTCTATTGGATACCTAGGAAGCATGAAATGATGTCCATCAAACTCTTCCATCCTAATGTAGGAGTAAGTGGGGAACTGAATATACCAACCTCCCATTGGCCTGATAACACTTTGTGCCTCCAAGGACAATATTTTAGTTTTATCACCTTCCATCATTCTAACCAGCTTCATGGAGAACAAATCATTAAATCTCATGTAACTCTTTTTATATCCATGGATAGTGATCTTGGGCAAATTAGCATATATCAAACTATTTCCAACTTCCCTACCCAGAGTACCAATCTTTTTCAACCCTTGTTTGCTTGCCCTCATGGAACGAGAGTAAATCACATTGAAGACATATAGAAACATCTGGTCTTGGGAAATTTCATTATCTTTTCATGTAATCTATCACTAATAAACTTTCCCCAATACATTTACACAGGATTTTCCATCATTCTAGATATTATTACAAACATCCAAGGTCTGAATTTACTAGCATCTCGTAAACTAGCCATCCTACTCAGCAGATTTATAATATCTTGAATCTCTTGGTTGAACATAGACCTTTGAATTACCTTGTTTTGTGGTGTAATTGGCTCTTGGTACCATTGGGTATTCATAATTTCTTTGTTATAGGCTTCAACACTCTGATATGTTTTGGCCTTCGCCTTCATGTCAACATTATACATCTAGGTGAAGCAAGGAAGCCCAAATGTGTATGTAATTCCTTTCTATGAGAGGTCTACATAGATTCTTCCCTCTTTTTCAACAACTCTTTTATCTAGGTTATAATAATTCATGCATTGCATAACCAATTCAGGGGCCTCCATTACTGGCGGAAACCCTCCTACTAAAAATGATCCATTTTCTATAACATTTCCAATACATTGAGAAGCATTTAACCAAATTTCTTACAATTTATACAACTTTCAATTCACCCTTTGGCTAAATTCAAATCAAAGAATGAACAATATTTCAATTTCTAAAGGGAAATACCATCTTTTTGAGATTTTCATTTATGAAAATAATTAACAGAAAATTAGTTATTTGAAACATACCTAGTTATGGTTGATGAGGATAATATTCACATAATGGAACTCTAAAACCCTTAGTAGTTGTGTTCTCAGTTTCTCAAAATTTACCTCTCCTTGTGCACCAATATTATCTCATTCTTTTAGTGTCCTTTACAAATTTGCGGCATGACATGAAGTAGAGTGTTACAAAAGCAACTACATGCTTAAGGTGGTGCCAAGTACATGGGAGTATTTTCCACCTTCATTAATTACCTATTATAATGCATTAATTCTTCAAATAAAGGTGTAATCATTACAATTTAGGGTTCAAATTACGAACACCTAGATTTATGCGTGAGCTCGCCACTAGAGGAGAAAGATGGCGTGATGATCATACATGGCACTCGAGTGTCACGTTGATCCTCTATAAAACATAATCCATTAAAAATACATGATCAATTCACAATCACCGAGATTAGAACTTCCAAGATCAAATTTTAGGAGAATTATCGGGATTCAGATACTTACCTTTGAGCTTTAGAGAAAATTGGAACAATAGAAAAGACCAGGAACCAAGTTCAAGAGAGATTACAATGTTTCAAGACAAAACCTTTGATTTCTAAGTTTTGAATAAAAAAGAAACTACTGAACTCTGATACAAGGAAAGAAAGAAGGTATCATCAGGATTAACACTTTCGGTGAATGACTTACCAAGCGGAGCTAGGACCAACTGAAGATACAATTCGCTTTGATGAAACTGCACAACTCTAGGATTCTAGTTTCTATTAATATATTAAACTTCATGACAAGACCGAAACATTGAATCCGGGAAAAAAAAACAAGGACCAAGAAAAATTGAAAATGACACCAGCAACTGACCAAAGTGCAGAATGATGCCAAAGCAAACAAAAGAAAAAAGGAACAGGTAAAAGAAAAAAGGGGGTCGACATTTTTCCAAAGGGAAAAATGGGGCGTGTTGTGAGAACACACAACAACTAGCAACCAACAAAACTAAACAAAATAATAGAAAATCAATTATGGATCTTATTATCATAGGGATTTTCACCCGTATGCAAGGCTAGAAAGCTCTGCAATCCGGTGTAATGTTGGACTAATTCCAAGTTGTGGGTACCCTATATGGAATTAGACCTCCATATTCTAGGTTGGTTCCTTTTTGATAATCAATTAAATGCTTATAAAACTTGATTTGGGAAAAGAGTAAGAAAGGATTTCATACAACTACTTAAAAAATGTAAAACTTGATGGTGATGCATCTAATGATGGTAGAACTTGCAGAAAAATCACAGCCTATATCTTCAGAAAAAATTGTTAACACAGGGAAATTTGAGCTCTCTAAACACATTATTAATTCATTA
Organism: Sequoia sempervirens; assembly: GCA_007258455.2. NCBI lineage: Eukaryota > Viridiplantae > Streptophyta > Pinopsida > Cupressales > Cupressaceae > Sequoia > Sequoia sempervirens. The sequence continues at coordinate 253,164,289 of VDFB02086081.1, read as the reverse complement.
AAATGTTGTATTTATTCCCTTTCTTCTAAGGAAAACTAAGTTTTCACAAATAGGAAAAGGAACAAATTTTGAGCACAATTAATGACCTATGACAAATAGCAATTATGTATAAGCATGTAAAAAATAGACAGAAGTCTAAAGGTTTTAGTAATGAAACACATTAGACTTGCATCAAATCATTCAAACATACAAAACATCTAAAATTGCAAAGTTGAACTCTATCTCAATGAACAATATGAAGGAAAAAACTCTACAAAATGACAAACCAAAGTAACCTGCAAAGCTGTAAAATTGTATTAATGTAAAAAGTTGAGTTACAAATATTTCTCTCTATAAAAAGGTATGCCAGAAGAGATGAAAAATAAGAACTATTGATCCTCCTATAAACAATAATAGATAAATATTTCAAGAAGATCATGTTGTATCAGCCAATGAACAACCTGCATATTACTTCCAATCAACACCTTTTCAAGGAAAAGATGAAGTCTTCAAAGATCAACAAAAGGATAGCTTAACTTCATTTAATGTTCTTGAAAATCATGAACAATGGACTAAGAAAATAGAACATGAGCATGATGTTGAAAGTTACAAATTGAGTGCCATAACAAGGGGATGTCCTATCAAGCATCTAGCACAGTTGAAGGATAGCCAAGAGGAGTTACCAGTTGAATTACTTGCTTGGGAGAATGAGATTCAATATCAAAAGTCATCAATGCAGGTTGCTTACCATATTCAAAATAGTTGCATGCATCTCTTTTCTAAAGTGGAAGGGGAGGTTGTTTTCATTATTGCAGAATTTTCTCATTTGTACACTCTATATTTACTTTTCCTCCATCCTTATTGGAAAATTTGCAAGCAGGAAGCATGTCCTAAGTTCGTGAGAAAGGGTAGTTTTTTCTCACAACCAATGAATGGTTATGTTTGATCACTACCACTACTAGGTAGTTTAGGCTAGGGTAGTTTTCAAGTTCAATAAGTTCCCTATCGCACATTTCATTTTAGTATTGTTTTTCTTTCAATAAGTGCAAATGTTGCACCTATTTTCTGACTCTATCTTAAACAATCATGATTAGATTCTTTCAGTTTTGTTTGTTGTTGTTTTTTTCCCAACAGCTGAGTTACAAGATTTTTGAGTCAAAAGAGGATGAAAATGGACCCCATGCCCAATGGATAAGCTAAATAATTGGTCTATGGTGTTTAGTAGGCAAACACTCCGCAGAGGTTGCCAAATTCTTACCTATTTTTAGCTACAGCACAAAATAGGTAGAGTTGAATTGCATTTCTCATTGAAAGGTACAAAATTTCTGCTAAAGTATTTATTCTATTCTAGAATCTGATTAATTTTGAATTTCCAATGTGATTATGCAAATTTTTGTAATAGAAGAACTCATAAATTTTCCTAAGAAATGTTGTTTTATTCATATTGTAAAAACCAAAGTCCCACACAAGTCGTGGGAGTAACTTAATTTGATTTTTCTTAATCAAATAATGAATACAAGTAAATTTGTAAACTACATAATTGAAGATAAGGTAAACATGAAAAAAGGGGAGTGATTCATCATTTCTTGTAATGATGAATAATTTTTACTCAATGTCTTCAAGTTGTTGTGTCTCCAATGCCTCCAGGTTGTCTCAACTCCTAGCTTCATGGTTTCCTACAAGATTGTTAAAAGATGGTGTTAGAGAAATGATAAATCACATCCTTCCTTATGCCTATATTACCAACAAAAATGTAACCTACATCTTATCAAGCATTCACCATATGATTAAGTCATCAAAAAAGCAGATGTTCAAGGAGCACGAAGTTCAATGGAAGCTTTTAGCTTCAATTATTTTGCTAATTTGTTTGTTTAATGTGCAGGAATAGGTATAATCAAATTATTTCAACCAACAGATATTGTTATGAGTGGTGAGAAATGTGGCTCCCACAAGGGTTGAGCCCAACTCATAAACAATGACATGGGATAGGAGTATGGAATAAAGATAATCAGCATTTTTCATTAAAGAAACTCATAAAATCAGCCTTCAATTCATTATGATGAAAACAAATAGAGCAACTCTTCCTCCACCCATCATTTGAAAAGAATTATCAAATAGAAAAAGGCCACTTATTTACCTTAGATCATGTATACAATCAATGAGACATGTTTAAAAGAGCATGATCAATGTTTACACATAATGTTCTCAATTTCAGCTGCATTTCAAGTCTATCATTTCCATTTACATGAAAGCATGGAGCACCCTTTACATTAAAAGGAAAATAGAGCATTCAATTTTAAGACTGTTTTAGAACTTCAAAGCATATACACAATCAATAAAAGACTGAAATATTCATACATGATAGCATCATATCAAGAACAGTCATGAATAGGACTATTGTCACAAAAGAAATAGATAGAACAAGTCCACATCCACTCTTCATTTAAAAGGAATTATCAAGATCATAGAACCTTCAAATCCATAAAAGGGCAGTAACTATGTGTAGAGTGGTTGGAGCATTAAAGGACAATTTTTTTTCTTACCATTACAAGTGTGTAAATACAGTCCAGTACCAAACTGGAATATCATTAATACAAGGTTGAATCAACATAGTCAATTATTTCCAAGGCAATGGAAGGTCAATGGAAATATACAGAGACAGAGTCAAATTTTAACCAAAAACACAAGGTGATTATGCTAAAAGGAAAATGGGGCTTCTGGTCATACAAGATTCAAGCATTTAATGGACATTCAGGGGTAGAGTTTTGCATCAAATGGATAGTCTCCATAAGCATGTTCATGGGAGACAATGAGCAGCTTTCAATACATAATTAGTTTTTATTCAAAGCTTAGTTTAGTCTTTATTTAAGAGTGAAGAACACTTCATCAACAAGGAGCAAGCACAGTTTATAAGAATGGTATTTTCACAACAACAATGCTAAGTATAAAGTGTAAACAAAAAACCCTCAAGCATACAATGAAAAGATTATTACAATCGGCCATGTTCAGTTCTAAGAACAGAAGACTACACAAAGTTCATCATTTTCTTTGACATAGGATGAGCCCTAGAGTTATTTTTAGAAGAAAATGCAAGTTAATTGGTTTTTATTCATTTTTTCACGAAACCAAAAAGGCATGTCAATCCCAATAAGAATGCAGAAAGAAACCCTCAATGTTTTCACAAAGCTTACTTATAGTTTTTATCATGCCAAGAAAATACAGCAAGCTATACATGCTTGAAGGAAAATGAACAAATACAGTAAAATCAAAGGAAAAAATCAATACCTAGATGGAGAATGGTAAGGGTGTAGCCTAAGAGTTTGTTAACTTGTTTTCTTTTCAAACTTAGTAAACCAAATCTTTTGAGAGGCACCTAGGAGACAAAGAAGTCATGGCCATATGTAGGCAAAGAAAATATATCATGAATGAAAGCATAGGAAATCTATAGAGACAAATTTCATCATGTTCATTTAAACATTACAGAGCATAAAAGAGTTATTTCTTGTGCCAAAAGAGAAGAACATGGAAAGAAACATCGCAAAACCTAGTCAAGGTCGCAGCTTAAAAGCCTGAAAAAGCTTTCAAAATGAGGTTCAATGTCAAATTTATCACTTACCATAAATTTCCAGCGACTTCTAGAAGAAAATCAACATGACACAACCAAGTATAGTGAAGTTTGGAGCTCCTCAAACCTTCAAACTAGCAGAGCATGGCAGTGCCTTCCAAGAGCAGTAAGAGTGCACAAGTGAAATGGATGATTAGGGATTCGAAATTCCTTTTGAGTATTTTCCCTAATCTCATGATGGGCATTTTTGACCATTTGTTTTTAATTAAAATCATTTTGATTAATCTTTCTCGTGGCCATGACTTTAAAGTCAATGTGCCTAATGATGTGATCAATTGGTGTATAATGAGATTGGTGAAATGTGTTAAGTATGAATTGAATAAAGTGCTATGTATTTATTGTAAAGTTTACTTAACATTATTAAAAAAACCTTATCAAATGTTCTTAATAATTCTTAATTTAAACTATAATGGAGAGAGGATGAACTATGAGATTTAAAGAAGAGACTTTCACTTACATGTTTTGCATGGTTTGAGCAAAGATAAGTATTGTAATTAAATATTAAAGATAATATCCTATGAGTTATCTTAATATTTAATATATAATGCATGAAAAGGGGAAATGGGGAGAAGCTTCACATAATAAATATTAAAATAATCAAGAGTGATTATCTTTAATATTTAAGCAAACAAATATCTGTGATCAAAGCCATTTAGGAAATACAACTGAAGTATAATTGAAGTTAGTAAGAATTATCAAGAGTGTTGTGTTTCCCGACTTGGAGTCTTTTTCATGCAAAAGACAATATGAGATTATTGACACTTTACCTCAGTTTCACACTAGTTCACAAGATATTTTGATCATGCATGACATTAGTTGGAGTTTGCAGCGCATGGGGTTCAGTTCACTTCAATTGCGGGCCCATTTTTCAAGGATATTTTCTTTTCTCATGAGAGGAATTTCAGAGAGATATTTTCACTTCCAATTCACATGGAGTTCCACCTCTTGGATGTTTTATGCATGCCTTTATTGTATTTAAGGAAAATATTTTCTTTTTTCCTTGGTTCTTATTTTCTTCCTTTTCCTTCAGCAAAGAGACTTCATGTAACTCATTTTTCATAGTTTAATAGATTATGCAACAACTTTTACAAGAAAATTAAGTTTGTAATTTGCAGAAAAATTTCTTTCAATTTCTAGTATTTTCAAGTTTTTCCTTCAAGATTTCAGGCATCATCATTGTGTGGGATTCCATCGAAAGATTATTGTGTTTTAGTTTTAAAAACAATTAATATTTTTGTCTCCTTTCATAAATATATGTATGCATTTTAGTTTAAGCTCAGTGGTTATACACTGTGTTTGTAATTGATTAGCCAATTTAGTCGTGAAAATAATTTTTTTCCCTCAAAATTGTATTCAATCAAGGCCTTTGAATAAAAAATTCAGGTGATTAGGCTATTAGATCAAGTTGTGCAAAGGAGGGTACTGAGTAATCATTTGTGAATTAAGTTGCAGTTTAGATTTCCAATTAGGTGCATCACCGAAGTTTTAATTTTAGTACATGCATTCAGTTCAATCCTTCTTACCCATTTTCTCAAAACAAATCATTCAAGTACCTAATTGATCATCATATAGGAACCATCCTAGAATCTGGAGGTTTAGTTTCATCATAGGGTACCCACAACCTGAAACTATTCCAATGTTTCACCAGATTGTAGAACTTTAGAAGGTTTTGTAGTACGAGTGCAATCTTGGTGACAACAATAATGCAACTAGCCAGGATCTTATACCACTTGTAAGGAAAGGTTAGTGTGGAAATTCCTTCCAAATGAAAATTTCTTGGAAAAATAGAAGATCGGGGTTTCTTAATACTGCAGAGAAGGTAGACATGTTCTTTATTGCCAGGAAAAAAATTTCATTTAATTAGAGTTACAGTCATTAAGATGCACAACAACAAAACAAAAGAATAAACAATTTAACACGTAGAGAATTGAACACCAGATTTATGTGGGGAAACCCTTTGTGAGAGAAAAACCCACACACCAAGTAAAGCCAATTTTTATTAGAGTAAACAAATTACATACAGAGTTATAGACTCCACTCTTAGGTGTTAATTCACAACAACATTACATTTCCCTAATCAACCTCATACGCAGATTCTAATTACAGTTGTTCTCTCACATGGTTACAATGCTCATATAGCATACAATTTAGAACATCACTGATTCAATCCAATGATCCAAAAAAACCCTCATTGCAAATTGTTACAATATATATTCGACATCCAGCCATGGTCATTTTAGTTTCAGGAAACCAACTATTCCAAAAACCTGCTCGCTTAGTCCAAACTTAACTCTTGGGTCAGTAGAGTGGTAGAATCACTGAGTGTGCTCTTAATTCTCTATCCTTGACATCAAAATATTCCTTAAACACTTACGTGGTTGAGGTAGATTAGGGAAGCCTTCAAATATTGGCTCTCCATGACCTAGAGTCTTAGTGTGGTTGGTCCCCCTACTCTACACCCTTCAACCCTCTACCCTCTACCCTCTTGGCCTAATACCCTAAATCCTCAACCCTATACCCTCAATTCTCAACCCCACTACCCTATACATTGGATCCTCAACCCTCATCTCTCTCTTCTTCCCTCCTCTTCTCTCCTTCTCTCTATCTCACTTCTCCCTCCATCTCTCCCTCCCTCTCTACCCTAATCCCTTAACCCTATACCCTAAAATCTTAAACCCTTAAACCCTCAAACCTTAACCCTCAACCCTAATCCCTCAAACCTAATCCCTCAACCATTAAACCCTTAAACCCAATACCCTAAACCCTCAACCATCAACCCTTAATCCCTCAACCCTCAACCCTTAAACCCTAAACCCTCAACCCTCTCCCCTATACATTGGATCCTCAACTCTCATCTATCTTTATCCTTCACACCTCTTATCTCCTCTCTATCTCACCTGTTCTTCCATATCTCCCTCCCTCCATCTCTCCCTCTCTACCCTAATCCCTCAACCATATACCATCAACCCTTAAACCCTCAACACTCTACCCTCTTGACCCAATACCCTAAAACCTCAACCCTATAGGTCCTCAAACCTATACCCTCTACCCTATACATTGGACCCTCAATCATCATCTCTCTCTCCTTCCCTCCTCTTGTATCCTTATCTATATCTCACTTCTCCCTCCATCTCTCCCCCCCTCTCTACACTAATCCCTCAACCCTATACCCTTAACTCTTAAACCCTCAAAGCCTCGACCCTTAACCCTCAACCCTCTACCCTATACCCTCTACCCTCTACCCTCTACCCTCTACCCTCTACCCTCTACCCTATACCCTATACCCTCTACCCTCTACCATCTACCCTCTACCCTCTACCCAATACCCTAAACCTTCAACCCTAATCCCTAAAACCTAAACTCTCATCCCTTAAACCCTTAAACCCTCTATGCTAAACTCTCAACCCTCAACCCTCAACCCTCAACCCTCATCCCTTAATCCCTCAAGCCTAATCCCTCAACCCTCAACCCTTAATTCCTCAACCCTAATCCTCAACCCTAATCTCTCACCCTCAACCCCTATACCCTCATCCCTCTACCCTAAACCCAATACCCTATACCCTCAATCTAGTACCCTAAACCCTCAACTCTATACCCTCAATTCTCAACCCTTTTCCCTATACATTGGATCCTCAAATCTCATCTATCTTTCTACTTCCCTCCTCTTCTCTCCTTCTCTCTATCTCACGTATCCCTCCATCTCTCCATCCATCCATCCCTCCCTCTCTACCCTAATCCCTCAACCCTATACTCTCAACCTTTAAACCCCCAACCCTCTACCCTCTTGATCCAATACCCTAAACCCTCAACCCTCATCACTCTCTCATTCCCTCCTCTTCTCTCCTTATCTCTATCTCAATTCTCCCTCCATCTCTTCCTCCCTCAACCCTATACCCTAAAATATTAAACCCTTCAATCCTCAACCCTTAACCCTCAACCCTCTACCCTCTACCCTCTACCCAATACCCTAAAACCTCAACCCTAATCCCTAAAACCTAATCCCTCAACCCTTAAACCCTTAAACCTTCTACCCTAATCCCTCAACCCTCAACGCATAATCCCTCAACCCTAATCCCTCAACCCTCAACCATAATCCCTCAACCCCATACCATAATCCCTCAACCCTATACCCTCAACCCTAAATACTCAACCCTATGCCCTCAACACTATACCCTCAATTCTCAACCCTCTACTCTATACATTGGATCCTCAACCCTCATCTATCTTTCTCCTTCCCTCCTCTTCTCTCCTCTTTATTTGACTTATCTATCCATATCTCTCTCCATCCCTCCCTCCCTCTTTACCCTAATCCCTAAACCCTTAAACCCTCAACCCTAAACCCTCAACCCTCAATTCTTAAACCCTAATCGCTCAACTCTATACTCTCAAACCTTAAACTCTCTACCCTAAACCCTAACCCCTCAACCCTTCATCCCTCAACCCTAATCCCTCAACCCTTAAACCATAAATCCTCAACCCTTAATCCCTTAACCTTTAATCCCTAAACCCTCAACCCTCAACCCTTAATCCCTCAACCCTAATCCCTCAACCCTTAAACCCTAATTTTTCAACCCTTAAACCCTCTACCCTTTACATTAAACCCTCAAACTTCAATTCTCAACCTCTACCCTATACATTAGATCCTCAACCATAATCCCTCAACCCTATACCCCAAAACCTATATACTCAACCCTATACCCTCAACCCTCAACCCTAATCCCTCAATTGTAAACCCTTAAACACTCAACCTCATCCCTCAACTCTTGAACCCTTAAACCCTCAACCCTTAAACACTTAAACCATAAACCCTATATTTTGTACATTAAACCCTCTACCCTATACATTAGACCCTCAATCCTAATCCCTCAACCATATACACTTAATCCCTATCACTCTATATATATATATATATCACCTCTCTCCCCCCCCCCTCTCTCTCTCTCTCTCCAACCCCTTCTCTCCCACTCCCTCTCTATTAGGTCTCTCCTTTCCACCCCCTCTCCCTCTCTTAAGTCTCTCTCTCACTACCTCTCTACCTCTCTCTCTCTATCTCTCAAGTCTCTCCCTCCCTCTCTCCCTCCTACCCTACCTAGACAACTCTCTCTCTCATAAAAGTTTCCCTCCCTCTACAAACATGCATACATACATATAGTCATACATACTTACATACATACAAGCATTCATACATATGTACATACAATCTTGCATATATATATATATACATACATACATACATACATATACATACACTAATACATACATACATGCATACATAAATACATACATTGATACATACATATAGGCATACATACATGCATGCATACATAGATACATACAAGCATGTATGCATACATACATACATACATACATACATACATGTCATAAAGCATACATACATACAAATATACAAATATATATGCATACATTTAATAGACTAGCATTTAACACAAATAAAGACATAACTAAAGCACTTTATAATGTGCTCACATTATGTCTTGCTTAGGCAACTCTTGGGCATAAATGAAAAAAAACATGTCAAAACTATGAAATAATGTGAGCATGTTATTTATTGCTTTGGGAATCCCCTAGCCTTAGGCTTGGTATTTTCTTTGGAATACCAACCCAAAGGCTTGGCATTCCTTCACAATGTCCACTGACATGTTTTTTTTGCAAATTCTACAATATTTCACATAATCGTATTCGTGCTTAGCATCAAGTTTGCATGTGTTTCAAGGTCAAATGAATCGAACACCTAGCTAATGTTAGGCTCTCTCTTAGTTATTTGATGATGTAATTTTTTTCATATTTTGACAATGTTAATCCTTTGACCTTTAATTTCTTTTGTTTGTGTGTCTATTTTTTGGCAAAAACCAACATTTGGTATTTTTTTCTTTATAAATTAAACATTCATCAAAATTCCAAATAAATTATATTTTTAGAAACTAGACTCCATTCTACACATATTTAAAAAAAATATTTTCAATTAGTTTTCTAAATTTATAAGGGTAGCACTGCCAAAATTCTATTTTTCAGGAAGTGTCCACTTTGAAAAATAGTCAAAAAATCAAATATTCATTGAAAAAATATCAAAAAAATTGGGCATAAACTACATGTTGTTAGTTGATTTCTCACTGTAGTGATTTTAAAATACCAAAAAAAAATTAACCTTTTGAGGGAGCCACAAAAGTCACTATGTTATGTTTTTTTGACAAAAACATAATTTTTTGTGGCCCCCTCTTTTGAACCCTTTAATCTCTACCATTTTCAAAAAAATAGTAGTTTAGAAAGTAGACTTGGAGCACTATGATCCTTTTTTTTTTTTCATCTAAAATTTTTGAGTGTAACTATCCTCAATTTCACATCCAAGGTTAGTATTTCCTTATTTCAGGAAAAAAAAAAGTGGCCACTTAAGACCCCTTTTTGGCCCTCTATCCTTTTGCACTTACCCATCATTTGCCTCTTCTTCCAAATGTAAAACCTTTCAATTAAAATATAAGGAATATGCACCCATAAATTTCCTTATTGGTCAAGGTTGAAATGAAAAAACTATTAGATGTTAGTTTTATCAAACAAATAGACTACACATAATGGATCTCAAATCTTGTGCCAATCACCAAACCAATGGGAGGAATTTGAATCTATACATACTTCAGAAATCTAAAAAAATCCTACCCTAAAGATGACTTCCCTCTATCTAACATTGATATTATAGTGTATATAATAGCTAGGTATGATATTTTGTCACTCATGGAAGGCTTCCATAGCTATAATCAGATTAAAATTGCTCCCAAAGATCAACACAAAATAATGTTCACTTGTCTATGGGGTATCTACTACTAGAACATAATGCCCTTTAGCTTACAAAATGTAGGAGCTACCTACCAAAGGGTGATGACTACAATATTCCATGATATGATGAATACCCTTATGGAGGACTATGTCAATGATTTATTAGCAAATCTCTCACAAGACATAGTCATCTAGATGTGATTGATAAGATCTTCACTAGGTTGGAAAAGTGCAAGTCAAATTAAATGTGAAAAAGTGTCTTTAGAGTAACTTTTAGAAAGCTCCTTAGACAATTTCTCATAGAGGTATCAAGGTTGATTCAACAAAGTTGAAATCCATCATCGATATGCCACCACAATCTAATCTAACACAACTAAGAAGTCTACAAGGGAAACTGCAATAAATCCATAGATTCATTGCACAACTAGTAGAAAATTTCCATCCTTTCCAATACTTGCTTCATAAATATGTTCCATTCAAATGGATTTATCCTTGTCAGCAAGCCTTTCAATAGTTGAAGGATTACCTATTATCACCACAAGTCTTGATGCCTCCTATTGACTAAAAATCACTCATCCTATATGTGTTAGCTACAACATCAGTATTAGGAGCTCTCTTAGCACAAAATGATGAAAATGGAAAAGAGAGTAATATAATACATCATTTGTACACTTGTGGGGTACAAAATTAATTACACTCCTATTGATCATGTGTGTTTTTCTATCATCTTTACAACACAAAATCTTTGATATTATACATTGAATCTTTAAACCAAGCTAATAACAAAGGTAGGTCCTTTAAAGTATCTGCTTAGTAAATAAAATATCATAGGTAGACTAGAAAAATGGGTAATGCTCCTCAATGAGTTTGATATTGAGTATGTATATAGGAAAGCAATAAAGGGACATGTAATTGTAGATCAACTAGTGGATGTTCCTACTCCAACATTTCAACCTCTTGTATCATAATTTCTAGATGAAGCAATTTTCACATTAGACACATCCACAACATAGAAACTATATTTTGATAGATCTTATGCCCACCATGGTTCAAGGGTAGGAGTTCTCTTTATCACACCATAGGGGGATACAATATATAAGTCTTATGGGATAGCAATCCCATGCACAAATAACATCGTTGAATATGAAGCTTTGCTGACATGACTTAGAGAGGCTATAAAATAGAAAATCAATCATTTGCATGTCTACAGTGATTCATAGTTGGTTTTTTGATAGGTACATGATGAATATGAAACAAAGTATGAAAAAATTGTGTTGGACGAAAGATGGTTGATAGTTTTAAAGAGAACCTTTAATGTCATCATATTTGATTAGATTACACCAATATAGAACAAAGGAGTCGATGTGATGGCTACTATAAGATCTCTCTTGGACATGCCTAATAATGTGCATTAGTGTGAATTCTTGGTGGAACAAATTTTGATCCCCTCCTTCAATATCCTTGAATTTGAGCTCATGTATGAAATTTTTGGTCCTGATTCACCATGGTAGAAAGACATATATAATTACCTACATGACCAAATCCTTCCCCCTAACTTGTCAAATAATCATCACAAAAAATTTACTTGAAAATCCTCTAAATATGTTATCATTATTGATATCTTATACCGCCATAGTCTAGGTAGTGTTCTTCTTAGATGTGTCAATGCAAAATAAATACAAATGGCATTACATAAGGTACATGATGGTATATGTGGAGCTCATTCTAGTCATCCTACCCTAGCTAAGAAGCTCATGAGAAAAAGATACTACTAGCTGACTATGAAACATGATGCATACCACTTTGTTAAGAAATATTGACAGTGTCAGATTCATGGCAATCTCATTCATTCACTAGCAAAGGGACTGCACTCGATCACATCACCATGGCCCTTCTCTCAATCAGGAATAAAAAATGTGGGAAATATTCACCCTACCTATATTAATGGCCATAAATTCATCATTATTGCAACAAAATATTTTATGAAATGGATCAAAACCATTCCTATGATATATATCATCGTTAAGAAGATTGTGAAATTTATCCTAAACTACATCATATGTCAGTATGGTGTTCCCCTTTCAATTTTCATAGATAATGGTCATCCTTTTAAGAACTAATGTGTCTAAGAACTATATGAGAAGTATAATATTTAGCATCACTTCACCACACCTTATTATTCGGGTGATCCCACAATAGTGATTTACAATTTTTGGCCAAACTGGTCACTGAAATAATTTTTTTTAACTAAATCTTCACTTTCAGGAACCTATAGTAGCTAAACCATGAGGAATTTGAAGATGATGCAAACTAGAGTTTCGTGAAATTTTGTTTGTAGATTCTAAATATATTTTTTTCAAAAATTTTGGAATCAGATTACACTTCTTTTTCCATCTCCCTCGAAAACTAGTTTTTTTCATAAAACAACATTTTAAAAAAGTGATGCTCACCGTATAACGTATAGATTTTTGTCCATGAAGGATAAAATTATAATTCTTTAAAATATAGATTTCTAACTCTGATATCTAGTGCTTCCACTTGGTTAGATAGTTTTTTATTGAATATTTTTTATTTAATCAATTTTTGAATTCAAACCAATTACAATTCAAACATAGTGCGATTGTATAACACGTAACCTTTTTTGTATGTATTGAAATTCAATTTTTATTTTTTTGTTGGATCAAGGACTTCAATATCTAGTGTACTCATATTTTTTTTAAAAAAATTGTTTGATAATCTTCTATTTTTCTACATGTGCAGAACAGAGAGATTGATTTTCGTTGAAAAACCTACGTTCAAAAGAAATAAAAAATAAATATAATAATTAAAATAAATTTATATAAAATTATACTTTTTGGGAAGCTTATAATAAGGACTGCATACTTACAAAAAATAAATTTTAAATGAATTCATTTGATCCCCCAAAAGGTAAATCAAAAGTGATTTTTTATCAACATTTTGATAGGTGTAAAGAAGACTTTGTTATAGGTATGGTTTAAAACTAGCAAGGTTTTATCCAAGGGGGTTTGATATAAGGTAGTTTGATCAAACCCTCTTCAATTGGAATTCTTTAAATGGAACTTTTTAAGGTGTAAATCATTATATTTTCTAAAAATATGTGATTTCAACAAAAAGCAGAATCTCCTAGAAATTGTAAACTAGCTTTGTGGGATCACTAGGGTAATGGTCAAGCGGAGGTATCTAATAAAACCATAGTCAAAATCCTAAAGAACATTTCCAATGACATTGGCCATGACTAGCATATATAATTGAATCCAATCTTATGGGCTTACTATACCATAATTTGTACTCCTACTAGTGCCACACCTTATTCCCTCATATTTGGTTTTGAATCCATCCTTTTGATTGAGGTTGAGTTACCATCTCTAAGAGTATCCATGCAATAGTTCATTGATGACAAAGATTATAGGATATCAAGATTACATGAGATAGAGCTATTAGATGAGAGATGAAAAACTAAATTATTCCATTTATAGGCCTATCCAAATCATCTCTAACCTAGCTACACCAAAAGAGTAAAAGTTTGACATTTTGACATCGATGACTTGGCCTTGAAAGAGAACCCGAAGAATCAGCTAGATAGAGAAAAAAGCAAGAAATTTTGAACCTAACTAGTTGGGTCCTTATATTATTATTGTAGTATATGTTTCTAGTGCTTATCAACTTACTACTTCTGAAGGTGAACCACTATGGTATCCTATCAATAGCATGCACCTTTGCAGGTACTATACGTGACTTCTAAAGATCCCAAAATATTCAAAAAATAATAAAAATTTGAAAAAATAAAAAATAGTAAAGAGAAATAATCCATCCAATAGTGAAAACCATTTCAATGGAACTTTGGATAAGTATCATGGTAAAAACCTAGAAAATAGGCACCATGAGTATTAGGTCATTTCTCTGCCATCTATCATCATTCAATTTAAATTTTCATTCCATCCATAACAAAATGAGCATAGGATATTTTATAATAAAATATTGTCACACCTCTCATGACCTAAGAATGGTTGATGTTTTATGTCACCCTCTTTGCATATCCATTCCTTCCATAATAATTAGTCCTATACCTGATTGGGGGAAATCCTTGACCTAGATTTTTAGATGGGTCTTTGAAATGGGATCAAAGGATATTATCACAATCAATTACTACAATCCACTTTTCATAATAAAATCTCCATACCCCATAATAAATTATCCCTTGTCAGGATTGACATCTTGGTCAAACAAAAATGAAACATCCTACAAAAAACTAAGCTTAAAAAATCATGGAACAACAAACAAACTATAAAACTAGCCTTTAACCTGCCCGATCAATTACCTACTTATCTATCAACAAAATTTACCTATCTTTATCATCTATCATTTATATTATATAGGTTCTTTCATTATTGAAAATAGACTAGGCATCTTATATGAGATGTTTCACACTAAAAACAGGCATAATCCTTTGAATCCTATCTACAAACACTCATCATTGGTAAGAAGATCTAAATGGATATTGTCTCATTTGGTCCAGTTAGTCTTATGTTTTTATTTTATTTATCTTCTATCATGTTCCTATGCTACTCAATGGTATCCACAAGTGATTAGAGGATCGAGGATGGATCATGACTATTTCTACTGATTTCTAATTGTGGTTTTTCTTGATAATATGACTGAGACAATAAGTTCCTTGTGTGTGATTGGGGTTACATTTTTCATAATCATAACATCCTTTGCAAGTAAAAGGTTAGCTAAAATTTTCTTGCATCAGGATCAACATTATTTTTTGTTACTTCCTCACATATTCTAACAAGGTTCTATTGTAACTAGTATGAGTCACCTGCACTCCTTGTCTGATGTGTCTTAGTCTTGAAAATGGATACTGACATCACCAAGGTTGTCTCAAATCAGTATACATATATCCACTTGTTGATGCATTCAACAATTGAGAATCCATAGGATTGTCAATTGTTGCAATAAGTTTATTTCTCTATTTATAAAACACATAAATGGAGAGCACAAGAAATATGAAATATGAAATATTATTCATTCCATAATATGCTTGAAAAAATATTGTCTTACAAAATCTTCCACACCTATGTCAATCCAACAACACCAACTTATAGGAAAACAACAATAAACTTTGTATTATTTTCTATGTGCATTAATTTTCCTGCCCAAAAGCTTTTATTCATATTGCCACAAAAAAAAATAGTCACATATTTCTTATCACTGCTATTTCATTCTAACAAATTTTTTTGACCAATTTATGGGTTTTATGTGCCTCCTTCCCAGTGTTCCAAATCTTTTTGAATTTTTCAATTTTGGTACCGTATGAGAAAGTTATACCCTTTTTACTAAAACTAGTCCTCTTAGGTAAAACTTTCGACTCTCTTCCACTACCATACCAGTTAGCTTTCCTCTTCCTGTCTATTTTGGGCATGAGATTCATGCATTCAGCTCTTTAATTATTTTCCCAAGAAAATTTTAAATATTTTCCTCAATTGGTATCCATTATCTCCTTCCTACACCTCCACTCCCAGACGCCAAGCACCATTGGTCAACATTTATTCCAATTCTTTAATTTAATCCTGAGAGTTACAAAGTAATAAAAAATTCATTCTCTCAACCTAGGTGTGGGATTTTGGATCCCAATAAATTTTTTAATTGAAATATTTAAGTAATTAAAGCTTACAACTTCACCATATTGCCAAAATACTTCAATTTAATTGTCAGAAGAGATGAAAATGAAAAATTGATCCCATACTAGTTAGCTTTCCTCCTCTCTATTTTGGACATGAGATTCATGCATTTAGCTCTTTAATTATTTTCCCAAGAAAATTTTAAATATTTTCCTCAGTTGGTATCCACTATCTCCTTCCTACACCTCCACTCCTAGATGCCAAGCACCATTGGCCAACATTTATTCCAATTCTTTAATTTAATCCCAAGAGTTACAAAGTAATAAAAAAATCCTTCTCCCAACCTAGGTGTGGGATTTTGGATCCCAATAATTTTTTTAATTAAAATATTTAAATAATTAAAGCTTGCAACTTCACCAAATTTCCAAAATATTTCAATTTAATTGTCGAAAGAGATGAAAATGAAAAACTGAACCCATACCAGTTAGCTTTCCTCCTCTCTATTTTGGGTGTGAGATTCATGCATTAAGCTCTTTAATTATTTTCCCAAGAAAATTTTAAATATTTTCCTCAATTGGTATCCATTATCTCCTTCCTACACCTCCACTCCCAGACGCCAAGTACCATTGGCCAACATTTATTCCAATTCTTTAATTTAATCCTGAGAGTTACAAAGTAATAAAAAATAATTCTCCCAACTTATCATTTGGATGATATCTTATTAGAGAATGGAGCTCTGCAATGGTCATGGAGGAAAACAACAGTTGGATAAACTCAGGCTTAGTGGCATAGGTCACGAGGGTCCCAGAGGGAACAGGAGTGGGAACCTCGATCACATCTAGATGAAAGAGAGATGGGCCCATCCTCAAAAGAATGCTCAGAATGGTCATTTTCACGAGGATCAGGCTCACGGGAATCTCCACATGAATAGAGGTGTAGGCTCTTCTCGAGGTTGGATCAAGAACCGATAGTACAAAAATGAAGAGTTTCACAGACCTCACCAACATAATGAAGGAAAAAGAGGGCATAATGATTTTCCATGGTTGGGTAGACAGGGCCCTAGAAGAAACCCTAAAGGTAGAAATGGGAAAGGAGGAGTGGCTTGGCAAAAGAAGTCGTCCGATAAGGAATGGGAGGAAGCACGGGAAGAAAACTCAAAGGGAGCAAGGGGACACCACGGCCCACTCTTGTCCAAAGAATCAAAAGGTGAAAGAATCAAAATAGTAATTAGCTCTTCGAAATTGCAAGTGGAAGTCTTGAGGCTAGAGCAGCTAGGCTTGCTGGGGAAATGGTTCGGGAAGGATCTCAACTGGGAATACTTGGTGAAATGGTGGAAAGATCACTCGGGTGCTGAATTGCAGTTTAAAATGCTTCAAAAGGATTTCTTCTTGGTAGTATGTCCATCCAAAAAAATCAGAGATGAAATAGTGAATGATGTCTGGGTTTTAGATGGGTACGGATTTTATTTAAGACAATGGACAGTGGGTTTTGATTCGATGACGCACGTGATGGAAACCCTGCACGATTGGTACAGCTTACCAAATCTTCCTCAGGAATTATGGGCTCCGTCCATTCTGGAGGAAATAGGCAATCAACTAGGCACATTTGTCTACATAGAAGAAAGGAAACTGGAAAAGAAGCCCCAAACCTATGTGCGCATATGCATGGAAAATAAAGCAGACATGAAGATATGGAGTGAGATCGAACTTCTAACGGACTATGGAAACTGGGTTCAAAAATTGGAGCATGATTCTCTAATGTACAATAATTTGGTTCATTCCCTGGGATGCAGAACTCCCAATGAAGAGGTAGGGAAATCCTGCCTTTTGGATGTTCCATCAAAGACTCCCAGAGTGTCAGTCCAAATTATCACCGAAACCACAAATACTTCCTCTCCTAAGGTAGGGTTTGAGAAGTCTTCTCCAATGAAGAGCAAGGTTTTTACAAAAGAGGATAGGGACAATGAGCAACTACGGGCAGACGCCTCCCATATTGGCTCTCCAAGATCATCCTCAGTGGATAAAATAGAGGGGAGGAAGGAGTTACAGGAGGAATAGGAGGAGAGAGAGGATCAACTTGCAGATTTAGAAGACAAAATCTCTGAAACTATAGAACTCCTGGGGGACAGTTGTCGGAACACAGAACTGGATTCTTTGATAGAAGTGGGGAAGGAACGAGTGGAATTAGCGGTGGCAGCCAAAGAAAAGTTAGAGTTACCAGAGGCAGCGTTTAACTTAGAAAGCATAGAGGAAATCTAGGAGTTAGAAGGGCAAGAAATAATGGAGTTGTTAAGCCCACAATCAGGTAAAAAGAGAAAGATGACAGAGGAATTGCAAGCAGCCAAATCTTGACTAGGAATTCATAGAAGGGATTTACTCAAACTCACACCAGACTGTGGGGATATGAAAAAGCAGGGTAGAATTCCTAATCAAGAAAAGAGAAAACTGGATGGGGAAGCCAGTGGACAACAAAAAATTGACTCAATGATTAAAGTAGGGAAGGGTGGAGCCCTTCCTACACAACAATGAAAATTATAACCTGGAACATTAGGGGCTTACATGCCCCTAACAAGTGGAGCCTCATCAGGCGCCACATAGAAGTGAGCCAAGCAGAAATTTTTCTTCTTCAAGAAACAAAATTAGGCGGTTCAAATCTGGAGAAATTTGGCAAAAAATTGAGGTCATGGAAATGGATAGGCGCGGGAGCGAAAGGGGCTTTGGGAGGCTTAATGATTATATGGAAACCACATACAGTCCTAATAGAGGCCTTGAACTCGAGTCGTTACTAGATGGTGTGCAAGGTAAGAAGTTTAATCTTGAATCTTCATTTTAATCTTATAAATGTGCATGGCCCCTTGATGAGTGTTCAGAAAAGATTGGTTTGGCTAGAATTGGATGGAATCTTGAGTGGTATGCAACAAGGTTTTAGTATAATAGGAGGGGACTTTAATGCAATTCTTAGGAAGGAAGACAAGAAAGGTGGTTCAGGAAAAGTTCTATAGTCCCAAACAGATTTTTGCAACTTTGTGGATATAAACTCTCTACTAGAAATCCCCATAGGTAATGGACACTTTACCTAGAAAAATCGTAGGAAAGGATTTGGAAGTATAGCAGAAAAATTAGATAGATTCTTCTTCAAAGGAAATCTGAGTCTTTTTCCTTTCTCTTTCGAGAGCAAGATTAACTCTGGGACTGGTTCCAACCATTTTCCAGTTCAACTTCAAATAGATGGGGAGAAGGGGCCAATCTGATTCCCATTCAAATTTGAAATGATGTGGTTTAAGGACCCCATTGTGATGGTATTATTAGAAAAATGGTGGAAGGAATGCTCTCCAAAGGGTTCAAGCTTTTTCAACGTGATCAGAAAGTTAAAATATTTGAAGCAGCGACTTAAACAATGGAACAAAGAGAGCTTCAAGAACATCTTTAGAGAGAAAGAGGAAACAGAGCAAGAACTAGAAAACCTAGCTGATGTAATTATCAATAAAGGGATGGATGAAAACTGTTATAAGAAAGAAAAGGCACTAACTAACAAACTCAATGACATTCTAGCCAAAGAGGAAGTTTTCTAGAGAGGTCTGGTTGAAGATAGGAGATAGAAACTTGAAATTCTTTCACAATTCCACAAAAGAAAGGAGGAAATTTAACAGAATATTCTGCTTGAAAGCTAGGGATGGAAGATTGATGGATGATCTAAAGGAAATCAAGGATTCAGCAGTCACATATTTTCAGAACTTGCTCAATGATTGGGAAGGCTCACATTTGGAGGTCCAGAATGCCTCCTTGCAATCCATACCGAAATTTATTTCTCAAACTCAAATGAGAGCTTTGAATGACAAATTCTCTCAAGATGAAGTGAAAGAGGCTATCTTTGGGATGCAGCCACAAAAGGAACCTGGTCCGGATGGATTTCCGGCAGGTTTTTTCTAGAAATGTTGGAACTTCTTGGGTAAGGATGTTTGGGAAGCTATGGAAGATTGTAGGTCAAACAAAAGAGTTTTAAATGAAGCAAATAACACTTTAATTTCCCTCATCCCAAAGAAAGAAAAATCAGACTCCTGGGAGGACTTTCGTCCAATATCATTATGTAATACGAATTACAAGATATTGGCCAAAGTATTAGCCAATAGACTAAAGAAGATTCTCCCCACAATTATCTCTGAGGAAAAAATAGGTTTTGTCTCAAGACGATCAAATTTAGATGGGGTGATCATTGCCTAAGAAGTCATACATTCAATACAAAAACTGAAAAAACTGGAAATACTTCTAAAACCGGACATTAGGAAAGCATACGACAGAGTGAATTGGAGATTCCTCTTCAAGGTAATGGAAGCCTTCAGCTTTCAAAAGGATTGGTTAGACTGGATCTTCGGATGGGTGGCTAGCCCACATTTTTCAGTAGTGGTTAATGGTTCTCCGGAGGGCTACTTTACAGCTTCAAGAGGGCTTAGACAAGGGGATCCATTATCCCCCTTTCTATTCATAATAATGGCTAAAGCCCTTGGGAGATCGATCAAAAAAGAAAGAAGGTATGGATGGATTGAGGGTTTGCAAGTGACTAGTAGTCTACCTAATATCACGCATCAGCAATTTTCAGATGACACAATGTTGTTTGGTGAGGTTTCAATAAAAGAGGTACAAAGATACAAAAAAATGCTAGAAGACTACTTTAGGGCTTTAGTGCAAGAAGTAAGTAAGGCTAAATCTGAGATATTCTTCTTCAACTCAAATTTCCCCAGTGAACTTCAAATCTTGTGAATCTTAGGTTTTAAGATGGGACAACCGCCATGCAAATTTTTGGGTCTTCCACTGGACAAAGGCATCAAAAGCAACAGTGCCTGGAGTTCTATAGTGACTCGATGTAAGGATCGAATATCCTCATGGAAAAATAGGTGGCTATCCTAGGCAAGAAGGTTAATTTTGCTGAAATCAGTTCTTTCAGCACTTCCCATCTATATGATGTCCTACCTATAGCTCCCAATTGGAGCGAGCAAAGATACAAATACGGTAATGAAGGACTTCTTCTGGAAAGGTAATTCAGAACAAAATAAAATTCCTCTTATAAAATGGCAGAAGGTTTGTGATAAAAGGGAAAAAGATGGGACAGGTTTGAGAAATGTTCTTCGCCAAAAAAAGGCACTGGGGGAAAAATTAGCTTGGACCATTCACTCCTGTCCCAACCTCAAATGGGTGAAGATCGTCAGAGAAAAATATTTGGAAGAAAACCCTTGCCGCTTTCTAGTAGAAAAATCCTTGCCATCTAGGTTCAGAATTTGGAACTTCATTAAAAACTATAGAGATCTTATAACAGATTTTCTTACGTGGGAAGTGAAGGATGGAAAGGAGGCTATGTTCTGGGAAGACTCTTGGGAAGGACATCCAGCACTAGCCAACAACCCAAAACTTTCAAGAGTAAAGGAGAAGACTAAAAAAATTTGGGGTTTGAAAGTCAGAGATTACATAGATCACTTGGAAGACTCGGCTGAAGGTTACTTGAAGTGGAAATCGATGAGAAGTCTAGAACTGGGTGTCTAGGAAATTGAAGCTTTTGAGAAAGCTTTTTCAAGACGTAGGATCTGGGACAAACATGGGAGTGATTGCATACGATGGGGTGCTGCATCAAATGGGATATACTCGGCCAAGATAGGTTACAACATTCTATCCTCCTCAACTGAAGAAAATTCAGAGATCCCTAGAAGTCTTTGTTGGAACAAGGTTTGTCTCCCAAAGGCAGGGATATTCACATGGGCTACAGCTCAAGGAAGAATTCTCACAGGAGATAGGTTTACCAAACTGGGCTATCATGGTCCGACCAGATGTTCCCTATGTCAAGAGGCTGAGGAAATAGTGGATCACCTACTTTTTAATTGTAAGTTCACTTATCAGATGTGGTGTTGGTTATGCACAAAGCTACATTGGATAACTTTTTTTCCTAACACCTTACTAGAGTGCTTAAACTCTTGGCCAAGTAATGATCACAACACAATATTTGGGGACATCTAGAAGATGAGTCCTTCAATCCTAATCTGGGAAGTGTGGAAGGAGAGAAATAGATGGCTTTTTTAGGATAAAGAGATGTCGATTCCAAGGCTTCAGTGCAAGATAGAGGTGAGCATAGTAGAACTCTTCAATGCATAGTTGATGGTCAAACAAGAAAAAATGAACTTTACTAAATGGGAAGCTTGGATCATGAAACAATGGTTTGGAATCAAAACCCCCCCATTGGGTTGTTCAGGAAATGCGGCTTCCACCAAACAGCATAACAAGACACAGTGGATACCCCCTGAGCAGGGTTGGGCTAAACTAAATTTTGACAGAGCCTCCAAAGGGAATTCGGGTCCATCTGGGGTAGGGTGCATAATTAGAACATCCATGGGTTCGACTCTGGGGAGATTATCCCAACCCCTAGTAGAAGGAATGAACAATGCAGCTGAATTCCAAGCTCTCCTGCTCGAACTAAAACTGGGTAAGGAATTAGGAATTAAAAGTCTGATAGTCGAAGGAGACTCAATTTGGTCATAAATTCTCTAAGGACAAGACAGATTCATAATTGGAAATTAGGAGTATATCTGGAAGTTGCATTAGAACAACTTAGGCATTTTGAACAAGTGATGTTCAATCACACGTTAGGGGAAGGAAACGTGGAAGCTGACTCTCTGTCTAATAAAGGCATAATTGGACCCAGTTTCAAAGAATGCAACATAGACTAATTTCTTGTGGGTGGTTGATTGGGCCCCTCCCGCCCCTCATATAGTTCCCTATCATATGCATCCATGAGCAATAAAGGAAATATGCCCACAAGGTGGGAGGAGATGAGGTGGTGGACGGGGTGTGAAAGGTGGCTGCTCAGTGGTAAGGCCACATTATTCCAAGTCCTCAAAATGATGGAGGTATGAGGAAGGAAAATAACCAAAGTTTAGCAACACACCAAATTAGGGGAAAATTTGGCGACATCAAGAGAAGCTAATGACACAAGAATCCAAGCATTATCAGCTCGACACAATTGGGTACAGCCATCATGAAAGTTTAAGCTTATGGGTCGAGTGGTAGAATTCATTACTCACGAGGAGCTAGTTGCATGAAGGATGAAGGCCATAGGATAATTACATTCCAAGGATAGAGTGCCCTGCTTTGCCATTGTTTCAAATTCATGCGCGGAGGCTCGGCCTTACAGCATACAGGCCTTTAAAAGTGAACAGATGAAGATGTTTTTGCTGCATGCTTTTCAAATTTTGGTTTTTTTTTTGTCTCTGTGCAGGGAACTATTGACTAAAGGGCTACAAATGGCGAGGATGACCAAATCAAAATTCATCATCTCCATATCAGCGGATGGGTTGGAAATTTTTGGTGCTGATACTCCAGTTTCCTTGGTGGCAACGGAGAGACAAATAGTGTTTCGAGAGATTACTAATCAAAGGCTGAAGAGAATCCTGCTTGAGGATGATCCCTTGACAATGGTAGTAGTCAAAATGATATTAGGAAAAGGTCATCTAGAAAGAAAGGAATTTGCGAAAGACAACGCACACATCTCCTCTCAGTTCTTAGCCGTAATCATGGACCTGGAAGTTTCGAAGGTGGAGGAAAAGGAAATGTTGGAGCGTCTCTTCCGAGGCGACCTGCTAGGGGGGTTAGAGAAGACACTGAAAGCAGCTTTCAAGGACAAAGGAATCCTGCACCTTACAGACCTGGATCTTCTCTGGGTGATGGACGAGGCAGTCAAAGTCTACCCCTTCATTCTAGACCTCAAGGGGATAGAACTTATGAGGCATAGAATGATATCACCCATTGCAGTCGAATTCCTAAAAAGGAAGCTGAGGCTTGAGACGGTGGAGGGGATGGAATGGGTGGAAGACTTCACCTGATTTGTAGAATTAAATGGATTTTTGTGAGGATCAGCCTTCGTGTTCTAATGTTCTAATTTTTTGTGCTTAATCATAATACTAGATGGTTTTTATTAGATACGCAGTGAAACTACAAAGTCGGCACTAGCTGTGTGAGACTCGGCCTCTGGTTTTAATTTTCTGTGTTTAAAATCTTATTAGTAGATGGTTTTTCGAAGCCAAGCAGAGGGACTGCAATTTTGTAATCAGTCGTAGCTTGTTCCTAAGTTGGAAGGTTTAGCCAATAGGCTTAGTTTTCATGGAAGACTGTTATCTCATGTTATGCAGACAAATGTAAATTTTATAATAATTAATATAAATCCCTACCTTGCGTATCAAAAAAAAAATCATTCTCCCAACCTAGGTGTGGGATTTTGGATCCCAAGAAATTTTTTAATTAAAATATTTAAATAATTAAAGCTTGCAACTTCACCATATTTCCAAAATACTTCAATTTAATTTCCAGAAGAGATGAAAATGAAAAATTGAACCCATACCAGTTAGCTTTCCTCCTCCTCTCTATTTTGGGCGTGAGATTCATGCATTCAACTCTTTAATTATTTTCCCAAGAAAATTTTAAATATTTTCCTCAATTGGTATCCATTATCTCCTTCCTACACCTCCACTCCCAAACGCCAAGCACCATTGGCCAACATTTATTCCAATTCTTTAATTTAATCTTGAGAGTTACAAAGTATTAAAAAATTCATTCTCCCAACCTAGGTGTGGAATTTTGGATCCCAAGAAATTTTTTAATTAAAATATTTAAAGAATTAAAGCTTGCAACTTCACCATATTACCAAAATACTTCAATTTAATTTCCAGAAGAGATGAAAATGAAAAACTGAACCCATACCAGTTAGCTTTCCTCCTCCTCTCTCTTTTGGGCATGAGATTCATGCATTCAGCTCTTTAATTATTTTCCCAAGAAAATTTTAAATATTTTCCTCAATTGGTATTCATCATCTCCTTCCTACACCTCCACTCCTAGACGCCAAGCACCATTGGCCAACATTTATTCCAATTCTTTAATTTAATCCCGAGAGTTACAAAGTAATAAAAAATTCATTCTCACAACCTAAGTGTGGGATTTTGGATCCCAAGAAATTTTTTAATTAAAATATTTAAATAATTAAAGCTTGCAACTTCACCATATTTCCAAAATACTTCAATTCAATTGTCGGAAGAGATGAAAATGAAAAATTGAACCCATGCCTACAAGAAAATAAAATAAAAACTCAAAAATTAAAATTAATATATTTTTTGATGTGCAAGATTATTTGTGCACCCGAATGCTCCTACATCAAACAACCCAGGTAAACGAATTGTTCCATGAGTGAGAACTCGTGAACATTTGAATATCTTGTGTTTTTTCATCATCCACCTCTATTCCTTATCTACTTTATTTTTCTTATTCTCCTTGCTATGACACCTCTTATCTCTTCCTTTCTTCATTTTTCCTCTCTTTCTTCCTCTCATCTAATTCATCTTGTTGCACCAAGGTTCATCTTCCCACCTCACTCTATCACTCTTAACTTTTGCATATAAATCAAAACTAACCAAATCATTGAAATCAATAGATGTTTTATGCACATTCCCTTCACTTATTTTTTCTTCACTTTCTTCTTCATTTATTCTGTTTTCTTTCTCTCTTACTGCAACATCCTCTTTAATATCCTCATACTCTTCAATTCTAACCATATCACTTGCATAAAAATTAAATTCATCAAAAAATTGACAAGATGCAAAATTTACCTCATTCAATGCTACAAATTTTTCTTCACCTGTTGTCAATGCAAGCCACTCCTTTTCAACTACTGCAATATGCCTTAATAAGTCATCTTCTTCTTTATTTCCCATGGATCCTTCACTTTCCTCATTCACTATCTTCCCATCATACTCTTCTTCACTTTGTGTAATCTCTTATTCCTATGCTTCTGCTCTAATATTCTCTTCTTGAGTTTCTACTACAATATTGTTCTTTTCTTCTTTCATCTCATCCCTTGCACTCAACTGCTTCATTTTCTTCAATATATGTATGTTCTTCCAAAAACCAATTGTTTCCCCAACTTTGAATCATCTTATCCAACACTTTCCTTTACCTCTTCTACACACAAATCAACATTAATGATTTCTTTACAAACCTCAAAAGAAGGAGATAATACCTATGTTTTTGCTATTGCACCTTCTTTTCATGTGCATATAATTTCAAATTTATTTTCTTTTATGTCATCAACAAAATTCACATTTGTTGCTACCTCTTTCTTTACCCATTATTTCCTTGTTCCTTTCTTCTTTCCTTGCTTTCATTCATCTACATTTGTGTGGGTTGCTCCCACATGACTTTATTTCCATACTTTTTCCACCATAGGGATGCAACACTACACTTTAACATTCTCCTTTTTGTTGTCCTCTTTGCTAAACCTCTGATCTTCCTCTTTTTTATCTTCATTGTCATCTATTACAACTTCTTTTCCTTCTTCCTTTCCTAAACACAAATCATTACTTACAAACTCATTATGAAACAAACAATGTAATTTCACTTCATTTATTTTTTGATCTTCCTCAACTGTATCTTTCTTCTTCATTCCCAAGCTTTCCTCAAGGGCATCCAATCTTATATCTTCTTTAACTCTTCAATCAACTTCTTTTCTCTCACTTTTTCCCAATACTCTTCCCAAAATAACATTCTCATAGGTCTTTGAATAACCGATCTTGTCTTATTTTTCATAGTTATTTTAGACACTCACAATTCCCTCTATAGTTACAAGTCCTTACAATAATATCTCACTCACACAACTATCCTCTACCCAAAAAAAAAAATTGGAAGATGCTTCCTCTACCCACCCTTTCTCAGTGGAGGAACTCTACACCTTCTACCTAGCTTTATATTTGTTGGAGGATAGTAGTCACAATCTCTTTTTCATCCCTGCAAAATTTTTTTTTCTCACAACTCTCTCTTGTAGCTTGAAGCGTCTTCACTCTTCACCAAAACAAGCTCCTACAACAAACTCATACTCAATACCTCTCACATGCCAACAAGATCAACCTGCTCTGATACCATTTAATGTAGTCAACAATTGAGAATCCACAGGATTTTCAATCGTTGTAGCAAGTTTATTTCTCTATTTGAAAAACACATAAAGGGAGAACACACGAAATATGAAATCTAAAATATTATTCATTCCATAATGCTTGAAACAATAATGTCTTACAAAATCTTCCACATTCTCCAACTATGTCAATCCAACAACACCAACTTACAGGAAAACAACAATAAACTTCATATTCTCTTCTATGCATTCATTTTCCTACCCAAAAGATTTTATTTGTATTACCACAAAAAAAAACTAGTAACATATTTCCTATCACTGTTGTTTCATTCCAATGAATTTTCTTGAACGATTTATGGGTTTTGTGTGCCTCCTTCCCAACTTTCCATAATATTTTTAATTTTTTGATTTTGTTACTATACAAGAAATTTATGTTATTTTTTATTGAAATTGGTCCTCTCAGGTACGAATTTTGGCTCTCTTCTAGTACCATATCAGTTAACTTTCCTCCTCTCTAATATGGCCATGAGATTCATGCATTCAACCCTTTAAGTGTTTTCCCAAGAAAATTTTAAACATTTTCCTCAATTGGTATCCATTATCTCCTTCCTACACCTCCACTCCTAGCCCGCCAAGCACCATTGGCCAATATTTATTCTAATTCTTTAATTTAATCTTGAGAGTTACAAAGTAATAAAAAATTCATTCTCCCAACCTGGGTGTTGGATTTTGGCTACCAGGAAATTTTTTAATTTAAAATATTTAAATAATTAAATCTTGCAACTTCAACCCCCATGACCATATTTCCAAAAGACTTCAATTTAATTGTTGGAAGAGGGGGAAATGAATAATTTAACCTATGCTTGCAAGAAAATCAAAACAAAACTCAAAAATTAAAATTAATATATTTTTTGATGTGTAGGATTATCCATGCACCCAGATTCTCCTGCATCACTTTTCTTAT
Source organism: Sequoia sempervirens (assembly GCA_007258455.2). NCBI lineage: Eukaryota > Viridiplantae > Streptophyta > Pinopsida > Cupressales > Cupressaceae > Sequoia > Sequoia sempervirens. The sequence goes on along the minus strand of VDFB02086081.1, from coordinate 253,136,355 downwards.
ATAAAAATTTTAGGAAAACAAAAACAAACACTTCCATCACAATTCATGCCTTAGTGTGCATACATCTGCTTGTCACATAATAAAATGCTCTATGATGATAATTGTGCACTAATGAAACCTCAAATTCTATCTCTCAAATCATTTCCAACCTTCATCCATTTCATTCAATCTCACACTATCTATTCTATTCAATAAATCAAGCTTATTCACATCTAATATCGACCAATATAACCTTTCTTCACTTCTTACTAACCTTTTCTTCTATTTAACCTTTCTTCTATTAGTAAATTTGGCTCATTTTCCAAAAATTTCACCAAATTTCTGGAGGGGGCACCACACTATCCCACTATCACTGAGGCATATTGGGGCAAATCCTTAGCAAAAAAATTCTTGATTTTTCTTTGAAACAACACTCAAATTGTATTGTCTCAAAGAAGGTAAAAATATATACATTGAAAATTGTCCTAGCGACACTTTTACACTAATTCTCATCTTATCCTAATGATTAAATAATTATCAATTACTTAATTATTTCCAATTTCATAATCAACTATTAAATTAACTAATTTCATATTATTTAATTAATTTACTTTAATATTATTCCTCCTTGATTAATTAAATAAATTCTATCTCACTTTAATTAAGTAAATTTGGCTCATTTTTTAGAATTTTCACAAAATTTATTGAGGGGGCACCACACTATACCACTATCACTAAGGCATACTAAGGAAGATCCTTAGCAAAATTTACCTTGATTTTTCTTTGAAACAACACTCAAAATCACATTATCTCAAAGAAGGGAAAAATATAGACATTGAAAATCATCCTAGCCTACAAGTGATACTTTAACACTAATTCTCATCTTATCCTAATGATTAAATAATTATCAATTACTTATTTTTTTCCAATTTGATAATCCAATATTAAATTAAATAATTCCATATTATTTAATTAATTCACTTTTGTATAGTTGTAAAATTTCACCCCTTTCAATTTCACATACATCCTTGTGTTTGCATTAGTGCCCACTCCCTTAGCATCTTGTGAAGGCTCATTTTAGCCCCTGCATCAGCCTTTTTCCCTTCTCAGGATGCTCAACACCCCTTTTCATCAACTATCATTGTGTGCCATCTTTGTACCGAACCTTGTGCTTCCCATTCTCATCATTTTGTATCATGATGCCTTCGGACACTAGTGCATCGTGCGGACGTTTGTGCGCCACACTAGCATCCTACAACATTTCAATGCTCAAATAGTTGTCTTTGAGCATGCTTGCCACTTTTCCTCACCTTTTGTCAGTGGTAATAGCCTAGGATTCCTTGTAACGGCTGAAGAAGCTTCTTTTCTCTCCTTAAAAGCAATCTTTTCACTCCATTTGCAACTTCTAAGTTCTGCTAGATCCATTCTTCTGCTTCTAGCTTCTCTCTTGCTTTGGCTTCAACCTTCTACTATCCCAATCTTGCTTGCACATAGCTTTCCATAGCAACTTCAAACACTTTCAAGCTCTCTTAGCTTCATTCTTGGAGCTTTATCTCCCTCATCCCATGCTTGTGAGCATCTTGGGAATTCATATTCCCTATCTATTGCATCTTTACTTCATGATACAGGTTCTCCTCCTCGAGCAGGGTTTTCTTTTATCACTCATACTTGGTGGTGCGAGTTCTACTCTTGAGCGGGTTTTTCTTTCACTAGACACTTTTTTCATTTCTCTCTCTCTCTCTCTTTCTATCTGGCTATCCGTGGAGGTAGGAACACCAAAATAGGGGTTTGACTAAGGAAAACCCCTATACAGCCCCAACAATTTCTCCAAATATCACACTTGCAAGTACTAAATATATCTACTAGTTGGAGGCTTCATTACTTGGATTGTTGTGAGTATCTTCTTTCCTTTCTTCTTCTTATCTTTATCATTTCTGCTTCATTCTATTTTAGTTGTGTTACATTTTGTTACTTTATCGTATTCTATAATTTCTTAGCAATTAGAGTAAAATTAGTCACTTTGTTGTTTTCTGAGACATTCTCGTTCTTTGGTTTGTACGAGAAACCAGCGCACCGCATTGTCATTTGTATTTTGTGCCGACATCCTTTGGTTGAGAGCTTCAATTTTTCTAGAGAATCTTTATGACCTGCTCTTTCAAATTCTAGAACTCTCACTATTGTTCCTAAGGTAGTTTAGGGCAGTTCACCCTGTGAGGCTCTCTGAATGAAGAGAAATCATGAGTAGAGAATCCCCCTTCTCTTACATTTCGGTGAACCCAACGTGAAGAGAAAATCTTTCAAAAAACTAGGAATTCATTTACCCCTACTTGGCAGGGTCATAACTTGACTCGATGCTCGAAATTGAGAATTTTTTCCATCATTGGAAAGGTCTCCTAAAGAACTAGTTCAATCCCTAAAATACAACTGCCTTTGGCAATTGAATTTTATAGACCGACGAAAGTTCTGACCTCAAATTTCGCTCTGAAGACCTTCGAAAAAGTGAATTATTAGAACATAGAAAATACAAAAAAAATTGTAATGAATTTAATATCTTCTTTTATTAGTTTAGTAGCTGATTTTGTTCAAAATGTTAATGATATCCCATTTCATGCATGTGATGGTGACTTTCATTTGCCCATGTCACTTGGTATCTTTGATCCTTCTCATGAAATTCCTTTGGATTTGGAGGATATTTTGTCGCAAGAAGATGAAATCATTGATACCTTTCTTAATGTTACTTTTCCTTCTCTTCATTTCAATGCACTCTCTTCTAGAGATGATCCATTTGTGAATAATGAACTTTCTATTCATTCCAATGCACTCTTCATTGATGAATGATGAATCTTATCCTTCCAATGCACTCTCTTCTAGAGATGTTGCATTTGTGAATGATGAACCTCCTCTTCATCCCAATGTACACTCTTCTAGAGATGTTGCATTGGTGAGTGATGAATCTCATATTTGTTCTAATGCTCTTTCCTATAGACATGATGCATTAGTGAATGATAAGTCTCCTTCCACATTTGATCCTGTTTGGATTGATGTTTAGAATATGTCTTCAAATAAGTATTCCACTAGTTGTGATGATTAAGTAAATGTAATCTATGTCTATGTTGCCCCTCAAAGGCCTAAGAGACTAGTTATTTACGTGAATCTAGCTATTCATTCTCCTAAAATAGTTTTTCTATTGATGGTCTTCCATTTGATAGTGACTCTCCTAATCTCTCTATGGCTCCTTCTTATATAGTGGTAGCCCATACCTATGGGAATAGAATGAATAAAAGACCAAGCCTTCCTCAATCACCTAAACCTACAAAAAAAGCACCTGGTGATTGTGATCTTGTTGAGAAAATTTGTGTTACTTCGGATAAGATCTCATTGTTGGACTTGCTTCATTATGCTCTAGTTTATCAACGTATGCTTCAAGAAGCTTTGCAAAATATCCTCTTGCCTTCTTCTACTAGGTTGATAGATGTTGATGCATTGATAGCTTATATTTGTACAGACTAACCGAATATTACATTCTATTTGCAAGAACTCCCACCTTTGGAAGTACAGAAGCAAGTGGATCCTCTAATGATTATAGTTAACATTAATAAAATTGGCATTAGATGTACTCTTGTTGACACTGGTTTGGCTCTCAATGTATGTAGCATTTATCTATTGCCTAAGATTAATATTGATTCATCTACTATTAATGCTTCTTTTGTTGACATTCATGGGTTCGATAATGTTGGTTAACAAGCCCTAGGCATGATATTCTTATCTTTGAGGTTGGGACCTATTACTGTACCCACTCTTGTATATGTTATGTCAAAAAAGTTACCTTATAACCTTCTTCTTGGTAGACTGTGGATTCAAGCTATGGGTTCAGTCTCGTCCACCTTGCATAAATCTCTTAAGTTAATTTGTAACAATAGAGTAGTCACAATTAAGGATAACCCTGATGTTATGCACTTATGTGAGATGGAAGCTGCTGGTCAAGCTTCAGTCCTGCCTACTCTTATTCCTTTAGTGTCTTCCAGTGTTTCGATGTTTACTCCAGCACTACCTACTACAAAGGGTACTCTTGAGATAGATGTCCCTAAAGAAGATCCTTCTGAATCAAGAAATATTAAATCTACAACCACCTCTTCTTAAAAGAATGCATGTCTTGGTGATGATTGGGGTTCCTTGGACTTTACAAATTCCTTCATTCAGGAATATAAAGTTGACCTAATCCACTTAGACCTTTCAAGAACATCCACACCTGCTATCAAAGATGGTCATTCTTTTGTATCACGGGATAGTGTAAATTGTAATGTTCTTAGTGTTGATCCTCCTTCTGAGGAAGGTGACCGCACTTCTATTGAAGAGGTTAATGTTGGTAGTCCTATAAAGAAGGATAATGGTGATCTCATAGAGGAGTATAATCCTCATTTCTGGAATAATACTCTCTATGTAGATCCTCCATTGTCTGCTACCTTCGTATCTTCTTCTTGTAAGTGGTCAAACTTTTCTCCAAAAGAGAAAGGATTGTTTCGTGCTCCTCATTCTTTATCTAAACAAGAGTGTATTTTTTTGTGGCTTCTAAAATCCTACTTAATCACTCTTCCTTCTCCTACATGTTAGAAATTTCAAAAACATGATAAAAAAAACATTCTTTTTTGTGCATGCCATCGAGTTTATGGCCATTCCACTAGTGAATGTAAGGCCTTGAAAGATAAAATACAACTTTGTGATTCAGGTTCCATCAAACTCTCGTTTGATTGATTCACTTCCTTTTCTTTTCATGACAAGTGATTTCAAGGCTTACCTCTATCCTGCATGTTCTAAGTATCTTGCATGGTTCTCCTCCCATGTATGTTGGGGGTAGTGATAACACATTTTAGAGATGTGTGTCCTTCTTAAGGACCCCTCTCTTCGTTATATCTTTCAAATGAAGCGTCCCTTGAGTGGACCCATTTTTCTTCTGAAGGGTTCCCTAAGGACCCCTTTGAAAGTCTTCCAATCTATTGATGATTTGTGTGACTATCTGCTTACTTTCCTGCATGGTTTCTTTCGCTTTGTAGGTGCACCTATGAAGCTTCTTTCCAACTCTTTGGAGTCCCCCTTGGTTTCTTCCATGTGAGAGATCTTGGGGGATACCTCCCTATAGGTCTGTGAGCCTATAGGGCACTTCCTTTGAGCTTCCTCCATGTGAGATGTCTTGGGGGTGGCTCCCCTGTAGGTCTGTGAGTCTATAGGGTGCTTTCTTTGGTTTCCTTCATGTGAGAGATCTTGAAGGACACCTTCCCTACAGGTCTATAGGTCTATAGGGAACTTTCTTAGCTTCCTCCATGCGAGAGATCTTGGGGGTTGCTTCCTTGTAGGTTTATGGGTCTGTAAGGAACTTTCTGGGTATCCTTCATGTGATAAATATTGGGGGATGACTTCCTTGCAGGTCTGTGGGCCTATGAGGCATTTACATTCTTAAATTCTCTCTTTTCTTCTCTTTTGTGTATACCGGATTGAAGATCTATGTCTTCTTCATCCTGAGTACATGCCCTTCCTCTCTTTGCTTTATAAATCTTCTATGTGTTACTGTTCTTAATTTCGGGACAACACATAATACTAAGACAACCATCTACATCAAGGTCTCTTTCACTTTGTTGACTCAAATCCTTTAGTTTTTTATGTTCTAACACTATTGTTTGGTGTGGGTTTTTCTTATCTAATGCATTTTTTTTGTAGGTGTTCAGCCTGGGGGCATGCTTTCATGGTTCAAAGAGTTATATGCTTCCTCTACAGTATCCTTTTGGGTATATGGTGTTATTTATGTTTAGTATATTTCCTTTAAGGTGCATATTAATGTAGATTCATATTCCCGCTAAAGTGGGAGAAAAATGTATAGTTGTAAAATTGCACCCCTTGCAATTTCACATACATCCTTGCGTCTGCTTTAGTACCCACTCCCTTAGCATCTTGTGTAGGCTCATTTTAGCCCCTACATTAGCCTTTTTCCCTTCTTAGGATGCTCATTACCCCTTTTCATCAACTATCATCATGTGTTAGCTTTGCATCAAACCTTGTGCTTTTCCCATTCTCATTGTTTTGTAGCATGATGCCTTCAGACACTAGTGTGTCACATGGACATCTGTGTTCCACACTAGCATCCTACAGCATTTCAACACTCAAATAGTTTTCTTCGAGAATTATTACCACTTGTCCTCACCTTTTGTCAGTTGTAACAGCCTGGGACACCTTGTAACAACTAAAGAAGATTCTTTTCTCTCCTTAAAAGTAGTCATTTCACTCCATTTGCATCTTCTAAGTTCTTCTAGCTCCATTCTTCTGCTTCTAGCTTCTCTCTTTTTTTGGCTTTAACCTTCTACTATCCCAATATTGCTTGCACATAGCTTTCCATAGCAACTTCAAACACTTTCAAGCTCTCTTAGCTTCATTCTTGTAGCTTCATCTCCCTCATCCTATGCTTGTGAGCATCTTGGGAGTCCATATCCCCTATCTATTGCATCTTTACTTCATGATACAAGTTCTCCTCCTCGAGTGGGGATTGCTTTTATCACCTCTTTTTTGATCGGGTTCTCCTCCTCGAGCGGGGTTTTCTTTTATCTCTCATAATTGGTGGTGTGGGTTCTACTCCTAAGCAGGTTTTTCTTTCACCACATGCTTTGTTCATTTCTCTCTCTCTTTCTATCTGGTTGTCCATGGAGGTGGGAACACCAAAACGGGGGTTTGACTTAGGAAAACCACTATACAGCCCCAAAAATTTCTCCAGATATCACACTTGTAGGTACTGAAGATATCTACTAACTAGAGGCTTCATTACTTGGATTGGTGTATCTTCTTTCCTTTCTTCTTCTTATATTTATCATTTATGTTTCATTCTATTTCAGTTGTGTTACATTATGTTACGTTATCATATTAGGTAAGTTTTGAGCAATCAGAGTAGAAGTAGTCACTTTATTGTTTTCCAAGACATTCTCATTCTCTGGTCCATATGAGACGCCAGCACACCTCTGAGATGCTAGCGCACAGCACTGTCGTTCGTATTTTGCACTGACGTCCTTTGGCCAAGAGCTTGTCAGTTTGTCCAAAGAATCTCTATGACCTACTCTTTCAAATTTTAGAACTCTCATTGTTGTTCCTAATGTAGTTTAGGGAAGTTCACCCCATGAGGCTCTTTGAATGAAGAGAACTCGTGAGTAGGAAATCCCCCCTCTCTTGCAACTTTAATATTATTCCTCCTTGATCTATTTATTTAATTGAATCCCTAATTATTTTTATTTTTCTAAATCAATTAAATAAATTATTATTATTTATTTAATTATCCATTAATTCCTCAACATTATCCACTCTTCATAAATAAATAAAACTAATTATTTATTTATTTAATTCCACTTGCACATTCCTTTAATAATTTATTTATTTGATTAATTCTTAATTGTAATTCATTTCCAACTCATTTCTTGATTGAGACTTACTCTTAGTCCACTAGCTAATCAATTCCACTTCTCTCATCAGTCAATTTAGCTCACTCCCACTCAATTTGAGTTAATGAATCAATAAAATCCCTTAACTAAAATCATGCAACTAGTTGTAGGTAGTTAACTAATCAATCAATTCCTCTTATTGATTCTCCACCATCGATCCTTTAGTTCTTCTTTTGATCTTGTTCGTCCATCTAAATTAGCCTTTTCTATAAAATAGACCTTCATTCCTATTTGAAGGCTAACCACAAATCTTCAATATTTTGCTATCATTATCATATTCATATTTACTTGAGATTAAGAATAATTATGCACACATAAAATCTAAGAGAAAAGGAAAAATGAAGAAGAAAAATAGATATAATTCAATGTTGACATAGGATGGAAGGTATATTTCTTTGATTGATTGATTTCTTATGTTACATTGTGATTCATTGTTAGTTTACATTTAGATTGCTTGGATCTTATAATTAGTAGTTGCTATTTTTTATTCATGCTAATTTATCTTGATTTTTTGTCATATAGATTGGATAAGAGTTAACAATCCAATATGATTTTTGCAATACATGTAAATCATATTTAAATGAAATATGCATTAAATATAGCTTAAATCAAGTCAAATGCATGCAAACCTCAAAATGATTGAATGTAGTATGTTGATGGGTTGAAGATTTGGATGTGGTTGTTAATATTTCAATAGTATGATGATAGGATCTATAGAAATTTTAGTAGCATAATATTAGCATAAGAAGATTCATGAAAATAGGATGGGAGGCCTCTCATTTATAGAAATTATATGAGAGAAATCAAGGGCCAAGATGCATTGACTTGATCAATGACCAAGATTGAATGAAAAGTATGGTTTGTATCAAGGTTGGAATGAAGGTTTAGCCTTGTGACAAGTGTCACAGGAAGGAAGAGGTTTAAGATAGAGGTGTGCTCACACATCTATGAGCACACATTAGGAAGAGCTAGTGGGATTTTGTAAGAGGTTAGTGTTTGAAATGAAGGTGGAATAGGTGAGGTAGGTTTTGAATGGATATAATGTGCCTATTTCCCTACTTTCATTAGGAAAAAGAGATCCCATAGGGTAAGATATACTTTCAACCCTTAGGTGAGTCAATGTTGATGGAGATTTTGTTTTTTTCATTATGATTGAGGATGGGGTAAATAAACCTAAAATGCACTTTTGGGAGATAAATGAAAAATACCAAATGAATACAATTATGCAATGTAAAACATGAATCATCAAATTAAAACCTTAATCTAATAGAACCCATAAACTTTCGACAGATCTGGGATGAGTATGAATTTATGCACCTATCACCAAAAGTCTCTACTGAGTGTCCTCCATGGATAGATTCACCCTAGGGTGAATGGGTCTTGCTACAGGGATACAAAATCTAATTTCACAACCTTCTTCTCCTAGATCTACAGTCTCAATTCCTCTAGATTTCATAGTCAAAAAGTCAAAATTAAATTCTACAAGTGATTTTTCATTGCTTGACGACAATTTTGAAAACTTTGATTACTTTGCAAAATTGCACTTTTGATCAATCTTCAATACTTCCTCAACATAAGATCTACAAACATAAAGAGAGAAAAAAAATATTATTTTTTATGAATGGGGGTTTGTTTTGGTAATTAAACCTTGAAATGAAATGAAAAATGAATGGAAGGAAGGATGAATGAATAGTAGCTTGTTGCAGCTCACCAAACCCTTGAATGGAAACCCTTAGAGGAATGAAATCTAACATATTTCTCCAAGTTCTTCATCTTACATGAAATGGATTGATTAGAAGTTGATCTTGATTCTTAAATCTATTATCCTTCAACACACATGCCCCATTCAGAATGAGGACCCTCTCTTTCCTTCACCTCACTGGGTCACTTTTGGTTGCCACCTCATTTTGTGTGCCCCCTATTTGGTGTTTAGAATGGTCAGTGAGCTTTCGGGAAGTCATCCTGAGTTGGCTATGTTTTTGTGTGCCCTTAAATTTTCAAAGTCTTAAGTCTTGGCGGGTTCCCATCAGCAGTTTTCCTTAGTCATTTAAAGTTGGCATCCATGGGGCCCATTGGGCCCACCCTGTCGGGTCACCCCTATCGGACTTATGTCGCCTTGCTACCGTGTAAAACAGCCTCCCTTCGACGGCTCCCCACCTGTCAGAACCTGAAAGATTGTTTTTAATTTCCCTGATTGCCAACTTTAAAATAGATTTTTTCATACAGCGTTCTGCTTGTCAGAACCCAGACCTTCCAACACCATCCATTTCTCATTGAGTAACCTAACGTCCATCGCCCGACTACTACCCAATGGTCAAATCTCGGTGTCTCTGGTGTTATTTTTGAATTTTCAACCCACCAACCTTTTTCCTTTCGTACAATCATTTAATGGTTTCCTTTAATGCCTCATTTTTTGTAAATAGGCAAACTATAGATGTCATTTTCAACTGTCAAGTTGATCAAAAAAGGTCAGATAGCCATCTTCTAGCACCGCCTTCAAACCCGACAAGTGCTGCCACCGATTCAACACATTTTTTACCTGCTTAATTGTCTACCTTCATCAGATTTGTGTGGTAGGTTGGCTGCCCATGCCTCATTTTATGTTTTCTTCAATTTTTATGCAAAATCACTAAATATAAGGGAGGAAACTTAGTAGATAGATAGATTATAACGAGGCACCCAAAACCCAAATTGTCAAATCATAAAAACCCTCCAAATCAACTAACATAATGGCCATAGAACCATGACTCTCCATCGTTATTCTTAGGCCAAAGCGTCCATGCTCTGTGGGCCCTCGGCTCCCTGACACCATCACAAACATTTGAAACAAAGTTAAACTCAAAGCGGAAAATGACCCTTTCAAACAAGCTATTGTGGGATGACCCATCTCTTCAATAGTCTAAACTTGGTTAGAAACTCATAAAGTGAGAATGAGGAATCTAATGACTCATATGGGCCTTCCTCCGGGAGATTTTGTTCCTAGGGTTATGTCGACGATTTTCCTTTCCAAGTAGCTTTCAAGCCCTGGCCTTTTGGTGGCCGAATCTCAGCACTCCAATTTCCCCATGATTAAAACTCCTACAAAATCTTTGAGCCTTGGTCACACCCTACAGACGTCCACCTAGGGAGGTTCCTCTACATTTCATCATCCAGGACAGTTTTTTCCCAGGATCCTCCCGACTGTCAAGCTCTGAGCTTATCCTCACTAATCAATTCCATTTACTGACCAAGTTCCCAGTACCATTTTGGATTTCGCCTAGAGGACCTCCGTCCGCTGGCCAATGTTGTGGGAACATCATCTCTTACAACTTTTGAGTGACGGCATCCCTCCCTCCAAGACCCGACCTCGTCATGGCTACCAAAATACATAATGAAATGATTAAGTGATGAAACATTGTAGGTCATCTCCCATAGACCTCCGACGTCGGGACTTCATCCTCTACCCATAGTTACAAAAAGGAAAATTTCCTCCATCCTTCCACTGCTCAAAACCCAACTTCTTATTTGTTGACGAACTCTCCAAATGACAAAGTAAACACAATGGCCCCACTTTCATTCAAACCTAGTTTTGCGGGTCACCCCCATCAAATCTCCACATGGCATTCACAGTTTCAAATGGCAATCACCTAGCAGCCTTCCACTCCCTTCATCTCAAAGTGCCCAAACAACAAAGAGTGATATCAACCGTCTTCGAGAGCCATGGGACCCACCCGCTGGAACTGTGCCTATGGGATTTCATCTTGTTAGACTCATTCTCAAAGGTAGACTCCAGATAGCCAAACTACCTCCTATGTCTGATTGCTCAAAAGGTGATCCTAATGCCCTCCAATCATCAAAGTGACTTAGACCCACATTCCAAAATGGAGCATCCTCCCTACTGGACCCCACAAACTACCCAAATCTAAAGGTGTTTTAGGAAAAGCGGGCCATCGTGCCCTTATTTTCCTCCCTCCTGCAGCTTCTCCAAACTACCATCAACCTAGGGAAATCCGACCCCCAAAACCTAAATTATTGAAACTCCTTCCTGCAAAATGCTAATATCAATCTAAAAGAAATGATAGGATTCTTAAATGATGATTCATCCATTCTAACACCGTTTTGTAGAGATTTGGCTAATGTTTCCATGTTTTCATGTGTGAATGTGCTTACCTCTCTTTTTCTTGCAAGATATATGGAATCAGGTGTAGAACCTTTAGGAGCGATCATGGAGGACAAAGGGAAGAAACCAACCAAGGAACCCCATGGGAAAGATGAAAAAGACCAAATGAAATATAAGTTCCAAGGGGAACCTCTAAACTCCAAAGTCACCTCAACTTGGAAGGAGGTCTTAGACACAAACATTGAACACGTAGACATCAATGTATTTAAGCAGAGAGTCTACATCAACCCTACAACCGAAAGTGCAAATAGGATCAGAAATAGTGTGTTACCCAAAGTTGTAGGCTTCCCTATTTCTCTTATTGCCCCTAAACTAGTGATAGCCTGTAGGGAAGCGTATCAACCAGAGACCAAAACAATTGTGAACAGGGATGGTAATGTTTTGATTGACATGTTTTCCAAGTCAATAATAAAGACTTTTGATATCCCCACCTTTAGAGAGATGGAGGAAGCATCCATAGAGGATGGCAAGGTGATGTGGGATGAAGATCCTCTCAAATGCAAAAGGCTTATCAACCAATACTGGTTGAAAGAAAAGAGGGGTAGTGCAACTAAGATGCCCCGCGAGCTCTTCCACAATGACTTTTACAAGGAATACCATGACTTGGTGACCTTGCTAAGTAGAGTCATGGGCCTCCCAATGGTGACCTACTTCCAGGATTAGATGGTATATTTCATGGAAGATATCCTTTGAGGTAAACCTAAGTTCTACTGTGCAGGAATAATTAGTGATTGTTTCCATGAGCAATTTATGGTTGTAAAGAAAAGCTCGTGCTTCTATATGGTGTCCTACCTAGTCTATTCACTGGCTAACTAGACACAATATAGAGGTTTGTTCAGGGCTCCTGATGAGGAACCAGGCAGAGAGCTGAAAGTATATGATAGGTACCCTCAATTGCAATTTAGGAACTTTAAGAGGGATTATTGTAGGGTCAATGATGCTTTCATAGGTCATATCATCAGATTGCTTAGGGGTGACTTTGAAAGAATAGTCTTCCACAGTTCCAATGCCTTCCTCAAAAAAATTTCCTTCGTATTCATTCAGTATCCAAAGTTCACCTACATCTAAGTTGAAGTCTTCTCAGAGAAACCGTAAAAGCTACCCCAGTATCCCAATGACCAGATCATACTGTTAGACCTCTCTCGATAGCTGCAGCATGCACACACCCTCCTAAGCAGCAAGCATAAGGCTAGGATCCCTTATCCCCTATCCTTTGGCCAAGGGCTATATGAACTCTACACATCCTAGTGTACCAAATATTCAGACAAGGGGCTTGTGGAATATCACTTGAGGTTCCACACTACCTGGTTACGAATGGACCCTTACGGTAAGTTGAAGAAGATGGTCGCGGTTGAATATTCCAATTGACATAGTGTTGAAAATTTTGAGGCCAATTATAAGGATGATAATGAAGTGTGAATGAGGCACTACATGTGCATGACTACATATTTTGTAAAGAGGGTCAACCTATTCCCACTACCAAACCAGGTAGTGCAGGATGAGAATACAATGTAGTTGCAAACCTATCACTACTGCTAATTGACTAGGATAAGCAAGAGGTTGATGACCTCAATATTCTGACCAAGCCCATCTAGGCTAGAATAAAGGAATGGATTGATGGGAAAATTTCCCAACTAAAGCAACAAGGGGTCACTCTGACCTATGAGAAGCTTGAAGAAGAACTTGCAAGCAAGACTGATAGTGGGACATTTGTTGCCCCAACAAAAGAATATTCTCAATCCCCTCCAGTCACTAGGTTGAGAAAAAGAAAAGAGACGGTTGAAGGATGTTAGAATTCAACATGTTCTGATATCATGGTGAAATGATGGATGCTAAATCATCCAATGAAGCTATTCACACTTCAAAGGATCTTTCCAAGAGAAATTACACCACACAGAAAGTGTTTCAACTAAGGGCTGCAAGAGAGATTACTATTGATTTACAACATTAGATCATAGATTGATATTTGATTGATATGATACAAATGAACAAGATGCATGATTATATAGGAAAAAAAGAAAACCTAAGATGCATGAGATGTTGGAATGTGTCATGATGTGACAACATATGACAACATGTGAACCCTATCTATAAAATTATTAAATGTTGAGATAAGTTCTAGAAGGACAAATCATCTTCTAGAAGGAATCTTATCCCTACAAACAAGGGAACATTACCCCATTATTAAATGATTTATTAAAATGCAACCTAGGACTAAATTATGTATGGCCTAAGTTAACTTATGCTAGTGTAATAATTAATTAATTACACTAACACCCCCCGCATAGGTTCAACTTAGTAAAATGCAATGATTATGCAAATATGATGATGGGTCCTAGCTACGAGGCCATGTTAGGTACCCATGCACATGAAGATGCAGAAAATCTCCCACAATTGGAGAAAAGGGGAAAACCCAGTGGGAACAAAACCACTCTCCAAAAAGGAGATGAAAATAAAAAATGTGAGATAGGATGGGAAGGATGGAGGACTCCCAAATACTCCCCAAGTACACCATCTATCACATAGATAAAATACAATAGTTCCCACAGTGTGATGGATATGATGGAGACTTGATTTCCCCCCCTAAATGAAGTGTCCTAAAAACACTGAAAGAAGTCTAAAGCAAATCCAATGGTAGATGTTGAAGAAACCTCAAGTCCTTAATGGAATGACAGGGAAGAAGTCTTAGATATGAAATATTTGAAGAGAAAGCAAGTGCCTCCAAGATAGTCTTAGGATATCCAATCAAGGTTGAGACAAAGGGATGATGAGACTCAAGAAAACTCTTCAAAGGTAGATCTAAATAGAGGAGTGATATCCCCTCAAGAATGTCCTCCAAACTTGTCGAAGTAGCCAAGTCAATGATACCTGAAACAAAGCCATCATATGATGTCAAGTCTAGAAAACTGAATATGTCCTGATGAATGATGATGGTGAAATCCTCAATCAATGAATCTGGACAAGGAATCATTGAATGTGAAGGGATACCAACCGTCTCTGATGGAGAAGAAGCACTTGAAGGAACCTTATCAACCTCTTTGGAAGATTCAAGGAAATCAACCTCCTATACAACAATATCATCATGGGGTACTTGATCTGAGGAATGATATTTTGAATCATGATCATCGAGGAAGGGTGGAATATTTGAATCTCAATATATCTCCCAAAGCTTAGCCCAAAGGATATGAGGACAATCACAATGATCAATAGAACTCAAAACATCACAATCAACTTGCATAGAAATGATCTCCAAGACCGTCTATCTGCTACAACTCCAAGCAAGTTCATGAATACCTTCACTCAGATGAGGAACTATACCAAACAAATGTAGCAACAAATCAAGTGATTGAAGATGGTGTGTGATCCCATCTCACCATTGTGAATAGTTTCCCTTGTGCAACATAACCAGAGAAGGAGTATATGCAAGCCCCATAATGAAAAATCTATAAAAAATCAAATAAAAATTACCTTCAATAGCAAATAGAAGCTTCCAAGGATGATGTGCAACTGAAGTGATGTTACCCAGATCAAAAAATATTTTCCCAAGCTTCAGGATGTCGAGGTTATTGAACAAATGCACCAAATTGGAAAAAATAAATGCAAGAGTACCTGGAGCTAAAAATTATCAAGGAGTTTGGATGGATGAAAAAATATCTGAAAATAATTCCTAATGCCAATGGAATCACCAAAATTTGATGAGTGGTTATGAAGTTACAAGTCTTTGAGTCCAAATTAGGGTTTTGTATTTAGTTGGCTGTAGAATTTTCTACGAGCAAAATTTCATAGAACTGATGTCACCATTGGAAATTTCTCAGAATTACCTTTTCGATGGTATCTCATTTTTTGATTTTCAATACCCTGGTGAAAAGTTATGATAAAAAGAAAAAAATCCTAGATTTGGCACTTTGCAGGCTAACGAGGAGCAAAAAATAAGCCCCTCCGGGCTGGCACTCGGTTCCTAATGTGACCACAGTGCTGAATTTGGAAAAAAAAATGCACCCCTAGATAGGGTGGTGGTAGAGTGGCAAAAAAGAGGCAGAGCTGCAATCTTAGGTGGTGCCGCTCAAATGGAACCTGCAAACAACAAGGGAACTGGCAACGAGGGCTTCAAATGCACCAGTGAAAAATTTCAGCGAAAACCCAAAAGGTCGGCAATGGTCAGTATCGGTAATGGGGAGTAGAGTGGCTAGTGGAAGATTTTTGGTTGGTCAGAGGAAGCCAAGTAGTAGGGTCAGCGAGATGGGAGAAATGCCAGTGAAAGAGGAACAAGCATTGGTGATTAGGAAGTCAGCAACGGAGGGGTCGGTCGAGTCAGGTCTGATGTGATGGTCGGCCAGTGATGTCGGCGGGCCCTCCAAATGTACCTCCCCCTACAGAATATAAATGTGGTCGACAAAAGAGAAATTTTCACTATGACGAAAAAATAAGTACAGTCATCAATAGGTTTGAAGGGGGCCGATGAAATTTTTGAATGATGCCTTTAATGGAAATTCAAAAAATTAAATGTCGATTGATAGAGATGTATAGAACAAACAGACTACAAATGAATTAATGTTGATGGAGAAAATAATATCCCAAAATGCCAATGCCGACAATGGAATATAATAGCTATGGATTTAACAAATCAAATCCCAAATAAAGTGTCAATGAAAATATATATGAAGCCAATGATTTATCATACCAAATCAAATGTCGATAGGAGATTAAAATGCAGGTCGCTCAAAATATTTTTCTAGAACTATAGAAAATTCCCATATAATATAATTTTTTTCCAAAAACAAGAGATATTGCCCAAAAAAATTTTTTGAAAAAAAAAGTGCCTGCGACTAAATTTTTTTTTCCTCAAAGGACAACTAGTGGGATGGATTTTTTTACTGCAAATTTGTATAGATCATACCAGTTGATTTTGCAAACCCAAATACCGCTAATAGCTCCCAAGTTGATGTATCTGATTTTAATGAATGGACAAGCATTCCTAGAGTTTTGATTCCTTCTGAAGACAATGTCGAGCTCGGATCTAACTCTAGTTGCTTCAAAAATCATCATGGTCCCTAGGTGGAATCAAGTAGCCTTTAATGGAAACCTTCAAGCCTGTAAGAATATCTCCAACCCAACTTTCTTGATCCTATGATGAATTCTCAATGGAATGGCTCTAATACCATGTTAGAATTCAACATTCTTTGGTATCATGTTGAAATGATGGATGTTGAATCATCCAATGAAGTTGTGCACACTTCAAAGGATCTTGCCAAGAGAAATTACACCACACAGAAAGTGTTGAAACTAAGGGCTGCAAGAGAGATTACTATTGATCTACAACATTAGATCATAGATTGATATTTGATTAATATGATACAAATGAAGAAGATGCCTGATTATATAAGCAAAAAAGAAAACCTAAGATGCATGAGATGTTGCCATGTGTCATGATGTGACAACATGTGACAACATGTGAACCCTATCTAGAAAATTATAAATATTGAGATAAGTTCTAGAAGGACAACTCATCTTCTAGAAGGAATCTTATCCCTACAAACAAGGAAGGGAACATTACCCCATTATTAAATGATTTATTAAAATGCAATCTAGGAATAAATGATGTATGGCCTAAGTTAACTTATGCTAGTGTAATAATTAATTAATTACACTAACAAAGGATAGTCTTCTAAACCCCATGTATACTCGAGGAAGCCTTGGGAAGGGGAATCCTCCAAAAGGAAAAAGACATCAAGTAGTCTTGATACCGTCCAAGAGGACCCTTTCCACGAAGGAGAGGAAGAGTTAGAGACTGAGCAGCCAAAGTCTCCACCATCTATCTCTACACTTGCAACCAATGTTGTCACTCACGTTACTTCTGTTGTTGCCTCTTAGGCAATGGTTTCCACCTCCCCACCTGTAGTGGATATCTCTGTCCACTTTGCCTCTACTCTGCCCATGGCCCAAGTAATCGTAATAGATTCTTCCTCTACCACCACCTCTTTGCTTTCCTCTACATCCATGTCTTTGACCACTTATCTTCCCCTAGCAACAACAACTATACCAATGCTCACACTCTAACTTTTAGAAGCCTTCTCCCATCATATGCAGAACATTCACACAGAGTTGTGAAGAGTGCTAATGAACTCGGCTATTTAGGCTACCTTGGCACATATTCTTGCTAATATTCCTACCTCCACTCCTCCAACTGAACCATCAAAAATGAAGGCTAGAATGGAAATATCCAAGGAGTTGGAGAGATGAGAGAAGGAAGCCACATAAGGTATCGAGGAGGAAGTGGATGATTACCATGAGAATCCTGAGTTCTAGCGCCTGCCAATTGATCAAGTGGTGCACGAAGGTGAAGAAACTAAATCCTCTGAGGGTGATGGAGAAGATACTACCAAATATATTGTGGAGACCTTAGATGTGAACCCAGAGTAAGAGTTAGCATGTTGGAGAGGAGGTAGAAAGGCAGCCTTTTGAGGAAGAAAAGGAATCAAGTGATAAGATTGAGGAGGATACTGAACCTCCAACTAGGGAGAATGATGAAAGCCCCAAACATGATGAAGAAATTCCTCTCTCAGAAGAGCAAGAAAAAGTACCACCTCAGCAAGAGGAGGAAAATAAAGAAGATGATAAATCCTAAGAAGAGGAAGTTGAAACGCACAAAATCCCAAGAACGGAGCAACCCGAAGAACACGAGCATGAAGAAGAAGAAGAAGAAGAAGAAAACAAAACTATTGAAAGGGAACATAGCCCCAAAGAGCATACAACCACCGAGTCTCCACAAAAGAAAATAGTTTTTATTCATGATTCAAATGAAGAAGGAGAAAGGATCAAGCAAGAAACCCCAAGTAGTAAGGTGATTTAGATTGAACACACCCATGAAGAAGAGCATGGTCATGAATAGCCAAGTGGATAATCTCGGATGCCTGTGTAGCTTAAAGAGCAACTAGAGAAGAAGGCTCCTACCCCAAGGGATCCAAAGACAAGGTAGGAGATCTTGGCCCAAGCTAAGATCACCACCAAGAAAGAAAAGAAACCTAAGATCATATCTCAACTGACAATGGACACCATTGGATCTCAAACTATGCAAATGGCCACACCGGTGGTGGGAGAAGGGATAAGTTATAACATCTCCACCATTGACTTCAGGACAGCTACTAGAGAGCATAAAATTGATCGCCTCCAAGGGTTTGTCACTACCATCGTGCATCAGATGTGCAAGGATAAGATTTCCAAGGAAGAACCAAAGGCACAAGTGGCTGATTTACCAACATATATTCAACAATGGTCATCAGCAGAAGAACTTCCCACCACATCCTCGGCACCACCACAATTATTGTCCAAGGACCATATTGATTAGCTTGAGAAGAGAAAGAATTGGACAAAAGCCTCAGAGGATTGGTTCAGACAGGTCATCTACAATGGAAACATGGGCATCAGTCACACGGTTAGGACCACCAAAAAATTCTCGAAATTGCAAAGAGTATTCAAGGGGATAAGAAAATTTTGCACCGATTTCCCCAAATTATACAGGATAACATATGCCAAGCTTGAGGCTATCCTCAAGGTACTTGAGGGATCCTGGGAAAAGGAATTTTCTCTAGCTAAAGGTGATCATTGGCTCATAGAGACATGGAAATTGATCCTTGACCAAAAAAAGGAGGTATTGGAGCAAGTGCTCTATGAGGTGGAGATTGAAATCGATTGGATCAAGGAGGTTTGTGTTGTCTGTGAAGAATACATAAATATGATGACGAACTTTGATGTACCTGCAGTCGAGTTAGATCCCAAGAAGATAAAGCCCTACTTTCATAAGAAAATGGAGAATGAGACTGTGGATGCGCTAACATCTGATTTCATGGGTTTTTTTGCGGGAGCCTTCTCTCAGTCTGAGCAAGTGATCAAGAATGTGCAGAAATTTCACAAGAACTGCGATACCATCACAAAAAAATTAAAGAAGCTGAATTTCCAGGTGATCTAATCTGATATCTTGGAATGGAGAAAGCTCTAGGCATTGATTGGAAAATTTGTGGAGTATGCCACCATGAAGAGAAATGAAGGAATCCCTATTATTGATGATGAGTTCCTCACTGTCTAGTTGTATCAAAGGGAAATTAGCAAAAGATAGAATTGCTATAGTGCTGCCACAAAAAGACAAAATAGGGAAAAAGACAAGGAATGTATTTTAAATTGTAATATATTTGGGGGTAGGTGAAACCCTAGTTTGTAGTGAATCTTGGCCATTCATTTTGCTTTTGGAACACTATAAATAGGGGGTCTCCTCTCATTTTCAAAAGAGAGTTGAGTTGTTGTAAAGGAATGCTGCAAAAATTTAAATAGAAGTTCATTGGCTTTTGGTGGACTCTTGAGTTTCTATTGCATGTTACATGGTTCTTCTAACATAGTTAATTTAAAGTAGATTTACTTTTCTTTGTTGTTCTTCATGTTTTAAGCTTGCTTTAGTAGATTAGATAATGTTTTTCATCGGTTTTGAAACATTTTTTTGTGTGTTGGCAACGTTTTTGGTCCATACTTTTTGTTGTTTATTGATGGTAGGCAGCTGTATAAAGTTAGTCTAGACTTAGATTGAAAGCTGCTCTAAATTTCCATTGTTTGTTCATACTCATGGTGAATGAATGATTGAATATCTGCAATCCTTCGAGGCTTGCACAATTTTTATTAGATTGTTATATATTCTGGTTAAGTGAAATTCTATTTTAGGAAGGTTGTCTATAGTAGAATCCTCCATGATCATTGTTCATTGCTGAATTTCAAATCTAGGAACCTTCTCTCTTCCCTGCCCTTTTTCCTTTTTTTTATAAATAACCTATGCTAAGGTTCATTGCACATTGTAAAACCAAATCTCAAACTAAAATCAGAGTTTAAGACTATTGTTTGAACCTACAGCAATTGCACACTAACTTCCCCATCTTAGGAACTCCATTTTAAGATCTGACTTTCCTCTAGCTTAACCCCATAATTCTGCCCTATGATTACTAGCAAAATCACATGAAACAACTCAAAAATTATATGCACATCATGACTTGACACCCAAGAGACCTTGGGGTGATTTTTAGCAACTTGTTGGAGATTACCTTTTAAGAGAGGTAGTGCACCTACGCATTACCTATGTTGAAAAAGTGCATAAAAAACACATCAACAGAACTGGCACTAGAAGGAGGGAAACTAAGCTAATTTGGATTGAATTGGTTCATTCTTCACTAAAAGATTCCAAATATTTTTAATGGCAACACCAAACAAAGGGGAGTTTTAGGAATTGTAGCCCCCTACAAGGGCTAGAAAGACCATAAGAGGGGATGCAACCTCTTCTTCCTCTTTTATTCCATCAACTTCACCCTCACTTTCACCTCCCTCCCCTTTCCATCAGCCACATACTCACCCTTCCTCTTTCATCTCTACCTCTTCCACTCAGCCTTCCCAAACAAAATTTCAGCCACCTGCTTCCCATAGCTAAGGTTTTGCCCCTTCCCCTGCCCTCCAAGTCCAAGGTGCAGTCCCAACCGTCGCTACCCCTATGCAGCCCCAGGTTACTTTTCAATAGTAAATACCACCTCCACCTCCCCTCATGGTTTGTATTAGGAAAAATCCTTCCCCATTGCACTTCAACACTTACCATGACATGCCTAAGAACCCGGAGACATTTTTTTTGAAGTTCAATCCTTGGGATCCACAGAGGATGGTTGAAGAACACATCAAGATATTCCAAAAAATGTTGAAAGACATGTAGATTGATTAGGAAGATATAGCAAGTAGTATTTTCCCTTATTCATTGGGGGGGATCCTTATATTGGTACATTAATTTGTCAGTGGGTTCCATCACATCTTAGCATTTACTAATGAACACCTTCTTGCAGAAGTACAAGAATCCAATCAGCCCTTCAGAGCTATACCAACAATTCACAACAGTGCATAGGGAAATCAACGAGCTGATCAACTCCTTCAATGATCAATTCCACCGAGCCTACATAAGGTTGCAAGCCTCGTATACGCTCAATGATGTTGTTGCCTTGCTAGTCTATTACACAACATTGGACAACCTCACTGCTGCATTGGTAAAGAGAATGCAACTACCTCTACCCAGACTAGTGGATGATATGTGGAAGTAGTTATTGGCAGTGCTAACTTGGGTCAGAACATCTCTGGTCCACTACCCTCCTTGGGTCAGTTTTTTCATCCTCTGCAAATTCAAGCACTTACTCAAGTATTGTAACATCAGACACCCCTGATGAATCAAGTTTCACAGTTGCCTATGGTGCCTCACCTGGGGAAACCCATGAATTAAGCACCCCTAATTCCTCACTACTTGCAACCCCAACAACCACAAGCATATTCACAAAATTCCCAAGTTCCCCTATACTTACAAGGGCCTGAATTCCCACCCACTCAAAAAAATTAGCTAGTGGTACAGCCTGTCTTCCTTCAAAATCAAACACCGCAACCCAAGTAATGTAGAGAAGGATCGGTTGGATGAGCTGACGGAGATGGTCTGGAAGATTTCTACGAAGATGATGCACATGATAAATCAGAACATCCAGCTACAGGCTTCTCAACGCAACATTCAGGCTAACCTTAATCGAGAAAGTCGAGATAATTGTGAGGAAAGTGCATCATCTAGGCCGAACTATGAATGAGGACAAAACTCCAATCAAAACTTCAAAAGGAGACCCACACAAAGACATAATAGAACATGGAATACAAGGCCAAACAATAGAGGTGTCCCCACTCCTCTTGACCAACCTCCCAACATGAAGAAGACAACTAGTGGAGTGTACCTTGTTGAAGCTACTTTTTCCAAATGGTGAAAGATTCATAAAACAAATAGGCATTATGAATTGGATTGCCCTGAATTCCAGATACTCTCGAAGATCTTTCAAGTGGAGTTCCAAAATTCTATTGAGAGCACAAACTGCAGGGATATAGTTCCATCTAATCCCTACGATTCCTCTTGTCTCATGGTCAACCAGGCCCCGTTCCTATGGAGAGAAAGAAACAAGCCTGAGATCAAGACCACCTCTGCCAAAAATGAAGAAGCACAAGAGGCAAGTAACAAAGAAGCTTTGTCTCAGCTGTTTAATTTAGTAGATAATAGCCCCATTGATGAGGAGTAGTTTCATGAAGATGAGGTCCAAATGTTTCATCAAAGAGCCACTCCATATTACTTAAGAAAGAGACAAGCAGGACCTTTCACCGCTTCCACTCTGCCAAATAACTTTAGCACCCCGCCTAACCCCAATTCTAGCAACAGCCCTGGCTATCCCCATGTGCCCAATAAATACTTGAATAACAACCAATAGCCTAATCAAACCTAGAGCCAGCTAGCTAGCTCATCCATAGGCTGATCCTTTGAGCCCGAAATCAAACAAATGGGAGAATACATTGCTGAAGAATTTAAGAAAGTTAAAATCAGCCTATCTACCTTTGAGCTACTCAAGGTCCCTACATTCAGTCATTCCTTTTTTAGGGTTATTAATGGAACCCCTTCCTCTAAAGAAACACAAGAAATACCTACCAAGAGGGTCACCTTTGAGGAGCCTCGACAAGAGCCCGTAATCCAATAGATCATAGGTAGGAAGAAGGATTCCTCCACAAACCAACAAGCTAGAAAACAACCTGCCAAAGAGAAGACCCCAGTGCAAACCAAGGAAAGCTCCAATGAGAAAGACAAGGGTCAAGTGGCCCAGGCCAACACGCCTATGGGATTATTCCAAGGAAATTTTGAAATGCCACCCTTCCTCACCACAATTAGAATATTCGGAAAGAACTTGCACAATTGCCTAATCAACTCTAGAGCGTCAGCCAACATCATGCCTTTGGAAGTATGCAAAGCTCTTGGGATTAACCCCACACCTTCAAGGAGGAAGGTGACCCAATCAGACAAGACTAAGGTTAACCTCATTGGGGAGATCAACTGCATTCTGAAGTAGATTGTTGTAGATTTGAGGGTGCAACAGGTAATTGACATCCAAGTCACAGACATTGTTGACACATATGGAATCATCTTGGGATTGTAATTCACCCGTCCATTGAATGGGTATGTTGCAACAAAATTTTCTCATATTTGGCTGCCATGGAAGGGACTTCCAAACAAAATTTGAATAGATCGAGAGCCACGAATGAAATTTATGATCATAGAATATAACAATGTCAATGAGGTGTTGCTTGCTGAAATAGAATTGGGTAATTATTGCCCCTTTGCTTATTAGGAAGAAGTTGAGCCTCAAGAAGAAGAACTAGCTGCAGAGGTCTTCCTTATGTAATGCACTCCTCTAACCAACTTGACCTATGCCCCTCAAAGCACGGAAATGTTAGTGGAATCAAAAGATGAAGAGCCTTATGAAGATAGTAATTTGGGATTGCTAGACAGATTTCAAGATTTCATGTAGAAGTACATGCAAAATTAACTTAGTCTAGGAGCCAGAATGGACTTCCAAGAGCTCCTACTCCCTAGCTAATGCAAAGTTCACAATGCTTCCCACTTTGAATTTGAATGTTGTTTGTGCCAAGCAGCAATGGAATGTGTCAAAGGGTTAGTTACTCCTCAAAAGGAGATGCCAGCATAGTAGCTGCCCTCCAATCATACTGAACCAATGTCTACTCCAGAGGTTATGGATGAAAGTACGTAGCCCAAAAGGAATGAACACATGATTGGTCCCAATGAAAAAGAGTCTTCTAGGTTTTGGATGCTATGCTTCGACAGATCTAAGTACAAGCAAGGAGATGGTGTCGGGTTTAAACTCATCAGCCACATGGATAAGACTTACTTTTTTGCTCATAGATTATAGTTTTATTATACAAATAATGTAGAAAAGTATGAAGCTTTGGTAGTCAAACAAGTTAGGAAGTTGTACTTGTGTCATGAAAAAAGGCTAGAAAATTATAGACATAGAGTTTTGGATCTCTTAGAGAGTTTAGATGCCTTCAATATATAGTTGATCCCATGTTCCCATAATCATACTGTCGCTGCCTTGGCTCAAGCAGCCAACACATTACAACCTTTGTCTCTATCTGGTCTCAAGAGATTCACAATTGAGTTGGAATCTACCCCATCTATTCCAGAAAATGTCACAATTTTCTAGGTATTTAATGATGATAAGCATATCTTGGAGTTTGTCACAAGTTCTAACATGCTTTCTACATAAATAATTGATGAATTTGATGCAAAATAAGTTGAACTTGACATAGAGGGGGTCATCAACCTCAAAACCAATGCAATTCCCAAAGGTATGGTTTAGTTGGAGCGCATATTTGATCTAGATCAAATCATAGATCAAGACCAGCAAGCAAAGAAGGAATCCATAAGCAACCACTGTGAGGAAGTTAAAATATTTTTATTTGCAAAGTATGCATTGTGGAATAAAAGAAGGGAAGCGTTGATTATTTACGAAAGTATCACGATGTGGTAGCATGGAGTTATGAGGACCTAAAGACTTATGATACCTCCATTATCACACATACCATCCCCCTCAACCCCAACATGCGACCATTCTAGCAAAGACAGCGCCCCATCAACACCTTATTACAGCCCATCATCTACAAAGAAATGTAGAAGCTACTTTCAACTAGAATTATTTTTCTAGTTAGGCATTCCACATGGGTTGCCAACCTGGTCCCAATCAAGAAAAAGAACAAAGAAATCAGATTATGTGTAGACTTCCGCAATTTGAATAGAGCTTCAGAGAAAGACAACTATCTAGTGTCGTCATTGGATGAGGTGTTGTAGATTTGTAAATGGTTTGCAGATGATGTATTTCTTGATAGGTATTTTAGGTACAACCAATTGATGCTGCAGTACGAAGATCGCCACAAAACAGCATTCACCACCAAGTGGGGCACCTTTTCCTATAGACAAATTCCATTTGGGCTCATCAATGTCGGTGCCACTTTCCAGCATGCCATGGACATCACCTTTAAAGACCTGATTGGAAAGTGCATAATTATCTACATAGATTATTTGACCATATTCTCAAAGAAGCAGAGTGATCATGTCTCCAAATTATGCAAAGTATTTCAGAGGTGTCGAGAATTTGGGGTTTCCCTTAACCCAAAGAAGTGCATCTTCAGAGTCACTAAAGGAAATTTTCTCAAGAACGTCATCTCAAAGTGGGGAATCTCAATAGACCTTGAGCGTATCCAATCTCTATTGAAGATTCAGCTACCAAGCAACAAGAAAGAACTGAAATCTTTCTTTGGAAAGATCAACTTTGTGAGGAAATTCATCACAAGCTTTGATGAAATCATGAAGCCACTCAATGCCATGTTGAAGTAAGATGCAAAGATCGAGTGGACCCCAGAAGCAAAGCAAGCCTTTGAAGAGATTAAGAAATATATTATTGAGACACTTGTCCTAGTGAGCCCAAACGACCTGAAGCCCTTCTACATTTATTCCTTTGCTTCAAATCACTTGTGTACTAGCATTTTGACCCAGAAGGACAATGACAGAAATCAGCACCCAATCGCCTTCATGAGTGCTACCTTGAAAGATGTTGAACTAAGATATCACAATGTGGAAAAGCAAGCATATGGTCTTGCTAGAGGAGTTAAGTTCAAGAATTACATCTTTTGTAATAAGGTGTTCACCATTGTTCCTGACCCAGCAGTGAAGACCTTTCTCATGCAAGATGAGCTAGGAGAATGAAGAGAAAAGTGGGTTACATTGCTATAGGAATATGACATGGAGACTCAATCAATGAAGTTGGTATAGGGATAAGAACTCACTTGGATGATAGCTGAGACAGCAGTTGATGTAGGACCCAAACTTACAGTACAACAATATCAACTTGAGGATGTTTCCCCAGAGGAATGGTACGATGACATAGTCTACTATTTGCTTAACCACAAGTTCCCACCTCACCTCAAGGAGTTCAAAAATGTTCCCTTCACCTAAAAAATAGTAGCTACATGCTACAAGGATCCATACAATACAAGAGGAATCACAAAGGTGTCTATCTAAGATTCCTTGGCAAAGAAGAAGCAGATTGGGTTTTGAAGGAATTTCATGACAAGTTTGGCACTGGTCATGGATCTGGCCCTTCTATTGTGCATCAAATCTTAAGGGTAGGTTACTATTGGTTGAAAATTTTCAAGGATGCTCACAAAAATTTCTACATGTGCCATATCTTCCAAATCATCGCAACCAGAGAAAAGAATGTTGTTGTCCCATTGCAACCAGTTTTGGAGGTGAGACCATTCACACAATGGGGTCTTGACTTCATTGGTCTAGTAAGCCAGTCATCATCTACAAGACACAGGTACATTCTAACTGCTTTTGATTATTGTACTAGATGGACAAAAGCCATTGCATGTAGGAAATGTACAATAGAGGTAGTTACGAATGTTCTTGAAAGCTTTATATTAAACCATTTTGGTTCCCCATATGCATTAGTGTGTGATAATGCCCCTACATTTTCTTAGCTCAAATTTGCTGGTTGGGTCTTTGATTATGGAATTTCCCTAAATTTCTAGTCTAACTAATACCCCTAGGGCAATGACCTAGCAGATTCTATGAACAAAAACTTGATCACGATGATTAAAAAACTGCTTGATAGGAATCCCAAGGACTGGCACACCCAGCTCTATTTTTCCCTTTGGGAAGATCGCACACACCACAAGGCTTCCCTTGGTGATTCCCCGTTCTACCTTTTTTATGGCTTAGAGCCTATATTCCCAATTCACCTGAAAATTCCCACCCTCCAATTCATCAATGACTTTTACAAAGAAGGGGATCATAGAGAAGCTCGCTTGGCTAAGTTGTTACATCTAGAAGAAGTACACGACTTTGCAATAGAAAATTTCACCAAACATCAGGGTGTAGTCAAGAGATGGTTTGACAGCCAAAATCAAGGCCTTTAGAATCATTGATCTAGTCCTATGTTGGGACAAGGCCCATGAGAAGAAAGGGGGACATGAAAATTTTGAAAATTTGTGGCTTGGCCCCTTTCAGATTGTTGAAATCCTTGGAAACAATGCTTTCCACCTAAAGACCTTAACTGGTGAATATGTTTCATTTCCTGTCAACAGGTAGCACCTAAATCATTACTTCCAAGCCTAAGCTCCTTTGGAGTTGTTCCTATAAATAATTGTATATAGGTTAGTTTAGGTTGCTTTTTCTCTGCATCATCTTGCCTCGCTACTTTGCGTTGCTTTGCTTTGTTTTTTCTAGTTTCTTGGTTGTTTTGATTTGATGAGGGTGTTCTTTGTTTCTATTTTGTTGTTCATGCTTGTTCAATGAACGGTTCACTCTGTTATCCACTCCTAGTGTTCTTCGGCTAAATATTCACTCGCAACTATTAGTCTCTAATAGCTACCATGGAACGGCTTCCTCATTTGAACTTTGACTTAGAACCCAACCCTTGGTTGAATCTTCATTTCACATTCATCTCAAATCCTGTACAAAATGCATATTAATGGTTTCCAAAGAGCTGTATAGTGGCTGTTATGATGACTTAGCAATCAAAAAATCTCAAGTCTGCTCTAGTGACCACTGTGGTTCCCAAGCCCATAGTAGGCTTCAATTCTTACACAGTTCAACAAAAGAGGAAAGTGTTAAAATAAGTATCAAAAGAAAGAACAGAAAAGAAAACTATGAAATCAAGCAACCATATGGGTGTACAGATAAATCTACCAAGGCTATGGATGCTTGGCTACCAGTAGAGAAATATCCATGGGGTCACAGTGACAACTCCACTGGGGTTATGGATGCCTGACAGGAAGTGGGGCAATGTCCAGGTTACTTTTTGGGCTGGACGATATATGTAGCTTGCTCAGTTAGATTAGTGGTCATTTTTCATAGTTTCTAAGGGAAGGGAATGAATTCACTAAACACACACATCTGAGATGTTTCATTAGTTGACTCAGCTAAGAACCCCGTTCTCCTAGTTCACTTTTGGAAGTCGGCCCCTGGTCTGTGAAACCAAAGATATTGGGATCTGAATGAGAATTTATCCTTAGAATGCTCTGGAGAATTCTCTAGCAGAGTCAACATTTGTTGCACCTTCAACACACATGCCCCATTCAGAACGGGGACCCTCTCTTTCCTTTGCCTCACCAGGTCACTTTTGGTAGCCGCCTCATTTTGTGTGCTCCCCTATTTGGTGTTCAGAATGGTCAGTGAGCTTTGGGGAAGTCATCCCAATTTGACCATGTTTTTTCCCCCCCTGAAATTTTCAAAGTCCTAAGTCTTGGCAGGTTCCCATCAACGGTTTACCTTAGTCATTTAAAGTTCACATCCATGGGGCCCATCAGGCCTGCCCTATCGAGTCACCCCTATTAGACTTATGTTGCCTCACTACTGTTTAAAACAACCTCCCTTCGACGGCTCCCCGCCCATCAAAACCCAAAAGATTTTTTGTCATTTCCAAAATTTCCAACTTTAAAATGGCTTTTGTCAGACAGTGTTCCGCCTATTGGAACCTGGACCCTCCAATGTCGTCTATTTCTCATTGAGCAACCTAACATCCATCGCATGACTACCACCTAACTGTTGAATCCTGGTGTCTCTGACGTCATTTTTGAATTTGCAACCCACCAACCTTTGGCCTTCTATACGATCATTTAATGGTTTCCTTTAATGCCTCATTTTCTATAAATAGGAAAACTACAGATGTCATTTTCAATTGTCAAGTTGATCAGAATGGGTCAAATAGCCATCTTCCAGCGCCGCCTTCAAACCCGATGAGTGCCATCGCTGATTCAATGCATTTTTTGACTACTTAATTGTCTACCTTCATCAAATTTTTGAGGTAGGTTCGCCTCTCGTGCCTCGTTTTGTGTTTTCTTCAATTTCTATGCAAAATCGCTAAATATAAGGGATGAAACTTAGTAGATAGATAGATTATAGTGAGGCGCCCAAAACCCATATCACCAAATCATAAAAAACCCTCAAAATCAACTAACATAACGGCCACAGAACCATGACTCTCTGTCATTGTTCTTGGGCTAGAGCATCCACACTCTACGGGCCCACGGCTCCCCGACACCACTGCTAACATTTGAAACAAAGTTAAACTCAAAGCGGAAAATGACCCTTTCAGACCCGCTATCCTAGGATGACCCATCTCTTCAGCAATCTAAACTTGGTCAAAAAATCATAAAGTGAGAATGAGGAATCTAATGACTCATCCAGGCTTGCCTCCATGAGATTCTATTCCTAGGGTTATGTCAACAATTTTTCATTCCAAGCGGCTTTCTAGCCCCGGCCTTCCGGTGGCAAGATCTCGACCCTCCAATTTCCCCATGATTAAAACTCCTATGAAATCTCTAAGCCTAGGTCCTACGTGGGTCCCACCCCATGGACATCTACCTAGGGAGGTTCATTTATGTTTTGTCATCTCGGACGGATTTTTCCCAATGTCCTCTCGACCATTGGGCCCCAAGCTTATCCTCACTAATCAATTCCATTTACCGACCAAGTGCCCAGCGCTCTTTCAGGTTCCACCTAGAGGACCTCCTTCCATGGGCCAATGCCATGGGAACACCATCTCTTGCAGCTTTTGAGCGATAAAATCCATCCCTCTGGGACCCGACCTTGTCATAGCTACCAAAATGAAAAACAAAATTATTAAGTGATGAACCATTGCAGGTCATCTCCTGTGGACCTCTATCATCAGGACTTTGTCTTGTACCCATTGTTACAAAAAGGAAAAATTCCTTCGTCCTTCTGCTGCTCGAAACCCAACCTCCTATTTTTTTATGAACTCTCCAAATGAAAAAGTAAACGCAAAGGCCCCACTTCCATTTGGAACTGGTTCTTCAAGTCACCCACATTGGATCTCTACATCGCGTCTGTCATTTTAGACGACAATCACCTAGTAGCCTTCCACTCCCTTCATCCCAAAGTGCCCAAATGAAAAAGAGTGATATCAATTTCCTTCCAGAGCAACAGGTCCCACCTACCAGAACTCCACCTGCAATATGTCATCTTTCCAGAGTCATTCTCAATGGAAAACTCCAACAGCCAAAATGCCTCCTAAGTTTGATTGCTCAAAAGGTGATCCTAACGCCCTCCAATCATCAAAGTGACTTACACCCACATGCCAAAATGGAACATCCTCCCTAGTAGACCCCACAATCTTCCCAAATTTGAAGGCGGGTCGGGATAGGTTGGTTGTCGTGTCCTAATTGGTGTCCCTCTTGCAACTTCCCCAAATTTCCATCAGCCTAGGGAAATCCGACCCCCAGAACCTAAATTGTTGAAACTCTTTCCTGAAAATTACTAATATCAATCTGAAAGAAATGATAGGATTCTTAAATGGTTATTCATCTATTCTAACACCATTTTGCAGAGATTTGGCTAACGTTTCCATGTTTTCATGCATGAATGTGCTTACCTCTCTTTTTCCTGTACGATATATGGAATCAAGTGCAAGACCTTTCAGAGTGTCTGTGGAGAAGGAAAAAGGGAAGAATATAGCCAAGGCACCTCACGAGAAAGATGAAAAATACCAAATGAAATATAAGTTCCAAGGGGGACCTTTAAACTCCAAAGTCACCTCAACCTAGAAGGATGTCTCAGACACAAACATTGGACACGTAGACGTTTATGAATTTAAGCAGAGAGTCTCGATCAACCCTACAACTGAAAGTGAAAGAAGGATCAGAATTAGTAGGTTGGCCAAAGCTATGAGCTTTCCTCCCACTCTTATTTCCCCTGAACTAGTGATGGCTTGCAGGGAGGCCTATCAACCAAAGACCAAAACCATTGTGGACAGGGACAATAATGTTTTGGCTAACACGTCTGCCAAGTCAATAATAAAGAATTTTCATAACCCCACCTTCAGAGAGATGGAGGAATCATCGATAGAGGATGGCAAGGTGATGTGAGACAAAGATCCTCTCAAATGCAGAAGGCTTATGAACCAATAATGGTTAAAAGAAAAGACAGGCAATGCGGCTAAGGTGACCTAGGAGCTCTTCCACAGTGACTTTTACATGGACTACCATGACTTGGTGACCTTGCTAAGTAGAGTCATGGGCCTCCCAATGTTGGCCTACTTCCAAGATTGGATGGTATATTTTGTGGAAGATATCCTTCGAGGTAAAACTAAGTTCTATTGGGCAGGAATAATTAGTGATTATTTCCATGAGCAATTTATGGATATAAAGAAAACCTTGCGCTTCTATATGACATCCTACCTGGTCTATTCACTGGTTGACTAGACACAATACAGAGGTTTGTTCAGGGTTCCTAATGAGGAACTGGCCAGAGAGTTGAAAGTATATGATAGGTACCCTCAATTGCAATTCAGGAACTTTAAGAAGGATTATTGCAGGGTTAATGACACTTTCATAGGTCATATCATCATATTGCTTTAGGGTGACTTCAAAAGAAGATTCTCCCACAGTTACAATTCCTTCCTTAAATATTTTTCCTTCTTATTCATTTAGTATCCGAAGTTCACCTACATCTGATCTGAATGCTTTTCAAAGAAAGGATACAACCTGCCCCGGTATCCCAATGACTAGATCATACTGTTAGAGCTCTCCTAGTAGCTGTAGCATGCACACACCCTCCTGAGTAGCAAGCCTAAGGTTGGGATCCCTTATCCCCTATCCTTCAGCCAAGGGCTATACCAACTCCAAACATCCCATTGTGTCGACAATTCGGACAAGGAGCTCGTGGAATATCACTTGAGGTTCCACACTACCCGGCTACGAATGGACCCTTATGGTAAGTTGAAGAAGATGGTTGCGACTGAATATGCCCATCGGCACAGTGTTGAAGATTTTTGGGCCAATTGCAAGGACATTAATGAAGTGCAAATGAGGCATTACATGCCCATGACTGTGTATTTTGTAAAGAGGGTCAACTTGTTCCCAATACCGGACTAGGCAGTGGAGGATGAGAATATAGTGATGAATCCTCGATACAATGTAGTTTCCAACCTGTCACTTCCGCTAATTGACTGGGATGAGCAAGAGGTTGATGACCTCGATATTCTGACCAAGCCCATTGATGCTAGAACAAAGGAATGGATTGATGGGAAAATTTCACAACTAAAGCAACAAGGGGTCACTCTAACCTATGATAAGCTTGAAGAAGAACCTGCAAGCGAGACAGATAGTGGGACAGTTGTTGTCCCAATAGAAGAAGCTTCTCAATCCCCTCCAGTCACTAGGTTGAGAAAAAGACATATTTGAATGTAGGATTTACATGACTTTAACTCATTTTTTGTAGGGAAGGTGATCAATCAAAGATTTCTAGATCCAAAAATATTTTTAATTAAATTAGGAAAATTTAATTTTGGTGCTCTAAAAGAACAACAAAAACACACATTTGGTTTTGGTGTTGTTAAAATTGAACCATTTTTTAGCTTTCTTAAGTTAGGAACATCTAGATTTTGGTGCTCTAAAAAGAACAAGACAAACACACTTGGTTTTGGTGTTCTTAAAATTGAATTTTTTTTGAGCTTTCTTAAATTAGGAATGTTTGATTTTGGTGCTCTAAAAAGAACAAGACAAACTCACACTTTGTTTTGGTGCTATAAAAATTGAAATAATTTTAAGCTTTCTTACATTAGGAACTTTTATTTTGGTGCTCATAAAAAGAATAAAAAAAAATGCTTCAATTTTGGGGCTCTAAAAATGAACACATTTCATGTTTTCATAATTAGGAACTTTAATTTTGTTGCATAAAAAGAATTCCTAACAACTTCCATTTTGTTGACGCATGCTTGATTTACTTTCGTTGATTGAGTTAGAACCAGGTTTGTTTTCTTAGAAACACTCATATTTGGGCTTTAAAAATGAACAAATGTTTCTTTCTATTTTTACACTATTGCTATCTTAACTGATTGATGTCCTAAATACTTCATATTGGTGCAAATAAAAAGAACAATTTTTTTATGTTATTCACATATTTTGGGGATAACATCACTCAAGGTGTTTAAAAATAATTAATTTTATTTGAAGTGTTTGTTGTGCATGTAGTGTTTGGAAAGCTAAAGTATTTTATCTTCCCCCCTCACACCATTTGGCAATCTTGGGTGAGAAAAAAAAAAATTTTGAGCTTCACATTTTCATTTTCAAATTTTACTTTAGAGAGGGGGCTTGCTTTGAGACACATCTCGCACTGGAGAACTCATTGCAAGGTCTCGAAGTGCGTTTATTGGCGGGCTATATTAAACATTGCAAAACTGTAAGAAAGTAGCTTCAAGCCGTAGTGATAAAAGAATGCACCTAATCCCACACCTTAAGTGGAATGGGAATGGTTAAAGAGCCTTAAGTGGCCCATGAGTGAGTGTTAGATTTCCACATTCATAGTTATTACTATGTTCCAAACTTGTTTTTAGAAGCTATCCATTTATCCAAAAGATTATTTTAAGGTAGTGCATTGGAATATCACCGTTCCAAGAAGTTACTTACCATGTTTGGTTTTTGGTTGAGGCAATAAAGCAAATAGGGAAGGGACTCTTTTGTTTGGCGTGTCAAGATGGTACATTTCCTTGACATAGCCTATTCTTCCATTCCATCTTCTCGAATTAATAATCCAGGGGATGATTGGTAGGCCTACTAAGAAATACATACCCACTTGAGCTAAGGTTGTAAAGTGCTTGTTAATGTTAAACTTTCCCAAAGTACATTTCAAAACAATCCAAAACATCAAATTCTATGCTTAATTTAGAGAAAGAGAACACATCCAAAAAACACTGACCACAGTGGTTAAATCACAAACCCTTTGAATTAGTGTATGCTTTTGAGAGAAGCCCCTAATTTGCACTCCTTGGAGGATTTTATTCAAGGTTTCTAGATATTCAGGCTTTTTTTTTGAAGTTACATTAAATCAAAGTAAACATTTGGGAACTATGGAATGGGTGTTGTGATTTCAGAACTTAAGCTATAGATATTTAGGTCACACAAAGACCATGCTTTTAGAGTCAATCTAGTATTGTTATATCATTTTCCATACCCCAAAAACACAAAGGAAACAAAACACAAAAAGACAATTTTTACAAAATCTGAGTAGTTGCATCATTTTCTAGTGCATTTGTAGAAAATTCTAGTGCAATTGCCATAATTTTTGAGTAGTAGTCAAAATTTCATTGGATTCGTTTGTTGTCCTAGA
Source organism: Sequoia sempervirens (assembly GCA_007258455.2). Lineage (NCBI taxonomy): Eukaryota > Viridiplantae > Streptophyta > Pinopsida > Cupressales > Cupressaceae > Sequoia > Sequoia sempervirens. Next base: position 253,101,680 of record VDFB02086081.1, on the reverse strand, counting down.
AAAATCCACTAAAAAAAATCAATTGCTTGTGACAAAAAATAGAGTACTTGCTATGGGAACCATGTACTTGCTTTTATTTCCTTACATTTTCTTTTGAGAAAACAACACACTTGCTATTGAGATCCTTACATTTTCCAAAAGAAGCTCACTTTTTCCTAAGCATTCCTAGCATTTGATAGAAACACACAAAAGTTACAATTTCTATTCCAAATCACAGTCTTGAACATTTTACTAACACTTGGGGAAAACAAACATATGTTGTTTATAAGGTCATTGATCGAACAAAACAAGGGGAAAACTAGATAGGTCAAATAGCCTCTCATCCATCATTTCCATCCTACTTATTAGAGATCAACATAAAAAAAACCATTGGGGTAATTCCTTCACTCAGATGACTATGATATCAACAGTTACTGGGGACTTGTAGATAGTACAAGTAAGCTTTCCCACAAAATATCCTCTAGACAAGGAAGTGAAATATCAACCCTAGTTCTTTAGCATTTTAATTTCCAAAAAGTAGCCACATTCCAAAACAACACTCAAACCTTAGGGTCTTGAGCTTCATAGCAACCATCTCACAACACCATTACACCTTATGACCATCTAGTGACTAATTGCTCAATTTCAACAACTAGAACTTGTAGCAGTAATCCTTCAACCTAGTCTCACATACATTGAAGGTGAGAAAAATGATATCATAAGTAGTTTGAGAACCTTCATATTTGAGAAGAACGAAACACCCTGCCAATTTCTCAACACATCCATCATCTTAGACAAAGAGGAAGAGAAAGTAGACATAGCAGCTGGAAGACCCGTGTTACTACCCCCTGCATGGCAATAAATATCCTCTTTCCTCCATGATCTCACTCAAATTCAGGATCCATAAAGTGAAGTCTATAGGTCGTCATTTATGAATTAGGCATATTAGTCCAAAATATCTCAAGAAACACCTTTAGGAAATTCAAAAAACTAGAACTAGGTTGGCATACAACTTCTACAAATGTGCTTCAAGGCACAATCCAAACTTGTATTCCTTCTACTACTATTAGAATCTAGGTCTTTTCCAATAGTTCCAATTTATCACATAATCATGATGTTGAACTCCCCTAAATGATCTATCACACAATCAAAATCCATAGGGGAAGATCTATATGTCACCATATTAGATGTAGGAATTGTTATTCCAAGTTTAGTAGCAAGTGGGACATAATACTTTATCACAATTGCAATATATTGTTAAGAAACTATTATGCTCGATCTAGGAGGAACTAAATAGGTTTACATACCCACATCTATCATATCATTTAGGAAAACATTGGATCTTTAGGATTTGAGACAACTAGAGAGTTCAAACATTACACAACTTTCCCACAAGGGACCCAAGTTATTTATGACAAGCACAAGATCACAACACAAAAAGTGAATGGAAGCAAGCAAGAACAACACTAGCATCCCACTAGCCAATACCATGAACAATGAAAGTAGCCCTGAGGGCTATAGGCCAAGTGACCTTGAAACGCCCTAGAGTAGGGCCATGTATAGAGACACCTTCAATGAGGAAGAACTAAACCGAAAATAAAAGGAGGTAGAAAAAACAACCATGACCCAAACAAAGTAGTTGTAGAGGAGGTGGATATAGATGAAGAGATAAATGAGGAGGAACTATTTGAAAATTATAACAACCCCAAGGTCCTCAAACTAATGGACAGGTTTTTGAGAAAGGACCCAAACTCCTATTTCTTCAAGTTAGCACAAAGTGGTGCTAAATTACTAGTGGAATTCAATGTATAGGCTCTCAAGAATCCCAATCTTATTGCCTTAGGGGATAACTCAGTTGTGAGATAAATTAATGAACCCATAGAGATTCCAAACATGCTATCCATGTTCTCACAAAATAGTGGTCAACCCAAAGAGAACCCCTTGTTTAGAAAACCAACTCAGATTGAACAAGCAACAGTGGCAGAATTATATCAAGGAGGACCATCCCAATATGAATGACAAAGAAACAATCCACCTCTTGGAAAAAATATACCTCAAAACACTTCAACTGTTGACCCTTCCCAGAATAATCAATACTATCAATAGGGTGGAACACAGGGCCCCCCTCTGAATGAGTAGTACTATCAATAGGGAAGAACATAGTCCCCCCCTCTAGACAATCAATACCACCAACAAGGTGGACCAAAGGGTCCCTTTCTGAACCAACAATACCTTCAACAAGGTGTTCCATAGATCACCCTTCTACAATTGTCCCATCAACAAGGTGTCCCACTAATGCAACAATAGGTTAACCTTCATTTTAGTCCTTCCTAGTATCAAGGTGTGCCACAAAGAACCCTTCTTTAGTCATCCCATCAACAAGGTGTCCCACTAACATTTGAATAGGGTAACCTTCATTTTATTCCTTCCTATCAGCAAGATGTGCCACAAAAGAACCCTTCTTCAATCATCCCATCAACAAGGTATCCCACTAACACATCAATAAGGTAACCTTAATTTTAGTCATTCCCAACAACAAGGTGTGCTATAGATCACCCTTCTTCAGTCATCCCATCACAAAGGTGTCTTGCTAATACATCATCGGGGTAACCTTCATTTTAGTCCTTCCCAGCAGCAAGGTGTGTCACAAAGCAGCTTTCTTCAGTCATCCAATCAACAAGGAATCCCACTAATGAATCAATAGAGTAACCTTCAGTTTAATCATTTCAAGCAGCAAGGTATGCCATAGGGCACTCCTCCCAATTCATCCCATCGAGGTGTCCTGCTAACAAATCAATAGGGAAACCTTCAATAAAATTCATCTCAACAACAAGGAGCTAACCCTCCTTACACCCATCAAGGACCTAACCTGTTCTATGTCCAAAATAGTTACCAAAGTCCTATACCATCACAATACCCAATATATGATCAAAACATGGTGGGACAACAAGGCTATTATATGTAGAATTCACAAACAAAAATGCCAAAAATAGACACAGAAATGAAACTAGAGGATGTTACCCAATAGGTAGCAAGCATGCAAGCTGGAAAATTAAAGAAAACCTATACCATCCAAGAAATCTACCCATTCCCATTCAATCAATCCATCACTACATACCCTTTCCCAAGAATTTTAAGATACCCAAGTTTGACAACAAATATAAAGGGAGAGGGGAGCATATATGTGATTTATTTGTACCATGTATGGAATTATGACATAATAACTCATACCTCATGAGGATATTTCCACATAGCTTTATGATCCATGCTATGGAGCAGTTCACCCATTTGACACCAACAGACAAAATATTTGATGAACTATCTAAAAAATTCATAAGTCACTTCTCCTTCAACATTGAACAAGACGTCACCATCACAAGATTATCCACAATCAAATAGAATCAAGGAGAGTCCTTTACCTCCTACCTAAAATGATGTAGACACAAGGCTAGTAGATGTAAGTGGCCCATTCCCAACAAGGAGTTGGTGGCTTCATTACCAACATCTTAGCTGAGATCAACTATCAACTCACAATGTTATGTCCAACAAACTTTGAAGAAACCATCAAGATGGGATTAAATATTGAGAGAGCCCTCATTGCTAGGGGAGCCCTCAAGATGAATAACTCAAAAGACAATCCCTCTAGTTAAAAAAAAAACCTAAAGTTTGGGCTAAGAACAAAAATGTCACAAATGATGGAGTAGTTGACACAAGAGCACTATGGAATGCATCGAACATGCCTCAAAACAAACCACAGGTAGCACAAACAATCTATGGTCCCAACAACACACAAAGTAACCAAACAACCTATCCAAAGAACAATCATGTTATAAAGCAAAAAATGAATCAAGGAGAACAACAAAAGTAGTATGACCAACCAAGGAGGCAGTTCACGGTACTAGGAGAATCTATTGAGATAGTCATGTGGAAAGTTATACAACATAACTTAATCAAGCCTAATGATCACCCAAATTATGAGGGGCATAACTTTAAAACATCATGGTACAACAAAAATTACTTGTGTAAATTTCACAAAATCAAAGGACACACCATGAACAATTGCATGAGACTCAAGCATCTCATCCAAGACTTGAAAGAAAAAGGGGAGGTAGATGTCTAACATCATATTGGGAATAATGAATTTTAGATATACAACAAACCAAACCTAAATCACCAAAAAAGGAATGACAAGGGAAAATACCAAGGTTACCCTAATGCCAACTATTGTTGGATTCTATGGTTGTGTTGTTGATATGTGGTTGTCATTGATGTCAACACTATTAGCATTGATGTATTGAAGGTTGTATACATTGAGGATATTAAGAAAATTGTTAAAGGAAGAGTTGCAAGTTGATAGTGGAATAGTGAAGGTCATGAAGGTTTCTTGCTTAGTATGTTGATGATTAGTTGTTGTGGAATAAAGGGTTTATTATTGAGTGTATCTAGTTTATCCACCAAAAGTTTCAAAGGTCCGTGTGAAGATTTGATCATGTTATGAATAGTTGTGTTATGATAGTTTTTATATGGCTTTAGTTAGTGTTCCTAATTGAAGTTGATGTGATTCTAGTAATTTCAATTGCTACAGATGCTTCTCTGTTGGTTCTTAATGCTTTTGGATGCTTCTAGATCATTCTCTATCTTTGTTGCATGTCCATGTTGATCAGTGTGCTCGTGGTCAGAGATTTTTCTCGTGTGTTTGAGTTTTTATGTTCTTGGTCAACATAATGGTTGTAACGTGTTCTGGATCCTTGGAGATTAAAATTTGAATGTTTGGTGTGATTGAGGATATTTTTTTAAGTCTTCATTATGTTGTAGTTGACAGTGTTTGATTCATACTGAAAATTTACTTGTAAGTTTGGGCTGACATTGTGTATATGTTTTATATATTGGTTGATGAAGTTGTTGATATAATTCCATATTTTGTATATATAAGATTGGTTGTTTTTGTGAAGGTGTGTGTGTGTGTGATCTAATCATTCAATTGTAGAGCAAAGTGTGAAGAAGTTTGAGCGAAGTGTGAAGGAGTGTTTCTGTGTTTACCTAGAACTATAATCAGGCTTTTGTAGAAGCTACTTTCTCAATTCATACCCTGCAGATCTAATCCAAATTGCTATAAGACAATGTGTCTTATTTGGGTAGTGAGCCGTCTTGCAATTGAGCAATGAGCTCTAGGAAGTGTGCCTAAATGCATGCGCATTCCCATTATTCTTCATTATACTTTTAACGGGGTATAATATTGTGGACTAACATCCACCATGGTTTTTCCCTTAATAGGGTTTCCACATAAAAAATCTTGGTGTTCTCCATGTTTCTAATGTGTTGATTGTTCATTCATTAGATCTAAGATTAAGTTAAGTTTGAAAAGTTTAAATATTTTGTGACAATTGATTCACCCCCCCTCTAAGTTGTCTGTCCTTGTTTTTCCAACAATTGGTATTAGAGCAGGTTCCTCTGAAAAAGTTTAAAAGCTTGAGGTGATCTGAGATGGCATCATACAAGGAGGACAGTCCTAGATTCGATGGAACAAACTACTCTCTATGGAAATCCAAAATGGAATGTCATTTGAGGTGTATTGGTGAACCCTTCTAGAATATTACAAAGAACATACATGTTATTTCTCAGAATGGTCCTTCCACTCCTGATGAGATTAAAGAGGCTAAGACTAACATCAGGGCTATGGAAGCATTGTTGAGTGCTCTGATAGATTCAAAAGTGAAAAATGTGATGGATTTGAAGACAACTCATGAGATATGGAAGAAGTTGGAGAATTTGTATGAAGCATATACAAATGTGAAGGTTGCTAAGCTACAGAGTTTGAAAGGAAAGTATGAAAATTTGAAGATGGGTGAAGATGAAAATATTTCTTCTTTTATGCAAAGAGTGAATGGACTTGTGATGGGTATTAGATGTGCCGGTGGTACCTTGGAAGAAGAAGAAATTATAGCTAAAGTGTTCAGATCATTTCCTCCCTCTTACAAATCAAAGGCTCATGCTATTGAAGAGTTCAGATCAGTAACAAATGTGACAATAGATATGTTGATTGGTAAACTTGTTGATTTTGAGTTGAGTGAATTTAGTGATTCTTCCCCCAAGACTGAATCTGCATTCAAGGCTTCTATATCCAAAAGAAACAAGCAAAGATATGATCCAAGAGAGAGTTCTAGAAAGACATTTAAGTATGAGGAAGAGATGAAACAAATTGAAGATGGAGAAAGAGAGGTAGAAGAGCTAGAAGCACTGATTGTGAAGAAAGAAGGAAGAGGAGAAGGTAAGTATAAAGGAAACTTTCCTATTAAATGTTTCTCTTGCAGTAAAATAGGTCATTTTTCTTTAAGGTGTCCTGAAAGAGTTCCTAGGTCTAAGCCTAACAAACCTATATTTCAAAACAAATTTTATTATGCTAAAGAAGGTGTGATTGATGAAGAATTTGATAAAGAAAATTGAAATGAAGATGAATGGGTTTTCATTGCTATCAAGGAAAATGGTCTGGTGGCTACTGAATATGCTAAATTTGAGAAAGATCTTACAAATTAAATTGAAGAAAAGGATGAATGGGTTATTGATAACAGATGCTCACATCATATGACTGGTGACAAAATAAAATTTGTAAGTCTAGAGAAATATGACGATGGGGTTGTAATATTTGGAGATAACAATGTTGGTGTGATTTGTGGCAGAGGATCTATTTTTCTTGGTGGTAAACATAACACTGATGATGTCCTTTATGTTGAAGGCTTGAAGAATAACTTGTTGAGTGTTGGAAAGATGGTGGACAATGGTTATGATCTTCAATTCAAAGATGGAAGGTACATGATTCTTGGAAGCTCTGGAAATATGATTGCTTCAGGTACAAAGACAAGAGGTAATATCTTTCACCTGAGTGCTGCTAATGTAAGTTGTTTAATTGCTCAAGTGGATGAAAGCTGGTTATGGCATAGGAGGTTGTCATGTGAATTTTGATAACATTATCAAGGTAAGCTCTGCTCAAGCAGTAAAAGATCTACCTAAGCTAGTGAAGCCTACTAACAAAATATGCAAGGAATATCAGATGTGAAAACATACTAGAGTTTCTTTTTGGTGCAAAAAAAATCATTCTAATTGAGTACTCGAGTTGGTGCATACTAATATGTGTGGTCCCTTTAGAATCAAAATTATACAAGGAGAAAGGTAATTTATGTTGCTTATTGATGATTACTCTAGGATGATATGGGTTGCTTTCTTAAGAGAAAAATGTGAAGCATTAGAGAAGTTAAAAAGTTTCAAAGCTATGGAAAAGAATGAGAAAGGTCTAACGATCAAATGCCTAAGGTTAGATAGAGGTGATGAGTTCACCTCCAAGGAGTTCAATTATTTCTGTGAAGAACATGGAATCAAAAGATAGTTATCTGCTCCTCAGACCCCTCAATAGAATGGAGTTGTAGAGAGAAAGAACATAACAATTATGGATGTTGTTAGAACAATGATGATAGAAGGAAATGTGCCTCACATTATATTGGAGAGAAGCTATAAACACTGTTGTGTACACTCTAAACTAGGTAAATGTCAATGGTATTTCCAGTAAGACTTCCTTTGAACTGTGGTTTGGTTATAAGCCTACTATTAAATACTTCAAGATATTTGGAAGAAAGTGTTATATTAAGAGAGATGTGGACATAGGCAAGTTTGATGCAAGGAGTGATGAAGGAATCTTTCTAGGTTATTCTACTAAAAGTAAGGCTTACTGGTGCTATAATAAAAGATTGAGAAAAATGGTTGAAAGTGAAAATGTCAGAGTTGATGAGGACTCTGCTAGATTATCCAGATACTATGGATATGATTTAGATGACCAACAAGATAATATAGACAAAGGGAAGAGTGCTCAAGAAAAAAATCAAGTTTAAATTGCTCTGTTAAATCAAGAAAGTCAGGAAGGAGAGACAAGTGGAAGTGAAGAAGAAAGAAGAGAAGAACCAAAAGTGCGGGAGAATCCTAAAATTATGAGGTATGTAAAGTTAAATCATTCTAAAAATAAAATTATAGGAGACAAGAATAAAGGTGTGCAAACTAGAAGAAGAATTGAAAAAGAGTATTGTCTAATTTCCAAGATAGCCTAACAATGTCAATGAATCTTGTAATGATGAACATTGGATGGAAGCCATGAAGGAAGAACTGATGCAGATTGAAAAGAATGATACATGGATTCTTGTTCCCAGACCTAAAGATAAAAAAATGTGATTGGTACTAAATGGGTCTTTCGAAATAAGTTGAGTGAACAAGGTGAAGTGATTCGGAATATAGCAAGACAGGTATGTAAAGGGTATTCACAAATGGAAGGTATTGATTTTGAATAAACCTTTTCACCTGTTGCCAGAATTGAAGCTGTAAGATTATTTCTTGCTTTTTCTGCATATAAGAACTACAAAGTCTATCAAATAGATGTGAAGTCAACCTTTCTGAATGGTGAGTTAGAAGAAGAGGTGTATGTTGAATAGCCAGATGGATTTCAACTGACTGATAAGGAAGACATGGTTTGTTGATTGAAGAAAGCTCTGTATGGACTCAAGCAAGCCCCCAAAGCCTAGTATGCTAGACTGGATAAATAATTACTAAATCTTGGATTCAATAAAGGTACTGCTGATAACAACTAGTATTTTAAGTTGGATCATGATAAAGAATTGATTATTGAAGTCTTTGTTGATGACATTATTTTTGGAGGAGATGATGATCTATGTATGAAGTTTGATGATGAAATGAAAAGTGAATTTGAAATGAGTATGATTGGAGAGATGAATTTCTTTTTGGGATTACAAGTCACTTAGTTAGATAATGGGATTTTCATATCTTAGTCCAAATATGTGAGAGAGTTACTGAAAAAGTTTGGCATGGAAGATCAAAGCATGTTGGTACACCCATGGTAACTGGATGTAAGTTAACACAAAATGATGATTCTCCTAAGGAAAATAAAACAAGATACATGTCAATGATTGAAAGATTACTCTACTTAACTCATACCAAACTAGAAATCATGAATGTTGTGTGCATGGTTGCTAAATATCAATCTAATCTGAAAGAATCTCATGTGACTATTGTAAAGAGAATTTTTAGATATCTAAAAGGAATAGTTGATTTTGGGCTTTGGTATCCTTAAGATTATGATCTTACCTTGAGTGCATATAATGATGCAGATTGGGCAGGAGATGTAGATGATAGGAAAAGCACTAGTGGTGGTGCCTTCTTCCTAGGGAAGAAGCTAGTATCTTGGTTGAGTAAAAAGAAAAATTCCATTTCCCTATCTACTGCTGAGGTAGACTATATTGCTACTGCAAATAATTGTACTCAAGTGTTGTGGATGAAACAAACACTGGAAGATATCAGAGTAGTATATGATGAGCCTATTTCCATATATTGTGACAATTCAAGTGCAATAAACATATTGAAGAATTCGGTGCTACACTCTAAGACCAAGCATATATCAATAAAGTTTCACTTCCTGAGGGAGAAAGTGAGTGAGAAAAAAGTTAGACTATAGTATGTGCCTACTAAAGAATAGATTGCAGAAATTCTCACCAATTCATTGCCAAAGGATACATTTGAGTATCTTAGAGGGATGATAGGGGTGATTACCCCTCCTGATATGAACTAGAGATGCATTTACTTGCATAATCCATGTGCTTCATAGCTGTATTCTGATCCAGATTGATATTTTCGTGGCTACTACTCAAGGGGAGTAGTTAGATGTGTAGATGTGTGGTTCAGAGATTGTATGTAGAAAGATAATTTTTATCTTTGCCATTGATGTCAAAGGGGGAGAAGAGAAATGTGAAAAAATATGAATTATTTGGGGAGAAGAGCCTTGTGGAAAAATATCATGTGGAGAAATGAGTCAGAATCTAAGGGGGAGTAAGTGTTGATTGAGAGTTGCATTGATGGTGTTTTTCACATAATATGTTTCCATAAATGCCAAAGGGGGAGATTGTTGGATGCTATGGTTGTGTTGTTGATATGTGGTTGTCATTGATGTCAACACTATTAGCATTGATGTATTGAAGGTTGTATATGTTGAGGATATTGAGAAAATTGTTAAAGGAAGAGTTGCAGGTTGACAGTGGTATAGTGAAGGTCATGAAGGTTCCTTGCTTAGTATGTTGATGACTAGTCATTGTGGACTAAAGGGTTTATTGTTGAGTGTATCTAGTTTATCCACTAGAATTTTTAGAGGTCTGTGTGAAGATTTAATCGTGTTATGAACAATTGTGTTTTGACAATTTTTCTATGGCTTCAATTAGTGTTCCTAATTGAAGTTGATGTGATTATAGTAATTTCAGTTGCTACGGATGCTTCTCTATTGGTTCTTAATGCTTGTGGATGCTACTAGATCATTCTCTATCTTTATTGCATGTCCGTGTTGATCGGTGTGCTCGTGGTAAGAGATTTTTCTCTTGTGTGTTCGGGTTTTTTATGTTCTTGGATGACATAATGGTTGTAATGTGTTGTGGATCCTTGGAGATTAAAATTTGAATGTTTGGCATGCTTGAGGATATTGTTTTAAGTCTTCATTATGTTGTAGCCTATGGTGTTTGATTTGCATTGAAAATTTACTTGTAAATTTGGGCCGACATTGTGTATATGTTTTATATTTTGGCCGACAAATTTGTTGATGTAATTCCATGTTGTGTATATATAAGAGTGGTTGTTTGTGTGAAGTTTTGTGTGTGTGTGTGAAGAAGAGCTAGAGAAAGCACAAGTTTGTGAACAATTATCTAATCATTCGATTGCAGAGAAGAGTGTGAAGAAGTTTGAGTGAAGTGTGAAGTAGTGTTTATGTGCTTTATTAGAACTATAATTAGGCTTTTGTAGAAGCTATTTTCTCAGTTCATACCCTGTAGAACTAATCTGAATTGTTGTACAAAAATGTGTCTTCTTTGGGTAGTGAGCCCTCTTGTAATTGAGTAGTGAGCTCTAGGTAGTGTGCCTGAATGAATGTGCATTCCCATTATTCTTCATTATACGTTTAACAGGGTATAATATTGTGAACTGACATCTACCATGGTTTTTCCCTTAACAGGGTTTCCATGTAAAACATCTTGGTGTTCTCTATGTTTCTAGTGTGTTTGTTATTTATGGTTTATTGTTCATTCATCAGATCTGAGATTAAGTTAGGTTAAGTTTGAAAAGTTCAAATATTTGGTGGCAACTGATTCACCCCCCCTCTTAGTTGTCTATCCTTTTTTTGCCAACAACTATACCTATGGGGACATAGTTTTAGAAACTCTATCCCAAGATGATGGCAATAGGGAAAATGTAGTAACTATACGAGGGGGAGAAAATAATTGTAATGTAACTACCCATGAAGGGAGAGTTACAATACAAGGAGCCCCTCCTAAACCAACAATCAAGCCATCCAATGACTATAGTATTTTAGAACAACTGAAGAAAACCCCCACTTTAATCTTGATCCCAGAGTTGCTAAAACTATCACTAGCACATAGGGAAATACTTGAAAAGGAATTAGAAGTGTCAATCCCTAATGATCTTGATCCTAGTCAGTTCCAAGCCATGGTTGAAAAGATCAAAACAAGTAATCATTTAATCTTTCTCAAGAAATATCTACCCCAAAGAACTTTTCACAACCAATCCCTCTACATAGAGGTTGGTGTTCATAATACCATGGCAAAATGAGTACTAATAGATAATGGTGCAGGTTTAAAAATCACCTTAAATTTTTTCAAACAACTAGGGTACTTTGATGACGTGATAGAAAAATGAAAGAGTATCACCATATGGGAGAGTATCACCATATGGGCCTAAAATGAACTTGAAATAAATTTTGAAGGAATAGTTAGGCTACCTGTACAGATAGGACTGGTCCTCACAGAAACATGTTAAGTGCTTGATCTTGAATTACCGTATAACATTCTCCTTGGACGCCCTTGGATCCATGAATTACAAGCGGTATCACCCACCTTTCACTAGTGCCTAAAATTTACTCATTAAGGAAAAGAGGTAACCTTATATGCTAACCTTGAGCCTTTCCACTTCTGTGCAAAGCTAGAGGAAAAAAATAATAAAATCCAACATATTTCTAGCAATGATATAGCCTTCCACTCTTTCTCATATGTTGACCCTTCTTTTCTACCATCAACCTCAACCAAAAACACACCAAGTGAGCAACCGAAAATGGAATCCAAGATTTAGGTACTTGACAAGGGAAATGGAAACTATCATTTTAACCAAGCATTCTGCATTGGTATGCTTCCACCAACACCCAAAATATATGGAGGGCCAAAAGAGATCAAACATGCTCAGAAGGTACAAAGGATAGCTAAACCCATGATTTTCACCAAGTGGGGGGATATGAAGGATGAATAAGTCTTCCAAGAGTATTTTTCATCTATGATTTACAAACAAGAGTCAAACAAAAAAAGTGAAAAGCTATTGATCCTAACAATAGAGGATATCAAATGGTGAAACACATGGGATATCAAGGAACCGGTGGCCTAGGGCTGCACAAACAAGGTCAATGGGAGCCTATAATAGTGGAACAAAGACAAAAAAATATAGGACTAGTTTATAAGACAAAAGAAGTGGTTACTCCAAAGGCCAAACAAACCTCTTATAAGAAAAAAGAAAATTTTTTCTAACATTGAGGTGCTGTATATCTATCATATAGTTGGCAATGAATTACCTATAGAAGACCTGTTTGAAAAATTTCACATTGGTAGGTTCCCTCTCCAAAACCTTGAGACCATTCCCAACATCTATTATCATTCTAGAACTGAATCTAACAAATACGAGTGGGATTCCCCTTCCTTCATCACTAGATACCATATAAAAGGATGGTGGATAACTTCAAGGATTACTTTGTAAAAATAAAATTTGAGAAAGTTCCAGAGATCAACAATAGAGTTGTCGATGCAATGGCGACAATAGGCTCACTTCTTGATATTCCAAAATGTTCCTAAGTTTGAGTTCCTCATGAAACAACTACTTGTGCCTACATTCGACATCCCAAAATCAGAATTGGTATGTGTTGTTTTTGGTCCTAACTCCCTATGGTACCAAGATACTTTTGACTATATCTAGCACGGTATCATACCACCTGACCTAATGACACTCAAAAGAAAAACTTCACTCATAGAACTTTCTGATTTAACATCCTAGGAGATACCCTATATCATTGTAGTCTAGATGGTATGTTACTCCAGTGCCTTAACATAGAAGAAGCACAAATAGCCTTACAAGAGGTACACAAAGGTGTTTGTGGGTCCCACTCTAGTAGGCCTAATCTAGTCCAAAAGTTACTAAGAATAGGATACTATTGGCCCTCCATGGAATAGGAATGCATACAATACTCAAAAAAGTGTCAAAAATATTAGCAACATAGTGATCTTGTTCATGCACTAGCACATGAACTAAGACCCATCATCACACCACGAACTTTCTCGTAATGGGGATTAGACTTGGTAGGTAGGATATCACTTGCCTCATGCAATGGGCACAAATTCATTATCACAACAACAAAGTATTTTACTAAATGGATAGAGGAAATTCCATTGACCTATATCACTGGAAAATAGATATCAAAATTCATTTTGAATTATCTAGTCTACAGGTATGGAATTCCCCAAATGATAATAACAAACAATGGGACCCCATTCATGAATCAAGATGTCCAATTTTTTTTTTCCAATTTTCTATCCAACATAGATTTTCCATGCCCTATTACCCCAAGGATATAATGCCCCATCATAGTAACCTAAGGAATGTTGCAATTGTGTATAAAGGTGAAATAAATTTTTTTTTAAGTATAATTATTAAGTTAATTAGTTGCATACATTCATTAAGTTATGCGACGTTACACTACTTGAGTTTCCATAGACAACTTTAGTATTTCGTATTGCTTTTAATTAATTAACATAAACATTAAAGATAAACATTGCATAACATTTGAAACATCATTCAAGATAACATAAAGTACAAATACGTATTCCTTACATTGCATTTGATAAAATAATACAATACTCATCCATCTGATGAGGTAGCTCAATAATAATTACAATTACATTTACAATGTTCACCTCATATACAATTGAGGGATGTTTTCAAATACAAGATTTACAATTTACAAAGAAGATGTACATATAAGTTTCCAAGTGCGAGCTCTCCATCCATAAAGCTCTCGATGCCATGATCACAAACTGGGGACCCAACGGAGTAAGGTGCACGTTCCACCCAACCATGTGGTACCCGTAGGTCCACCCCCCGTGCTAGAAGATAGTAATATGGTTACCTAGACATAATCTACTAACCCTAGACACAAGTACATAACTAACTGATGGTTACATTGCTTCCAGATTTAAGACAATTGAATGTACTACATACACAAGGTTAACTGTTATTTTAGGTGGAGTGTCATCGCAACGTTGCAAAGGTTACCCTGATGTTTCTTCCTAGGTTCCGGCCCCCAACTTGGGTTACCCTGGTAACCTCTTACGAAACCCAGCCCCATTGCTAATCATTGCGGAATCGAATGTCTTTTGAAGAAACAAGACACCGATTTTCCATTCCATGCCTTCTCATCTTATACTCAAGACTGTAGTAGCTCAAGAGTCAATAAGTGAGGCATAAACATCTTGTTAAAGATTTTAATTCTAACTACTGTGTTATTTAGTTATCACTGACTTACTAACTCTTTGTAAGTTACCCTGACACCACTTTGTGTGTCGGCCCTTACAAAAAGCCACTCCCCTAAACATAACAAAGGAATCTAATTTTTCTTGACTAAGGTTTATAAGGTGTACAGAAATACAACAAGGACTTTTACACTTTTCATAATGAACAACAATGACTATGTTCATACAACCAGGTGTCTAAACACCACGCAAATACCATGTACACAACCTTAGCTAACTCAAGAATTTAACTTTAACAATCAAAATCCCCATTTAACAATTGGTCTGGAAGACTTGTTCATTTGAGACTTTCCCAATTTTCCCAACGAAGAAACAAGATTTAAAGCAAATTGAAAGAAAATAACACATCTACATTAGGATATACTAAATCCATTCAAGCAATATAATTTGCATGTAATTAAGTCAACTTAATTAAAATTCACTTTCAATTAATCTAGAATTTCACATGCAATATAATTTAAAGAAAATATTATATATATCTTTAAAATATTAAAATTATTTTTCCTACCTTAATAAATATAATTAATTATATTTATTTACACATATATATACATACATATATATATATATATATTAAATAAAATCCGAATTAATAATCAATACCAAAAAGTCGTATTTAAAAAACTTTTAAACTAACAAAATACATGTTATAAAATTTCCATTGTTTATATTAAACAAATCAAAATTCATAAGGTACGCAGCTCCCAGCCGTGGCTCCCTGTGGGGAGAGGGCACGACCCTTACCAGTGCTGCGCCCAGCAGCTGACAGCTGCTGTGCACAGCCATGGAGGCTGCGCCCACCTCCGTGGGAAATGGGGAGGGTTTCGGCCCTCCCCAACACTTTGCATTTATTTTTTAATTTTTTTTTTTAATAATCGCCTACAGATTTTTAATCCGTCTTTTTCAAAATCGCCGTACAGATTATGGCTTAAATAAATTAAATTCTTTCAAAACAATTTTAGTATAAATAAATTAAGGTCCTTTCACAATTCAATTTATCAATATAAAATATATGTTATATATACAAATATATATACATATATATATTTATATATATAATTCCTCAGGGTTCTCTGGAAAATTTCAGAGGGTTTTCTTTTTAAACAAAGAAGTTAAATAATTTTCTACAGGTTACAATGGGGAAATTGGGGAAATTAACAAATTTCTTCCAAATTTTCAAAGAATAACACGCACATAAGTTTACATCCAAAATTTAATTTACCCCATAGATTTTAAAATCCATTTTCTATTCATATAATTTTTTCCTACACCAATTTATTTCTACAGAGAATTAATTCTACAGAGAAATAATTATAATTCTACAGAGATTTAAGGGAAATCTACAAATTCTTCAGAAAATATATAGTATTTAATTTCCTGAGAATTACAAAGATTTTAATGAAATTAAAACTTTCTTTTCTCAGACAATATTTTCCAAATACAAACAAAATGAAATTCATAAGGAGAATACCTGTGTTCCTTTGCTTCAGAAAACTAATTGGAGAAGACCTTTGCCTGTAGCTTCCAAAATCTTTTCCTGAGAAACAAAACCCAAATTGCAACTAGAGATTTTCCACAAATTTGCAACAAAAAAACCAAATAACCATATACAGAAAACTTTTAACAACACTGAATTATTTTCCCATGAAGAATATATATTTTTTCCTTTGTGTATTCCCAGATCCAAATTAACCTCCGTGGACAAATTCCTCAACCAAAAATAATAAATGCAATGGCACACTTGTCGAGAAGTACAAAATATCTTCTCAACAACTTCTCGGCAATTTTGCCTTTCAAATTTACATGCATTTATTTTATTTTATTTTTTTGAAATTTCAATTTACAAATTTTGTTTAATAATTTAAAACACCACTTCCACAAAAATAATATTTAATTTTAAATAAAAACTATTCACACACAATTTAAACAATATTAATTTAATTAATTAATTTATTCAATTAAATAATTTCAATCTTAACGATCAAATTACTCAACTAAACAAACTAATTATTTAATTAATAAAATATAAAAACATTATTTCTTTAACATTTAACAATTAATTTAAATAACAATAAATTAAAACATAATAAACTATTATTAAAATTGACATTTTTTCTTTCAAGCAATTAAACCAAACAAAAAAATACAAGACAACCTATGACTCTGAACTAAAACAGACGATGTACTATGACTGGGTTATAGACTAGACTAGGATGAACCAAACTACTACCTCCCAATCAACATATCCGTTGAGTCTTGACACGCTCAGACCTGAGTAACCAGGTGGAGTCGGTGTCATGTACTTGCAATCCTGCAACCAAGGAAATAACATGCATATATATAAACCATTGTATAGGCACATCGTGCGGAGAAAATCACAGATATCACAAGGCACTCGCAAGCAAGTGATGCGATTCCGTTCTCCACACTAATACACGTCACATCAGACTGATGAATTAAATAACAGTTAGTCCATCAAAACATATACATAGCAATAATCAACTAAAAATAGACATCTACGCTATCTCAAAGCATATCAGAAATCAAATATCACCATACAATGTATCATCATGTCACAGAATAAATCCACTGTCGCTCAAAACCAGCGATCAAAATATGCAAACACAGTATCATAGTCTAACAGTGTAAAAACATAACAGCAGAAAACATAAGCATAAATGGAGGGGTACTACATCCTCCCCCCTAGGATCAGGCTTGCTCCTGAAAGCCTGCGAACAGATAGGGATAAAGTTCCCTCATGCGTGTCGCATCCTCCCAAGTAGCAGAATCCTCATGGCTAGGATCCCATTGGACCCTCACCTGATCAACGTCTCAACCCCTGAGACCGAGCATCCGACGCTATAGAATGGCCACGGGATCCAAAGCTAGCTGCCCGTCCTCTACCTGTAACGCATTCCAATCAAGTACATGAGATATGTCGGGATGATATGGTCTAAGAACTGATACATGAAAAACATCATGAATATGTGACAAACTGGGTGGTAAGGCGAGTCGATATGCCACGGGACCAATTCTCTCTAAGATCTCGAATGGCCCAACGAAACGAGGCACAAGCTTAGAGACTTTTCCATAACGGATTGGACTCTTTCGCGGTCGCACTCGAAGAAACACTCTATGACCAACAGCAAACTGTTGGTCTATCCTATGCGCATCGGCATACTTCTTTTTCCTATCTTGTGCTGCTATCAGATGTTCTCTAATACGGTCAACCTGCTGCTCCATGTCTCGAAACATCTCAGGTCCAAGTAACACTCTATCCTCAAGTTGATCCCAACTTAGTGGAGTTCGACAAGGATGACCGTATAATGCCTGAAATGGTGGCATACCTATGGAACTCTAATATCCGTTATTGTAAGAAAATTCTACTAAGTACAGATAATCCTCCCAACGTGATTGTTGGTCCATTACGTACATTCTAAGCATATCCTCTAATATTTGATTAACTCTTTCCATTTGTCCATCGGTTTGAGGATGATACACTAAACTAAAGTTCAACTGTGTACCTAAAGCATGTTGTAACGAAGTACATAGGGCTGAAGTGAATACGGGATCTCTATCAGAAATAATCCTACGAGGAATCCCATGCAATCTAACGATGTCCTCCATGAATATCCTAGCTACGGATGAAGCATTGTAAGATGATCGTATAGGTGAAAAATGAGCTACTTTAGTCAAACGGTCAACAGTTACCATAATGGCATCATGTCGACGTGATGATGTAGGTAACCCTACAATAATGTCAATGGATATAATATCCCATTTCCATTCAGGAATGAGATGTGGCTGCAATAATCCAGCAGGATGTTGATGCTTAGCTTTAACTTGCTGGCATTCAAGACATCTCAATACATAATCAGCAATATCACATTTCATACCAGGCCAGAAATACAATTGCCAAAGATCGGCATGCATTTTCTTGACACCTGGATGAGCTGAGCATGGAGCTCGATGAGCTTCAGTCATGATTAATGTATGAAGACCCTCAAAATGTGGTACATAAATACAACCTAAATGCTGTAATATACCATCCGGTTCTAGGACATACCTTGCAAATCAACCTTCTAAAGGTCTACTAGATTCAATTTCCGACCTCACTTCCTGATACAATCTATCATTAGGAAGTGCAACTAATATTTGACCTCTCAAATCTACTTCAAGAGTAGTAGCAGAGATCTCATGTCGACAACGACTAAGAGCGTCAGCCACTACATTCTCTTTTCCTTGAACATATTTCACTTCAAAATCGTACTCACACAAGAACTCCATCCACCGTCTCTGCCTAGCATTTAAGTTAGGTTGTGTGAAAATGTATTGTAGACTTTGGTGATCAGTATGAAGTTCAAAACGATGACCTAATAAGAAATGCCTCCACCAAACTAATGCATGTACTACCGCAGCTAGTTCTAGGTCATGAGTGGGATAGTTTAATTCGTGGTCTTTGAGTTTGCGAGACTCATAAGCAATCACACGCCCATCTTGCATCAGAACTGCTCCCAAACCCTCTAAGGATGCATCCGTGCATACTACAAAATCCTTAGTAGGATCAGGAACAATAAGTATAGGCACATTAGTTAACTTTTCTTTAAGTGTCTGAAAAGCCAACTGACACTGCTCTGTCCAAACAAACTTCTTCCCTTTCCTTTGAAGAGAAGTAATAGGATGATCGATTCTAGAGAATCCCTCAACAAACTGCCTATAGTAACCAGCTAGACCCATAAAACTACGAACTTCACCTACATTAGTAGGCGCGAGCCAATCTACAATAGCTTGAATCTTTGAAGGATCCACAACAATACCTTTTCCAGATATCACATGTCCAAGATATTTAATCTCAGTTTGAAAGAAGTCACACTTCTTCAGGTTCGCATACAATTGATTTTCCCTTAAACATTGCAATACCTGCCTCAAGTGTTCTTCATGTTCCTTCATGTTTCTCGAATAGATCAATATATCATTGAGAAATACAAGGACAAAGCGATCGAGGTATGTACGAAAAACACCATTCATTAAACTCATGAATACTGATGGTGCGTTCGTTAACCCAAACGGTACTACTGTGAATTCATAATGCCCATAACGAGTTTGAAAAGCAGTTTTATGAATGTCTGCTTCAGCTATACGCAATTGATGATAACTAGATTTCAAATCGATTTTAGAGAACACATTAGCTCCCTTAATTTGATAAAAAAGATCATCGATTCTAGGCAAATGATAACGATTCTTAATCGTAACCTTGTTCAATTGACGATAGTCAATGCACAACCTAAGAGATCCATCCTTCTTCTTTACGAAGATGACAGGTGCTCCCCAAGGGGAAACCCTTTTCCAATAATTCCTCCAACTGGATACGAAGTTCCTCTAACTCCTGAGTCATCATTCTATAAGGAGCTCTAGATATAGGTTCAGCTCCAGGAACTAGGTCAACTCTAAAATCAATATCCCTCTTCGGTGGCATTCCAAGTATATCATCTAGAAACACGTTAGCGAATTCCCTAAGAATAGGATGATCATCAAGAGATACCTCTAGACTCTCACCTTCTTCCAAATCAGTAACTGTTGTTGCAAACAGTTGACAACCCTGACGAAGATATCTCTTTAATTGCATAGCAGATTTCATCTGCAAAGAGATAGGTCTTTGAATACCTAAGATTTCCACTTTCACACCTAAATCATTAATGCAACTAACTGTCTTAAGTTGACAGTCAATCATAGCATGATAAGATGCTAACCAATCCATACCTAAAACTATGTCATACGATCCTAAGGTGTAACATATAAATCTACTAAGGTAGTTAATGTACCAATTTTAAGTTCACAATTTTGTACTAAGTTTTCTACTGCTACTTTCACCCCAGAGGCGAATTCAACCTGCCACTTACCACCTTGTTTTACCGCCACAAGACCACAACGGTCAATGATGGTCAGTGAAATAAAAGAGTCAGTAGCTCCGGAATAAAAAAGAATGGAAACACTAACACCATGTAACTTACCTGAAGTCTTGACCACTATATTCTGGTGATCGGCTTGGTGGTCATTAACCGCAACATATACTGTATGTGATCATCCTGCATCACCCACTGTAGGCTTTGAAATTGTAGGTCGAGGCCCAAAACCAGTAGAACCTCTCATTGGACACTGCCTAGCTATGTGTCCCTACTGCCCACATGAGTAACAACTTGTGCCTCTACCGAATCCTCTGCCACCTGAAGGTGCATTGGATTGCTGGAAACTACCTCTACTGACAGTAGACTGAGCACTCTGCGCAGGCTAATCCTGCCTATTGCACTTGTTGCACCACCAGTTGTGACCCTTTCCTATTTTTGGGCTATTACCTTACTGTGGTTGTGGATTGTTATTCTTTTGAGGTGTATGTTGTTGTTGTTGCTGCCCACCCTTTGTGGGTGTCTGTTGGTTCCTAGAGGAACCTCCTATCTGTACCTGTCCACCCTATGGACTAAAACCTGCTGCAGGAGCACTGCTAATCTGCACTCCCGTGTGACCACCTAACGCTATAACAAGGTTCTCTTCCACTATGCGAGCCTTCTCCACCGCAACTTCCATAGTCTTTGGCTCAAAGACTCTGACACCACCACTAATGCGGGCATTTAAACCCCTGATGAAGTGCTGCACTAGCATAGGCTCATCATCGCCGATACCAGCATACTCCTTGAGTTCATAGAATCTACGTTCATATTGCTCAACAGAAAGAGCCAACTGACATAGATCATGGAACTCGTAAGCCCGTCCCTGCCTCCAGTGTTCCGATAGGAACCGTGCTCTAAACCTCTCGAGAAACATCTCCTAAGACACTGATCCAATATCTAAGTGGAGCTTCTACTCCTCTAGGCGCCACCAAGTAGAGGTGAATCCTCTCAGATGCATGATAGCGCATCTCGCACGGGTTTTGCTACCGTATGGGTGCATGGTGAAGCATCTACCCAAATCCAGTAGCCAGGTCTCTGCCTCTAAGCCACCTCCTGCGCCATCAAAGGTAGGAGGGCGTGCCCTCAGTAAATCCCTCATGTGTCCTGCAGTAATAGCATCCTGATGTACTGTATCATCTACTCTCCTAGGAGATCTATCTCTCTCTCTAACAACCTCCTACTCAACCTCCTGTCTAGGTCCAAGTTGAGCTAGGACCTCCTCTAATAAAGGACGTATCTGAGAACCCTCTACTCCTGACTGTTCGGGATTCTATCCCTCATTCCTTTGATCCAACTATTCTACCTGATCACTATGATGAGGGATCAGAGGGGGAGTAATCTGAGGGATTGGCCCTCGGCCTCCGCCTCGACCTCTACCACATCCTCTTCCACCTCACCTAGGCATGTTTCTACACATAACAATAATGAGTCTTAGATACTAATCAACCAAGGCTAACAGTTTGTGACACTACATAGTAGGTCAACCTAATGGGCTCGCGATTACCCAGAGCGTCCAGTGTTTGTAACCTTTGCTCTGATACCAATCTGTAATGCCCCGTCATAGTAACCTAAGGAATGTTGCAATTGTGTATAAAGGTGAAATAATTTTTTTTTAAGTATAATTATTAAGTTAATTAGTTGCATACATTCATTAAGTTATGTGATGTTACACTACTTGAGTTTCCATAGACGACTTTAGTATTTCGCATTGCTTTTAATTAATTAACATAAACATTAAAGATAAACATTGCATAACATTTGAAACACCATTCAAGATAACATAAAGTACAAATACGTATTCCTTACATTGCATTTGATAAAATAATACAATACTCATCCATCTAATGAGGTAGTTCAATAATAATTACAATTACATTTACAATGTTCACCTCATATAAAATTGAGGGATGTTTTCAAATACAAGATTTACAATTTACAAAGAAGATGTACACATAAGTTTCCAAGTGCGAGCTCTCCATCCATAAAGCTCTCGATGCCATGATCACAAACTGGGGACCCAACGGAGTAAGGTGCATGTTCCACCCAACCATGTGGTACCCGTAGGTCCACCCCCCGTGCTAGGAGATAGTAATATGGTTACCTAGACATAATCTACTAACCCTAGACACAAGTACATAACTAACTGATGGTTACATTGCTTCCAAATTTAAGACAATTGAATGTACTACATACACAAGGTTAACTGTTATTTTAGGTGGAGTGTCATCGCAACATTGCAAAGGTTACCCTGGTGTTTCTTCCTAGGTTCCGACCCCCAACTTGGGTTACCCTGGTAACCTCTTACGAAACCCGGCCCCATTGCTAATCATTGCAGAATCAAATTTCTTCTGAAGAAACAAGACACCGATTTGCCATTCCAGGCCTTCTCATCTTATACTCAAGACTGTAGTAGCTCAAGAGTCAATAAGTGAGGCATAAACATCTTGTTAAAGATTTTAGTTCTAACTACTGTGTTATTTAGTTATCACTGACTTACTAACTCTTTGTAAGTTACCCTGATACCACTTTGTGTGTCGGCCCTTACAAAAAGCCACTCCCCTAAACATAACAAAGGAATCTAAGTTTTCTTGACTAAGGTTTATAAGGTGTACAGAAATACAACAAGAACTTTTACACTTTTCATAACGAACAACAATGACTATGTTCATACAATCAGGTGTCTAAACACCACGCAAATACCATGTACACAACCTTAGCTAACTCAAGAATTTAACTTTAACAATCACAATCCCCATTTAACAATTGGTCTGGAAGACTTGTTCATTTGAGACTTTCCCAATTTGCCCAACAAAGAAACAAGATTTAAAGCAAATTGAAAGAAAATAACACATCTACATTAGGATATACTAAATCCATTCAAGCAATATAATTTGCATGTAATTAAGTCAACTTAATTAAAATTCACTTTCAATTAATCTAGAATTTCACATGCAATATAATTTAAAGAAAATATTATATATATCTTTAAAATATTAAAATTATTTTTCCTACCTTAATAAATATAATTATATATATATATTTATAAATATATATACAATTAATTATATTTATTTACACATATATATACATACATATATATATATATAAAACAAAATCCAAATTAATAATCAATACCAAAAAGTCGTATTTAAAAAACTTTTAAACTAACAAAATACATGTTATAAAATTTCCATTGTTTATATTAAACAAATCAAAATTCATAAGGTACGCAGCTCCCGGCCGCGACTCCCTATGGGGAGATGGTGTGGCCCTTACCAGGGCTGCGCCCAGCAGCCTACGACTGCTGTGCACAGCCATGGAGGCTGCGCCCACCTCCGTGGGAAATGGGGAGGGTTTCAGCCCTCCCCAACACTCTGCATTTATTTTTTTAATTTTTTTTTTAATAATTGCCTACGGATTTTTAATCCGTCTTTTTCAAAATCGCCGTACGGATTATGGCTTAAATAAATTAAATTCTTTCAAAACAATTTTAGTATAAATAAATTAAGGTCCTTTCACAATTCAATTTATCAATATAAAATATATGTTATATATACAAATATATATACATATATATATTTATATATATAATTCCTTAGGGTTCTCTGGAAAATTTCAGAAGGTTTTCTTTTTAAACAGAGAAGTAAAATAATTTTCTACAGGTTACAATGGGGAAACTGGGGAAATTAACAAATTTCTTCCGGATTTTCAAAGAATAACACGCACAGAAGTTTACATCCAAAATTTAATTTACCCCATAGATTTTAAAATCCATTTTCTATTCATATAATTTTTTCCTACACCAATTTATTTCTACAGAGAATTAATTCTACAGAGAAATAATTATAAATCTACAAAGAAATAATTCTACAGAGATTTAAGGGAAATCTACAAATTCTTCAGAAAATATACAGTATTTAATTTCCCGAGAATTACAAAGATTTTAATGAAATTAAAACTTTCTTTTCTCAGACAATCTTTTCCAAATACAAACAAAATGAAATTCATAAGGAGAATACCTGTGTTCCTTTGCTTCAGAAAACTAATTGGAGAAGACCTTTGCCTGTAGCTTCCACAATCTTTTCCTAAGAAACAAAACCCAAATTGCAACCAGAGATTTTCCACAAATTTGCAACAAAAAAACCAAATAACCATATACAGAAAATTTTTAATAGCACTCAATTATTTTCTTGTGAAGAATATTGTTTTTTTTCCTTTGTGTATTCCCAGATCCAAATTAACCCCCGTGAACAAATTCCTCAACCAAAAATAATAAATGCACTGGCACACTTGTCGAGAAGTACAAAATATCTTCTCAACAACTTCTCGGCAATTTTGCCTTTCAAATTTACATGCATTTATTTTATTTTATTTTTTTGAAATTTCAATTTACAAATTTTGTTTAATAATTTAAAACACAACTTCCACAAAAATAATATTTAATTTTAAATAAAAACTATTCACACACAATTTAAACAATATTAATTTAATTAATTAATTTATTCAATTGAATAATTTCAATCTTAACGATCAAATTACTCAACTAAACAAACTAATTATTTAATTAATAAAATATAAAAACTTTATTTCTTTAACATTTAACAATTAATTTAAATAATAATAAATTAAAACATAATAAACTATTATTAAAATTGACATTTTTCCTTTCAAGCAATTAACCAAACAGAAAAATACAAGACAACCTATGACTCTGAACTAAAATAGACGATGTACTATGACCGGGTTATAGACTAGACTAGGATGAACCAAACTACTACCTCCCAATCAACATATCCGTTGAGTCTTGACACGCTCAGACCTGAGTAACCAGGTGGAGTCGGTGTCATGTACCTGCAATCCTGCAACCAAGGAAATAACATGCATATATATATATATAAACCATTGTACAGGCACACCGTGCAGAGAAAATCATGGATATCATAGGGCACTCGCAAGTGAGTGATGTGATTCCGTTCTCCACACTAATACACGTCACATCAGACTAATGAATTAAATAACAGTTAGTCCATCAAAACATATACATAGCAATAATCAACTAAAAATAAACATCTACGCTATCTCAAAGCATATCAGAAATCAAATATCACCATACAATGTATCATCATGTCACAGAATAAATCCACTGTCGCTCAAAACCAGCGATCAAAATATCCAAACAAAGTATCATAGTCTAACAGTGTAAAAACATAACAGCAGAAAACATAAGCATAAATGGAGGGGTACTACAAAGGAAATGGTCAGGCTGAGGCATCTAACAAAACCATATTGAAAATACTCAAAATGACTATTAATGAAGCCTACTGTGATTGGGATTTGCAGCTAAATCCAACCCTATGGGCTTATCAAACTAGCATCCAAACACCTATTAGTGCCACACCATTTTCTTTGGTCTATGGATCAAAGGTTGTCTTACCTATCGAGGTAAAAATCCCCTCATTGCGAGTCTCATTGAAAGGCATGGTCAACAATGAAGAATACAAGGTAGGTAGACTAAATTAATTAGAGATCCTAGATGAAAAGCATTTGAGCACGTTAAACCATCTGTAGGTTTATCATAATTGACTCAAATAGATTAGGGATAAGAACTTTCATGTTGGTGACTTGGTCCTCAAAGAGAATCAAAAGGTACAACTAAATCAGGATGGAAAAGGAAAATTTGAACCCAACTAGTTAGGCTCATTCGTCATAACAACAAGCTATGGCTTTGGGGCATATCAATTGGCTACTCCTGAAGGAGAACCCTTAGCCGAACCATTGAAAAAAAACCATCTCAAGAAGTTCTACACATGAAGCACATCGGAATACCCCAGGCAAAAGGGTAAAAATCTAAAAAATATAGAAAAAAGATAAAAAAAAATACAAAAAAAGAAGAAAAAATAAAAAATAGTAAAGAGAAATAAAGTGTTCTCTAAGTGAAAACCACTTTGTGGTGCTCCTAGAATAGGTACCATAGTGAAAACCTAGAAAATAGGCACTATGTTTGAATAAAACTTACATCATTATCTATCGGTAATATCCATAGCATCCACCCATCTATTTCATAATAAAAAGTGTATTCAACCATGGCTTGTCACTGATTAAGGAAAGTAGTCTTGTATACAACTAGGGGAAACTTCCCAAAGCTTGTCATGGATTAGATCCTTGGATATCCCAACATGGTCAAAACAACAAAAATAAAAAAACATATAGAAAACAACAAAAACCAAAAACATTTGAAAAACATCAAAAACAAAACATCATTGGGTTATTCCTTCACTCAAATAGTCTAAGACATCAAATTTTTCTTGAACCTCACAACTAGTTCAAGTTGATTTCCCACAAAATATCCTCTAGATATAGAAGTAGAATATCAATCCAAGTATTGTTTTCCAAAAATAGTTTATGTTTTGAGTCAAATGATCAAACTTCATGGTCTTTGTGTGTACAACGTAGGAAAGGCTTAATAGCCCCTGAGACCCTAGGTCAGTCCCCTTAGGTTTCTAACATGCTTTATTTCAACTATACAAAAAATACAAAATCCAAAAATAGTCAAAAAATAAAAAATCCAAAAACATTCACAAAATAGAAAAGGTAAAAAAAAAGTTCAAAAAACCAAGCGAACTATGAGCCTCTACATGTACAATGTAGGAAAGGCTTATCTTTGATGAGCCCATGAGGCCCTAGGTTAGCCCCATGAAAACAACGAAAACAACATCATAAAAACTTAGAAAAATCAAAAAGACCCATCTCGTCATCACAATCCACAATAAAATCTTCACCCATAATAAACAAATCCCACACTCACCCTTTGACAAAACAAACAACGAAAGCTAGAACTTTCAAGAAAAACAATTGCATAAATTGGATTACAAAAAGACATGAACAAATGCCACCTGCTATTACCTACATATTGTTTGACAACGTACCAAAAACATCGTGAGATATGCCTTGACGGATCCATTCCTATGATAGACATGATCAAAATTGGTAATAGACTCACCCCAAATAGATATGGCGAGTGATATAAGAAAATTGTTTTATCTTTTTGTTGTCTTATTTTTGTGATTTATTTTATTGACTCATTCCTAGGATCTCTTGAGGATGTCCATAAGGATTTAAAGAAGAAGGAATGAGGATAATTGAGCATCATTTTGGTTTGTTGTTTGTAAGATATTTTTGTAATATTACCATGGAAAATACTTTCTTTATTGATTGTATGAAAGTTGTACTTAAGCAATTCATGAAGTAGTTGCATGTTAGGTGTTCTATACCTCTCTATGTGGCTGGTCGAAAATGTTTTTAACGCAACCAAACCCTATACTTTAAACAAAGCTTTTGTATGTCTGGTATGAACACATATACTCTTTGTTTGTTGAGTCAAAGTCCACACAGTAGATACAAAGTCACCTTGGTAATTAATACCTTGGTGCATCGTATCTATTTACTACATCAAACAAGATTGTTCAAAGTTCTGCAAAGTCTCCAAGCAAAGTGAAAGCAATAATCATTGCTACTAACAACATAAAATTTCCATCCATCATCATAATTTCTCTTCTAACTAACATCCACCTTGCATAGCAATATCATTAGTACCATATCCATCCTACATCCACAGTGTTGTCAATACATATCATGATGATAATAAACTGATAAAAAATATCATGTATCATGAATGGGGCATACATCCATCATAAATGTACATCTATCATCTATCATCCATAATAAAACATCATATACGAAAATGTATGATCCATCCATACACATCATATACATTCATCCCACATATGCATACATCATCATCATAAACATAACAAAGCTGAATCGAAGAAGGTATATCTCATATATATCGTCATAAAAAAAGAGAGTACATCATATACATCTCATATATATCATCATCAAAAAAGAGAGTACACCATCATCAGGGAAACAAGTGTAAGAGTAAATACAAAATCATAACATGTATATGAGGCCTCGACCAAGCTGATGAATATATATACAAAATATATGTCTACAATATATGTCTCATAGCAATAAACAACATGAAGATCAAGTACAAAAAATTAAGACCTCGACAAGAAGGAAAAACCCTATAAACCAATTTGTGGGCCATTGAAAGGATTTGGATGTCTCACAGACTAATCACCTGCTCCACCACCATCACTCAAAACACTAGGCTCTCCAAACTGTGGATGTTGAGCAGTCCTAGGAATAGTAGCATCATATAAAGTATGATAATAGGTGGACATTTGTAGATACCAAATCCCACTCTACTAAGAAACTATCACGCTCGGCCCTAAAAGTATCTCTCTCTACTGTAAGAAAATATACTTGAGCCTCTGTAGCATGTTGATGACTACTCTCACTATCTAACTCAACCCTCAAAATATCTACCTAAGCCTCTGCAACCTATCGCCGCACTATCTTTTCATCTCTAGCAATAGTCATCTAAGCTAATAGCATATCTCCATCCTTAGATGATGGAGGGGGAACTAGAACCTTTCTATGACCCTGTGCCCAAGGTATGTGCTCATCCTGGCCACCCTATGCACCATCACATTGGGATCTATCCAAATGCTCTATAAGGACCTCAATGCACTATCTCTCTCCATGATGACCTATAATACTTGATCTACTCAAAGAAGGATCACCCCTAGGATCAGTGAGTCTCAATAGCCTGTGTCGTGCCCACCACTCATCATAATCATGTGAGGTACTTGGATTTGCTAAACCAACTAGCCAACCCCAACCAAATGGGGAAAGTTCTTTGAAATCAGAAATAGTATTATCTATTAGCCTAGAGACCCCATGCATAAACCTCCCTAGTGGTCTAAAAAAAAGCCTCATAAGTATAAGGAAATCGACCCTATCTCTCTCCAAACTGGTGACATACTTGGTCCAGTAATAACACTCTAACATAGAATAGGAACAACCAATCAACCAACATGTTTTCTGATAGTAAACAAGATGATCTAAATCCTCTGGCCATGCCTCACAACCCATATAAGGTCTCCACACAAAACCAAGAATCTCGTCAAAAATTTGGCACCAATAAGGAAGATCCTTGGGAAAGGTATAATGCATGAAATCCCCATAATGATAGGAGTATGGATCATCAGGAGAATGATTCTATATCCCATTTGGTCAAGAAATGGAAATGTGCTCCCACACCCAAGCATGCAAAAGAAAAACACCTACAAACATAGATTTCATGCCTCGATACACGACCTTGTGCATATCTCTGTATAGGTGGGTGAGAAGACACACACCCCAAGCATAATGATTCCCATGCTCAAGCATACTCTCGATAATACACCCCAACCCATAGGGAACTACTAACCTCTCCTATTAGGAACAACTAGTCCTAAAATTAGACCATATAGGACAAGCAAAATAGGATTTTCACTACTAGAAACTCAGATAGGTCAATCTCTCATTGGCGCACCTCCAAGTGGCTAGCACCTAACACCTGCTGCATGGTGTAGGTATCGCATTAAACATGATATGTAACCAGCTCACCATGAATAGGAAGATGAAGTATCCTCCAAACATCCTCAAGAGTAATAGTCACCTCTCTTGTAGGAAAATGAAATGAGGATGTCTCAGAATGCCACCACTCCACAAGTGCGGTCATCATCGCAGTGTGAGTCCTAATTGGAGGCATGTATCAAATATAACGTAGTCCAATGGCATCAAGAAAGTCTTGCTCCAACACACTGAAGTGGGTAATCAGATCAAACAGGTGTCGAGGACATCTCTCCCTCAACTGTAGTGGTTTGAGACCCACCTACAATCATTGTAAACCAAGATGTTAGGGTTGCACTATAAACATGTAAGAAAACACAAAATAGAACAAGGCACAATGAGAAATGACATTTAGGATGACAAATAGCCACATGCCAAATACATAAGGAAAAGTCAGATGCACGGATTTTGAGAAAATGCTCAGAAAACACCAAGCAAAAGTGAGCTTTTTAGGAAAGTGCAAGCTTTTAGGTCAAGGGCAAGGTTTTCAGTCAAGTATGAGCTTTTAGGTCAAGTGTGAGGTTTTATACTCTAGAGCAAGAAAAATAAATTTTTTAGGTCAAGGGCAAGCTTTTAGAGAAAGTGCATGAAATAGAAGTGAGGTTTCTAGTCAAGCGCGAGGTTTTAAGTCAAGTGCAAGGTTTTTAGTGTCAAGTGCAAGATTTTGACCTAGCAAAGGTGAGGAAACTAATGCAAGTGCGTAGAAATCATAGGAACTTCATTATTGACTCAAGAAAATTTGTACACACATAACGAGAATGAAACAAGATGAAAGAAAAAAGTGAGAAGGTACATACCAGGCCATCGACACTTGGAGGCCATCCAAACTCTCAAACAAGCTCAGAGCAATGTGGGGCACCCTCAAATCTCAACATTTCTCCTTGACAACTAACGAAATGGGAAAAACAAACACAAGAATTAGCTATAGGATCAAAGCACAAATAAGCCAATTTGAAGCCTAATTTCCTATATTAAACCTCAAGAAACCCTAATTTCACCTAGGAAACCCTAATTTGTACTTAGGGAACCTTCCTACTTTCAAATTAGAAGCTCATAGAAACATTAGAATGAGGAACGAGAGACCTATACATCTCCTTCACTCTCAACACATCGGAACTAAAACAAGACAGTGTCATGAGCTTGCCCTCAAAATTGACCTTTTTTTAGCCAAACCCTTGAGGGGGAAACACCGAGTCCTACCATCATTCCACTAAACACTAGGGAACAGTGGCGCATAATTTTTTTCAAAAAACTTGATCTTAAAAGTAAAATATTTGAAACAAAGTAACTAGTACTTTGTATCAAAGAGGGGCAAAATGTAGACATGTAAAATTGACCTAAGACCTATCACACACCCTAAACAACATCGAACAACATCAAACATCCCACAACATTCCATAATGTCTTGGAATATCTCAAAATCAACCCACAATGTCTTGAAACATCTCAGAATCACCCTAAAATGTCTTAGAGCATCTCAGAATCATCCTAGAACATCTTGCAACATCTCAAAATCGACTAGTAATGTATCAAAATATCTCAAAATCAACTCATAATGTCTCAGAGCATCTTAGAATCAACCCATAACATCTTGGAACATCTGAGAATCAACTCGTAATGTCTTGAAACATCTTAGAATCAAATCCTAATGTCTCATAACATCTCAAAATCATCTGTAATGTCTTAGAACATCTCAGAATCAACTCGTAACATTTCAGAACATCTCAGAATCAACCTGTAATGTCTTGAAACATCTTGGAATCAACCTAGAACATCTTAGAACATCTTAGAATCATCCTGCAACATCTCAAAATCATCCTGCAAAGTCCTGGAACATCACACAACATAAAAAGCATCCAAAACCCCAATTTCCTCTATTAATTGAATAATACAAAATTATTTAATTAATTCACCTTTTCATCATTTTCGATAAATTAAATAAATTTCATTTATTTTATAAATTCCTAAAAACTCTAATTCTACTATTAATTGAATAAAAAAACATTATTTGATTAATTTACTTTTCATCAGTTCGACCAATTAAATAAATTACATCTATTTAATAAAGTCCTAATATGATCTTATTTCATCCTAATTGATTAATAAACCAAATATTTAATTACGTTGCTAAATCACCTTATTCCCCTAAGTTGATTAAATTATTAAATTATAATAATTTAATTATGACACTTTCCCTCCAAATTTGAGTAATTAAATAAAAACTATTCAAATCATTTATCAAAAATCAAATCAAACTAATGCAACTTTGTTTGCAAAAGTCAAACTTGATTTGCACGTTCAACTCCAAAAAGGAATTAATTAATTAAATCAATTAATTTATTATTCCTCACCCACTTTTTGATTGAGAAAATTATGCTTGCTAATTGAGTAATCTAATTTACTGACTAATCAATCTATTTCCTAACTAAACCATCAATTCCTAACTGATCAATCTAAATCCTGACTAACCAATCTATTCCTCAATCACACAAATTGTGCAATCTACTTTGCAAAATCTTCTCATGTCTAAATCCTCTCAACACCTTTCAACCATTGATCTTGATCTAACATTGTTGAATCCTGATCGTTGATTCAAAATCTCATTTCCTATATAAAAGACCTCTCTCACAAGAAAGGATTAGAGAATCAACATACCTTATGCAAAGAAGTGTTGTCAAGATCACAATTGATAGAGCTTCATCATTTCTTCAGTCAACCAACATCAAGCAATGAATCATCAAGCTTTTCATGAACTATGAAGGCTTCACGGTGATAAGAACAATCCAACATCAGGCGAATACACTCCGATACAGGATGGTAACACTATTTTTTTTGTTTACATTTAATTTAGTAATCATAGATTTATTAATGTGTTTTCAATAGCTTAGTTTCATTCCATATGTGTAGGATTAGATCTTAGAAACACATTAATCTAAGATTTATTAATGTGCTTGAAATATTTGAATGTTTAGAGATTTTTTGAATTTTTACCAAGAACCTAACCTAAAAGACCTATCCTAAGGGCCTTAGGGGCTGATCAAAGATAAGCCTTGCCTGCGTTATACATGCAGAGACCACATAGTTCAACTGACTTGACTTATTGAAGATGAAGATGAAGATGAACAGTTGATGGAATGTCAGTTTATTATGAAAGACTCCTAAAGGGCTGACCTAGGGTGTCTCGAGGGCACATCAATGATGGCATTTCCTATGTTCAAGTTTAGAGACTCGTAGTTCGACAAGGTATTGTTTTTGGATTTTCAATGTTTTGAACTTTTTAGGGATTTTGATGTGTTTTGGATGTTTTGGATTTTGACTTGACAATTTTTGAATGCTTTTGGATTTTAGTTGTACAAGATTTTGATGTTTTTGGATTTTCTAATGAACTTTTTATGAATATTTTTGGGATTTTTGATGAAATTCCTAAATAACCCTAAGATATACAAGATCTTGATATGATCCAAAATGAATTTCCCCCCATTGTGACACAATAGACTACCTCGATATAGGTAGGAAAAACTGACCTTTGGAATGTGCCAAGTAGAACTAAAGGGGATACAATAATAGATCTTTCCTTCCCGTTTTCATCATGTTGCACTAGAAGAGAACCTAGTGCTACTGATGTTGTTGAGATATATATGATCAATGGTTTGTTTGGTATTGGTGGCATGAGTATTGGAGGTGTCAATAGATAGTCCTTGATCCACTTGAAAGATTTATCACACTTCTCATCCCACTTGTAAGTTATTCCTTTATGGAGAAGATGTAGGAAATGGTGGATTTTTTCTAATAACTATGCTACGAACCTCCTGATGGACTACAATCTTCCTTGCAATCCTCTCATTTGCTTTAGTTTTTGTGGTAGTTCCATGTCTAGGATTGATTTTACTTTTGTTGGATCAATTTCTATCCCTCTTTGTGATACAATATAGCTAAGAAGCTTCCCAAATGTAACCCCAAAGACACACTTTTTTGTATTCAACCGTACCTTGTATTCTTCAAGTCTGTCAAAGATGGATCCCAAGACTTGTATGTGCTCACTCCTTTTCTTTGATTTTTCCAAAATATCATCTACATAATATTCAACTATTTTGTGGATCATTTCATGAAAAATGAGGGTCATTTCTCTTTGATAGGTTGCTCCTGTATTCTTTAGACCAAATGGAATTATGTTCTTGCAATAGGTTCCCCATGGACAAGTAAATGTAGTTTTGTGTTGATCCTCCTTGGTGATCATGATTTTTTATATCCTGAGAAACCATCTATGAGTGATAGCATTTCATGCCCCACTATTAAGTCCACTATGATGTCGACGTTTGGAAGAGGGAAATAATCCTTCGGGAATGCCTTGTTCAAGTCTCTAAAATATGTGCATATTCTAATGCCCCCAGTGGGTTTGAAAACTAGAACCAGGTTGGAAACCTAGTCAAGATAATCTATCGTTCAGATGAATCCAACATCAAGAAGCTTCTGTAACTCAAGTTTCACCAAGAGTGTGATTTGAGGATGTATCTTTTGTAATTTTTGTTTTACTGTCTTAGCTTCAAGATAGATTACTAAGTGATGCACAACCACTTCCAGATCAAGGTATAACATTTCTATGTATGACCATGCAAAGTTGGCTCTTCTCTCTTTTAGGAATGATTCTAGTTTATTTTTCTCTTCATCCAATAAGGATTCAACATAGAAGGTGATTTTGTGAGCTTTTTCTATTCCTACATTGACTGTGGTGGCCTTTTTCGCTAGCACTTCTGACTTCTTTGAATGCATTTCACTAAGGGGGAGATTGAATCCCTCATCCTTAGGCACCTTAGAGAGGTTTTCACCTTCAGACACATCCTTTGTTTTTACTATTTTAGGATCAGAAAGTTCCACAGTATGGTTTTCACTCAAATATCTACATGTGAGTTGCATGTCCTCAATTTTGTGACTGAAGGATCCAATCGTCTCCCCATAGTATACTGCTATGTTAAGCTTTATGTCAAAACATTCTTTGTGATCTTCCCATGGTAAATTGTCACGAAGTCCCATGAATTTTGAGATCACGTCATCATTTTCAAATAAGTCTAGAATTGGTGGTCCTTGTTGGTCCAAGTTGATGAAATTTGAGTATACTAGTCTTATTTCAATCGATTGATTTATTAGGATGAAGGATCTTGTGGATATAATAAAAATGGAATTATTCTCAACTAGATCAACAACATCAAGAGGGAAGTCGTCTAGGGTTGCATCACATGATGAAGGTAACTAAGAGGGAGCCTTAGCCAATTTAATGGAAGTACCTTTTCCAAGAAGGGTAACCTTGCTAGTGGGACAACCTAGGATGAGATTCTTTAGACATCTCTCAAGAATGATGGGTTTTAGAAAACCATTATCATTTTTTCCTAGTTTATCCTTCTTGTTGTACCCCCATCCCTTCATTAGCTACACAAATTTATTATAATCTTCCATAGGAAGAGCTAGGATAGGTTGTTCATCTTGATAGAACAATTTAGAGACATCTTTCTCATTAATAGCTTCTTGGTTCAAGTCCCCCCACTTGGTGAAGGTCGTAGTTTCCATTTTGATTATTTCAGATGTTTCTTTACTAGATGTGGGTTTTCCATGTGATTGGGGAGAAATAGGTAATTATTCCAACACAAAAGTGTCCTTCATTAATTTTTAGTTTCCACAACCATCATCCTAAATTATTGCTTTGATATAAGGAATGTTCTGTACAATAGGTGTTTTCATTGCTAAGGTAGATGCAAGGGATGATGTGTCATCAAATGAGGAAGATGGTGTAGGCCCTCAATTGTTTTTAGGGATCTCAGGTATTTTGTAAAAATTAGCCTCAAGATTTTCGTGGTAGTAAAAAGGCTCAGGATATCCATGGATGGTAACTTCTCTACCTTGAAAAGGAAATTTTACACATTGATGATAGGTCGAAGCTACAACTTTCAGGGCATGGATCCAACATTGGCCAAGCAGGATGTTGTAGGGGAGATCAAGGTCTAATACTTGGCATGTAGTTTCTACAATGATAGGTCCCACTTGAATGGGTAGGGAAATGATACCTTGTGATACCCATTCTTGATCATCATATTCTCTGATGGTGGTACTCTTTACTTTCTCAATAGTATCCTCTGAATAGCCTAGGTTCTTGATTAACTGAAGGGTGCAAATGTTCAAACTAGTATCTCCATATACTAGGACTCTTTTAACCTTGTTTTTATGGATAAAAACCTCAAGGTGCAAAGCATGGTTATGAGATGGCTGCAATGGTAGGTCTTGCTTTGAAAAGGTGAGAATATGATTAGTGATATGCCCTAACATAGCTTGAAAATGATCAGTATCAATATCCTTAGGGAGGAATGACTCAGATAAAGCTTTCTCTAAGATTTCCCTATGTGTGGGGGATAGCCTTAATAGTTCTAAGATAGAAATCTATGTTGGGGTCTTAAGCTAATCTAAGAGATTGTACTTGTTGGGACTTGATGTTGGAAAATTAGGCTATTCCCTAGATTGAGATGGGACTCCTTGGATAGAGATTTTTCCATGTCATGTGGTGACTCCACACTCCGCACTAGGCCCTTTGATGGTGATGATGGGGATAACACTATCATAGGAAGTGAACACATTGGAATAGGTATGTTGCAAATTGTTGTAGGTTTTTGCATTTTCGATGTCATTACCTTTGCTATTATCAGGCATGGGATTCTTGAATATCTTAAGATCTTGGTTTCTGGCTGGTACTTCAACAGATATGGTGTCACTCTTAATAAGATCTTAGATGATATTTTTGAGCCTAGTGTAGTTTTCCATTTTGTGTCCTTTGATTTTGTGAAAGTCACAAAGATCATTTTCATCACTGTATCTTTAAGTGGAAGGATAGATCTAGATCAAGGTTTTCTATGATAATTCCCACTTGTTGTTCATCGAGAATTGGTCACTTTCTTTTACTAGCTCTTTGTTTCCATCATTAGAAATTGGTGAAAGATTTTGTTTTGTTTTGTTTGAGAATGTATAAATATTCTAGACTTATGTCCATGTCAAGGTTAAAGGAGAAGTGATCTATGAATTTATCAATGATTTCTTGGAACATTTTGATACCTGGAACTAACTAAGAAAACAACTCAATGGTTGGGCCTGTTAAGCTTCGTGGAAAGAGGCGCATTAGATAAGATTCATTATAGGAAACCTCCATACACATGATGTTGAATTATTTAACATGGTTAACAAGATTTCCTCTCCCTTTATATTTATAAAATTTTGGGATTTCAAAACTGGGAGGGAATGGTACCATTGCAATGTTTCGATCAAACAAATAAGGACATAGGTTTTGTGTATGGGGCTTCTCCATTTTTCCCATTCAGATATCCTCCATCTCTTGTGTTATTTCCTTGAGTTGTGATGCTATGCCATCTTGAGGGTTTGGTGGAGGAACATATGTTGTGTATTGTGAGGTGGTAGATGGGTTGTATGTGGGATTATAGTATGATGGTGTGTTATATGGTGTGTATGGGCGTGTAGTATTTTGTGAAGATGATTGCAGTGAAGGAATATATGTTCCTAACGTGTTTGGATTGACGACATTTTATTGAGGATTATAATAGGAACCTTGTTGTTGTTGTTGTTGTTGGGCATACTATTGAGCTAGTAAGGCTTACTATTGTTGTTGGGTTTGTTGTTGTTTTTGTGTTGCTAAGGCTACTTGATGTTGTTGTTGAGCTACTAAGGCTTGTTGTTAGGCTTACTATTGTTGTTATGTTGCTTGTTGTGCTGCTAAGGCTACTTGCTATTGTTGTTGTTGAGATTCTAGGGTTTCTTATTGTGCTGCCAAGTCTTCTTTCTATTATTGTCATTGCTGTTGTGTTGCTAGGGCTACTTGTGGTTGTTGTTGCTATTGTTGTACTTGTTGTAAACCTTAGGCATGTGCTTGCAATGTAGGATTAGTTAATTGTTGGGACATTTGTGATGGATTTTGGGTTTTTATTTTTTGAGTGGGTTATAGGTTATTTATGGGAGTTTGGGGGTTACCTTGGTTTAACATTCCTTGCAAGATGTTGGATTGGGATGGAGGAACGTAAGTTTGAGGTCCCATTTGATTGTGCATGATGAGATGAACTATGGGGAAAGATGATGTTGGTGTCACTTGGTTTTGTGATGGTGATGGCACATTAGGACCTTGAGTCCATTGATTGAAAGGGTTCCCTTGACTGATGTATGAAGGGTTTCCTTGTTGTGCTTGAGATGTGACCAAGGCATTACATTGGTTGATGGGATTTGTGACTAAGGTGTTGGATTGATTTGGGTCATTAATGGATGAGATTGATGTGTTCTATGAAACCAATGGTACAAATGAGCCAACAAGATGGTTGGAGAAATATGTCCCTATTTGTGTTAAGGGTTGATTTTACATAAGGGTATTGGCATTCCCTTGTTGGTCCTTTTGGTAGATTTGGTCCACACTACCTTGTGCAACATTGGGAAAACTTGTGGAACTCATGGGGATGGATGAGCATGGGTGACCTCAGTATGTTGAAGTTCTTGTGGATTCATGAAGTGTAAGTGGCTTATGTTGATGTTGGGGATGTTTAGGAATGGGAGGAGCACTAAATGTTGGTGTACAAGTGGTGCCTTGGTGTGGAGTGGTGTTAAGAGTACCCACAAGTGTGTTGCTTGAAAAAGGTCAAGTATGACCAAAGTTCATAGTTAGGTTAGTTTCAAGACTAGGAGTTTGTGTTTGATTTAGCCCCAATAGTGGAGTGGTTTAAATGATGGAAGATCTCAAGTCTTGCATTAAGGGTTGTGTAACAAAATATGGGGAAATTTGAACTGGTTGTTCTAAGACTTGACATTCTTGTTTGTACTCAAGGATTTCATCTTTAGTAAGCTCAAATGGTTTAGATAGAGTTGAGGGTTGTTTTGATGGAGTAACTTGACTTCTTGGATCAAATTTTTGAGGATTGGGATCACTTGAGGTAAATGTGACTTTGGTTTTCTCCATGATTATCTTGTGTTGTGATCTCATTTTTACCATAAATTTTGGGTCACCTATGGGAGAGTTGTGTTGAGATTTGTAATGTTTAAACTCTCTATATGACTCAAATCTAGGTAGAAGGGATGCTCTAAGTATTTTTGGAGCAATGATGTAAGTGGGAGATGAAAATGATGAATGATGCGGGGAATGATCTTTGCAAACATTTTGGGACAACACTTTTGACTTAAGAGTTGGATTGTTTTGATGTTTGGATAAAGGATGTTTTATGGATTCATGAATCTTTAAGGTGGAATTGTGACCTTCAAGATAAAATTTTCCAAAAGTCATAACTAACTTAAATAATTGCATGGAAAAGGATTCATTTCTCATACAAAGTAGCTAAGTTAGGGGTTGGTTTGATAGATGTTTAAGTCAAAAAGTATTGGTGTATTCAATTTTTTTACAAAGATAGGTGAAGTGAATGATGAAGTTTAAATGAAGGGGTTGATGAAATGTTTGACCCAATGTTGACATAGAGTGAGCCTTTGCTTTCCAAGACCAAGGTAGTGAGAAAGATGCTATACCTATAAAGTGTTCAAATACTAAAGAACCAATGATTTAGAGAAGTTCAAGATCATGAAAAAGACCAATGTTTTGACTCCAAAAGAATGCATACAATTCTAGATTGTTCCTTGAAGCATGTTTATAAAAGTTTGCTACCAACCTATTTCTATTTTGGTAAAGTGCTAAAAGATGTTGTTTGATAGATTTTTACTATGATGCCTAAGTTTGAAGTTATAGAATGTATACCTTCTCTTGGGGATTTTGATTTTATGTGAGATCATTTAGAGAAGTTCAAGATCATGAAAAAATACCAATACTGATTTAAATGAGGGGTTCATTTTGGGCATGCAATTCTTGTTTTTCCATCCTATATTGAGCATAAAAGTTTCTTAACAAGATGTCTGTGAGGTTGTATTTCTCTAAGATGCATTTCTAGATTTCTTTTACACTATAACATCTAAGTTTGAAATGATAGAATGTAGAATTTCTTTTAGGGATTTTTATTTTATAAGAGATCATTTAAAAAAAGTTCAAGATCATAAAAAAGAGGATATTTATTTCCACACGGGTGGTGGTAATACATAACTTCTAGCCACAATGTTAGCTTGTTCCTCTTCTTTGTCTATGAAATATGCTACATTTCTCCATTGAATAGGTATTTCCTTGGTTTCAAAGTAAAGCTTCTCAATCTACTAATTATGTCAAGTTATTCTCCTTTAATGAATTCAAAGTTTGGTTGGATAATAGTGGGTGTAAGGTCGTGTTGTTCAATCAAAGTGATCAAACGCCAAATGGTCATGTGGGGTTTAATTTTTCAAGTTATCTTGCTTAAATGAGTTTATTTTACCACAAACAATTGTCTTGATTAATTTCAAACTAAATGTCTATATCAAAAACATCATCAATTTCACAAATTCCATTTTGTGAAAGGGATGAAGTCAAGGGAATAGTTACCTAGGTTAACTTTGGGAATTCTAGATTGAGATGTAAACCAAAATATTTAGAAGTCTCTAAGAATAAATTATTAGGAAAAACATTAATATCAAGGTTTTGTTAAAGGGTATCCATACTTAGACCAAAGGTTTTGAAATTTTGAGAAATATTGTTAATGTTTGTTTGTAATGTTTTGGAACCAATCAAAGTATTAAACTAACTCACAAGCATTTTTCCACCTTAGGTTTAGAATATACTACTCGTTGAATCCCAACTTGGATTTCTCCAAACTCTAATATAATGCGAATAGCTAGAGATTTTGCGAGACTAGCTCCCCTCCATGGCACACACTTCTCGGGACCACCAAATCTCAAAATCCTAAAGATTTGAAGATCCTAAGGATTTTTTCTATTTCAACAATAAAAGTAAAATGTGGGGCAAATTCAGAATGATCATTCTTGCACCATCAAGCATAAAGGTTTTTTGGCTTCTAAACAATTGGTTCATAGTAAGGAATTTCGTACAAGGATTCCATACATGCAGAAAGATTAGCTCAATATTATTTCAATAAAGAGGCCTCCCAGTATCTTCCTAAGAAGAGATTTTAATGTATCACATAGATACTAAAGTTGACACTTGTCGGTATGACACATCCACACCAGTTGTTTATGACTCTCGTCAAAAACACATTATTTATATAGCAGCTTGAAAGAGATTGGCTTTAGCTTGTTTCCACTTGGGTTGTTCCCTCCTTTCGAAGCAGGGATGCAGGACCTCTAAAGATAAACAAAAGCAAGGAAGTACATTTGTTGTTTGATCCACTAGTTCATATGAAGAAATGAGAGAGCATTCACAACACCTTTTCTTCGCACTAGCATGGGGTTCATTTTAATCCAAATCAAAATATGTGGGCGATTATACAAAATTTCAAGTAAATGCTTTTGATTCTCAAGATTACCAAATGGCGTGAGATCTAAGTGCATACACATTCAATGAAAAAAATGCAAATCGCAAAACATAGAAAACAATTGTTAATTTTAACTCGCAAAGCAAGGATGAGTTCATTTTATACACCAAATGAGGTTTTACATTGTGTTATTTAATTTTACACCCATAGGAAAGTGATATGAGGGTTCAATTTTAACTGATTTGAGTGTTCATTTTAAAACCCAATTGAAAGCTAGTGTAGTCCAAGAGCATAAAATGAAAAGCATGAAAAATGAGTTATAATTTCCCCAAAAGTGTCGAAAAACTTGTTACAATTATAATACTTAAAGATAAAAATGCTTCTTTAGTCCAAATTTTATCATCCAACCTATAAAACCCAGTTAGCCTAAAAACTAGAACATCAAAGGCATGTTAGTGATTAGATGAAGTAAAAAAATTAAAGCACATGCTAAAAATTGATCACTATTTTTTCTTACTAGAGAAGGGCATCACTATTCATGATAGTGTCACCATAAACCCAAGGAGCATCACTTTGGTGAAAATTTGCATTTCTCTGTAGAAGACCAATGACGACAATAGCATCACTATTTTGGAGCATTGTCATTTGCAAATTCTCAATACTTTTAAAAAGTATTAGTGTCATCATTTGTTTTAATCAATGTCAAGGTATTAATTAGGTGGCATTGTATTAGATGATGATAACATTTCTATATGGCAACACCTTACAAAAGCATTGCTAAAATTCCCTTGGGCATCACTGTATCTGCAAAAATAAGGAAAATGGAGTTTCAACAAGAAAATCATTTGATTAGTTAGTTCGTGCCCTCCTTCTAGTGCTAAAATGTGACCGACAGAGTAGTATGGGAAAAATACACTTGATCCATGGAGAATCAAAGCATGATCATGCCACTAAATGTCAATCCAATAGAGATCATTCAAAATAAACAAAACTAAGCATTTATCAAAACTAACATGCTAAAATATTAAATTTTTTAAAATGTCTACTCTAATCCATTCAAACTTATCCTATTGGGGGAGTGGTGTCATGTTTATGTGGAATGGTGACCCTTTCCCAATCCTAGGGATGAAATGAGCTTGTTTTAGTTAGTTTTATTGAAGAAAACTGATGAAACCATTGTGATATGTGTGATGAAACATGATTTAAAGCTAAATGATCTTGATGCAAGCTATTTTAACAAGATTTTATGCTAAGATGATTAAGATTTGTGAATTTGAACCTAATCTAAACGGATTCAAAGGTAAAATATTCAAACCCTAATTAAAAAACAAGCTAAATGTATGCATCTATGTTACCATGGAAGCCATTAATTGAAGCTAAGCTAGTGGATGAAAGTATTTAAGCTAAAATGATATAATTGAATGCTAAATATGAATGTGAGTGTGAGTGATTTCAACAACATGAGTTTTCTATGAAAATGATGGATCCATTTGTCTCCAAATAGTGACCTATTTATAGGAGAGCAAATGGTAAATGAAGGGTTGAGATAAAAAGGTTAATCAATGGTCAAGGATGGAAGAAGTTGGAGGCATGGATCATGGATTATGATCAATGAATTAGAATCAATGATGAGATTTAAACAAGGGTTCTCCTTTGTTCAAAAAAATTCACTTTCAACTTGCACGAGAGGTCACAATTTAACTTGCACAAGAGGTCACAAGTTAACTTGCATAAGAGGTCACAAGTTAACTTGCACACGAAGCTAAGTAAGTTTGTTGGAAAAGGAATATTCCTCTTTTTCAAATGAGTGAGGAAAGAGAATATTCTTTGGAATATTCTCATGGGTGAGGGAAAATAGAAAATTAGAAAATCAAAACAGAGTTTAATTGTACAAAATGGAGAAGGAATATTCCATGGGAATATTATTTTGGAGGAATGTGCAAAGGAGGAATATTCCCTTGGAATATTCCTTCGCAAGTGGGTGATAATTAGATTTATTAGAAATTGATAATTAAAACAATGTTAATTATGCAAGTTTTAGAAGAATTATATGATATTCATTAAATAAAGTGATTTAATGAAAAGGGGAGAGTGAAATGATATTTAATTAAATAACTTAGGGTTATTTCATTAAATAAGAAGATTTAGGGATTTAAATTAAATAATTTGATATATTTAATTTAATAAGAAAAAATGTTAGCAAGAAAGGGGGTGAATTAACAGTTAGATTAATTAGGTTAACAAATGCAAATGACATAATTAATTAAATAGCTAGGATAATTTAATCAATTAAGTGAAAAGAGGATGAGTTTTGGGAGGAAATGATGTTAGTATACCCGATTCAAGTGCATGATATCATTCAGGACATTTTTTAGTGTCTACATTTTTCCCCTCTTTGAAGTCAGGTACCTACTACTTTGGTTCAAAGTCTGATGCCTTTTAGATTAAAAACTGCTACTCAGATCAAAAATAATAATTTTCTGATTTTTGGATGCCCCACTACTACCCTAGCAGAAGGAATATGCTAGTTCCCTACCCCCTCAAGAAATCAGGTAGAAATTTTGAATTTTGGGTTGACTTTTTGACAAAGGTAAAATGCTTCCTAGGGGTCTGGAAAGGCTTTGAGATGTAAGAAACATGGAGAAAACGTGAAAAATGGTTCAAAATAGGCTTCAATTAGGCAAGATTTGTGAAAATGGTGAAAAATTTTAGCTCCAAGGTTAAATTAGGGAAAAAAACCCTAATTTTTAGGCTTAAATAGGTGAGGAAGGGTCACTTTCAATTCATTTGTGCATTCACACCTTAGAGAATTCTTGCAATTTGAGCTTTGACCCTTTGACAAAATGGTGCAACGAGTGCTCCCACGACACATTTTTGACCAAGTTCATGAGTACCAAAGGTCTCTAGGCATAACACCGCTGGCATGCGATTCAAAACTTGATTTCAATTTTGACTTTTAAGTGCATTTGTTGTATATGTAAATAGTGACACAGTTCATGATTTGATTTTAGGGTTTTAGATATCAAATCACGATGCATGTGTAATTTGTGATGCATATCATGATTTTCAATTTAAATGCATTTGACGTAGTTGTTTATAATTTGAAT
Source organism: Sequoia sempervirens (assembly GCA_007258455.2). Lineage (NCBI taxonomy): Eukaryota > Viridiplantae > Streptophyta > Pinopsida > Cupressales > Cupressaceae > Sequoia > Sequoia sempervirens. The sequence goes on along the minus strand of VDFB02086081.1, from coordinate 253,057,089 downwards.
TATAGTGACGCTATTGTAAATAGCATCACTTTTGTCATTTTGGGTGATAAAAACTCCAAACTTTAGCCAGTTTTAAAAATTTTGACGTTGTGTGCTTTGTGGGTGTAGGAGGCGATCCCACCTTTGATGTCTCATGAGAATCAACAAATATTTTTATCCAAACTTGATGATTTTTCTGAGTTGTGACATGAGAACTTGGGATAGATTGGTTTGTGGTATGTTACCTACATGTTCATTATGTAGACACATTTAGCAATGATGAAAATGATATGCCATTGATGGCAGAGTGAGACTTCGTCATTCCACTTACCCATCAACGAGGTGACAATGACCCTAGAGGATGTATGACATATTTTTGAATTTTCGATACATGGTGAACACGTGATCTATGAAATTGATGTAGGATATGATGTCTGCCATGAGGTTCTTGACTAGGAGGCCATTTTCCTATTCAACTTCCAGATTGACCTTGAGATGTATAGAGGTTAGGTGTTGACCTTCAGATAGATCATTGCTATAGTGATCTCAAATTTGGTTGCTCCAAATTGATAGAGTAGGGGATTCAATTTGGGATGGGGACTAGCTTGGCATAGGATTATTTTCAAGAGGACTTAGTATGCATGGGGGCCAGTGATGTTGACCTCTCTTTACCATGATATGCATGATCTTGTATACTGTGACGGGAGAGCGATTGGAACAGGGGTAACCCTTCTCCATATTTGGGCCTGGGAGCACATTTTCATTCTTTAATCGATTTTTCATATGGAAGATGTTGAGCCAAATGGTCTACTTGTTTGGAAATATAGGGGTGCCATCACATTGCAGCACATAGGGCAGCTTGACATTCCTTATTGGCATTAGTTGATCGAAAAAATGATAGTTTTTAGATGGCAGCCATGGCTCTAGATGTTAGCTTGGTATGATAATGTTCAATAGATGTTCCTTGCTTGAAAAACCTGGTATATGCAAGGTCAAGAGTATACCATGATAGAGAGATACCTTCTTGATAGGGTTTCTAGATAGTTTGGCGAGAAGCAGGACATGCCTAATGATGCATACACCACCATTTTTTCTAGGTCAACTTGAGAGATGGAATGGGGACACATGATCCCAACCCATGACATTGTATAGGGCTTCAGACAGTTGGTTGCTAGGCCATGGGCCTATGATCAGGGATAGGTGGATACACAAACTATGCTTGCTTATGATGCATGGTTCACACCCCCTCTGTGACTGAGAGATCTAGTAGGTGTACCTCCATGAGGGAGGCCAAGAGGGAGGGGTGTAAGCAAAGGATATCCATGGGATGTACAAGGTAGGGGATAGGGAAAAGGTTTATATGGCAAGGGTAGAGGACAAGATGGCCAAGATGGACAAACTTCTTCAACATCTATTTAACATACTTTAATTGTGAAATGAAAGTTACTTTATTTTTTTGATTGATTTGTAGGCCAAGGAAGAAATTCATCTCCACAGACATTGACATCTCAAACTATTTTTGCATTTTTTCTAAAAATTTCTTACACAGATTCATTTCCTCTAAAAATAATTTCATCCACATACACAACCACTATCAAGATTTTTTCTTCCTCAATTTTGAGGTAACGATTATTGTCTATAGTGCCTTTACTGAATCCTTGTTGTAACAGGTATCTATCCAATCTTGCATACCAAGCTCTAGGAGCTTGCTTCAATCCATATAATTCCCTTTTTAATTTAAAAAACATATCTATTTGATCTGACAATTGAAATTCTTTTAGTTATTCCATGTAAACCTTTACTTCTAATTCACCATTCAAAAAAGTGGACTTCACATCCATCTCATAAACTTTAAAGTCCTTGTATGCTGAAAATGACAAAAAAATTCTTATTTCTTCCATCCTATTCACCCAAGAAAATGTTTCATCAAAGTCTATTCCTTCTACTTTTGAGTAACCCTTACACACAAGCCTTTCCTTTTTTCTTAATAATTCTCCATTCGCATTCAGTTTGTTTTTGAATACCCACTTAGTTCATACTATTATCTTATTTTCTAGTCTAGGAACCAATTCTCAAGTCTAATTTTTCTCAATCTACATAAGTTCTTTCATTTCCTTCATCCAATATTCATCTTTGCATGCATCACTCACTATTTTAGGTTCAACTTTAGAAGGTAAACATAGATTTACATCAACTTTAGTAGCTCCCCTTCTTCTCAATACTCCTTTCCTCTTGTCTCCAATGATCTATTCTTTGGAATGATTTATTTGCATGTAATTAGGGGTCTTATGGGTCTTTTCTAGAGCTTCTTCCTCTTTATTCTACACTTCTTTTTCCTTAGATTTTTCTTACTATTCTTCTTGACAACAAGGTTCATCTGACACATCCATTTATAGAAATTGAATTTTGTAGATCTTCATCAACCTTAACATTTGCACTCTCAAAAATATTTCTTAGTCTTTTGTTGTAACATCCATAATCTTTTATTTTAGTAGAATATACAAGGAAGATACGTTTTGAAAGAATGAAGAATAAATCCTTTGTTGTGTTTTCATTGATGCCACATTGTTTGTTGACAGTTTTGTCTGATCCGGTAAACAATTTTGGTGACATCTTGATCTAGTAGTTTGGTTTGGAATTACTCATGTTATAAGATCAGATTATAAGGTTATAGTATGTTATTTAAGACTAATAAATTCATATATGATCAAGATTTCAATGATTTTGGATGAACAAGGTAAAAGTTACAAGTAACAAAAGTTTGGCATATAGTTTTTGGCTTTATATAGTGTAAATGGGTATGAGTAATCTGGTTTACATTCCTTTGGTGTTTGGAGTCAGACTACAATTTTGGGAGGTGGTTTATAGATTTTTTTACACTATATATATCATATGGCATGTTTTTATTTGATCAAATGGATCATTGGTGTGTGATCAGTTGGTTTATTTTGTGACTAAGTCTAATTCTCGACTGACCTAATACTTGATATATGTGCTATGAAGATTAATATGTATTTTGGATGTTAAGGGGATCTATTTTAGATCCATTGCAACTAGAAATAAGTTTTGAATAATTGATTTAAGCTTGAATAATTTTTTGTTTCAAGTATGAAGCTGAAAAAGTGATTTTAAATTAAATAGGGCTACATCTAATCAGGACAACCTAATTTATGTATGTGGAAGTAATAGGGTATATATGTGGAACAATTTTTATTTTTTGAGATAGATGATATGATATGGCATGCAATATGATGTGTGAATGATAAGAAATTGTGCGAACATGCAAATTTAGATGTGAGAGATGATAATAAGTGCACAATTGTTGTGAATGGTGAGTGACTGCAAAGAAGAGAATTACTTTTTATTTAGAGCTTCAAAGGAACTGAATTTAGCACAAGGGAGGTGCACTTTGTATCAATTCACATTTTTTACTTTATATCCATTTATGTTTTGTATCTATTTCTGGCTATGAGCCTTATAAGGACAGTGAGTCTTGGTAGTGAGCCCCTATAATATCTTATAACTAGTTATAATATATTGTGAGCTAATATTCACCTTGGATTTTCCCTTTTTGGGTTTTCCACATAAAAAATACTGGTGTTCATGTGTTATATGGTCTTGTGATCTCTTTTATGTTTACACTCATTACTACAGTTAGATACGCTTTGTTAATTGGATGTGTTGTGATTAATTGGTTATATACAATACTGATTCACCCCCCCTCTTAGTATTCTAGGTGCTCAAAAATTGGTATCAGAGCCTAGTTCCATTTGATAAGCCTAACATCTTGAGGAAGATCTTGGAGTTTGAACAAATGGCTAACAAAAGGTGTCTTATTCCTCTAGAAGAAATTTTTGCAATTGAATATGTAGAAGATGACTACATGTTTGACAAAGAACTTAAAGTTTCTCTTGAAGATCTTGACGGATTTGAAAGTGAGAATAAAAGCCTAAAGGAAAGTCTAGGGGAAGAAAATGAATATATCAAAAAGTTGAGAGAACAAATTAAGAAGGTCAAATAAAGACATAGAGAAGTCAATGCATAAATGAAGAAGGAAAATGAAGATATTACTAGATTGAAAGTACAAGTAGAAGAAAAGAAGAGAATTGAGGGTTGTTAGAATGCAACTGTACAAAGAAAGAATTATGAATGCACAAAAATTGAACAAGAAGTGGTAACCCTAAGAACAAATCCAAAGAAATCAAGAGCTCATGAGAAAAAATTCAAAACAAGTACTACATTGCTTGATGAACTGATTATTGTACATAAAATAACTAAGGATAAAGGTGGTTTGGGACTTGAAGAAGGAAAAATCTCTTAGGAAAATTAGACTCTTAACAAGACTTAAAATCAAAAGAATACTCAAGGAAATGGTAGAAAATTCAAAAATAAAAGAAGAAATGCTGGAAGACCTCCTATTAGACAGCCAAATGCTCAAAGGTACCCATCTTTCAATGATATTTTTTTTTCATGCAATAAATTTGGACATAAGGCTAAAGAATGTAGAAGTAGAATGAATCAAAATGTTGGATCCTTTTTTGGATACTATTTTACATGCAATAAATCTGGACATAGAGCTATTGAGTGTAGAAGTCAGATGATGAATAGACTTAATATTGGTAGAATGTTTCAATTTTTTAATGGCTACTATTATACATGCAATGCATTTGGACATAAGGATAATTAGTGCAGATCAAGAATGAATGGAAGTCAGTTTGGTCAAAAAAATGTTGTATGCTACAATTACAACAAATCTAGACACATTTCAATATTTTGCAAAAGCAAGAATGGAAGGCAGACTAATCTGGGAAAGAGGAATGAACCTATGAAGAAAGTTGATCCTACCAAAGTAAAGAAGGAAATGGAGAAGATTTAGAGAAATAAACAAGAACCTAAGAACACAGATGAATCAAATGCATCTATAACTCCCCATGGTGCAGATAAATCTCCTAAAATCTAAACTTGGTCATGGGCTTATGGGGAGAAAGAATAGAAAAATCCAATGACCCCCTAGAAATATGAGGTGTCAAGAAATGACATGAAGATATATACTTTGAAATGGTATTCTTAAGATTTTGGAAAAGGTTCAAGTAGAAAATATGAAAATATGAAGAATTGTGGAGCATTTTAGGGTTTATAGTGTATTAGTGAAGAGTTTACTACCTTTTTAGAACTTGAAGCAATTAATGAAAAATTAGGTCAAATTTATAAGGAATAAAGCAAGTTTCTAAGTCATTTCTAATCAAACTTTCATATTTGGAGAAAATAAGAGAAAATTGAAGAGTGATTGAAGGCGATTTGAAGTAATTTGGTGTAAATTCTAGTTCTCATTGAGCACATGAGAGGTATTTTCATCTATCCGTGCTTTGTGGGTTTAAAATTAAAGTGAATTTATAAGAATTTGAAGAGTGAATCAAGGATATAATGGCTACACTAACTGTATTTAACATCACTAAAATACCTAGACCTAAATTCAAGATATTTTCAAGGAAAGTCTTTGAAAAAGACCCTGAGGGTGCTTTTTCAAAAATCCCTCCTAGGGTTTTGCTTATTGAGGACACAAGGGTCTACATACATGGAAGATTGAATGAATACAATCATAAAAAAATCAAGGATTTATAGACTAAGGAATTTCCTAGAGATGATTTCCTAGTGAAACCAGAATACAACAACCTAGTATGGAAGAGATTGGATGTTTGTAATTGGCTCCCCAATTATAGAAGTGAATTGGATGCAAAATATGTGAAGGTGGAATTGAGTAGAATGCATTACAAGTTCATGTGGATAGATATGCCCAAACTAATATAAAAATAAGTGATCAAGGCCGTGATTAGTTTGTGTGATACTAGACCCATACCAGTAATAAAGTCTATGAAGAATGAAGTAGTTAAGGAGTTGAACAGTGCTAAATTTGATAGAAGAAAACTTACTACAAAACCTATCACTAATAGTACTGTGAAGCATGCTTCAATCATGATTGGTCACAAAATTTATTTTTCCAATAGGGAATATTATAATGTTTGCAACTGTAATTTATGTTGCTTATGATATGGTTATGAATGAAAAGGAATATTACCTATTCGAGTTGCTCCAACAATAAATTTTGGAGAGCCTCAAAAAAATAAGAGAGAAGAAATATGCATTCAAGTTTGAAACTTTGAACGTGTGTTTGTTATTTTACTTTTTTAATGGAGCTACCCAAAATAAAATACATGGTTTGGGATAGAAGCAAACCTATAGGCCATCATATTTTTTACTACATGCAAAACATTGGTGAATTCAAGGCTCAATACAATGCATTGGCTACATTCTTTGTAGTATTCCAAAATAATATGCATGACAAAGAAAGGATTCCTCAAAATCTTGTGGAAAATATGCAAATGACATCACTTTTCTTGTATCTATAGATGAATGTATAATAGAGGCCAATATGGATTGAGCCTCTTGGTTATGAGGTTTTAGACAAAGATGTTGAAGGATATTTGGAGTTATTTATGAAGAGTCCTAAGGACTCCTCCTTGCCTAGGCATGACACATATGAAGGAAATTCAAGTGAGGTGCACTTGGAAACATCAACACCTACAAGGACCAAAAGAGTAAACAAACAAGTAGAACAATACTTTGGATTGCATTGACTTTAAAAAGTTGAAGTAGATAGGTTAAGGGAAATTGTTGTAGAAAGGGATGCCAAAGTAGCTGGTACAATTGGGAGTCCTCTGGACCACAAATATTAGGAAGAACAACTTCCACCCCTACCTCTACATTACAAAAATCCTCTAGTTTTGTTGCTACTAAAGGAAATAAGGTGGATCCTAGTGCTCCAGTATCAAAAGATGTAATAGCAATCTCCAGACCCTGTGCCTAAACTTGTAAAAGGAAGAATTTTCCTTCAGTAGCACCCCTTGCTACCTTTGGAGGGAGGAAGAAACAAAAAAGCATTAAGAGAGAGGAACTTGAGTAATGTTGTAGAAGAATAAATTGAGCTTGTATTGGAAGAAGAAGAACATCTGAAAAGAAAAAGAAAAAGCACTATCTCCACCAGTGGTGAAGGTGCATCATAAGAGGCTAGCACTGAATCAAAGAAATCCAAGATCAATATTGTGGATACCTCTAAAGAAGAGGAGATAGAAAAGGAGAAAGAGGTTTTCACCATACATGTTCACAAAAATCATAAGAAGAAGGAGGAGAAGAATTTAGAAGAAGGAACTTCAAATCTTGAGAAGAAGAAGTCTAAGACTCTTCTAGTAAGAGCTCGTTCACCTATAAAGATAGAGTCTTTGGTTAACAATATGTTAGAGCATGATAGTCTCTTAGAAGCAACTCCTAAATTGTATGATGAATTGTATGAAGAAGACAAGAAAACTATAATAGATTCCATCATTCAATACATGATTATTTTATATTCAAATATGGATAACATGAAGAAGAAGGTGACTAGTGTTGTGTGGAAAGCTCTGATGAAAATAAAGCATGAAGTTGTTAAAGTTGAAGACAAGTTTAAAGCTGATCCCTCGAAGGAAATTGAATCCTCCTTATCTAAGGATGACAAGGCTACCTTGTTGGAAGTATACACTAAACAATTTAGAGTAAAACAAAAGTTCACAATTCTTATGGCTAGAGAAAATAATAGTACCGAAAAGATGAAATAAAAAATTGTCAATACAGTGAGAGACATAGCAAAGAAATTCAGGATGATTTTTTCATCATTTAGTATAGCTCAAGGTAAGGATCTTGATAAGGATAAGGTTACTGATGTAGAGGAAAATATTCCTCTTCCTAAAATAAATTTTCCCATTTTCAATGAAGTTGTAAAATATGTAAATGTTCATAGTGCAAAAGTCATTTCAGAATTTGTTGATATAGAGAATGTGGTGCTCACACCACCACCGATTCATGATAAAAATAATTCTTCGAAGACATATAATCCTCTGGAAGACACATACACTACCATCGGTTCTAACAATAAAGAAAAGAATGCATAACAAGAACATGATCAAGATAAAAATGGTGATGATGATAATGCCGAGGATCCCTCCAACAAACAAAATGAGGATGTTGGAAATGAAGGTTAGGAGAAAAAATATGGAGAAGAAGAAGGAAAAGAAGAAAAAAATAACAATAAGAAAGATGATGAGGAGGAAAAGGAGGATGACGATGAAGAGAAGAAAGAAAAACCCTCTGGTAAAGAAGATAAAGAAGAGGAAGAAGAGAAAGAGAAGAATAAAGAAGACAAAGTGGTTGGAAGAATGAAGAACCTCAGTAGAAAATGGAGGTAAAAACATCATCTGAAGAATCATTCAGTAATGAATTTAAGGGTATTAATATAAGATAGATGAGGTTCCAACCAGTCATTCCTCCTTGGTTGATTCAACTCCCATCACATCAAGGTTGTGAGATATAAATACGATCTCACCTTTTCAAAGGATGGAGCTTGAAGATGCTTTTCTTTCCTCAAAAAGAAAGGATATAATTGAGACTCATCAAAAGGAGACTAAAATGATCAATGATGCAATCAAGTCTCTACAGGACATTACCCCTCATGCCACAATTGACAATTCTTTGACACCCATTAAAAATTTGAAGTTTTTAGTTTACTCTCTCAAGGAATATTCCTTTGGTCTAAAGGATAAGAATGAGAAGGAAGTTGAATCAAAACGTGCTGAGAAGAGACTTCTTGAGTTACAGGATAGATGTGCATCTGCACATGGAAAGGTAAAGGAATGTTTGAAGGATGTGCAAGTATGTGAAGATGAAGTTACGACATTGTTCTTGTATTGCATCAGGTGGCTAGATGCCACTCAAAGCATTAAAGACTTAATGGAATTCATCGAGTTACATATATCTAATGCCTCCAGAACCTTTGACCTTGTACAAGAGAGAGATTACATCTCTTGGAATGGCATCACAGATCTACAAAGCAATTTTTTTCACTCTTGAAAAATAGAAAGGAGATACAATAAGGATATTTGGACACCTTGTGGACTTGGTGAAGACCAAGCACATTCCAGTGTCAGGTTCCCTTGTAGATGTAGAGAAGCTTGAGAAGATAAATTTGGTTCAAAGTACTCTAGAAGGAGAGGGGAGATTAGTTGAATTGGAAGCAATGCACAAGTCTCTTTCCACAACTTAGAATATTTGGAATGAAAGAAAATATTCCTAGCAATCAACTCTTGATGAATTATAACATGCCTCCTTTGGATAAACTTTTTTCTTGTATACTATTTCATTTTTTTTAGTTGATTTTGATTTATCTTTGTACATATGCTCAGATCAAATTTTGGGATAACTCCTTGAGGGGGAGTCAATGTAATCTAGCTTTTTTTTAGTTTCTTGAATTTATGCTTCTGGAACACCCTTTGTCCTTGATGTCAAAGGGGGAGAAGAGTTGAGAAATAAAATTGGAATTGGTAGAATTTTTCATGAAGGTATATAGGAGGAGATAATGTTTTAAAGAAGGAGATCATGAATGCCCAAATTTTTTTTTGGTGGTGTACATTCTAAGTTTTTTTTTAAGAGATTAATTTTTGGCACATGTTTCCATCAATGAAAAAGGGGGATATTGTTGAAATAATGAAGAATAAATCCTTTTTTTTTTGTTTTCATTGATGCCAACATTGTTTGTTGATAGTTTTGTCTAATCCGGTAAACAATTTTGGTGACATTTTGATCGAGTAATTTGGTTTGGAATTAGTCATGTTATAAGATCAGATTATGAGGTTAAAATATGTTATTTAAGACTACTAAATTCACAAATGATCAATATTCCAGTGATTTTGGATGAACAGGCTAAAATTTACAAGTAACAGAAGTTTGGCATATAGTTTTTAGGTTTATACATTGTAAATAGGTATGAGTAATTTGGTTTGCATTCCTCTGGTGTTTGGATTCAGACTCTACAATTTTGGGAGATGGTATATATATGTTTGTACACTATATATTCTTGATGGTACATGTTTATTTGATTAGATGGATTGTTGGTGTGTGATTAGATTTTTTTATTTTGTGACTAGGTCTAATTCTTGGCTAATCTAATACTTGATATATGTGCTATGAAGATTAATATGTAATGTGGATGTTAAGGGGATCTATTTTAGATCCATTCCAACTAGAATTAAGTGTTGCATAGATTATTTGAGTGTGAAGAAATATTTGTTTCAAGTATGAGGCTGAAAAAGTGATTTTAAATTAAATAGGGCTACATCTAATTAGGCTAACCTAATTGATGTATGTGGAAGTAATAGGATATATATGTGGAAATTTTTTGAGTTGTTGAGATAGATGATATGATATGGCATGCAATATTATGTGTGAAGGATAAGACATTGTGCAAACATGCAAATTTAGATGTGAGAGATCAGAATAAGTGAAAAATTGTTGTGAATGGCGAGCGACTACTAAGAAGAGAAATAATTTGCATTCAAAGATTCAAAGGAACCAAATTCAACACATGGAAAGTGCACTTTGTATCCATTCACATTTTGGTTGTATATCCATTTTTGCTTTGTATCTATTTCTGACTGTTAACCTTGTAAGGATAGTGAGTCCTAGTAGTGAGCCCTTGTAATATTTTGTAACTAGTTATAATATATTGTGAGCTAATCCTCACCATGGTTTTTCCCTTTTTGGGTTTTCCACATAAAAAATCTTGGTGTTCATGTGTTATATGGTATTGTGATCTATTTCATGTTAACATCCATTATTACATTCAAATATTCTTTGTAAACTGCATGGTTGTGATTAATTAGTTATATAGAATATTGATTCACCTCCCTCTGAGTATTTTGGGTGTTCAACAATACCTTCATCTCTTTTGATATAAAAATTGCTTCAAAATACTCTAAAGTACTTGATAGTAGGAACCATTCCATACCACAAATCATAGGGAGTCTTTATGTTGTTATCTTTTTCTTGAACTCTATTAAGTATGTAAACAACAGTATGAATTACTTCTCTCCAATAGACTTTTGGTAGGTTAGCCTATTTCATCATAGTACTAGAAGCTTCTTGAACAATCTAATTTTTCCTTTCGACCACTCCATTCTTCTAAGGAGTTCTAAGTGTAGACAAGTGCCTTTATTCCATAAAATTTACAAAACACGTTAAACTCATTAGAGGCAGATTCTCCACCTCTATTAGACCTCAAACATTTGATTTTCAAATCCATTTCATCCTCAACCATAGCTTTAAGTGTTTTAAATACATCTAGTGCATTATATTTCTCTCTAAGAAAAGTAACCCATGTCATTCTAGAGTAATCATCAATCAAAAGCATGAAATACCTATCACCTTGTAGGACCACAAAGATCTATATATATTAAATTCCATTAACCCAGTAGTAGATTGTTCCTTTACCTTGAAACTACTCCCTATTTGCTTTCCAAATTAACAATTCTTGCAAACAACATTGATAGGATTTGTAATTCTTGGTAGGTCTCTCACTGCATGAATTGAACTAATTCTAACCAAATTATCAAAATTCATCTGACACATCCTTTGGTACCATAACCAACTATCATTAATCCAAGACATAAAGCAATGGAAATCAACACCCTTAAGCTGATAGATATTTTCATCTATCCTTTTACCAATACCAATCACAGTTCCAGACCCTTTTTTGATCTCACATCTTTCATCCTTAAAAAAATATTATATCCTTTTCTGCACATTTTTTCACTCAAATTATTATTCCTTAAACCTTTAATGTAGTAAAAATCTTCAATATTATGCTTTCCATCAAAACTGATTGAACCTATTCCACAAATCTTAACTCCTAAGTCATCTCCAAATTTAACTAAGCCTTCATCATACTTTTCAAGTTTAACAAACTTACTTTTGTTTCTGTCCATGTGATTAGAGAAGCTACTATCAACAACCCTGTAGTTCTTATCCTATTTCATATGAAAAGTAGATACCAAAGTACCTTCAACCTTATCCTTCTTCTTTGGAACACTTTCCTTCACACAACTTTCAAAGTTAGTAGAAGTAGATTCATATTTTATAGCCAAGAACAAGCATTCACTATCATCTCCATAATCAAATTCATCATAAAAAATAACATCTTCTCTAACATAGTAACTTCTTTTAATCATCTTTCCCAATTTGTTCTCCTTAATTTTATTGTTCACAACTCTATTTGGACATCTTGAAGCATAATGAACTATAATTCCATAGTTGAAACATTTGAAAATTAGTTTACCTTTGTACTTATCAGTTCCCTTTTTCATTCTTCTTACAAAGTTAGCTTCCACATCATCAAGATCTTTTCCATTTGAATCTTCAATCTTTTCTAATTTCTCAATTTTAAAAATAGTATCCACTTTTGTTCCATTTCTCAAACTAGGTTTTCTCATTTCAAATGAAGTTAGTGTACCAATCAACTAATCTCTAGAATAAATATTAAAATTTGCAACTTCCTCAATAGCAGATACCTTTTCACTATAAGAATTAGGAAGATATATGAGAAATTTCTTTACCACCCTAGGCTATTTGACTTGTGCACCAAGACCTCTTATAGCACTTACCATCTCATCAGCCCTCTACATATAGACTATAATTGTCTCCTCTTCAAACATCTGCAGGGTCTCAAATTGTTCCTTCATATTCTACAACTTTTCTTGTTTAACCTTATCATCTCCTTCATAAATTATTTCAACCTTATCCCAAACTTCTTTAGTAGTCTTAAGATTCATAACTTTTACCAATTCAAAATTTGAAAGACTATTCACAAGAATAAACCTTGCCTTAGCATTTACCTCATGTACCTGTTACCAAATTTCACTCACAACTCAATTTGGTAGAGCTGAAATAGTTGGTTGCATTTAAAAGTGAAGGGTATTCAAATATTTCTGCTAAGTTAAATTATTGCATAATAGGGATGCTTTCAATTGGAATTTAATTTTTATTATTATTATTTTTTACAACAGAAAGAAATTACATAAATTACATAAATTGCATGATATTGTTGTTTTTCATTCATTTTACAAAGGAAGTATACACAAGATTACATAAATATTGTTATTTCATGTGTTGAGATCAAAAGAATGTTTGAATGTCCCACACAAGCAATGGGCATAACTGATTTAACACATCATAAAGGAAATCTATATATTTGAAGATATCAATAAAGAAAAACACATGGAAAGAGAGTATATCCATTATTGCCTATGGTAGAATCTTGTATTGATCTTCTTTGTCTTTAGCTCCTACTTGCTCTTGATCTTCAGATGTGCCTGCATTATGGTGGAAATTTTTGGTTAGAGCTTCAGATATAAACTCTAACCATATGTGCTACCAATAGAAATATAACTTTCATTTAGGATGCATTAAATCAGTTATCAATTGTCACATGTATCAAGATATCCATGAAGTTAAATCCTCAAGAAGAGCATTGAGCTTCATTGTTTTATCTAACTTGTTTGTTCACTGTGCAAGTACAAGTTCATTCATTATTGCATGATTCATCTTGTTTGACATCTTAACATGTGGAGGGAAATGTGGCTCCCATAAGGGTTGAGCCCAACATGCTAAAGGCTATTGTCATTAATGCACAAGTATTCAATTTGCAGTCATTATCTATAGGAGTGCCATCAAAATAGTGAAAATTATGATACTAGATAGTTACCAGAGTGAAGAAAAATTTCATCAAAGCTTGGAGAGAAATGCAATAGTGAGGATTCAAAATAATAGGTAATCTTATATCAGATAAGCATTTTCCCCTGCTCTGGTAACTTTCTAGTGTCAAAATAATTCCTTGACATGTCAAGCATACATAGTAGATTTATGACAACCATGGTGAAATAAGATCAAAAGGAAATCATACAATGAGAAGTGCCACAGTTTTCAAAACCACAAAAAAAGGTCTTCAACTTGAGGGCAGATTTAGAGATCAAAAAATTATAAGATGAGGATTAAGTCATAAAAAAACTATGATAGGGGCATACTATCAGACATACAACCATGGTGAGAAAATTTGTACAGTGAAAAGTTAAAGTAGTGATCAAGATTCCTTCAAAGCAGAACACATGATAAATATATATAGTTTTGTGTTAGAGTTTTGAGTCATAAACGATATCCAAAATTTTTTGCACCCCTTTGATAAGAATGCAACACTCATAGTAAAGAAGTGTAAGACCTGTGATAAAGCCTCAAGAATGAAGTTAGTCATGCAAGAAGAGTAAATGCATTGTCATAATAACAGTAAGAAGAAGCTTCAAGGGAAATGAAATTCATGTGATTTCATTGAAAGCAACCATAGGTGACTTTCATTTGTGTCTCTAGTTGACAGTGACAGAAGGCTTTCATGAAAATCTATAAGACTGTCTTTATTTAGAATTTATCAATTTTACCTCTTCAAAATAATACAGATGTCTTTGTGAATGATTTGATGAAATTATTGTGTTTTAACCATCAAAACCTCTAAGTTTTTATCTTGTTCATTATTGTACATCACATCATGGGTCTTAGGTTGTGCTTATATTCATTTTGATCTTCAAATTGTGAAAAATTATTTTCCTTTTGAAAAGATAAACTGTTTGTCCTTCTTTGGAAACATTTTTATCATCAAATTGCCATTTCTAAACTATGTAAACAATTATTTTGAGAATAGTTGTGAATTAGTCTATAGGTTTTATCATCATTATCATTTAGGTGCATCACCATACTTTCAAATTCAATTGTATCCATTTATTTCAAAACCTTCTATCCCTTTTCCTTCAAAATCATCAATTAATTAGAAAAATCAAAAGGGAACCAACCCATAATCTGGGGATTCATCTTCACTATGAATATACCCACAAGCTAGAAGGTGTTTCCATGTTTCACAAGATTTCTAAGCATTTAAACTTAGCATCCAGGTGCATTCTCCGTGACAACAATACCTTGATCTCATCACTTGTTCTTGGACCCTTTTGAGGATTAGTATATTGATTCTTTATTGCCTTTTTAATCTTAAATCAATGAGATACCAAATATCCTTCTATCTTTGTCTTCCAAAATACAGTCTATTTCATCAAATCTAGGGCAATCCAACTTATTCACCATAATGGATCTACCTCAAGCAGTTAACCTCTTCTCCAAGGATCCTCACTTTGGTACCAATTTTTGAATGAACAAGACAAATAAGAGGGGGGTGAATCAGTTGTAGCAATTTAAAGCATCAAAACCCTCAACAATAATTAGATCCACAAGAATTAATCAAACCTTTATTCTATTAAAGTGATTAATTATGAAATGCAAATAACAAAAACTAAAAAAAATACACCATACACAAGAGAACACCAAATTTATGTGGAAAACTCAATGAGGGAAAAACCATGGTGAGGATTAGCTCACAATATAAGTAATTGCAAAATCAATACAAGGACTCAATTCCAGAATAGGACACACTATCCAAAAGGCTCATAGCCAGGGATCACTTCCATAGAAAGAAACAAAGAAGATAGAAGAGAAATGTTACATAGAGAAAAAATTCTCAATGCAACAAGGAATCCACCACAATTTCTCCAACACTTTTGTAGCCTTGCATGAAATATTGCAGACACCTTCAGCTCACTACATTCAAGAATCCAATACTTTGAATTTTATATTGCTCTGCTCAAATTCACACTCTACTCCTCAGAAATTTATATCACTTGCATCACACACATCTATTCTTTCTATCTTGACAACCTTCAACATCTTGACTCATACTTATATCATCCTCAACCTTGGAAATTTTCTCCAAGGTCAGTAATACATGCTTCACCCTTTGTAATTTCAAATTAGGCCAACAATAAACATTCATGTGGTGGATAGGAATGAAAGTGGACCAAAAAAACACTTAACTAGGACCCAAATTAAATCTCACATGCCATGCTATTCCTTCATTAACACTTGAACATCTTTGAATGTAGTGTAAAGACCAGGTTAGTCGTTACACGTGAAACCCATTAAAATTTAAATTACATGCTTCCTTTGATCAATCCAAAATATTTGGACGATAAAATTCACTTGAACATCATCCAAGAACATCTTGAAAACCAACATACTCCACAAAAAATCTCACTTGAAGATTATAATCTTATTGTTTATTCAGACAACACTGCTAGACATTGCAATACTCTGTAACCTAGAAGACCACCTTCCAATATGCCTAACCACAAATACTCTTGACACAGACAAGAGAACAACACCAAAAAAATCCATCAGAACCACAAGTCCTAAAAATAAACTATGAAGAAATGTAGAGAAAATACATTTCTCCCAAACAACTCTATATGTAACACTACAAAACCAATTCACACACTGGTAAACACAACTTCCTCTAACCAATGATCCAAAAGCCAAAATTATGTATATAGAAACTTTGAACATCTCTAACCAACATATCCAAGCCAACAAAGTAGATCTTCACCCTAGAAAAAATGTGAAGCAAAACTAGAACACCTCTATAAACCATAACACCACTACAAAACCCCATTTCCTTATTTTATCATTTTTTTCAATATCCTCGACATCTTCATCTTGCAACAATCTTCATAAAAAATTAGTTAACATCAATGAAAACACATTCATAATTGCAAAAAAAACTAGTACATAAACAACAATATATGATTAAAAAACTACTAAAACCTGCTTATAAATGACTAAACATGGTCATCTGACCATTAGTAGTTTATTACCAATCATTTATAATGCAGCCGAATTGATGACTAAACCATTTTTAGTCATTCATTGGTTATTTTGATTGATCAATTTGGTAGTATATTTAGTCATTAATTTATTCATTGATTATTGTAAACTGGTCACTTATTTAGTCATTTTTTATTCACTAATATATTTTTTCGTTAATTTAATCATTGATTGTTGTTAACTGGTCATTTATTTAGTCATTTTTATTCATTGATTTTCGTCCCTTTATAGTGTATTTAGTCATTAATTTTAATCATCATTTTGATTAATTTGGTAGTTTATTTAATTGTTTTTGTTCATTGATTTCTATCAAATGGTAGTATATTGATACATTGTTTATTAAATGCATAATCATTATATTTATTCATATATTTAGTCATATTTATTCACTAATTTCTATCAATTGGTAGTATATTTATTAAATTGGTAGTTTATTTAATTGCTTTTGTTCACTAATCTCTAACTAAAAGTGATGGAAATGAGACAATGCTTTTAAGGTTTAAACATAAAACACAGAAAAACATAATCAATCATTCATTTACATAATGAAATAGCTATTAAGAGGGAAAAATACTAAATTTTATTAAGAAAAGGTGTTCTTACATCATATACAAGACTTAAATATGTGTCTTTGACTTAAAAAATGTGTTGCAAAGTATGTTTATCAGTGTTGTGACTGAGAAAACTGAGTTACAATGCTCTATTTTTTTCTTATATAGCTCCAAACATGAAAGAACTACTTGAAAAATGAAACCTAAGGGTCTTATATATCATCCCAAGCATGGGAGAGCATATAAGAACTAAAATTGACTAAGTTCTCATACTTAAAAATAGGGAAAGCTATTTTACATGACCAAGAGGTCTTCTTTTCTGGGAAAACAAGGGATGAGACATTGATTGTGCTCTCAACCACCTCTGCCCCTATAGTTACATAATTGATCATTGTGCGAGGGTAGTATGGTAATACATTGTTGGTCACCCATGTATCTGTTGTGCTCTGGTACTATGAAAAACCAAAAAAATATGAATTGGGTATCTGAATCATGAGCTCAATGCTAGTGTTGGAAAACACCTGAAGGACCTGCATAAGGAAATTAGGATTTAGAACCACAAATTTCCAAGAAATGGTCTTTTGATTTACATTAAACTACTATGGAAAATGTTTGTTGTGCTTCAAGTACCAACCTACACATTAGAGTCATAAATCCTTATCTTCTTGATAAACATTAGCTTCACCAACTGGGCTACTTTGTCAAGAGTTGGAAGGTCATCCCCTGCTCAACCATACCCAAGTCCCACTTCACATCCCCTATCAAAGGAAAATGAAATCCAAATATGATCAAACCCTTAGAGTTTTTGCGCATTCAAACAATGACAAGGTAGTTTTAAATTCAATTAAGAAATGACTCAAAGACAAATACATCACCATGAAGTGAGGAATGAACATGCATAAAAGGGATAGTCAAATGTGGAGGACTATTATCTAGTAAGGAGGATTCAAGGCACTCAAAAAAAAAAATGTCAACCCTGGTTCATGTGTTGTCAATGAAATATTTGTATGTTCTTGTTATCAATGAAAAATCATTTAGTGCAAATAGTTTGATTGAAATTTTGTAGACTAAAGCATACTTTGACCAATGTTCTAGCATAATCCATGACACAAGAGGCAAGCTATCCTAAAGCTTTCATATGTGCTATCCCCTCAACATCATGTATTTGTGTTCCATGTGCAAATTCATGTACAAATTTTGAATCCACATAAGGAGTCTTTAATACATGACGTGGAGTAGGTAACATAGGTGACAATTTTCCATTCTTTAATCTAGCATATGTATGTTGCCACTCTAATTTTTTTTTCTCTTGACTTGCACAAAATCAAGAATCTAGGAAATAACCTTGCCATAAAACATGACTTTAAAATCATAAACTCAGTTTGAGATTTCTCAAGATTAGAAAAACAATAAGTTGCTCATAGATGTCAGCTAGTAGAAATTCACTATTTTACATAAGTGATACTAAAAAAAAAAAAGATTTATAAGTAGCACAAATGAAGCTCCCAAAATAGAAAGATCTTTATCTTATAGTACTAATAGAAATTTTATATCCAAGAAATAAATTGGCTTAAAGTTATTCCATTGAGAATGAACAATACACAGTTATTTCTTATTAAAATTTTGTTTATTATCATGTCTTCCGAACATCCATGAGAATGAGTAGGCATCAATATAACCATCCCAAAGTAGTATTCTTTTTGAGCCACTATTTCCAAACTTATATGTAAATGTGATATAAAACTAAATGATCAAGAAGCAGGAGGAAAGATCAAGCTACTGGTTAAACTTGATGAGAAGTAGCTTATGACTCAATGCAACACTCAATAGCTTAATCTCAATAGAAAGCACATAATTTTAAGCATTGAAGAAGCAAATATTTTAGAATGATATGATACCTAATTATGGTTCTTGCTCTACCATTAATCATAAAGGATTTTGTTGCTCAATATTGGGAGACAAATTGTTTTGGGCCTATGTAATGGGGTGATAAAATTAGCTAATTTCTCTCCTTGTAAAGAAAGTCTTAAAAAATCTACATTTAGATGCATCAATGGAAAAGTAGCCCATAAGGGCTATGAGTAAACAATTTGAAACACTAGATCCTTGAAGGTATTGAAGACCTAAAAGGCCTAAAAAAAGATGCTTTTTCCTAGTTTGGATACAAGTACAAAGACCGGATTTAAATTAAAGAGCTCTTGATTTGTTTTGCAAAGAAGAACAAGGGTTTTTATCAACTTCTATTTTCTCAATTTTATACTATACATGCACTATATATGAATCTGTGACAACTTTAACACAAAAATACCAAGAAATCATGAGGAAAAAGATGGATGAATATTTATATAGTGAGAGAGATTCAAGAATATTGTTTTAAAGAGCTTCAACGCACTAGAAGGATGTTACATAAAGAACTCTAGTCTATGTTCATGGGTATTTGTAATCTGTCAGTAATTTTGGAGCTACAAGAATCATGTGGAATTTTAAATCATGTCTAATTATGTTGTGTCATCAAGTACGATGCTAACTCCCACATATTTATAATTGTCTATCATTAATTCTAAAATAGAGAGATGATTAGTGTACACATACAAAATACAAAGTTGTCACAAAAATAGCACACCCTCATTGTCACACATACACACATATATAAAAGAGAAAGATTTTATTGTTCTTTTGAGTCTATAGTTCAAGCCTCAGCAACATAGAAAAAGGGTACAAGTCTATAGAATAGAATGTGGCGAGCCTATGATAGTGAAAATAACAAAACTAGTGTGTTTAAAATTGATTATGGTAGAGAGCATTAAATAAAAGGGAGTTGAACTGTAAGAGATGGAAATCTCCTAAAATGGCAAGAGTAATTAAAGAAGCAACATTGATTGAGATTTAACTAGTTGGAAATAAGGAATTTTTCTCTTGGGAAGTTCAAGATTACAAATATCTAGATACAAAGAAAGATCTAGGGTTTGTAATTCAAAACTTGAAAGCAAAAAAATATGATTGGTTACACAAGATGAACAAGTGTGATAACAAAGATAATTGTATTCTTGAACAAATGCCATTTTAAAAAAATTGTGCCTATACTATAAATTCTCTTAGCATAGTCCTTCAATGCTCTACCATATGATGTGAGTTCACACAATTGTGCAACTGTTAATATTTCCTATCAAGATTGTATGTCAAGACCTTGCTAACATGGGGGAAGGGTTGATGTTGGAGTTATTCTTTTGATTCAATAGCCCTTTGATCATTTGTTGCTCTTATAGTTCTATGGCATTTTTAAGGAATTTCCTTGTCCCTTGTATCACATTCTGAGAAATTGGCAATACTTTCCTATTAACTTAACACATTTTCAAGCAATAGAAAGATGCATACAAGACCACTATCAACACTCCATTGAATTTTCATAACACTAGAACTATCAAAACATCACTGTCTCAATGCAAAACACTATATTTTTTTAAAGGCATTATATTTTGATATCTTTCCATCAACACCTTTTTGACTAAGAAACTTTGTGATAGCAATCAATGAACATCATGCCACATGAAACAACATGAAAAAAATCACCAAAACATTGTCCAAGAAAAAATGAACCATGATTTCAACAAGAACAACTACAATAAGAGATCAAAGTGAAACAAACTTTCAAGATTTAGGGATGATAGAACAAAACCATAAGCTCCCCCTGAAACCATGCTTACAAAATTTGATTTAGTGAAGAGAGGAAAAAAAAAGACCATCTAATATCTCTCAACTATTCAAAAAAATTCATTCTAGGGTGCAATTCTAGGGTGACTTTCAAGCAACAAATACCCCTAGTTAAGGAAACAATTTTTTGATCAAACCCACTGAAAGAAAACTTGAATATTATATCACAAACTATTTGAATATTATTTTGAAATTAAAGGAGTTGAAAGAAAATGCAATGGCTAAAACTTATTGAGTTACAATGATCTCAGTGTTTTCTTCATATCCAATGGGTCCATGACTACAATCATAATTATAAAAAATAGTAGAAACAATGGCCTTTGTCTCTCCAACCTACACTTTCTTGTACACCAACTCCTACAAATTTGAATCCCTGACCTTCTATAAATTGGTAATTCCAAGCATGAAATAGATTGAGTCCAATATATTTGATTTCCCTAAGCCATTCAGACTAGTTATAGCATAAAAAAAGGGATCAAAATAGGCATGATTGTACTCATTGCATAGGACTTGAAACCCTCCAGACATACCTCCTTGACATACATTGTTGTAAAATTAAATCACCCCAAATGTCTATTGATAAACCCCAATTTTTTATATGCAACATATATCCCTCAATAAATCTTGCAGATAAGATCTTGTTTTTGGTTACACAATGTGCATCTCCCTAAAAACACTAAGAACACTAAAAAAATAAAATATTCCCAAAAAAATCCAAAAAAATCCATCCCATTTTTCTTCCACTCATAATTGTACCCTTGAATATCTCCTTTCTAAGCATAAAATCTGCAAGTTTGAGTGCTTCATAATCTATAAGTAGAAAAGATGTGATTTCACCATGATAGGAACTCAACCTTCAAAATCAGGCATATGCAAGCATTTTCCAACTATAATCTCAACTTCAATCCCAATGCACAAAGTCCCCTAATTGAAATTACTCACTTTCTGTTGAATACCCAAGATACTGAGAGGGTGTGTGAATCAATATCTTCTTAAACTTATTGAAAAAACACCATCAAAATACTCCAATGCATATAACAGTTAAAATGAGAAAAAGCGTTAACAAAACATAAAAGAACACAACACATGAACACCAATATTTTTACATGGAAAACCAAAAATGGGAAAAACCAAGGTGAGGATTAGCTCAATATATAGTATAACTAGTTATAAGATATGACAAAGGGTGGCTCACTGCCATGGCTCACTATCCAAAATGAGAGGCTCATTGCCTACAAAGATACAACATAGAAATGGCTTACAACCATGAAATGAACTGATAAAGTTACACCTAACAAATGTTGATTTAGTTCCTTTGATGCTCAATAAACTGAATTTACACACTTCATCATCTTCAAATACTTGTCTCTCTTCATACTTCACATTCACCATCAATCTCAAAATTGTTCAATATATACATTTGATTCATTTGCTGCATCAAATAGGTTGGCCTAATTAGATGCATCCCTTATTGACCAAAAATATTAACTATCGGCTTCAATCTTGTACAAAAATTTCCAAAAACAATTCAAGTGTGTGACACACTACAACATGTCAGCATGGACCTAGGATAGGTCACAAATAAGTCTACAACACAAAATTTTTTATTATAACATCAACTACACATTAGGTTGGCCAAAGATAGCTCTAATACTAAAATGCAACAATAGAATAATGCCAACTTGTCATATGAGCAATTGAGCACATGAGATTCTGAACTTACAAGATTGTAACATCCAAAAACCATTTCCCAAAACCACAAGCAATGATAATCATCAATGGAGGATTGCGATCAAAATACCAGAGGATAAAAATTGTTTTCTACTCTGCATATTAGATCAAGCTTGAGCTTAAACTTGCAGTTGCAATTCATATAACATGGTGACATCAATGACAACATAAAAGTTTCATAATGATATTTTCTTCTTCATTCTTCCAACAATCTCCCCCTTTTTCATTGATGACAACATGTGCTTAAAGAATATACAAAACCTCCTATGTGCAACACACTCTCCCTTTTTCTCTTCATAGATGTTCTTCTTTATCATCCATTTGTTCAATCTTCAAGATCTTCCTCAAGTTGTTAGGCTTCTTCAAAGGAACTAAGCTCTGATACCAATTTTTGAATACCCAAGATACTGAGAGGGGGGCTGAATCAATATTTTATTAGAAATATTAAATAAACACCATCCAAATACTCCAATGCATATAATAGTAAAAATGAGAAAAAGCATTAACAGAACATAAAAGCACACAACACATGAACACTAGGATTTTTACATGGAAAACCCAAAATGGGAAAAAATGTGGTGAGGATTACCTCACAATATAGTATAACTAGTTATAAGATATTACAAAGGGTGGCTCACTACTAGGACTCATTGTCCAAAATGAGAGGCTCACTACGTACAAAGATACAACATAGAAATGGCTTACAGCCAAAAAATGAACTAATAAAGTTACACCTAATAAGTGTTGATTTAGTTCCTTTGATGCTCATTAAACTAACTTTACACACTTCATCATCTTCAAATAATTGTCTCTCTTTATACTTCATGTAACATAGGGAAATTCAAAGGTTAAGCAATGCAATGCATAAAATCAAACTAAACCTACACTAACAACAAAGAACAATGGAATATAAAGCATAAATACAAAAATGATCTCACCAAACATCTATGTAATTCCATGAATAACCTCGATCGCACTTCTCCATTTTGTTGTAGTATAAATTCCCTCATATTTCTCTAAAGTATGAAAATATGGCCTCATGATAGTGTTAATAGCAAAACATCAAAGATTCTAAAGTTGATTGCTTCCAAAAATCCTAAGATTTTGGGACGAGTAATAATGATGAAGGTAAAGACAATTTATAGAAAAATAATTTTTGAACAATAGGCTCAGATTGAAGGATAAATCAAGGATTAAGATTAAAGGTTGTGACATGTAATAAGATTAGTGTAAGTGATAAAGCATAAATGGTGGAGATTAAATTAAATAATAATTTAATCTTAAGTGGAAATTGGTCGACACATAGAAGAATAGAGATTGCATGTAAGGGATAAAGATTGATTACATAATTAAATTTATTTAATTAATAAAGATTTGCACGTGTAGAAGATAAGATCTAATCTAGATAACAGATTGATTAAAATAGAAAGTCTATTTGTTAAAGATAATCAGATATTATCTCACTAGATAACTGAATGATCTAATTATATCTAGACTTAAGTGATAAATGACTAGTTAGATAACAAAGAGATTATCTAATTATAGAGGAATATGTTGTGGATAAATATTTTATGAATTAAATAATGATTTAATTCAACATTCAAGATATTAGGATTGAATTAAATAAATAAAGACTTATTTAATTAAATGGAGGAAAGGATAAAGAATAATTAAAATGATTATTTAATTATAGTCGAAAGTGTGATAGGAATTAATTAAATAATTCAAAATGATTTTTTAATAGAAGATAAATTTAATTAGCGACATAATTAAATAAATAATATTTATTTAATTAATCAAGGAAGAATAAAGGTAAGAATAAATTAATTAAATAATTAAAGTTATTTAATTAATAGAGGAAAAATGACTTTAGAAAATAATTAAAAAATTAACATTATTTAATTATGAAAATGAAGATTAGAATTATGATGAAAATTAGAGTCGAAGGCCTAGGACAATTTTCAGTGTCTATAGTTTGCCCCTCTTTGATACAATGTGGTTTATCGCATTGTGTCAAAGAAAAAGATATGCCCTAGTGAAATTAGGATGAGGAAGGATGACGAGGAAGTAGTGGTATGCCCCCTTGGGAGTACAGACAGGTTCGAAGAAGAGGAGTGTGCTCTCGAAATGGATGATAGAACTAGAAGATGAAGGACAAAAAAGATAGAGGAACATAGAAGACCTGGATGTTAGTACTAGAAATCTTCAATGTTTTGTTGAAACATAATAGGCCTTGCATTAAATAATCATTGGGCATTAAATTATACAAATGGACAACAAACACCATGATATGAGATAGAACAAGGTGTGTAAGGTCATCCACCTACTAAAGTAGACAGTCGTAGACAAGGAATGTCCTAACTCATACTAAGGGAAAAGTTTCCCCAGTCATTTTTTCAAGAAAAACCATAGAAAACAAACAAATAAAAGATGAGTCATGAGACATCATTGCTCCTCTAAATCCTTCATGGGACATCCTTGAGGAAGCTAGTAACCTAACTCAAAGACAAAGCCAAAAGATAGTCGGTAAACAATATTCATAGAAAAAGAGTCTCGATACATCCATTCTTCTCTAAATCCTTCATGGGACATCCTCGAGAAAGCTACTAACCAAAATAAAAGACAAAAGCAAGTGAAAAGATAAGACAAAACAAAGCCATAATGTCAACAACCAATAAAAATATTTTCCAAAATTTGATCTATTTTTTGTTTAATTGTCTAGGGATTGATAAGATGATTGTTTGATAAAGCTTGGTTTCAGGAATGACACATACCATATAAGACATTGAGTCTAGTTTCAATTTGTATAAGGCAATGATAAAGCTTGGTTTTAGAAATGACACATACCGTATAAGACATTGAGTCTAGTTTGAATCATGTGGCCACCTATATAAGGAAATGATGATTGTTTAACTAAATGATCATGTTTGTTTTTAGGAAGGACACATCCTGTATAAGACATAAGTTGATTATTTTGGTTATTGCTTTGGTAATTTGTTTGATTTGACTTGATGACCTTGTTGACTTATTTGTCTTGTTGATGCATGACTTGTCTTGATGTTCCAACAATTGTTTGTATTTGATGACCATGTTTGACTTATTTTGACTGACACGACGAACCCTAAAGTACTAACCTAGTGCAGCCTTGGGGGATCATCGATTGATGGCCTTACCTACATTATACAGGCATAGACCTCATAGTTTGACCAGGCTTTGATTGACAAGATTGATTGAAAAAGATTTGATTTATTTGAAGATATCTGACATGTGTGATAGTGAATGTGACGAACCCTAATGGACTGACCTTGTGGGCCTTGAGGGCTCATCGATTGATGGCCTTTCCTATGTCCAGTCACAAAGGAAACTTAGTTCAACAATGTCAGAAAATGATTGGTGCAATTGACTCTGACTCCATTTTTTGTATTTTTGACATTTTTTTTGTCTTTTTGAAGTTTTTTTTTATGTTTTTGGATTGTTTTAGGACATTTTGTGATTTTTTTGGATTTTTTCATTGGTTTTACATCTTTAGAACAACCACTGTAAGAAACAAATGATGTAATTCAAGTGCCTACCCCTAGTCGGGTATAAGACCAATTTTTAATGAATAGGATGGAATGGGGATGCAAAGTGTGCTTGATGTCAGTCATTCCAAGTTATGGAAAGGACAACCATTTATTATGAGTGGTATGTACAGGTGATGGATAGGAAAGATAGGTGATATGAATGAAAAGTCAAGTTGGAATGATGGTAGATAAAGAAGCAGAGTCGACTACACATGGCACCTATTTGCCAAGTTTTCCCCTAGGTAATGATTTTTTTGATGATTAAGATAGGGCTCTCAGAAGCTATGTGTAGAGCCTCTTTAGATGAAGGATGTTGATTGGTGCTAATAGTGGTTCACCTTCAAGGGTAGAGAGCTGGTATGCTCCTGATCCAAAGGCTTCTGTAACAATGTATGGTCCTAACTAGTTTGGTTCAAACTTTCCTAGTTTTTCTCTTTCTACTTGATTCTTGGGATTTTCCATTAAAAATAGGTCACCAATGTCAAAATTTTGATTCAAGACTTTCCTATTGTAGTTGCGACAAAGATGATTTTGATATTCTTGAAGATGATCTAATTCCTTTTGTTTTCTTTCATTTAGGAACTCTAGCTCATGTAATCTTGACACGTGGTACTCTTCATGGTCAATATGCCCTTTCAAAGATACCCTTAGGGAAGGAATCTCAACCTCATTAGGAAATATGGCCTCAGAACAAAATACCAAGGAATATGAAGTGGCATCGATGGGACTATGGATGCTTGTGTGGTAAGCCCATACGGAATGGTTAAGCTATATTTCCAATCACGACCAACATCATTGATAGTTTTTTTAAGGATTCTAAGTATTGTTTTGATAGACGCCTTAGCTTGGACATTACCCTATGGGTAACATGGAGTGGAAGAGTGGTGTTGGATATGGAATTCTTCACAGAGGTGATAGACTTCTTGGTTTTTAAATGGATGGCCATTATCTATGATTATGGATTGAGGAACACCATACCAAAAAATTATATAGTTAAGGATGAACTTAGAAATTTGTGTGCCAGTAATGTAGGTCATAGGAATGGATTCAATCCACTTGGTAAAATATTCAGTCATAGTAATGATGAATTTATGACCATTGGAGGATGTAGGGTGTGTCTTATCGATGAGATCGAGTCACCATTGGGAAAAGGGCCATGGTGACGTTATTGGATGAAGCTCTTGTGCTAGTGCATGTATCAAGTCTCCGTTAATCTGGCACTATCGACATTTCTTGACAAAGACATATGAGTCCTTTTCCATCCTAGGCCAATAATAGCCCAATCTCATAATATTCTTGGCTAAGGTAGGACCGCTAGAGTGGGAACCACATATACCCTCATGTACCCCATGCAAGGTCACTTATGCTTCTTTAGTATCGAGACATCTCAACAGGGTATTGTGTAAGGCACGTCTATAAAGGGTATCTACGATGATGGTATACTTAGCTAACTTATGGATAAAGGTCCCACGTTGGTTGTTTGAGAGGTGAGGGGGTAGTATTTTGGCATGGATATAGTCATATATGTCTTTGTACCATGGGGAATTGGGACCAACAAGTTCACACACCATCTCCAAATCTAGGACATCAAATGAAGGTACCAAAAGTTGTTCTACCAAGAATTCAAATTTAGGAACGTTGCTAGGTATGTCCAAGAGTGAACCAATGGTTGCCATGGCATCTGTTGCCCTATTCTAAATGTAAGGTATTTTATGAAAGATGATGCTTTCAAAATATTGTTTTAAACTATGTTCTACCAAGAACTCAAATTTAGGAACATTGCTAGGTATGTCCAAGAGTGAATCAATGGTTGCCATGGCATCTGTTGCCCTATTCTAAATGTGAGGTATTTTATGAAATATGATGCTTTCAAAATATTGTTTTAAACTCTCTTCCATCCACTTGTATGGGGCGAGCTTTTCATCTTTGGTTTCATAGTCATCATTAACCGGTCAGACTACTAGCTAAGAATCACCATAAACTTGTAGGTGCTTGATCTTCCATTTTATCGCCATTCATAATCTTGTTACACGAGCCTCATATTATGCTATATTATTGGTATATGGAAAATCAATTTTGAATGACTTAGGAATAGTGTCGCCCTATGGTGTGATGAAAAATATGCCAACCCCTAAACCATGATTTTTGTGGGACCCATCAAAGTATAACTTCCATGTCATTCCTATGTCAATAGTAAGATGAATTCATTAGGAAAATCTAAAACTAGAGGATGATCTGCCTTAATTAGTGCATTTTCCAGCTAGTTAGCAATAACTTGTCCTTTTATAGCTATTCTTTCTACATATTGGATATCAGATTCACTAAGTACCACTACCCATTTAGCTAGTTGTCTTGTTAATGCTACTTTACTAAGGAGATACTTCAAAGGATTTAACTTTGTGAAAAACATTGTTTGGTGGTTTAACATTTAGTGCCTAACTTTTTGAGTAGAGAAAACTACTACAAGAGAAGCATGTTCTATGGTACTATAATTTAGCTCATAGCCTACCAAAGTGTGACTGATATAATAGACTAACCTTTTATGACCCTCATTATCATTCTATGCAAGTAAGGGTCTTAACACTGATGTGGTTGTTGAAATGTAGAGTATCAAAGGTTTTCCATTAGTAGGTGGCATTAACACTAGTGGTGTGAGTAGGTAATCCTTGATCTGTTGAAAAGCTTCTTGGAATTTACCTATCCATACAAATCGTGCCCATTTTCTAAGTAGATGCTAGAAGGGATGTGTCTTGTCTGCTAAATATACTATGAATTGCTTGATAGACTGTAGTCTCCCTTATAATGTCCATAGTTAACTTATATTGTCTAGTGGAGGCATGTCCATTATAGCTTTCACTTTTGTTGGGTCCACTTCAATTCCTCGTCTAAAAATGATGTATCCTATAAGTTTTCTTGATTGCACACCAAATACACATTTTTTGGGATTTAGCCTCACTTTGTATTCTTATAGTCTTTGAAAAATATTATCTAGGACCCATAAATGATCAACCCTTGTTAATGATTTAGCTATCAGAACATCCACATATTCTTCCATGAGAGCGTGAATGAGATCATGGAAAATAGTTGTCATGGCGCGTTGATATGTTGCTCCGGCATTTTTAAGTCGAAAGGGCATGATGTTCCAACATTAAGTTTCCCATGGACAAGTGAAAGCTATCTTATGTTGGTCTTTAGGTGTGATTTTGATTTGATTATATCCCAAGAATCCATCCATGAGGGATAACATTTCATATCCTATTGTTAGGTCCACAATCATGTCAATATTTGGCAGAGGAAAGTCATCTTTAGGAAATAATTTGTTTATATCTTGGAAGTTTGTATAGATGAGGATGCCCCCTATTTATTTTTTCACTGGTACGAGATTATAAATCCATTTTTCATAGTCAATTGATTTGATAAAGCCAACATCCAATAGTTTCTTTAGTTCATCCTTGACTAATAAAGCAATTTGTGAGTGCATTTTTCTTAATTTTTTCTTCACGGGTTTAACACCTAGTTGTAATGGAAAATGATGTAATACTAGGTCAGGATCCATTCTAGGCATGTCAGCATATGACCATGCAAAGTTAACCTATATTTGTGTGAAGAAGTTACAAAATTCAGGTTGCTTTGTTTCTATCAAAGATGTTGTAAAATATATTAGCTAAGGATTCTCTTTAGTGCCTTTGTTGATCTCCACAAATTCTTCAACCAACATTGGTGACTTTTCTTGAGCAATGGGGAGAATGTTCAAACCTCCATCCTTGGGTGCCTCAGAGAGGTTTTTGCCCTTGGATGTGTCCTTATTTTTTCTTTTTCATCATCCAAAGGAGCCTTTCGGTTTTCACTTAGGGAAACATCATTTTTAATATTTTCATTTTTTTCTTATTTTTGTGACTAGAGGGGTGAACAGACTCCCCAAAATAAGCCATGTTGTCCAAGTCTATGGTAAATCCAGCCTTATGGTTACACTAGGTATTCCTTTTCACAGTCCCATGAACTCAACTATTGCTTCATCATTCTCAAAGATATCTAAGATGAGGGTGTCTTGTTGATCCCAATTGATAAGTTGGGGATATACTCAGGGAATTTGATCATTAGAAGTATCAAAGTTCAAAGGGGTCAAGGTAAAGGATGAGTTGTTCACATAATCACAAAAGTTTCTTACCAAATCCTCCTTATTATTTTTCTTAGGAATAGGTAGATTCTGAGATGGGCCCATTGTAAAGGTTTGGTTATCAGAAGTGGGTTCATCGGGTTCCCAAGAGGCAGGATCAAGGGATTCCCAAAATTAATGTTTGAGCCATTCCTCTTTTTTAACAAGTATTTGTGGATGGGAATTAGGTGGATTTTTCAAGGAATTAAGCATTTGGCCAAGTTCCCCATATAGTTTATCGAGGTCCATGAAAGAGGTCTAGGAGAGGGAATCCCACTCATATTCATTAGAGTTAGGGGAATGGCAATAACATTGGTCAGATGGCTCATTGGATGTCTCGATTTCTTTAGAAGCACTTAATTACTCTTGTAAAGGCGATGTAGTACTAGAAACACCAATTTGGAGTGGTTGTAACCCAAGCCCTAGGCCTTTTGACCATTTAGATATAATGACAAGTTCATTCCTCCCATTCTAATGTAATCCCAACCCGATATGTTCATTATGTCCTTTGTCTTTCATTATCTTGAAACCTTTTCCATATTGATCTTGGGGTATCTAAGTAGGCGGAGAAGGCTCTTCATTGTCTTCTTTGTATAACCAAGAGGTCACATCTTCTTCATTTATAGCTTCTTTAATTAGTTCCCCCCATTTTTTGAAAGTCATTGTGGGAGGGAAATGTATGGTGACCACTGATTACGTCCTATTTGTTGTTGGTAAACAGTATGATTCAGAGGAACCAAATGGATGACACAATAAGATGCTTTCATATGATACTATCCACAACCCTTATTTTGGATCTCGACCTTAGGAGTGGAAGGTAGTGATTGGGAAGTAGATGTTTTGGAAAGAGTGGATGGATAGATATACTGGGATGAGTTGGATGATGAAGCCTCCTGGTTTAATGGCACCTGTTGTTGGGGTATCCCTCGTAGGTTAGTGCAATAATAGAAAGGATCATGATCACCATCTATCATGATGTCAGTGCCATTGTATGGGAATTTAATACAATGATGATAAGTGGAAGGGATAGACTTTATAGCATGTATCCATGGTATGTCAAGTAAAACGTTATATGGGAGGATGAGATCCAAGACTTAGAAATTGGTATCCATAATCACAGGACCAATTTTGTTGGGGAGCATTATAATTCCTTTAGATAATCGCTCTTCGTCATCATGTGCCTTAATGAAAATTCTCTTAGTAGTTTCCACACATGCCTCTAAGAAGCCTAATTCCTTAACTAGTTTCAAGGTGCAAAGATTCAACCTTGCTCCTCCGTCTACCAAGACTCATCTAACTTTCATTTTATGAAAAAGAACTTTGAGGTACAAAGGGTCATTGTGGTGTGTCTTCTCAATTGCATAATATTGTTAAGAGAAGGTAGCGTGATGGGAGTTGGTTAGGTAGCCTACCATCTCTTGGAAATGATTGACATCAAGGTTGTTGGGGATGGTTGTGTTTTGCAAATATTTGTCTAAAATAGCTTGATGATCGGGTGATATACGCAACAGTTCCAAGAAAGAAATTTACACTGGGGCCTTCCCCAACTAGTCAAGTAAATTATACTGAGGCTTGGAGGACTGTGGTTTTTGCTATGATGGAGGGCCTTGGCTGGTTATCTTGGTTTCATGAGTGTTGACAACACATTCGGTATTTTTCTTTATGGTAATAGTGTTGACATGCTCATCAATGACTTGAATGTGATTTATGATTGGGCCATGGTTATAATCATACATGACATTAGCATAGTTGGCTGAAGTGTTGGTCTTATTTCCTAAGTTGGAGGATTTTCCTTTTCCATGGTCATGTAATGGATCATTAAAGACCTTGTGATCATTGTTTGAAGATGTCTATTTTTGTCCATTAACTTCAATAGTTTTGTTCTCCATAAGATCTTGTATAATGTTCTTCAACTGTTGACAATTTTGTAGACTATGTCCCTTAGTTCAGTAGGGTAGGCATTGGCATTAGCATTGGAATTAGTCAATGTGAGGGCTGATGAGGGAGACATGGAGGAGGAGAAGAGTGGAGAAGTGGTAGTAGATGAGGAATCTATGACCATAACTTGTGTTGCAGGAAAAGTGGAGGCAAGGTGAACTACGATGTCCACTGTAGATGGAGAATAGGTGACCATTGCCTAAGAAGCAAGAAGATGAGTGATAGTAGTGGAAACATCAGCAGTGGTAGCAGTAAGAGTAGAGGTAGCAGGTGGGGACTTTGGTTGTTCAACCTCTACTTCCTCTCCCTCATGGAGTGGTTCTTCCTGTATGGTGGGCATCTCTATGAAACTTCCTAACTTCTTTGACGTCTTGGAAGGATCTCCTTTCGAGGATTTCCTTGAATATACCTTATGTTTGGACTGATGTTCAACCATTTCTTTTCTTTTCTTAGACCGCATAGTGGGAGGATATGTTGAAGTTTCTCTGATCAGACCGGCAGTGGTAGAGGCACTGTCAATTTCACTCTTGGGTTCATCCTGGAGCTCACCGTATGTTAGAGTAGTTCCTTGTAGCTTCAATTGAGCAATCTACTCATCAATCCATTGTCTCGTCCTCACCTCAATTGGCTTCATTAGAATATAAGTTCATTGAACTCTTTCTTGTTCCAATCAATCAATGGTAGTGGTAGATTCACAACATCATACCTAGGATCAATCACTGTGTTTTCATCCTCCACGATTTGGTTTAGCACTAGAAACAAATTGACCATCTTGAAAAAATCTACCGTCATATACATGTAGTGCCTCATCCACACTTCCTTATCATCTCTGCCATTGGCCCAAAAGTCCTCAACACTATTCAAATGGGAATACTCTAGCCTGACCGCCTTCCTCAACTTGCCATATGGATCCATCTGTGGCCTGGCAGTGTGGAACTCCAAGTTGTACTCATTCAATTCCTTATCAGAGTATTTCACACATTGAGATGTGGGAAGTGCATACATACCCTAACCAAATGTGAGTGGATAATGGATCCCCACTCTATGCTTGTCACTTAGAAGAGTTTGTGCATGCTGCAACTATCGGGAGAGTTCAAGTAATATCAACTGGTCATTTGGGTATCAGGGTAGCTTATATGGTTTCTCTGAGAAACCCTCAGCTCAATTGTATGTAAATTTGGGAAATTGAATAAACATAAAGCTGAAATGGAAAATGAAGGCATTGGAATTGTGGGTAACCCTTCTTTCAAAGTCACCTCC
This sequence comes from Sequoia sempervirens, assembly GCA_007258455.2. Classification (NCBI taxonomy): domain Eukaryota; kingdom Viridiplantae; phylum Streptophyta; class Pinopsida; order Cupressales; family Cupressaceae; genus Sequoia; species Sequoia sempervirens. The sequence continues at coordinate 253,023,532 of VDFB02086081.1, read as the reverse complement.
AAGTAACCTGATGATGTGCTCGATGAAGGAATTATTAACTCTACAATAGTCCTTAAAGTTCATGTACTAGAGTTGCAGATGTTTTTCGTATACCTTCAATTCCCTTCCCAGAATTTGGTTGGGAGCTACAAATAAACCTTTGTATTAGACACAGTCAACAAGAAAATAGACTAGGTATGATGTCATGTAAAATTGTGAAGTTTTCTTTACTGCCACAAATTGCTTGTGTAGGAAGTTGTTGATCATTCCTGCCCAATGAAATTGGGTCTTTCCCCTGATGATTTCCTCTATAAAGTACAACATCCACTCCTGGAAGAAGGCTATAGTTGGAAGACCCATGACCCTACTTAATAAGGTTACCAAGTCATGGTAATCCTCATACAAATCACTTTAGAAGAGTTCCTGGGGCACCTTATTTGCACTGCCCATCTACTTTAGCCAATATTGATTAATGAGCTTCTTGCACTTGAGGGGGTTAGCATCCCATGTTGTCTTGGCATATTCCTTGGAGGTCTCTTCCATTTCATCGAAGGTAGGGATATGGAAATTTTTCCTGATAGACTTGGTATAGAAATCTGCTAGAATGTTTCCATCCATGTCTACTATTCTTTTGGTGTTCTCCTAATATGCCTCTCTATAGGCCATTACAAGTTCAGGGAAAATTAGGGTAGGCAGAAAACCAACAACTTTGGCCAACCCACTTCTCCAGATTCTCTTGGCATTCTCTATGGTAGGGTTGACCATGACCCTTTGTTTGAACTAATTGAGGTCGATATGCCCCAAGTTAGTATCCAAGATCTCTTTCCAGTCTGTTGTGACCCTTGAATTGAGGGGCTCCCCTTGGAAATTGTACTTCATTTTATCCTTATCTTCTTTACCCCTAGGTGATTTGGTAGCTTTCTTTCCTTTTTCCTTCTCTATGGTCACCTTTGAATGTCCTATAGTTGGTTCCCTATATCCTATAGGCGAAGGAGCAGTAAGCACATTCAAGCATAAAAACATGAGGAATGTTAGCCAAAATCTAGCAAAACAATGTTAGATCAGGTAACTCATCATTCAAGGGTCCTAACATCTCTTTTAGATCAGCATTATCCTTTCGTTTAGGGAGGTTATGGAAATGTGGGCCTAGGGGTGTGGATTTCCCTGGGCTAGTAGCCATTTTGGAGGTAGTTGTAAATAGATGGTATTTAGGGTACGATGGCCCACAGGGTTCAACCCGCATCAGGATTCAACCATGAAGTGGGGTCCACTAAGGAGATCAAGCTAATTTAGCATTTGGGTCAAATCCATTTTAAAGATTTAGGGGTGTTAAGCTCATCATTTAAGCACGTGGACCCAAGGGTCACGAGAGTAGGAGTGGGCTTGGCTGTTTGAGGCTTCGTCATTGAAACGACACTAGAAGAGTGGTGTTCCATGAGTGGCATCCTGCCATGTGGGGCCTGTGGACTTGAGGGTCAGTTTTTGTTTGAAGTTCACATAGCTTGGATGAGTGTGAGTTAGACGGTACAGGAAGATGTTGAAGATTGGTTGTTTGGAATGACAAAGGTGGGACAAAAGTCTGCCAAGGGAGGCCTGCATCATAGGGTTCATAAGCAGCTTAGGAATCACTCACTCATTCATTGGTGGACAACCGAAGGGAGACAACAGGGTTAGGTCTCACACAATAGGTCGATGGGAGTCCTCAGTCATTTTGGCATGATGATGATAGGACAACCATCCGCAAGCGGCTACCCGCGTGGGGCAGCCTGCAAAATATTTTCACAACTATTTTCATTTCTTTGAGCTCAGACGAATTTCACAAGCACGGGTCCCATGGTGTGGAAAGATGGTCATTTGAGGTCGTTTGGAAGGACAGACTAGCCACAATGGCCCGTGGATGGAATTTCATGAGGAGAGGCCCATAAAAGAGCCAACACTTTGTCATTTTTAGCATAAGGAAGAGGATGGAAATGGTCAGGGTGGGGCTCAACAAGTGGAGAGACAGGTTACCAAATCCATTTGGAATAGTGAACCTAGGGTGGCAGCCCATAGACAAAAGTCCACAATGAGAAGTTTACAATGGGTCCAGACTTAAGCATTTTGGTGCGACTAAGTTTTGATCATAGACCACTAGGGCAGGGCCTGCCTAGAAGAGGGACGGTATCAGATAGCTATTTGGAAAGGCAGGAACAAAGAGCATTCCACAGGTGGAGGCCTACGCTTGTGGAATCAAGAAGGCTGAAGGATATTTCTTTTGGGGTTCATGAATTCTGGTTAAGCAAAAGATGGATGGTGGATTAGGTGGGTCTTCCCACGAGGGCAGGCCCGATGAAGGTGTTGACCAATGTTTAAAGTTTAGCATTTTAAGGAATAACTATGATGATGGGTGCTTTGCGGGTCCATATGGCATGAAATACCTTGTTTAAGAATGGCTGTAGGAGTTCCAAGTCCCGCAAGTCTCCAGTGGAAGGATTTCAAAGGGTTTGAAAATTATAGATCATGGGTTTTGACCACCGGGCTGTGTTCTAGGTAGTTTCCTAGTTTTCTTTTACCCAAACTTAGCAACTATCATGAAAATAGAAGAAAAATAAAAATATAACCCAGAAAAAGAAAACCAACCTAAAGAACTCGGTGAAGATGGTCGAGTGAACTGCAAACAATCAATGCATGAGTGACGACATGATCTTGTGGGTTCGAGGGTGGCATTGGTAGGAGATTCTGACAGGCTTTCTGAAACTTCTAACGATGAAAATGATGGGTCAAGCCTACTATTTATAGAAATTTTAGCATTTAATGCCCTCCATTAATGTAGGTATGGTAGTGAATGGAGTTGGTGGACATGCCTTTCGAGAGGGGTGGCACTGTTAGCAGCAAGGTCCATTGAGTGAAAGGCATTCAAGGGTTGGTTGCTTGGATGATCATCGAAGATAAAGGAAAAGGAGGCTATGGGTTATAAAGGGTGGGAGGAAGGTGTAATAAGTTTGTTTAGAAAGGTGGAGATGTCAGGTAATCCTACATAGAGAAGCCCATAGGGGCAGATCCGCATTGCCCAAAGGACGTCAATTTTAATGTTTGAAGGAAAAATGGTAGGGGAATGCCACAAAGGCCCAAGGCTTCAAAATTTTGAGGGTGGAAAAACTTGGTCAACTCAAGATAACCCAAAAAAGAGAAAAGAGAGGGTCCCCATTCTGAATAGGGCATGTGTGCTATAGGCACAACAAATGGCTACTCTATTGGGGAATGCTCTTGAGTGTTCTAAGGATAAATGCTGATTCATAATCCAAAATCTCTGGTTTTGCAGACCAGGGGCCGAATTCTGAAATTGAACTATGAGATTCCAAGGAGAATGAGATCCTTAGTTGAATCAAGTCACGAAAGCATCTTATAAGTGTGTGTGTAAGTGGTGAATTCATTCCTTTTCTTTAGAGACTATAACAAATGGTAGTTAATCAGACCAAACGAGCTATGAATTGTCTAACTCCAAAAGTAACATGGACATTGCTTCATTGCTAGTTAGACATCCATAGCCCTGATGGAGTTGTTTCCATGACCTCACAAACATTTCTCTACTACCAACCAAGTGTCCATAGCCTAGGTAGAATTGTATGCACACCCATATGGTTACTTGATTTTAAAATTTCTTTCTTTTCTTTCCTTTTGATATCCTTTGGATACTATTTCTTTCACTCAACCGTGTAAGCATTAAAGCTTATAGTGGGCTTGGAACCAAAGTGGTCATTGAAGTAGACTTATGATTTTTGCTTGTTATATTGTCACAACAACCATTGTACAACTCTTTAGAAGCAATTAATGTATGTCTTGTGCAGGATCCGAGATGAAATGTCATAAGAATCAACTAAGGGTCACATTCTAGGTCAAGTCAATGTTCAAAGAAGGAGACCATTCCATAGAAGCAATCATAGACCAATAGTTGGGAATGAATATTTATCCGAAGAACACCAAAATCATGCAACAAAGTGAACCGTTCATCAAGTTAAACATGACCGCCGCATTAGAGACAAATAACACCTTCTTAGTGAAACAAAACAGCTAGAAAATGAGCAAAACAAAAGTGGCACGAAGCAACAAAACAACAAAGCAAGAAAACAAAAAGAAACCTATAAAAAAATATTTATAGAGAGTTAGCTTAGAGGAGCTCAAGTGAGGAAATAATGCTTCAAGTGCTACCCATTGACAGGAAACGAGACATCTTCACTAGTTAATGTCTTGAGGTAGAAAGGATTATCACCAAGGATTTCAGCAACTTAAAAGGGACCAAGCCAGAGCTTGTTGAATTTGTCATTTCCCCCTTTCTTTCATTGGCCTTGTCCCAACATAGGACTAAATCAACAATTCTAAAGGCCTTTACTTTGGCTCATTGGTCTAACCATATTTTTACCACGCCTTGATGTTTGGTGAAATTTTCAATGGCTCAGTCATGAACTTCTTCTAAGTGGAGTAACTCACCTAAACAGGTTTCCCTTCAATCCCCCTATTCGTAAAAGGTATTGATGAATTGGAGGGTGGGGATCTAAGGTGAACCAATAATATAGGCTCTACGCCATAGATGAGGTGGAATGGGGAATCACCCATGGCAGCCTTGTGGCACGTATGATCTTCCCAAAGGGAAAAATGAAGTTGGGTGTGCCAGTCCTTGGGATTCCTATCAAGCAACTGTTTAATGACAATGATCAAGTTTTTGTTTGTGGATTCAACTAGGCCATTTCCCTAAGGGTAGTATTTGGATGAGAACTTGAGGGACACACCATAATCAAAGGCCCAATTGGTGAACTTAAGTGAGGAAAAGGTAGAGCCATTATCACAGACTAAGGCGTATGGGAAACTAAAGCGATTTAAGAAAAAAATTTCTAGAAAATTAACAACTACTTCTATGGTACATTGCCTACATGCAATAAATTTTTTCCATCTAGTACAATAATCGAAGGTGGTTAGAATGAACCTGTGACCCATAGAAGATAGTGAGCTTACCAAACCAATGAAGTTCAGACCCCATTGCGTGAACGGTCTTACCTCTGGGATTGGTTGCAACGAAACAACAATGTTTCTTTATTTGTTTGTGGCTGTCTGGCAGATGTGGCACATATTAACATGACTATTCATGTCTTTGAAGACGGTTGGATAGTAGAATCCATCTCGCAGGATTTGATGAGTACTATAGGGACTTGATCCATGACCAATGCCAAATTTGTCGTGGAACTCTCTCAACACTTGCGCTACTTCTTCTTTTCCAAGGCATCAAAAGTAGACCCCTTCATGATTTCTTTTGTAAAGTATGGATCCTTGTAGCATATAACTACTACTTTTTAGTATGAGGGAAAACTTTTGGACTCCCTATAGATGAGGTGGGCACTTGTTGTTCAGCAAGTAATAGACAATATCATCATACCATTCTCTGAGAGAAACATCTTGAAGCTGATATTGCTAAACTGTAAGCTTGGGTCCTACCTCTATTGTTACTTCATCTATCATTTAGGTGAGGGATTGTCCTCTTACCAATTTCATTAGTTGAATCTCCATGTAATATTCTTGTAGTAGGGTGACCCACTTTTCTCTTCGTTCTCCTAACTCATTTTGCATTAACAATGTTTTCATTGCTAGGTCTGGTACAATGGCAAACACCTTGTTTCGTAAGATGTAATGTCTAAATTTTTTGACTCCCCTGACAAGAGCATATGATTGTTTTTCCACTCTATGGTATCTTAGTTCAACATCCTTCAAGGGAGAAATCATGAAGGAAATTGGGTGCTCATTTCCTTCATCATCTTTCTGAGTCAAAATGTTGGCACATGAATGATTTGAAGCGAATGAGTAAATGTAAAAGGGCTTTAGATAATCCATGCTAACTAGCACATGTGCATCAAAAATGGCTTTCTTGATTTCCTCGAAGGCCTTCATTTCCTCCAGAGTCCACTCAAGTTTGACATCTTGTTTCAATATTGCATTGAGAAGCTTAACAATTTCAGCAAAGCCTGTAATAAATTTCCTAACAAAATTTATCTTTCCAAAGAAATATTTCAGCTCTTTCTTGCTACCTAGCAGCTGAATCTTCAAGAGGGACTAAATTCACTTAGGGTCTATTGACATCCAACATTATAAAATAACATGCCTGAGCAGCTTTCCTTTTATGAATCCGAAGATCTACTTCTTTGAATTAAGAGATATTCTGAATTCTCAGCATCTTTGAAAAACTTTGAACAGATCAAAAACATGATCACCTTGCCTTTTGGAGAACACTGTAAGATCATCCATGTATAATGATGATCCATTTTATGATTATATCTTTGAAGGCTATATCCATAAGATGCTAGAAAGTGGCACCAACGTTGATGAGTCTGAATGACATCCTCCTGTATGGAAAGGTCCCCCATTTGGTGGTGACCATTGTCTTGTGCCTATCTTCGTATTGCACCATGACTTGATTATATCCAGAATACCCATTGAGGAAGGAAATCATCTGAGTCATTGATGATCTACAATACCTCATCTAATGAGGGCAATGGATAGTTGTCCTTTTTTTAAGTTTGATTCAGATTGCAAAAATCCACACACAATCTGATTTCTTCATTCTTCTTCCTAACCGAGACCAAATTGGCCACCCATGTGGAGTGCATGACTGGAAAGATGATTCTAGCTGACAATAGCTTATGTACTTCCTTGTAAATGATAGGCTCCAACAAGGAATTAATGGGTCATTTTCATTTTCGGAATGATCTAACATCCTGCTTAAGAGGAATAGTGTGCATAATAGTGGAGGTTTCATATGTCTTCAAATCCTCATAGCTCCATCCAAGTAAATCAGCATACTCTTGCAAGGCATCAATGATTCCTTTTCTTTCTTTTGATGTGTAGACCTTACCAATGAATACATTTTTAACTTCCTCGGTTGTTCCAAGGTTGTGAGTGTCACAGTGATTGTTTATTAAATCCTTCTTTTCCTTTTGATCCTAGTCTCTAATCTGATCCAAATTGAATATCCATTCAAGTTGAACCATGCCTCTAGGAATTGTATTTTTTTTTAGATTGATGACCTGTTCTATGTCTAATTCAACTTCTTCAAGGTCATCCTCATCAATTATTTGAGTTGAAAATATGCCAGAACTCGTGATAAACTCCAAGATATGCTTGTCATCATTAAACACCTAAAAATGAGTAACATTATTAGGCACAAACGAAGTAGAAGTCAACTCAACAGTGAATATTTTGAGACCTGACAGTGATAATGGTTAAAGGGTACTGGAAACTTGAGCCAAGGCATCAACATTATGATTCTATGATCGAGGGATCAATTGAATATTTAGTGCATCTAGGCTTTCTAACAAATCCCAAACCCTATGTCTATAATTTGCTAGCCTTCGGTCATGACATGAATACAATTTCCTAACTTGCTTTACCACCAATTCTGAATCCCCAAAGACTTGCAACATTTTAACTTTCTTCCTTAGAGCTAGTAAGAGACCATGAACAAGTGCTTTGTACTCTACTACGTTATTGGTGCAATAAAATTGAAGCCTATGGGCAGAAAAGTACATCTTACCTGTGGGGCTAATAAGTTCAAATCTAGCTTCGGCTCCCTTCTTGGACTTGGATCCATCAAAACATAGCATCCAAAACTTGGAAGGTTCTTTGACTTCAGGGCCAGTCATGTATTCATTATTTCTTGGTTGCACACCTGCATCCATCATTTCTAGATTGGTGATAGGATATTCAATCGGTAGCTCCTTTTGAGATGTGGTTTGTACTTTGATGTGCTCCACTATCATCTGACACAAGCAACACTCAAATTCTGAGTGGGAAATGAACATTGTACTAGTTAAGTAGAAAAAGCTCTTGGAAGTCCATTTGTGCTCCTAAACTAATTTGATCTTGTATGCCTCTTCCCACGAAATCTTGGAAGCAACCTAACAGTCTTGAGTTACCACCATCATTTGATTCTACCAACGCTTTTGTGCTCTGGGGTGCATAGGCTAAATTAGTAGGAGGGCTGCATAGTACTAAAAGGACTTCTTAAACTACCTCCTATTCTAGAAACTCTGATTATCCTTTATATGCCATGAGGTAATAATTATCCAACTTTGTTTCAGAAAACCACACCTCCTTGGTGTTGTTATATTCTGTGATCATGAATTTCATGTGTGGCTCCCGATCTATGCGGATTTGTTTTGGCAACCCATTCCATGGCAACTACATGTGAGAGAAATCAATTGTGACGTACCCATTCAATGCTTGGGTGAAGTATCATCCCAAGATTATTCTGTATGTGTCAGGAATATCCACAACCTGGATGTCAATAACCTACCACACCCTCATATTTGCAGCAATCTGCATGGGGATACGATTGATTTCTCCAACGATGTTCACCTCAGTCTTGTCTAGTTGAGTTACTTTTCTTCTTGAAGGTGTGGGACAATCCCAAGAGCCTTGCATACATCTAAAGGAATGACAATGGCTAATGCTCCTAAATCAATCAAACAGTTGTGCAAATTCTTCCCAAATATTCTAATTGTCATGAGGAAGGGTGGCATTTCTAGCTTTCCTTGGAATAACCCCACATGAATGTTAGCCTAGGCTACCTAGTTGTTATCCTTCTCATTTTTCTTTTCCTTGGCTTCCACTTAACTTTTCTCTTTAGCAGGTTGTTTTCCAGTTTACTGATTAGAAGAGACATCTTTCTTTTTACCTATGATCTCTTGAATTATAGGCTCATGTGGGGGATCTTCAAAAGAGACTCTCTTGGATAGTGTTTCTTGTGTTTCCTTGGAGGGAGGTCCCATTAATTACCCTAAAGAAGGTGTGCCTAACTACAATAACCTTAAGTAATTCAAAAGCGAACAGGCTTATTTTGACCTTCTTGAACTCTTCAACAACGTACTCCTCCATTTACTCAATTTCAGCCTTGAAGGATCTACCTATGGAAGAGCTAGTTGGCTAGTTTTACATTTGGTTTGGTTGTTTGTTTCTGTTTAGGTATTATGTAGGCACATAGGGATAGCCTAGATTTTTTCTAGCATTGGGATTAGGCAAGGTGCTGAAGTTGTTAGGTGGAGTGGAAGTAGTGAAAGGTCCTCCTACTTTCCTATTCCTTAGGTTGTATGGAGAGGCTCTCTGATGGAACATTTGAAATTCATCTTCACAAGACTCTTCTACATCTACTAGACCATTATCTATTGAATTCAAGAGTTGAGATAGATTTTCTTCATTACTTACCTCTTTTACTTCTTTGTTCTTTGGGGAGGTAGCCTCATTCTTAGGTTCATTGCTTTCGCTTCATGGAAATGGAGCTTGATTAACCACGAGCATGGAGGATTCATATGGTTCTAATGGTACTATGTCTCTACAGCCTGCACTATCAATGGCATTCTGGACCTCCACTTGAAAGATCTCCGCAACTATAAGGAACTCAATGCAATCTAGCTCAGAGTGCCTATTCATTTTGTGGATCTAGCACTATCCAGATAAGATAGCCTCGATGAGGTACACTCCACTGGTTGTTTTCTTTGTATTAGTAGGTTGATGAAGAGGAGTGGGAACACCTCCATTATTTTTCCTTGTATTCCACATCTTATTTTTCCTTTGGGAGGGTCTCCTTTTGAAATTTTTATTGGAGCTCTACTCTCATTCATAATTCTACCTAGATGAGGTACCCATTTCATAGTTGGCCCTGTTGTCTCTATTGAGGTTGGCCTGAATGCTACATTGAGAAGCTTGCAACTGATTATTTTGGTTTTTTAGATGTGTCATTTTGATAGACATTTTCTTGATCATCTCTGTCAGCTCATCCAACCGATCCTTCTCGGCATTGCTCGACTGTGGTGTCTGGTTTTGGAGAAAGATGAATTGTGTTGCCAGTTGATTTTGCTGAGTGGGTAGGAATTTTGGCCCTTGTAGATATAGTGGCACTAGAGGTTGCTACAGGTAGGTTTGTTGCTACTATGGTTGCAAGTAATGAGGCATGTGGGGTGATTGATTCATAGGTTGTCCTAGATGAGGGACTATGGGTAACTACAGAACTGGATTCATAAGGGGCGTTTGATGTTGTAGAGCTTGAGTGAGCCCTTGAATCTACATAGGATGAGTGAATTTTCCAGAGGAGGGTAGCGGACCATAGATTTTTTTCCCCAAACCAGTGTTGGCTATAACTTCCTCGGCATAACCATCCACCAATCTGGCTATTGGTGGGTTCATTCTTTTTACCAATGTTGCAGTAAGGTTGTCTAAGGCAGCATAGTAGATAGGTATGACAACAACATCATTGAGTGCATACAAAGCTTGTAACCTCATGTATGCTTGGTGAAATCAATTGTTGAATGAGCTGATTGGTTCATTAACCTCCCTACGAATTTCCATGAATTGTTGATATAGTTCTGAGGGGCTGATCAAACTTTGTACTTCCTTAGAAATGTGTTCTTCAAAAGGTCCCAAGTGGTGATCGATCTCGTTGGAAAGTTGATGTACCAGTAGAAGGCCTCTTCTCCCAAAGAATAAGGGAAAAGCCTACATGCCACGTCCTCATGATCAATCTACATATCTTTAAGTTTAGTTTGGAATATCTTAATGTTCTCTTGTATTGTCCTTTATGGAACCCGAGGGTTAAACTTTGTGCAAAAGATCTCTAGGTTCTTGGGAATGTCATGGTAAGCATTGAATAGCAATAGAGAGGGGTTGTTTCCCAACCATTCCATGAGGGGAGGTGGGGGTGGTATTTTTTTTTGAATACGAACTTGAGGCTACACAGGGACAACAACAACTTGGACAACACCTTGGACTTGGAAGGTAGGGACAAGGGCAACACCCCGACCTTGAGGAGCAGAGAGTTGGAAAGCAGTTTGGGATGGCTGAGTGGAAGGGGTGGAGGTAGAAGAGGAAGGATATGTGTGTGGATAATGCAAGGAGGATGGGGGTGAATTAGATGAAGTGGATGAGGAGGATGAGCTGAGTCTGATCTTTGAGTCCTTCTATCCCTTGTTAGGGGTTGTAGTTCCTGGAATTCCCCTTTGTTGGGTGTAGATCTTAGAAATCTATGGAACCTTTTAGGGGAAAATGATCCAATTTGATCTAGCTTAGCTCCAAAGGGGCCATCCTTCTAGTGCCAGTTCTGTTGATGGGTGTTTTTGCACCTTCTTAACACAAGAAACACACGAATGCACTACCTCTCCTGAAAGGAAATCTTCAACAACAATTTGCTAAAAATTACCCCAAGGTCTCTCGGGTGTCAAGTCATGACATGTTTGGAATAATTCAATTGGTTCAATGTGATCTTGATGGTAATCATAGGGCAGCCTTATGTGGGTTAAACTGGAGGGGAATTTGATCCTTAAATGGAGTTCCTAAAAATTTCTGAAGTGTTGCTCCATTGCTGTAATTTTAGGGCAACAGTCTCAAACTCCACTTTAATCTTTAGATTTGGATTTACAATGTGCAATGAACTTTATCTAAAGCACCTATTTAAAAGAAAATTCAAAAGGGTAAAGGGAGAAGTTCCTAGACCTGAAACTATCAATGAACAGTGACAATGGAGTATGCTACAGTGGAAAACCTTCCTAAAACTTAGTCCCACTTAACCAGATTGGTTCACAGTCTCATGAAACAAGTGAAATATTCTAAGGTCTACAAATTTCAATCATTCATCTGCCATAAAGCATGAGAAAAAGATAGAATGTAAGTGCAACATTCAAACAATATTTAGACTAGCTTTATACTACAGCTTATCATCAATAAACAACAAAAAGCATGAACAAGGAAGGGAATCAACATAGAAGAATCATTCACCACCAATGAAAAACATTAAATAATATACTAAATTATGCTAACACATGAAACAAAAAAGTTAATCTACTCAAATTTACTGACTAGGAGGAGAAGAATCATGAAACAAGAACTTGGAACTCTAGAATCCACCAAAATCAATGAGATTCTATTAAAATTCTAGCAGTATGTCTTTACAACAACTCAAATCTCAAATTCACTAACTAGGAGGAGAAGAATCATGAAACATGAAGTTGGAACTCTAGAATCCACCAAAATCAATGAGCTTCTATTAAAATTCTAGTAGCATGTCTTTACAACAACTCAACTCTCTCCTTGAAAATGAGAGGAGACCCCCTATTTATAGGGTCCAAAAAGAAAAATGAATGGCCAAGATTTAATCTTATTGTGTGGCCAAGATTCACTACAAATTAGGGTTTCACCTACCCCCAAATATTTTACAATATAAAATTACATTTTTTCCTCTCTAGCCTATTTTGTCATCTAGTGGCCAACAATATAGCTTTTTTGTCTTCTAGTTGATTTCCTTTTGTTGTAGTTACACTATGAGGAATTCATCATCTATGATCAGATTTCCTTCACTTTTCTTGATGGTGGAATTCTCCATGAATTTTCCCATTAAGATCCGAAGCCTATCCTTCTAAAAAGTCTTAGAATGGAGGATCTGAAAATGAAGTTTCTTTGAACGATTGGCCACCTCCTCCCCATGCTTTGTACACTTCAGAGTGATTGCTACAATTTTTTCTAATTGAACAAATGCCTTGATGGAAAAATCCATGAAGAGTGGGGATAGATCATCAATTGCACCCTCTTCCATCTTTTTATGGAAGTATTCTTCAAGATCTTTCCTGCATCTAGTTCTTCAGAAGACATATCCTGATCAATCATTAATTTAATGTAATCCTCATTGTCTTTCTAATGCTCTCTTTCCCATTTGAGGTTAATCTTGACCTCATGCAATACTCTTTCTAGTACCTCATTTTGATGATCAAGGGCCATTTTCCATGTCTCGACTAACTACTAATTATCCTTGACTTCTTTGACTTCTTGGCAGTGACAACGGTGGTAGAAAACATAGTAGAGGAAACAAGTGGGGACTTTGGTTGCTCAGCCTCTACTTCCTCTCCCTCATGGAGCAGGTCTTCCTGTATGGTCGACATCTTTGTGAAACTTCCCGACTTCTTTGAATTCTTGGAAGACTCTCCTTACGAGGCTTTCCTTGAATATACTTTATGTTTGTGCTAATGTTCAACCATTTATTTTCTTTTCTTGGACCACATAGTGAGAGGAGATGCTAAAGTTTCTCCGGTTGGAGCAACAGTGGTAGAGGCACTATCGGTTTCACTCTCAGGTTCATCCTCGAGCTCACCGTATGTTAGAGTAGCTCCCTCCAGCTTCAATTGAGAAATTTTTTCATCAATCCATCATCTCATCCTTGCCTCAATTGGCTTCATTAGAATATCGAGGTAATTTATCTCTTCATTGTTCCAATCAATCAGGGGCAATGGTAGATTGATGACAACATCATGTACCTAGGATCAATCACTGTGTTTTCATCCTCCACGATTTGGTTTGGCACTGGAAACAAATTCACCATCTTGAAAAAATGTCTCATCATGCACATGTAGTGCCTCATCTGCACTTCCTTATCATATTTGCAATTGGCCCAAAATTCCTCAACATTATGCAAATGGGAATACTCTAGCCTGACTTCCTTCTTCAAGTTTCCATCCTAATCCATCTATGGCCTAGCAATGTGGAACTCCAAGTTGTACTCATTCAATTCCTTATCAGAGTATTCCACACATTGAGATGTGGGGAGTGCATACATACCCTAACCAAATGTGAGGGGATAAAGGATCCTTGCTCTATACTTGTCACTCAGAAGAGTGTGTGCACGTTGTAGCTATTGGGAGAGTTCAAGTAATATCAACTAGTCATTTGGGTATCGGGGCTTCTTATATGGTTTCTCTAAGAAACCCTTGGCTCGAATGTATGTAAATTTTGGAAATTAAATAAATAGAAAGCTGAAACAATGAATGAAGGCATTGGAACTGTGGGTAACCCTTCTTTCAAAGTCTCCTCCAAGTAACCTATTGATGTGCCTGATGAAGGCATCATTAACTTTGCAATAGTCCTTCTTAAAGTTCCTGTACTGGAGTTGTAGATATTTGTCCTATAACTTCAATTCCCTTCCTAGAATTTGGTTGCGAGCTACGAAAAAACCTTTGTATTGGACATAGTTAGCAAGTAGATAGACTAGGTATGATGTCATGTAAAATTGTGAAGTTTTCTTTATTGCCACAAATTGCTCATGTAGGCAGTTACTAATCATTCCTGCCTAATGAAATTGGGTCTTTCCCCTGATGATTTCCTCTATAAAGTACAACATCCACTCCTAGAAGAAGGCTATAGTTGGAAGACCCATGAACCTACTTAATAAGGTTACCAAGTCATGGTAATCCTCATATAAATCACTTCTGAAGAGTTCCTGGGGCACCTTATTTGAAATGCCCCTCTTCTCCTTTAGCTAATATTGATTAATGAGCTTCTTACACTTGAGGGGGTCAACATCCCATGTGGTCTTGGAATATTCCTTGGAGGTCTCTTCCATTTCATCAAAGGTATGGATATGGAAAGTTTGCATGATAGACTTGGTAGAGAAATATGCTAGAATGTTGCCATCCCTGTCTACTATTATTTTGGTGTTCTCTTGATATGCCTCTCTGCAAGCCATTACAAGTTCGGGGGAAATGAGGGCAGGTGGGAAACTAGCAGCTTTGGCCAATCCACTTCTTTGGATTCTCTTGTCATTCTCTATGGTTGGGTTGACCATGACCCTCTATTTGAACTCATCAAGGTTGATATGCCCCAAGTTAGTATCTGAGATCTCTTTCTAGTCTATGGCGACCCTTGAATTAAGGGGCTCCCCTTGGAACTTGTAATTCATTTGATCCTTATCTTCTCTACCCCTAGGTGCCTTGGTAGCTTTCTTTCCTTTTTCTTTCACTATGGCCACCTATGAAGGTCATGTAGCTGGTTCCCTATATCTTGCAGGAAAAGGAGCACTAAGCACATTCAAGCATAAAAACATGAGGAACGTTAGCCAAAATCCAACAAAAAAATGTTAGATTAGCTAACTCATCATTTGAGGGTCCTAACATCTCTTTTAGATCAGCATTAGCCTTTCGTTTGGGGAAGTTATGGTGATGCAAGCCTAGGGGTGTGGATTTCCCTAGGCTAGCAACAATTTTGGAGGAAATTGTCAATAAATGGCAGTTAGGGTATGGTGGCCTATAGGGTTTCACCCACATAAGGATTCAACCATGAAGTGGGGTCCACTAAGGAAATCAAGCTAATTTTGCATGTGGGTCAAATTCATTTTGAAGCTTTGGGAGTGTCAAGCTCATCATTTAGGTATGCAGATCCAAGGGTCATGGGAGCAAGAGCGGGCTTTGTCATTTGAGGCTTCACTATTGAAACAGTGCTAGTAGAGTAGCATTCAATGAGCAGAATCTTGCCATGCAGGGCCCATGGACTTGAGGGTTAGTTGTCATTTGAAGTTAACATATTTGTATTAGTGTGGTTCAAACGATGTGGGAAGGTGTTGGAGATTGTCCATTTGGAATGGCGAAGGCGGGATGAAAGTCCACCGAGGGAGGCCTACATCATCGGGTCCACATGTAGCTTAGGCATCACTCACTCATTCATTGGTGGACAACTAAAGGGAGATAGTAGGGTCAAGCCCCACATAGCGAGTTGACGGGAGTGCTCAGTCATTTTGGCATGGTGATGATAGGATGTCCATCTGCAAGTGGCTGCCCACATGGGGCAGCCCGAAAAATATTTTCACTTAGGTATTTTTATTTCTTTGAGCTCAGACGATGGTCATATGAGGCTATTTGGAATGACAGAATCACCATGGCAGCCTGCAGACATAAGTTCATGACGAGAGGCCTACAAAAGAGCCAACACTTTGTCACTTTTAGCGTAAGGAAGAGGATGTAAATGACTGAGGTGAGGCCTGATAGCAGAAGAGATGGGTTACCAAATTCGTTCAGAATAGTGAACCTAGGGTAGTGGCCCATGGATGGAAGTCGGCAATGAGAAGTCCTCAACAGGCCCAAAATTAAGCATTTTGGCGCAACTGAGTTTTGATCAGAGACCACTGGGGTGGGACCTGCTTGGCAGAGAGACAGTATTAGATAACTATTTGGAAAGGTGGGAACAAAGAGCATTCCATAGCCTACACTTGTGTACCCAAGAAGGCTGAAGGATCTTTCATTTGGGGTTCATGAATTCTAGTTAAGCCAAAGATGGACAACGGATTAGGTGGGTCTTCCTGTGAGGGCAGGCCTGATGAAGGTGTTCATCGATGTTTAAATTTTAGAGTTTTAAGGAATAACAATGGCGATGAGAACTTTACGGGTCCGTAGGGAATGAATTCCCTAGTTCAAGAATGGTCACGTCCTACAAGCCTCTAGTAGAAGGATTTCAAAGGGTTTTAAAATTCTAGATCATGGGTTTTGACTGTTGGGGTGTGTTCTAGCTAGTTTCCTAGTTTTCCTTTTCCAAAACTTAGCAAATTTCATGAAATTTGAAGAAAAATAAAAATATAACCCGGCGGCAGAGAACCAACCTAAAGAACTTGATGAATATGGTCAAGGGAACTATAAACAATCAATGCACGAGAAACAATGAGATCTTGTAGGCACAAGGGAGGCGTTGGTAAGAGACTTTGATAGGATTTCTAAAACTTTTAATGGTGAAAATGATGGGTTATTTATAGAAATTATAACATTTAATGCCATCCATTAATGTAGGTACGATGACAGTCAGAGTTGGTGGACACGCCTTTCAAGAGGGGTGATGCCAAAAGCAGTGGGGTCTGCCGGGTGGAAGGCAGTCAAGGGTTGGATGCTTGGCTGGTCATTGAAGACAAAGGTGGAGGAGGTTGTAGGTTCCAAAGGGTGAGAGGATAGTGTAAGAAGGCCATTTGGAAAGGTGTAGATTCCAGGGAATCCCACATAGGGTGGCCTGCAGGGGTGGACCCTCATCGCCTGGAGGATGTCAATTTTAAAGTTTGAAGGCAAATTTCTAGGGGAATCCCGCAAAGGCCCAAGGCTTGAAAATTTTGAGGATGGAAAAAATTGGTTAATTCAAGATGATTCTTCTAAGACTCCTTGACCACTTGGGCTCAAAAATAGGGGGCACACAAAATGAGGAAGAAGCAAATGAGGCCCAAAAAAGTGAAAAGAGAGGGTCCCCATTCTAAATGGGGTGTGTGTGCTTTTGGCACAACATGTATGTCAATGAGTCAAATCTCACAAGATGTCTATGAAATGGCTAGGGTGATAATGCCCCCATCTTAAAATTTCAACATAGTTGCTATGTTGGTATTTTAAGGAAGAAGAGGGGAAGAGGGGATCCTTGAAAATAATGCACACCTCCCAAAACTAGTTATCCTTACCCCCCAAGTGTAGAGGAAAACATAGCCACATAGGAGACAATCATGTTTCTACCATAAAAGAGATATGGTTACACTTAAGATTCTACCATCATGAATGACAATAAGAAAACATAGAAGCTACAAATGCCACATAGTGAGGAGCAACACCATTTAATAAATAGATCATTAATGTTTAAAGTGATTAGGTGCATCAACACATGGAAGATCACCACAACCATCAATTTTTATTTTATTACTCTAGGTCTAACATTCATTGGGGGAAGGACCATTCACTTGATGATATGCACAAAAGGAG
This sequence comes from Sequoia sempervirens, assembly GCA_007258455.2. NCBI lineage: Eukaryota > Viridiplantae > Streptophyta > Pinopsida > Cupressales > Cupressaceae > Sequoia > Sequoia sempervirens. The sequence goes on along the minus strand of VDFB02086081.1, from coordinate 253,006,004 downwards.
TTATTTATATAAAATTTATTACATGTTAGAGGATGGAGAGTAGTCAAGAGAGATTTGAGGAGTATAAAAAATATGCTCTTGCTCAAATAAAGGATAATTAGTAGGATAAATTCATTTCTCTTGTGAAGAAAATTCTGCTCGTTTACCACAAGAAGTCATAAATACAATAGACGATGGAGAATGAGATGAATATGGTGAAAAATGTTGGAAAATTAAACCATTTTTTAAAGGATACGACATAGAATTCACATGTTCCTTAACTCCTTGTTCCTTTTTTTAGTATATCCACTTTTAAAAATAATTATATTTCCAAACCCATAACACTTTTCCAACTCAAATGAAGAAATCATATCTAAATGCTTATGAGAATAATTGATTATTTCATAAGAATACAAATATTTTTTAGGTTTTTTAAAGTTAGGCATCATCAACACATGAGGAAAAAAAGCTAAAGAGCCCCCATCACCATCATGGGGTGATGGATTTGTGGATGTAGAATAAGATTGGGTAAATGGAACATGAGACTCTTTAGGTTTAGACTGTGATATTTTGTACTATCCCACAAATGAGGATGTAAAACCTAATGAACCCTAATCATCATCTAAGATTTTTTTATAGGCGAAATACAAACATAATTATCCTAAACATGTATAGGCTCTACCTTTGAATTTGGTATCAAAGTATTGAGAGAGTTGGAAGTGCTATGTTCAACTTCAACTTGTCAATTATAGCTTTTTTCATCTTCTTTAACCATATATATCTTGTTATTATATTCATACTTCATCTCACAGTGAAGAGTAGACAAGAATCCCTTCATTGCATGAATCCACAATATACCTAGGAGAGGATTATATGAAAGAGGTCTTGGAATGATATGGATAGATGTAGGAAAAATCATGGGTCCTACCTCAATAGGTAGTGTGATCTATTAGAATTATGAATAACACAAGAAACATGATCAATAAATGAACAAAGACACCTTCCATGCAAGAGATCTATAAAACAAATATTTGTTACTCCTCAACAACAAAATACTTATAGAATATCCATATTGATAATACAATGAGGGTTGAGTGTTATATATGATCAAACCTAAATGATAAAAGGATTAGTTCATTACAAGTGTCAACATCACACACAATAAGATAGAATGATCTAATAATATCTCACTTAGTTAACATAAAAAAAACTTAGTTAATAAAATAAAGCACTTCTAATTTTAGCTTAAGTGCATGAAATGAATTATACTAATAATCAATTAAATATTAATTAATTATTAGCTAATGCATGATTATTCTAACACCCCCCTTAAGATGAACTTAGGTAGTAGATAAAAGCTCTAAAAAGAGAATGCATGATGGGTCTCAATAAACAAGACCTAATAAGGTACCCACGTACAAAAAATCTAATCTCTCACAACTAAAGAAAAAGAGAAAACCACATGGGAAAAACTCCTTTCCAAAATAGAGAAATGTGGATGAAGGGATGAAAAAGCCTCCAAATCAATGTGATGGAATAAGAAGCCTCCAACCAAAACAATGTCCCAAAAAAGAGGAACATAAATAACATCTCTTAAGCATGAAGAAGTTGTATCTACAAATACTAAAAGATGACTAATATAGTGTTAAAATTAATAAAATCCTTTGAAATAGATGATGAGTAGGATTAAGAAGGAAATAATCTACACGAGTGCCTACAATGACACTACTTGAATTAGATGGAAAACAAAGGCAATACATATAGAACTCAAAGATATAAATGGTCCATGTACCAATAGTTCGAAGAACACTACTCAAATAAAAATGGAAGGTTTCCTCCAAAAACAAGAATCGAGGAACTCCTATATGGAAAATTCTCCATCTCATCAAAATACATGGTTAACCAGCTATTGCATCTTCCTAGTACATAGGAACAATAACTAGATACATAGACCACTTAAAAAAAGAAATCAAGGAATTATTAGCACCAATAGTAGAAACCCCCCATAAGGGAGATCCAAGATAGGTACATTGAAACTATGTGAAACCAACAAGTGCATGTAGGATAAAAAAGAAATTTTTAACATTCAACTGAAAGAGTACCTACAAATAAAAGGGTGTGAAAAATATGGACACATGTATGAGGCATTAACCACTAGGATTCAATGCTATTGAAGAAGGGACACTCACTTGAAAAAGGTGTGATGGAAAAAAAAGGAACTCAAAACTCACCCATGAAACTTTATATCATAGTGTGAGTTCTAAAGGAATAATAGGATGTACAAAATACCCAAAAAATATACACCAAAATGGAACTTTATCTTAGTACATTTAAAAAAGAGAAATTACATGAAAAATATATCTACAATACTCAAATAGGATAAAGTTTTGGAAATGCATGTAAAACAACCAGAAAAATTCATCCCATGCAAACATGAAGTTTTCAGGAGCTAAAGTGTCCAAGTAATTCATGTTAGAATCCAAGATCAAACATGCAAACTAGAAAATACCTTCCACAAGAGAAAAACATAAGAAGCAAGATCAATTTGCATGAAGATGTGTAAATGAATAATATTCAGGAATTGAGTAAATACAAGAGATGAATTGCTTTATAAAAGCAATGTATGCATAACCCTAAAAGGAAACACTAGTGTGCACACTTAATAATTAATAAATAATTAATTATTAATGTGCCTAAGTTTAGGTTAAGTAAAACTAAAGTGATAAGTGACTTAATTAATTAACCAATATGATTAGATTAATTAAGTAAAATAACTTATTACTCTAACAACCCCCCTTAAGATGAACTTAGGAAGTAGATAAAAAACTAAAGAAAAGATGCATGAAATCAAAGATGGGTCTCGACAACAAGGCCTGATCAAGTACCCATGTACAAATGAAATGAATGAGAAAGAGGAGAAAACCCAATGGGACAAAACCCCTTCTCAATGAGATGACTTGTTGCAAAGAAGCACTGGAAGAACACTGGTGGAGAAAGACTAGAATCTTGAATTTGACAATCAAGGAAGGATACCTCTATTTACAAGAAACCATATGAGAGTCACTGAAGGACTCAGGTGGAATCATGATAATGCAACAACAAACCTGATGCCTTGAAACTTTGGAAAAATCGCAAACTAGAACAACCTTGGAATCTATGAAGCAATGTGGTGCAGGGGAACCAACACCTTGTGGTGTCTATAATAGGAGTTCAAAAGGTTCAAAGGGTCATTTTAAGGTGTTTTCATTTTTGTTCCATGAGGAAATTGGAAAAAATGTAAAAACTTGAAATATTGTCAAAATTGTCAAAATTGTTAAAGTGGGTAAGGGCAGGGTATTTTGATGGTTGTGATTTTAATCATGAATAAAGGCTTAAATAAGGTATAAATGATCATATTTTAGGTGTCTATAAGTTTTAGAGGTCTTTTAAGTTCAATAATTGCAAAAATGCAAAATGTTGCAAATGTTGTTTTGTTGATTTTTGCTGATTTGCATAATTAGAGTCATTAAGTGGTAATTAGTTGTGAATATGGTTGGTTGAGGGTGGTTAATTGTTTAAGATGCTTTATAAGGCCTTCCAAGTCTTGAAGTAAGGGTTGTTGAAGGTTGTAATAACTCATATTCAATAAAACACCATGTTTTTGGAGTAAATTCTATATTTTTCACAGTTTTTCTGAACTTGTTTAATGTTGTACGGATCTATACGGCCTCCTAATGCCTTAAAATATTCAGAGGTTTAGGGTATATGTGTCTACTTTTATCTTCATTTTATTGGGAGTTTTTATTCTTTGTTTTGTGAGAGATATTCAAAAATTACTACAAGTATCCTGGTTTTTTCCTTTGTGAAGGGTTTGAAGGCAAAAATATGAGATTTTGACCAATCCACCCACTGTCTAATGCTGTAACTCAGTGGATTGGTAGGAAATATGTTATATTAGATCTATTAATGCATTTTATATTATAATAAAGAGTTTTTGTGGTGAATGTGCGATGCCCTAAGGCTGAAAATGCAATTTTTTCCTTGAAAAGTGATGACTTTGAAGTGCTTTTCAATGAATTATTGATGGAGTTGAGTTTGTAAGCATTGAAAATGTCAAGACAGACCCTATGAAATGTGTTTGGACCATTTATTTGTTTATTCAAGTCCGGGAATGAAGATTTTGACAAAACCCTTGTTTTTGCATTAGAAAAGGAGGTTTTTTGAGTTGGGAGTGTTTTTGGTCGTACAGGTGCAAACCAATTGTGGATTATGTGGTTTTGGGCCATTTAATTTTCTGCCCCAAGGTTTCAAGGTGATTGGATAAGTTTGAAGGGTACTTTGTTAAATTGACCTCTTTTCCTTATTTTTCCCATGTTGAGTGTATTGGAAGTCTAAACTGGTCCAAAGGAGTTATATCTGATATTGAAGTATATTGTGTAAGTATTTAATGGGTGTCTAAATCAATTATTTATTTGGAAATTATTTTGGGAAAGTTGGGTGAAAAGTCCCTTGAAGCTGTTTGGCTGTGTTGGTGGAAAGAATGCATCTAACAAGTGGATTTGTGAAGTTATTTTGATCTGCTTTAAAATTTGGGTTGACCATCTATTATTTGTCATTTCAAGCTGATTTCCACCTTGGGTCTGCGTCAAAGTGGTATCATAGCATCAGGCACAAGATCTTGTTGTTGGTTGTTTGATTTTATAGGTTGTCAAGGATGCCTCCAAAGGCTAGTGCAATGGCTAAAGAAATACAATAGTTGAAGGAGCAATTGGCAAGGAAGGAGAGGATCTACAAAGAATATCAAGATGCTACTATATCATGGATAACTACTTTGGAGAAGAATCAAAGGAGAGGAGTTGTAGATGAAGAGCAAAGTGATGAATAGGCTGAAGGGGATCCTCTAGTTCCAAATGAAGAAGATGAATTAGATCCTAATGAAAGAAGAATGCTTAGGATGCTGAAGGTGGTCAAGGGTGACAAGACTCCTAAGGTAAAAGTTGATGTTCCCATGTATGGAGGTAAGATGGATAGTGAAGAATTTTTAGCATGGATTGATGCATTGGATAACTTTTTTGAGTTTGAAGATATTGATGACAACAAGAAGGTTAAGTATGCAAAGACAAAGTTGAAAGGAACAACTCTTACATGGTGGAATTTTGTGCAAGAGGATAGAGTCAAGAAAGGTAAGCCTAAAATATGTTCTTGGGATAGAATGGTAGCAAAAGTTAAGGCTCAATTCTTACCAGTAGATTATGCTATTCAAACTTTCATGAAATTGCAAGAATTAAAGCAAAGATAAATGGATGTGATGTCTTACACTGAAGAGTTTCATAGGTTGTGTATAAGAGCAAGTCATAATGAAGATGAAGTGGAGAGAGTGGCTAGATACTTGAGTGGTTTGAGGTTGAATATAAGGGATGAGATCAGCCTCAACCCACCTAAAATAGTTGAAGAATTCTTTCAAATGGCAATGAGGGCAGAAGATAGAATCAAAAGGAGACAAGAGAGACAAGCAAGGGGTAGAGGTGGTGTGAATAGAGGAAGATGTTCAAGTAAATCCAAGGAAGAACATGAAGAGGATGATAAAAGCAAGGAACAAGCTCCTGAATCAAGAGGTGGATGGAGAGGTGGATGGAGAGGTGGAAGAACAAACTTCAGGTTAAAGAGGGATTTCAATGAGTTTTCAGGTAGATGTTTCAAGTGTAATAAATTTGGACACCCCTTCTTTAAGTGTCCTCAAAATCAAGGTGCAACTTCAAGTGGTGATAGGAGGAATGAGAGAAGAACAAAATTGGTTCAAGAGGAAGAGTATGAAAGTTCTACAAGTACAAGTAGGCCTGCAGATCCAGAAGTAGGAGAGGCACTCATGATGAGAAGAACATTGCTGCAAACACCAAAGGAAGAAGACATGAGCCAAAGAAGGAGTTTATTTAGAACCTCATGCAAATGCAAAGGTAAAGTGTGTCAAGTTGTTATTGATTCAGGTTCTCAAGATAACATGGTGTCTAGGGAAATGGTAGATAAGTTGAGTCTAGAAAAGATACCTCATGCAACACCCTACAAGGTTTCTTGGGTGAATGATAGTCAAAATTTAGTGGTGAATGAGCAAGCTTATGTAGATTTCTAGATTGGGGAGTACAAGGATAGAGTCTTGTGTGATATATTGTCAATGGATTGTTGCCATCTTCTCTTGGGGAGGCCATGGAAATATGATATAAGGTCTATGTATGATGGTTGGGCCAATACTTACACAATAGGGAAGGATGATCAAAGCTATAAGTTAACTCCTTTGTAGGAAAGAGGGCAGATCAAAGGTAAGTCAAAAGTGATTATGTTTGGTAGAAAGCAGCCCTTAAGGCTTGAAGACAAAAGGGATAGTTCATTTTCTGATTTGCAGTAGGGTAATAGTGTTAGGACAGTGATTGAAAAACCTTCAAATGGTGTTAAGGCAGTGAACAATATGATTTTGCAAAGGACAGAAGAAAAACTCATGTCAAAGTCTGATTTTAACACAATACATGCTAACAAATCTGTAGGGATGTATGAGAAACAGGGTGGCATACATAAGGAGTTCAATGAGCAGGGTGTAGTGATTGTTGGGACCATAGTGTGTCCTATTATTGAATGTAAAGTCACAAAGATAGTGGGAGTTGCTGATGTAAAGGTAAATAGAGTTTCTAATGCTTGGGAATATGTTGATAGAGGTGTGAAAGGTCTAAGGATAGTAAGGAGTGCACACAATCCTTCAAGGAACACAAAAATGATCATACGACAGAGCATGCACAAAATGAAGAAAAATTGCAAGTATATGAATGAAAACAAGGAAAGTGCAGGGTTGTTTCTTTCTAATGACTTTTTATATGCAGGTATGAGATCTGGAGCAGTAGCATCAAAACATGATTTAAGGACAAGAAGGCAGCAAACACAACTGAAGAAGCATGGAGCAGCAGGGTCAATGCTTGGAGCAACTAGTACCTCTTGGGACAAGGGTATTTTTTCTTGATGGGGTGTATGGTTCAGGGACACCAACATCTTGTGGTGTCTATAATAGGAGTTCAAAAGGTTCAAAGTGTCATTTAAAGGTGTTTTCATCTTTGTTCCATGAGGAAATTGGAGAAAATGTAAAAACTTGAAATATTGTCAAAATTGTCAAAGTGGGTAAGGGCGGGGTATTTTGATGGTTGTGATTTGAATCATGAATAAAGGATTAAATAAGGTCTAAATGATCATATTTTAGGTTTCTAGAAGTGTTAGAGGTCTTTTAAGTTCAATAATTGCAAAAATGCAAAACGTTGCAAATGTTGTTTTGTTGATTTTTGCTGATTTGCATAATTAGAGTCATTAAGTGGTAATTAGTTGTGAATATGGTTGGTTGAGGGTGTTTACTTGTTTAATATTCTTTATAAGGCCTTCCAAGTCTTGAAGTAATGGTTTTTGAAGGTTGTAATAACTCATATTCAATAAAACACCATGTTTTTGGAGCAAATTCTGTATTTTTCACAGTTTTTCTGAACTTGTTTACTATTGTATGGATCTGTACAACCTCCTAATGCCTTAAAATATTCAAAGGTTGAGGCTATATGTGTCTAATTTTATCTTCATTTTATTGGGAGCTTTTATTCTTTGTTTTGTGAGAGATATTCAAAAATTACTGCAAGTATCCTAGTTTTTTCCTTTGTGAAGGGTTTCAAGGAAAAAATATGAGATTTTGACCAATCCACCAACTATCTAATGTTGTAACTTGGTGGATTGGTAGGAAATATGTTATATTAGATGTATTAATTTATTTTATATTATAATAAAGAGTTTATGTGGTGAATGTGTGATGCCCTAGGGCTGAAAATGCAATTTTTCCCTTGAAAAGTGATGGCTTTGAAATGCTTTTCAATGAATTATTGATGGAGTTGAGTTTGTAAGAGTTTAAAATGTCAAGGCAGACCCTATGAAAGGTTTTTGGACCATATATTTTTTTATTCAAGTTTGGGAATGAAGATTTTGACAAAACCCTTGTTTTTGCATTAGAAAAGGAGGTTTTTTGAGTTGAGAGTGTTTTTGGCCATATAGGTGCAAACCAATTGTGGATTCTGTGGTTTTGGGCCATTTAATTTTCTTCCCCAAGGTTTCAAGGTGATTGGATAAGTTTTAAGGGTACTTCCTTTGTTAAATTGGCCTCTTTTCCTTGTTTTTCCCATGGTGAGTGTATTGGAAGTCTACACTAGTCCAAAGGAGTTATATCTGATATTGAAGTATGTTGTGTAAGTCCTTAATGGGTGTCTAAATCCATTATTTATTTGGAAAGTATTTTGGGAAATTTGGGTGAAAAGTCCATTGAAGCTATTTGGTTGTGTTGGTGGAAAGAATGCATCTAACAAGTGGATTTGTGAAATTATTTTGATTTGCTTTGAAATTTGGGTTGACCATCTGTTATTTATCATTTCAAGTTGATTTCCACCTTGGGTCTGCATCACAATGATAGATGTATAAATGATGCCCCCCATAAGAGGGAATGATATGATGAAAGAATCTAGAAGCTATGTGTATCTCAATGTTGATGCCAAGCTGTGACTAAAACTGATCCATAGGAGGAAGTATCATGAAGATTCTGGAACATTAACCATAAAATGAATGGCCATGAAACTAAGATGTGACCCAATGTGAATCTGATGTGATTTAGGATCATTAACCATAGGCTCTCAATTTGAGATGTGAACCGATACGAACCAAAATGTGTCAAGCTATGAGCAAGATGTGGCCAAAAGAAACTACATAATCCAAATAGAAATCATATGAGTTGTCATCAATATGAATATGATACCACAATGCATGTAATGCAACTACACTCTAATCAAATTATTATGCAAGAAGCTCCCCTGGCATAACTTTATATAAATTCATTTATTACAATACCCCATGATTGTAAAAGAAGAACATACAAAAATTAAAGAGAAAATGCAAACCTAGTGCATGAAAACAAGAAAGAGTGCATGCAAAAACCAATTTTCACATCAACCTCCACGATCAAAATTTACCTCATATCTGTGTAGAGGATTGAATCAGCTTTCCAATGCCTATTCATTTTTGAAAAATGAAGACCATATGCAAAAGATATGCCCCTAGAAGCACGAATATGATGATATGAATTTGACTAGAAAAAATGTAACATAATAGAAAAACTAGAAAAAATAACTTGTACCACTAGATTGGGCTCAAAACTAGCTTTCCAATGATATTTCATTTTCGAAAATTTGAGTTCGCATGCAAAAGTTATGGCCAAAATACCAAAACTCCTCCAAAAGGATTTGGGGTTAAGTTTGGCAGTTAGGCTAATTGCTAGCATTAACCACTAGCATTAACCACTAGCAGTTAACCGCTAGTAGTTTACTGATGGCAGCACCCATTAATCCTGGTTTTTTTAATTTTTTGTCTTGGATTGCATGCCATACCAGGCCATACAACCCAAAAATGAAAGAAATTGCCTCCTAGAGTCACCGTGTCCGATTTGGACAATTTGATAGTCGATTTTGGGGTTTCTGGGCACTCTGAATGTGATGGTGAGGTCCGTTTGGGCTCAAAATACACCAAAATTTTAGGTACACTCTAGACCTGGAAACCTTCATAAACTTCAAACCCTCACAGATCTGACAAATTGTGATGAAAATAAATGAAACAAAAGCTAATCTTGACTTTTTCCAATGCTTTGAATCCAATGGATATGCTTTATCTAATCCAAAATGCTTCATAAATAAGCTCAAGGCATGAAAACCTTGAGGAACTCTAAACGTGCTCTACAATGAATTTGTCAAAAAAACTAAGAAGGGGCTACAAATCAAAGCTCTAATACCATGTTAGAATCCAAGATCAGACATGCAAACCAAAAAATACCTTTCGCAAGAGAAAAATAGAAGAAGCAAGAGCAATTTTCATGAAGATCTACAAATGAATAATATTTAAGAATTGAGTAAATACAAGAAATGAATCGCTTTATAAAAGCAATGTATGCATAACCCTAAAAGGAAACCCTAGTGTGCACACTTAATAATTAATTATTAATGTGTCTAAGTTTAGCTTAAGTAAAACTAAAGTGATAAGTGACTTAATTAATTAACCAATATGATTATCTTAATTAATTGAAATAACTTATTACTCTAGAAATTCACAAGAATGTGATAAAAAAAAAAACTAAATAAAATTTACTTGGATGAAAATATGGAAAAATTGCATGGATGTTGTAAAGAGCTCTAAAATACAATCCCAATGTCGCTAGAATTGTGAAAAATAGAGAAACGGGTTAAAATTTATGAGCTTGGGAGTGAAAAAAAATGTGACTTCAGTAGGCTATACAATGCACCAACAACATAAAATAGTGAAAATACCCATACTAATGGAAATTTGATGGAGCCATCTTTCTAACAATATCTTATTCTACAAATTATGATACTGTATGCCCAAGTTATGGCCAAAATAAAAAAAACTGCTCCTTTAGGGCTAAAGGGGGCTTAAAGGGGGACCTATCCTACAACTGCATCATTTATGTCAACATGACATTAGTAGAATATTCATAATAATATTCCTTCTTAGAACGCATAAATATACTGAGGGGGGTGAATCAGTATATCCCTCAAATTGATCCAATTCAAAATATTATCAATCAAGCCTCCTAACGACCTTAACCAAATAAAAAATTCAAAGCCTAAGCACACATTCACAACACCATATATATGTGGAATCCCAACAAAGGAAAACCATGGTGAGAAGAGATAATTGGAGCTACTGTCAAAATATAGCCTCACAAATTAAATAGATTTTACAATAGGTTTTATGATCGTTAAACAAAGGAAGTTCACTAATACCAACTCACTAAAATACTTGATGAATTAGATACACAACTACCTCAACAACACCTTTGCTACCTCTGGCTCATTTCCTTCAACACTACACTTGTACCCTTATGCTTTTGGCTCACTACCTCTAGCACTCATAATTTCACTTTTTCCTTTTGCTCGCTACCTCCAACACCTTCTTGCACACTTATGTCAACTCACTTTCTTTGGAATTTCACTTATATTCTTCTACCTTCAACATACATCAAACACTCCTCTGCACATTCACATTCATATATTTTCTTCCATTGCATTTCTTTTAGCATTCTAAATTTATCACTCATAATGCACTTGTATACCTTGATCACACACTTGATCTTCCATATATACCTTCCACAAGCATTAAAAGTGTCTCCTTGTTGGCCACACTAAAATGTATGAACATGAAATATGAAATGGCCATAATGGTTCTACTCTAAATCATTTGTAGGAAAGGGAAATTGAATGTGGTCCAAGCAATGAGATAAGCATGACCTATTTTATCTCATCACACAACCCCATGTTGGCACACACCACAAAACTTGGTGCAAGTAACTCAAAATACTGAGTTTGCCCAACAAACACCTAATCCTCAAAATGTTAACTCTAGACCACACTTGATACATAAGAGACAAGATATCATAACGAAAAATACATTACAAGAATAATATTATATTCGACAAAATTTTCATGCCCTTCTTTCACAACCTTATACAACAATACTCTAGCACAAGAAAATAGACACATGACGAATATCTTTTGCAAACCCAAATATGATAGTCTTGAGATAGAACATTGAGAACTCAACTTGTGGTACACTTTAGCAACTAAAACTTGAAGGACGAAGACATATAAACATTTTAAACTCATCCTTCTAACCACAAGACCACAAAAACAACTATGGAGCATTTCTTTGAACCTTCCATGATTGCAACTGTGTAGTCTTCACTCTGCTAACTCAAGAAAATTTTGTGGTAGCTTCTATGTTTTGAAAATAGGAATACACATGCTTCACACTTGATTCAATTTATCTTCCAAATTGCAAGACCTTATCTTCAAATGTAGAAGAATGTGGTGCATTCTCTGAAGATTTTTACTGCAACATCCTAAGTCATTGACTGTAAGAAATTATTTTATACATTTTGCATCAATAGACAATGAATATAATTTCACCTATTCATGAGTAAAAAAAATGTAGGACAACTATTATAGCAACTCATGTCATCTAATATCATACATAATACTTTCTGATTAACATCCTAATTTTAGAATATGCAACCATCCACACGCTACCACTTTTTTGATAATACCATCAACAAACTCCACTATGTTGACATCAATGAAAACACTTGCAACACATTTGCAACAATCCCCCCCTTTGGAATTGATGGAAACACCAACCTGATCAACATGATATGTAATTACTCCCCCTTACTATATCTCTCCCCCTTTGACATCAAGTAAAAAGGGCTAATGACCTTCAACTAATATTACACTAGCATATAAGATCCCCCTATTTGCATAAACCACAACATCCATCTACCTACTTCCCCTGAGAGGTATCCTTCATCAATCTAGGGACAAAATTGTGTCTTGAATTTCTCCCCCTAGACATATGCACCAATTTTTCATCTAGTTGGAAGGGGGAGCAACAAATCCTAACTTCTACCTAAGATACTCAAATGTATCCTTTGAAAGTTCCTTTATAAAGATGTTTACAACTTGTTCTTTTGTGGGCACATACTCCAATCTGACTTCCTACTATACAAATTTCTCTCTTAAGAAGTGATACCTAATAGATATGTGATTGTTTCTAGTATGCATCACTCGATTCTTGGAAATATTGATGGTTCTTATATTATCACACAAAATTGGGGTGGGATCATTATACACCACCTTGATGTACTTCAAGGTTTTCTTCATCAACAACACTTGGGTGTAGCAAGATGCTACAACAATATATTATGCTTTGGTTATTGATAAGGACATTAAGTCCTACTTTTAACTAAACCAAGAGACCAATTTTTCTCTCAAAAAGAAAGTTCCACTGCTTGTGCTTATTTTTTCATCAATACTACTAGCCCAACCAACATTAGTATATGCATTCAATGAAAAGTCATTACTCTTTTCATACCACGATCCATAGTATAGAGTACTCTTAAAATATATGAAAATTCTCTTGACAATATTTACATGAGTTTCTTTTGGATCAACTTGAAACCTTCCAACCAAGTAGAAAAATTGCATAATATTAGGCCTTGATACAATTAAGTACAATAGACCCCCAACCATAGACCTAGATGGAGTTTGATTAGCTTTAGGTGACTCATCATCTTTACTCAAATGGAAACCTATTACCATTGGAGTACTTACTAGTTTATAGTCTTCCATACCAAAATTCTTTAGCATTTCCTTGACACAGTTTACTTGATAGATAAATATACCATTATATGATTGTATAATTTAAAGTCCAAGAAAGAATAATAACTCAGCTAACATAGAAATTTCAAATTATTTCTTCATCTCTTCAAAAAAATTCTTACACATTTCATCATTGACACCAAAGATTATATCATCAAAGTACACAAAAAGAAATTATAATCTTTTCATCTTATATTTTTATGTACAAATTACTATTTGTGGTACCTTTCTTGAAGCCTTGTCATAAAAACTACTTTTCAATATTGCATACCAAGCCCTGGGGGATTTTTTGAGTCCATACAATGCCTTCTTAAGTATTCATACCATTTTTGGATCTACTAACAGTTGAAATCCATCCATTTGTTCTATGTAAAATTCTTCTTTTAGTTCATCATTCAAGAAAAAAAAATTCACATCCATTTGATATTTCTTGATGTTCTTGTGAACAACAAATGCAAGAAACATTTTGATAGCCTCCATTCTTGCCACCAAAGAAATTTTTTCCTCAAATTCAATTCCTTCCACTTGTGAATATCTTTTGCACACTAACCTTGCTTTGTTTCTCACAACTTCTCCATCTTTATTTTTTTTTTCTAAATACCCATTTTGTTCCTATTACATTCTTATCTATAGGCCTTGGAACCGATTCCCAAGTTTGATTTTTCTCAATCTTATTCTGCTCTTCTTCCATTGCTTCTATCCATCCTTCATCTTTTCTAGCATCAACCAAAGTTTTTGGTTCTATTCTTGATAACAAAGATAAGTTAACTTATTCATTTTTCTTTGAAAATCTTCTTCTGGTCTCCACTCCTTCATTCTTATCTCCAATGATTTGATCTTCTAAATGATTTTTTTGAATATACTTGGTAGGAGTCTTGGGGACTTTCTCTTGTGCTTCTTTTTCTAAAAAATCTTCTTCTTCCTCCTCTGCACAGGTAGATTCATCATACCAATAGTCTTCCTGATCATGTGATCTTTGATGTGAATCTTCATCCACTCTGACATTTTCAATCTCAATAACTTTCCCTAGCCTTTTGTTATAAAATTTTTAGGCTTTTCTCCTAGTTTAATATCCAAGGAAGATTCCTTCATTTGATCTTGAATCAAACTTTCCTAGACCTTCTTCATCTCTCTTGATGTAGCATGTTCTTCCAAAGATTTTGAAATACTTAACAATAGTTGGTCTTCCATACAATAGCTCATAAGGTATCTTTGTGTTGTTCAAATTCAATTGTCCCCTATTAAGAATATAGATAGTAGTATGGATTGATTCTTTCCAAAAGACATCAGACATCTTAGATTCATTACACATTGTTCTTTCCATATCTTGAATAGTTCTATTCTTTCTTTCTAGTACTCCATTTTGTTGAGGAGTTCTAGTAGTAAAATAATGTCTCTTTATCCCATGGTCTTCAAAAAAATTCTTCAAACTCACTTGATGTAAACTCGATACCTCTATCGGGCCTTAAACACTTGATTCTAGCATTCATTTCATTCTCAACCATTGACTTAAAAATCATAAATATACTAAAAAACTTTTATTTTTATTTTAAGAATGTAAACCATGTCATTCTGGAGAAATCATCAATGACTAACATAAAATAGCTTTCACCTGGTAGGTCAGTACAAATTAGTATGAACCAATTCTAATGGAATTTAAGAAGAGTATTCCTTGGTCTTTAACTTTATATTTTTATACTTTCTAATCTGACTTTCTCTACACATGGTGCTTGTAAGTTTGACAATTTTTGGCTATGTCTAACATTTTTCATGGAGCTGACCTTCACAAGATTATCAAAGTTAATGTGTCCCATCCTTTTATGCCACGACCCACTTTCACTTTTCTGTCCTATTAGACAAATCCCATTAGCACTCTTTAAGGTTGTACAATTTGCATTCAATTTTATAACCTTCTTCCAGTAGTCTGCTATGTTTTTCTTTTTTGATTTCACATCCTTAATTGTGAAATAAAATATTTTAACCTTTGTTGAACATCTGATTTACATTGAGAATATTGTGCTTGAGACCTTCAACATAGAGAACATATTTTTCCTTTGATTTTCCATCAATACTTATGGTACTCTTTCCACAAATCTTTATTGATGAATTATCTCCAAAATTTATTGATCCACCATTCCATTTAACCAACTTGATGAATTTTCTTTTGTCACTAGTCATGTGATTTGAAAAACCACTATCAATTACCCAAATATTTGTTTGTCCTTGAGCATGAAATGTTATTTGCACCACCATTGATTTTTCAACCTCATTGTTTGTTTCCTTGACTCGATCAACATCAACTACCTTTTGAATAACTAAATTTTTCATTCACTTATATAATGTTTTTCTATATTCCGAACATTATTGCAAATTCGACAGACCACATTGAAATCTACTAATGAAGCAAGATAATTCTTACTTACAAAGTTTCTTCTATTAATTTCAAACTTGCATTCAATAGCCCTATGAACACAATTATTGTAGATAAAACAATAACCAAAAAATATATGATTGAACCTAGTTGTAGAGGATCTTCTTACACAATGAGATCTTTCCTTAGGTTTGATATCAACTTCCCAACTTCGAGACATAGCTTTATCCAATTCATTTTTGAGTAAATGGATCTCCTTCTCAAGCTTTTTACATTCTTTTATCTTAGCTTCAATAAAGAATTTGTCTTTTTTTTTCTTCCCTTGCATATTTTAGGTCTTCAAGAGAAAAAACAAGTTCACCTTCAAAATAAAATTCACCTTCTTCTTCATCTACAAATTGTCTTGAACTTCTAGAGATCATAGTAGCCATGGAAAGGGATTCATCTATCATCACCTGATATATAGTGATCTCCTTTCTTCTTCTTTCTCACAAAGTTTTCTTCTTCTTCCTTTGAAGCACTAGGTGAACCAAATGCTTCTTCTTTCTTTGCAACTTTGAATGATTCTTCTATTTTGTGAGTACTTTGAACTTCATTCCTCATCTCATAGGTTGCAAGGGATCCAAAAAAAATCTTCCATGGTAAGCTTATTTAGATCCTTGGATTCTTCAATTGTAGAAAATTTAGAGTCAAACCTATGAGGGAGAGTTCTCATAACTTTCTTCACCACAACTTATTTAGTTATATCTTCTCCAAGACCTCTGATTTTTTTCAAAACATCATCTACTCAAAGAAGATAATTGGCTATGTTCTCCTCTTCTTTCATCTTTAGATTCAGAAACAATGTTCTATGGGTTTGTAACTTTTCTTTCTTTACAATGTCATTTCCTTCATAGAGATTTTTGAGCTTATCCAATATTTCCTTTGTGGTCTTGAATTGCACTATCTTGAAAAATTCAAAATTGGATAATCCACTTAAGATAAAATTCTTTTTTTTAGCATTGTTCTCATGAGCCCTTTTTTTATTTGGATTAGTTATAAGATGACCAGGTTCAACATAATCATCTTTAGCAACTCTCCATATATCATACCATAGTCATGAGAGATACGCATCCATTCTCACACTCTAGAAAGAATAGTTGTTTCCATTAAACTATGGTGCATTAGAGGAGGAAGCCTTCTAAGCCTGTGTTCTAAAATAGGATCTACCTTCAACTATTAGGCTACACCAACAAACTCAAATCTGATACCAATTATTAGAGCACACAAATATACTATCAGGGGGGTAGATTAGTATATCCCTCAAATTGATCCAATTCAAAAACTTATCCATCAAACCTTATAACTACCTTAACTAGATTAAAAATTCAAAGCATAAGCACACATTCACAACACTGGATATATGTGGAAACCCAACAAGGGAAAAACCATGGTGAGAAGAGATACTTGGAGCTACTTTCCAAATCTAGCCTCACAACTGGAAAAAATATTGCAATAGGTTTTTATGGTCTTTAACCAAAGGAAGTTCACTACTCCCTACTCAATACAATACTTGATGAATTATATACACAACTACCTCAAGAACATGTATGTTGCCTCTAGCTCACTACCTTCAACACTGCACTTGCACCCTTTTTCTTTTGGCTCACTATCTCCATCACTCACACTTCCTCTTTTTCCTTCAGATCACTACCTCCAACACCTTCTTGCACACTTTTTCCAGCTCATATCCTTCAACATACATCAAACACAACTCTACACATTCACATTCATATCTCTACTTCTAGCACACCACTTTCAACATTATACACTAATCACTCATTGTACACTTGTACACCTTGATCACACACTTGATCTTCCATATAAACCTTCTGCAAGCATTAAAAAACTTTCTCCTTGTCGACCACAAAAAAATAGATAAACATAAAACATGCAACAACCATAATGAGATTGCTCCAAATCATCTACAAGAAAGGGAGATTGAATGCAGTCCAAGCTAGGAGATAAGTAGGACCTATTTTACATCAACACACAACCCCATGTTCCCACAAGCAACCAAAAACATTGAGTTGGCCCAAAAAAATATTAAACTGCTAAATATTAACTCTAGACCACATGCGATACTAGAGAGACAAGATATCATCACATGGATTACATTACAAGCATCAAATGATATTTGAGAACATTTTCATACCCTTCATTCACAACTTTATGCAACAATATTTTGGTGCAAGAAAAAAAACACAAGACCATGTTATCTTTTGCAAACCTAGAAAAGGTAGTCTTGAGATAGAACATTGAGAACTCAACTTGTAGTAAACTTTAACAACTAAAAATTGATGGAAGAAGATAGATAGACATTTTTAACTCATCCTCCCAACTGTAAGACCACAATAACAACTGTGTAGCATTTCTTTGAACCTTCCATGACTTCAACTACACATTCTTCACTCTGCTAACTCAAGAAACTTTTGTGATAACTTCTATGTTTTGAAAATAGGAATACACATGATTCACACTTAATTCAATCTATTACAAAACACTAGAACTTATCTTCAAATGTGAAAGAATTTGAAGCATTATTTGGACCTTTTTAATGCAACATCTTGAGTCACTAACTATAAGAAATTATTTTATGCATTTTGCATCAAGAGACAATGAATACAATTTCACCTATTCACTTGTAACAAATAATGTAGGATAACTGCCACTTTGTTGATAGTACCATCAACAAAATTCACTCTATTGACATCAATGACAACACTTTCAAAATATTTGCAACATTCCCTACTATAGGAAAATAATATGGCACCTATTTTTTTCCGAGTGCTAGTATATGTTGGGAAAGGATGGAATATTCCATCCACCTAGCCAAAAATATGTGCTAGAAAAAACCTATTGGAAAAAGTTTGTGGTAGGTATAGATGTCAAAAAAGTAGAAGTTGATGTCAGTAAAGGTTTATTTTCTGCCAGTAAAAATAGGGCAGCGAGTGGTGTAAATGGGTCACCATAGGAAATATAAAAGTTGATAAGTAGGAGGTATTTTTGACAACATGTCAAATTGTGATATTGCTATTAGAATTCAACCATGTAGTTTTACAAGTCAAACTCATTTTGTTTAATGAGTAGTGGTTCAAAAGAACCCATCTCTCATGATAATGAGTTGTCCACTTAGCACTCATTGCATCTAGGTGATGCTCATAGAGGTGAAGCACTAGGCCTTCTCGGGAGGTCACCCATCCCAGTACTACTCTAGCTCAAGCGCGCTTAATCAAAGAGTTTCACCCAATGTTAAGCCCACTTAGCTTGCAACCCCATTTGCAAAACCTTCAACAAGTGTTGTGTCTTATGAACCATTCATTATAGAGCCCCTTTAGCTCATCAATTGATAAGTAGGAGGTATTTTCCACACCATGTCAAATTGTGATATTGATATCAGGATTCAACTATGTAGTTTTACAAGTCAAACTCAATGAACCATGTTTCATGAGTAGTGGTTCAAATTATGAAGGTTTTGTAAATAGGGTTTCAAACTAAGTGGGCTTAACCTTGGGGGAAACTTCATGGTTGAGCATGCTTGAGTTGGAGTAGTAATGGGATGAGTGACCTCCCGAGAAGGCCCAGTTCTTCACCTTTGTGGGAATCATCTAGATGTAATGAGTTCTAAGTGAACCATTCATTACATGCATAATTAGATTTATAATACTGATTAAAAGGATTCCAAAATATTCCAAATTGTGTCTAACCTATAAGTCACCTTCACTTTACATTTTTAGATTAAACATGATAATAGCTAATTGAGAATTAGCTCTAGCAAAAATGTCTCATGCATATGACACAACCTCCATAGATATCAAGTATATTTATAGCCTTCCACATACATATGGATATGCTTCAACCTTATAAAATATCCTATATATATGTCCAATTTTTTTAGATAAAAACTTTGCAATGTTTTTAACAAATAACATTTTAAGGTGCTTATAATCAATTTACTCTTCCATGTCAGTTGCATCTTCCTCCAAACCTTTCCCACCTTGCTCTGCATTTTTCTTTTAACCTTGACCCTCTTTCTCTACATTTTGCTCCGCATCTTGACCATCTTCAGTGAAATTTTTCCCCACACCTTGTTGCTGATTTTCCTTCTCACCTTGTTCTTCACCATTCAGACCATTATGATTTTGAAGATTGAATTTGAGCTGAAGTGGATGGCCATGCTTGATATGATGATTTAGTAGATAATAGAGAGCATAAAAAATTTTCCTTAATATTTTCCACCATTGGACTCCCTAGTTCCTCATAAAACAAATTTAAAACTCTTTTCAAGACCCAAGGAGCATCATTTTTTAAACCATTTCTCATTGCCTCAAAAGCTGCCTTGTAGCATTGTTTTGATTTGAGAAATTTCTTTGGAAAGAGACCACCTACAAATCCTCTTCCTCTGTCCAAATTATATGCCTACACACATTGAAGAATTTCCTCCTTACCCAACACATTTGGTTGTACCTTTGTGCCAACAACAATTTCTAGTAGATCTAGTGACTGCAAAAGATCTAAAGCATTCGATAGAAATATAGATAGCATTTGAGATGGAAAAATCATCCTAGGAGAACTTGGGCTTAGAACATATTCTCGAATGACAACCCTGATATTTTCAACAATGTATTTTTACAAGTAAAACTCATTTAACCTTGTTTCATGATTGGTTGAAATATTGAAGGTTTTACAAATGTGGTTGCAAGCTAAGTGGGCTTAACTTTGTGGGAACTCTATGGTTAAGCACATTTGATCTGGAGTAGTCCTAGGATGGGTGACCTTTGAGGAAGGCCCAACGCTTCACCACTGTGAGCATCACCTATATGAAATGAGTGCTAAATGGACCATTCATTAACATGAGAGATGGGTTCTTTTGAACCACTACTCATGAAACATGGGTCAATGAGTTTGACTTGTAAAACTACACAGTTGAATCCTAATAGCACTATCACCATTTGACATGCTATGAAATATACCTCCTACTTATCAATTGATGAGATAAAGGGTCTCTATAATGAATGATTCATAAGGAACAACACTTGGTGAAGGTTTTTCAAATGAGGTCGCAAGCTAATTGGGCTTAACCTTGGGGGAAACTCCATGGTCAAGCATGCTTGAGTTGGAGTAGTACTGAGATTGGTGACCTCCCAGGAAGGCTAGTGCTTCACCTCTATGAGCATCACATAGATGAAATGAGTGCTAAGTGGACCATTCATTATCATGAGAGGTAGGTTCTTGTGAATCACTACTCATGAAACATGGTTCAATGAGTTTGACTTGTAAAACTACACAGTTGAATCTTGATAGCAATATCACAATTTTGGGCTCTACAATGAATGGTTCATAAGGTATAACACTTACTGAAGGTTTTACAAATGGGGTTGGAAGCTAAATGGGCTTAAACTTGGGGGAAACTCTGTGGTTGAGCGCACTTGATCTGGAGTAGTATTGGGATGGGTGACCTCTTGAGAAGGCCTACTGGTTCACCTCTATGAGCATCAACTAGCTGAAATAAGTGTTAAGTGGACCATTTATTATCATGAGATATGGGTTCTTGTGAACCACTATTCATGAAACATGGGTCAATGAGTTTGAATTGTAAAACTACACTGTTGAATCCTAATAGTAATATCACAATATAAAATTTATTATATGGAAGTTGTGAGGTCCCCTTCACACCAAATTGCACCTAAAAATCACCCACCTCCAAAAATTGTAAAAAAAAAACAATAGAGATTCCAGATTTGAAGCTTATAACCCTTGTTGAAGAAAAAACCTCATAAATCAAGAAGGGTTAATTAAATACACACTATGATACCATGCTAGAATTGTGAATAATACAAGATTTAGGATCAAACAATAAACAAAGACACCTTCCATGCAAGAGATCTACAAAACAATGATTTGTTATTCCTCAACAAGAAAAAACTTACATAATATCCAGATTGATAATATAATGAGGGTTGAGTGCTATATAAGAGTAACCCTAAATTATAAAGGGATTATATCATGAAAAATGTTATCATCACATGTGATGAGACACAACGATCTACTAATAGCTCACTTTAGTTAACATAAAAAAGTACTTAGTTAATAGAGTAAAGCACTTGTAAGTTTAGCTTAACTATATGAAATGAATTAGACTAATAATCAATTAAAGATTAATTAATTATTAGCTAATGCATTATTACTCTAACATAATCATCCCTAATGGTTGCTTATTAACATTATCAAAGTCATGAATATAAATCTCATTAAGTTCTATTAAGATTATTATGCACACCAATTTTTTGTAAAAGATTAATGCTACAAACATTAAGATCCGATCCATTATCTATGAGAGTATGTTTAACCCTTACTTTATTGATGACCACCATTATCATTAAAGATTCATGTTTATTTTGGATCTCAAGAGAGGGTGATTCATGTTGAGGGAATAGAATATCCAACTTTTTTCCCTACATACAATCAAACAAGGAATCTACATCATTTAGTTTGACTGAATTTGAGAAATCAATATTTTGCAAAGCCTCTTGGAGCATCCAGTGGTATGCTAGTGACATTTGAATCAAATCCCAAAGGGAAATCTTGGCTGGAGTATTATGAATCATTTTTTCCAATATAATAATCAAAAATATTGTCAACCAACTTTTTATTAAGAATGGTCTTAAGACCTTTTTCACCAATGTGACCCAATCTATGGTGCCACAACATACATGCATTTTTAGTGTTAGTTACATTGGAAGAGTTACATAAAGTAGAGGAATTTAGCCTAAAAAATTCCCTATCTGAGATCCTTTAGCTATCGCCAAACTACCTCTTACCGACCTGCAACCAAACTTGTCAAATGTCACATGCATTCTAAAATCATTCAACTTGGATACTGAAAGTAAATTTCTCACAAGTCTTGGAATATGTAAAAAATCATCAAGGAATTTAATCCTCCCATCATTGAAACACAACTTTACCTTTCTCTTACCAATAATCTTCTTAGTGTTGTTATCACCAAGGAAAACATCTCCCCGATCATATGCTTTGTATGAAGTAAACCACTCCTTATGAGGACTCATACGATAGGAGTAACCCAAATCAATAAGACAAGCATCATCGCCAATAGAGTTAGCTAAAAGAAACAAAGAATCAGAATCATCATCAAAGGACTTTTATGTGGAGAAATCAATGTTGTTTTTATTTTTCCTACACTCCTTCACATGCCCTCTTTTGCCACAATTCTAACACTTTACTCTACTCTTTCTGGGGGTCTTAGAACATCCTTTAGACTTATCCCTCTTTTTATCCCCTTTAGGCCCTTTCCCTTTGGACCTTCCTCACACATGGAATGCATTTTGGGAGAGAGATTTTTATAGACATTCTCCTCATCTCGTCTGATGGAAGTATGGAAATCACGTTGTCCATCTTTGGCTCTTCATTACCACAACTTATGGAAACAATTAGATTTTCCCAAGATTTGAGAAAAGAAAAAAGAAACAAGATACATTTATCTTCATCTTCTAATTTAACACCTATTGATGCAAGATGACATATAATCAAAATAAAAGCATTTAAATGGTCTATAGTAGAATCACCATATTTCATTTTGAATGAATATATCTATCTTTTGAGATATAACTTGTTAGACAAACTTTTAGTTTGATAAATATCCCCTACCCTCTTCCACAATTTGTATGCAATGTATTCTATGGAGAAATTCAAGAGGAAAGAATCCATGAGACACAACCATATGGTTCCTCATGCCTTCTTACCTAACTTTTTTCAATCTTCATCAAGTATTGTAGCTAGTTTTGTCTCTTATGAAATTGGAAACCAGTGATCTCTCTCTTCAAGGAGATCCTTCATCTTGAATTTCCACATCTCGTAGCCTACACCATTGAATTTTTCAATATCCTAGTGAGAGTTAGAAGCCATGGTAAACAATCCTCTTCACAAATCTAAATTATACCACAAAACAAAATCTCCTACTACAACCAAAAAACCTTCCAACACTTAAGAGAATGGTGTCCCATTCTCAACAAAACCGTTAGCTTTGATGCCAAATGTTGCAAAAAGGTGAAGGAAAGCTAAAATGCAAACTTATGCAAGTGAATTCAGATCAAAAAATCAGATTACCAAATCAGATTATAACATGTGATTGCAACATTCATCACAATATAAAAAATAGCAAACATAATGTGACACCAAATTTAAGAGGAGAAACCTTTCAAGAAAAAAACTCTTCATGAGAAAAGAGGGAAAGTATATTACTAATCTTTCAATGAGACTACACAATAAAAAAAATTCATTACTGATCTCTGATCAACCTGACAACAACTTGTTACCTACAAAAAATCAATATGAAACTACCATCCCATGGCTCCAATATACAAAAAATGTGAGAGGTAAAACCACAAATGGTAAACCAAAAAAAGAGGGCCAAAACCACATAGAAAAACCCACACCCCTCTTCTTGGACAGTCAAAAGACATAATAAAATATTAATTGGAAATTCAAGACTCCCACATGGGCATCTAACCTATAGCCTATCCAAATCCTTTTTTTCTAGATGCTCTACTGACCTTTCCACTCCCCGATGGAACACCGACAGACACCTTTTCTTCTCCAATCTTGGGCACCTCATAAGACCTTTCATATTCCATTTTGGATGCCTATGAAAAATTCTTTATCCATATTTGATATGTAACCTCCACCAAAATTAAATCCTCTCTTTAAAATATAATTACAACATTTCCAAAATTTAATGTTTTTTTGTCATGTCCCCTAGAAAGCATTCCAAGGAACATGAGACATACAAATTACATAGGATTACAAGGTTAATGTCACCTTATCCTAACATATTCCAAAGAAGATAAGTAACATGATTGATCGAAAAATGAGGAACTTCATTTGGAAAGGTACCTCAAAGAATAATAAATGTCCAATCATAGCTTGCGATAAACTTTGTTGTCCCAAAGAAGTGTGTGGGGTCAAATTACATTGTAGGCTTATTCTTAATAATTTTTTGGTGGCCAAATTGGTTTGGAATTGTAGCATCATAAATTTTTACCCTTGACAATTTCACACTATGTTTTTTGCCCCTAAATTATTGAGCCTAATTTACCCTCTAATTACCTAAAATTATGCATTTTGGAGCCCATTTCTACCACATTTCAATAAATTCCAAGCATTGGATAAATGCATCCTATTCATATGTTTCTCTCGACAATGAGTGTCTTGGAAATTTGGGCTAGGACCCATTTTACCAAGGGTGAATGGGTTCCCCTTCTTAGCCAGGATCCATTTTCGAACATGTTGGTAGCATTTTAACATTCAAAATTCAAATTGCAAGGGTCAGATTTTGGAATCTATTTTTTGAGAAATTAGCATAAATTCCTATAAATACCTAATTATTACATCATTTGAACATTAAGAATAAAGAGGTGAACATTAAGAGAATTCAAGAGAAAGTCAATAGCAACATTTTAGTGATTTATTGCAGCAATTCAAGATCAAACATCATGTCAAAATGTATGCGAGTTCATGTGTTTATGTTATCATTGTTTTGTGAAGGAAACCCTTTTTGTAGGTCTCCAAAGCATTCAAGAAAATCAAGCATGCAAGACCCAAGACCTTGGAGTGATGTGTATGACTTTAGCCCTTCAAGGAAGCCATTAAAGGGTGGTGAGTTATAGCACTTTGTGATTTCACCATTCCTTCCTTTATGAGTTACTATGTGCAAATCTCATATAGAAGAGGATTAAAGGAGGATTGAAGGTAATTTTTCCTTGTTTCATTTGTTGTCAAACATCTTGTCAAACCATGAAGACTAGCCTACAAATTTATTTGACAATATTACAAAAATTTTGCAAACGAGAAATAGGAGCTTAGATCTAACATCAAAGGACCCCAAAAGTTGATCTATACACCCATACAAAGACCCATTCACTGGAGGGTGACCCAATCCTCCTATATTGCTTCAAACCAATTTTTTAAGTAGGTTTACTATCCTCTACACCTCCCAAATCTGCCAAAAATTGACTATTTCTATTTATCAGTTGTCAGATTCTTGCAATTTTAGTATTAGGGCACACAATATAATTAGGTTAATCATTAAAAATAATTTCCAACCCATTCTAACCCTCAATTAGATGTAGATCCAAGTCTGATAAGCTCACCTTCATGGTCGATAATCAATCTAATCACCTTGTTGATCTACATCTTAATGAAACCTTAGAAAAATAAATTGAATCCTAGGTTCTAAACACATTAGGAACTAGGGATCTCTTTTTCTATGTTTCATTTTGATGAACCCAACATGTTAACACTATATACCTTTTGAAATATGAATTAATTCACCCTAGATATAGGATTTTTATTTCTCATTTAGGGTTTCATTTTTACATCATAAAAGCATAGAGATTTAAAATAATTGCATCACATATTACATCATAGCTTGCATTAGGGTTTATTTTAGTCATTTAGATCGGATCTACATTCAAATTTCATTCATTAGGTTATTAAATATTGAAATTGTTCATTGTATTCATTTAGGCATCTTTTATTTAGGTCAAAAAAGGGAAAAAAATTTGCATATATTTGTTTTGAAAATTGTATCAAATCATCATTGTCAAAACATTTTCAACTTTGTTGTACACTTGCATTTTGATATACATTGTCTTAAATTGAAAAAAACCTATAAAAGTACCAATTTTTTAACATGTTTGCAAAAAAAAGCAACAACATTAAACAATAACATAAAAAATTAGTCTTTCAGTTTTTTGAACCCTTGTCAGGGACTTAGACACCCATGGGCGCCCCTATTTTGCTATAGGTGTCTTAGAAAAAAATTGCATGGTGTTTTGTCTCTATAATTTCATTCTCTTTCTACTTGCATCTGTTTAATTTAAAATTTTGAAAATATGTTATGGAATGTATAAGAAAGGTGTTATTTTGATTGATTTATGGAAAATTTGGGAAAAACATTTTGCATTTTAGTATTGAAAATCATCAAAAATAGGACATTTTTTTAGATCTTTTGAAGCATTGCATAATTTGGGTATTTTTAGTTTTCACTTTGCACAAAACTCAAAAAACCTGGGTTGTTACAACACATTGCAAAAATATGTTTCCTTTTCAAATATGTGTTTTTGATATGGTTAAGCATGGATTGTATAAGTCTAATCTCCCTACTTATGATTTTAATCTAAGGAAATGAAATGAGGTCATTAACAAACATGTTATTCGTTCTCCTAATATCTTTCCTAATTGTGAGAATACCTTGACACAAGAGAATGAAATCATTGACACATTTCTTAGTATCACTTTTCCTATTCTTCATTTGCCTCTCAACTTATTTCCCACTTGTGAGAATTTTTTGGTGCAAGAGGAGGAAATTATAGATGATCATGACAATCATATTTATCCTTCTCCTAATACCTCTCCTACTTGTGATGAAGCTATCTTGGTGTTAGAAGACCCAATCATTGAGCATCATGAGAATCTTGTTTATTTTCCTCCCAAAACCTCTCCTAGTTGGGAAGATATTATGTCACAAGAAGATGAAATCATTGAAACATTTCTTAATATCACATTTCCTAGTCTCCATTCATCTCCCAACATATTTCCCACTTGTGAGAATGTTTTGGTTCAATAGGATGCGAAAATAGACAATCATGAAAATCATAGTTGTCCTTATCCCAATACCTTTCCTACCTGTGATGAAGGTATCTTGGTGTCAAAAGATCTAGTCATTGAGTGTCATGAGAATCTTGTTTGTCCCTCTCTTAATAATTCCCTCACTTCAGAAGATATTTTGGTATAAGAAGATGATATCATTAATAAATTTCTTTCAAAATATAGTAAGACGACTTGCTTAGATGAAGATGATAAGGTCACCTTAGATTCCCCCTCGTTAGAAAATAATCAACAAGAGATCAAATCTATTGAGGTTATGAATGCACAAGTGACTATTAGGTCTCCTTTGATTATTAGACCTCCTAAAAGTCCTTTTGGACCCCCTAAAAGTCCTCTAATTATTGGAACTACTATGTTACCTCTCATTATAGGGCCTCCTAAGCCTCCAAGTGCTATCCTACATTTTTCAAAGCAAATTACTATAACCATATGTCGCAGCAACCAAGTTATCATATTGTATCTCACACATATAACACTAGAAACAACAAGAAACCAAGACAAACTCCAACATCCATTCCATTTACTCAACCATATCTCTCGCTTGCACCTAACATTCCACTGTGTAGTGGTAAATAATTTGATCTTGTTGAGCTACTTCGTAACACTCCTGCTAAGATCTCCTTGTGGGATTTGATTCAAACATCCCCTGCTTACCATGGCATCCTTCAAAGTGCTTTGTAGGAAGTTTTTATCCCTCCTAGTAAGCAACCAAATGATGTGGTAGCTTTGATTGAGAATATGAAATAACCTAATTTGGACATTTTCTTTCATCAAAATGACTTACCCCCTTTGGAAACACAAAAATAAAATGATGCTTTGATGATAGTGGCTATTATTAATAGGGTTGGGATTAGGCATACCCTTATTGACAATGGTTCAAGTATTAATGTTTTTAGTGTGAGTATTTTGGATAAAATTGGAGCAGATAAGACCAAAATTCAACTAGATAATTTGTCTGTCTGTGGTTTTGATAATGTGGGTAAACAACCACTTGGTGTAATAACACTACCTATAAAATTTGCTAAGGTTGTATTAAAAAATCCTATCCATGTCATGACCCATGATATTTCATATAATATTCTCTTGGGTAGACTATGGATCCATGAGATAAAAGGAGTTCCTTCAACACTACATCATTCAATTAAGTACATATACAAAAATTAGGTTTACATGATAAAAGCTGATCCAAAGTCTAAAAATTGTTTACAAACAAAAATAGAAATGATGAATCCTCTTAGCACATTGACACCAACTAAAAAATTGGAACCTTTACAAGTTTAGGATAAAGATAAGAATCTTTCACATGTGAAAAAGTTTCTAGATGATGATTGGGGATCATTAGATTCCACACCTACATTTATGGGAGACTACAAGATTATGCACAAATCAAAAAAGACAAAAAGTCACAATGGTATCAACACAATCTATCACTAAGTCATCAAAACAATATAAGCATACAATGTTTAGTAAAGAATATTAAGACAAAAATTATACATCCACCTATGATGAAAGTGACTACACAAAGCCACCTTCTTCGAAAGAAATGGAGAAACTTTATGGAAGAGGTTATCAACTGTTGAGACAATGTGGCTATAATGGAAAATGATGTGGAGTGAAAGAACAATGTATTTGTGTCCCTATAGAACCTAACATGAAGGAAACAACAAGAGATCTTGGTTATTGTCCTTTGAAAGAAATGAAAGTGTCAAAGAAACCTTCACCTAACACCAATGCTATCACACAAGATCCTCCTAAGATAACTTTAACCTTGGTGAATCCTGAATTGATAGAAAATACATGTGGGAATATGTCATTTGACATGTTTCAAAATGATGAGTCCCTAGGGAAATTTTGGGTATGAATGGTATTTTTCCTACTCATCACAATCAATAACATTAGTTGCTCTTCCTTGTCATGTGGTAGTTGTAGTATCATAACATATTCGCTACCATGCATGAGGGTATAAACTTGGCTTTATGCAATCATATTTCAGTTTGTAAGAAGCAACACACCATCAAACATCTAGGCTCATCCTTTTCCCTACACTTGGGGGGTAAGCAGTTAGGTAGCCTCATCCTTGGTGCTCTCCATCTAGGAAGGGATCCCTCTTTATCTCATTAAAACAGTAGTGTAGAAAGTACACTAACATTTTAAGGGGGCATATAGTCCCCTACTCATTGTTTGCATATGAAATGGTCCCTTCTTAGTGATGATAGAATACATCCCATAGGAAGTGTGACATTTTCAACTAAAGTGTGGAATTCTTGATCTATGTGAGTGTCTTATCTGTGGTGATATTAGACTTGATGTCCCATAAGAGTGTGAATTTTCTATGCATATGATGTTCTTCTTGGTGGTAACGCTATGAAAAGTATTCCCTAAGGTGTGATTTTCTATTCTTTGACTAGTCCTCTATTGGTGGTGATGTCATGTGTGATTTTCCTTAAGATGTAACCTTCATGTATTAAGCAAAGCCCCTTTGATTGTTACTTTTTGTGGTGATATTATTAAAACATCCCTTGAGCTTTTTAACCTTGGGATATTTGTCCCTCAAGATATTAAACCTTTTCATTTCATGGAACCTAGAATAATAAAGCTTGCTAGCCATGTGCAAACCCTTCTTATTTCATGGAACCTAGCATAATATAGCTTGTCAACCATGTGTAGCTTATTTTGCTTCACTTTGTTCACAAGGACTAAACTTAGTGGTTGACATAAATTTTTTATCATTTTGTAGCACCTTATCAAGGTTATCAGGGACTATAACTCTTGGTATGGTTATGGGAACACCTTATAGACCAAGTTTTTGTTTCTCATTTCACTACCCTATCTTGGGGGCTCACCTAGTGAAAACAATCCTCAATAGCCCATGCACCTTCTAATTTGTGATTCATATAGAAAATATCATACTTTGAGCTATGTTGTCAGTCATGAATGCCTTTTAAACATGGCCACCTAGCATGACACACCTTGCTTTACAATGGATCCATGTGGCCCATGAGTGATGTGTATGAATTCAATCCTAATGTGAGCTTTTCTTTATTTGATGGATGACATTTGACATTTGAGAAAATTTAAGACTAAGGTCTCTTTATCTTACCAAATCAAATCCTTTAGTAATAACCTTGTGTTTTGTTGTGTATTTTGTTATTTTTTTTCCATGTCTTCTTTGTGTTTGCATCATGTTTACATTGTTTTTTTTTTAATTTCATCATCATCTATATTTTATGTTATGTCATGTGTTTTCATGGTGTATGCTTTGTGTTTTTTGATATCTATGTTTGTGTATCTGGTATTGCTACATATCATACATGCACATGTGTTCCTTTGTGCCTATGTTGGTTTTCCATGGGATCTTAGAATCTGGGGGGTTGTCCACTCCCTAGATCTTTAGTCATCCTATCTCTCCAACATTTGTACAATCAGACCCCTCTTGACATATTTTTCTACTTTTTTGTGAGTCTAAGCATAAGTTCATACTCTCACTAAAATGGGGGCTAAATTTAGCATCATAAATTGTCACCCTTAACAATTTCAAACTATTTTTTGGCCCCCCTAAATTATTGATCCTAATTGACCCTCTAATTACCTAAAATTATGTATTTTGGAGCCCATTTCTACCACATTTCAATAAATTCCAAGCATTGAATAAATGCATCCTATTTAGATGTTGCCCCTGAAATTGAGTGTCCTAGAAATTCAATCCAATACCCACTCAACCAAGGGAAAATGGATCCCCATTCTTAGCCAAGACCCATTTTGGACATGTTGGTGGTGGCATTTTAACATTCAAAATTCAGATTGCAAGTGTCAGCTTTTGGAATCTATTTTTTGGGAAAGTAGCATAAATGCCTATAAATATACCTAGTTATTACATCATTTGAACATTAAGAAGCAAGAGGTGAAAATTAAGAGAATTTGAGAGCATGTTAAGAGCAACATTTTAGTGATTTATTATAGTAATTCAAGATCCAACATCCTGTAAAAATGTATCTGAGTTCATGTGTTTATGCTATCATTGTTTTGTGAAGGTGTCTCCAAAGCATTCAAGAAAATAAAGCATGCAAGACCCAATATCTTGGATTGATGTGTATGAATTAAGTCCTTCAAGGAAGCCATTAAAGGGTGGCGAGTTACAACACTTTGTGATTTCATCATTCCTTCCTTTCAATTATCCATTTATCATCAATATTGCCATTGTGGAAGTGGAAACACTTACATGCAGTTTGACCAAGGAAAGCATCTAAAATTGCCTAATGTTTCCTCTCATTATGAATGTGAAAATCTCAAATTGAAGAGGATTGAAGAAATTTTTTCCATTGTTGCATTTTTTGTCATACTTCTTGTCAAACCATGAAAACTCACCAATAGATTTATTTGACAACATTCTAAAAGTTTTGCAAATGAGAAAGAGGAGCACATATCCCACATTAGAGGACCCCAAAAGTTTATGAGGACACCCATACAAATACCCATTCACCCAGGGATGACCCAATCCTCCTATAGTGCTTCAAACCAATTTTTTTGAGAAGGTTTACTATCCTCTACACCTCTCGAATTTGTCAAAAATTGATTTTTTATATTTACCAGTTGTTAGATTCTTGTAATTTTATTAGCACATAATCTAATTAGGTTAATCATTCCAAATCATTTCCAACCCATTCTACCCCTCAATTAGATGTAGATCTAGGTCCGATTGGCTCACCTTCATGGTTGATAGTCAATCTAATCACCTTATTGATCTACATCTTAATGAAACCTTAGAAAAATATGTTGAATCCTAGGTTCTAAGCACATTAGGGCCCGAGGATCTCTTTTTCTATGTTTTGAGAATCAATACTCCAACACCCACCTAAATTAGGAAAGAATATTAAAAAAAAAATATCTTGATTCTATCAAACCAAATAGAATTTTCCAATTATGAATCCTCCTAGTGGTTCAACAATATGGAATTGTATGTTGTTTAGTAGAGATTTGATAACCAAGCACATTACCTGTGATGTTTGAAATGGTAAGAAAGCCTTATTTTTGAAGGACTCTTAGAATGAATACATGAACCTTAAGGAATTCCTGAATTTGATGAAGGTGAAGTAAATCCTAGTTTACAATTGGGGTTCCAAATTGAGGGATTACATTTTACAAGTCAAGGTGGAAGGATTTATAGAATGGAAATGGAAAAAAATTAGGGTCTAAACATTCCAAGGGATCAAAAAGACCTTCTTGAAGGGATTTTTACATCCAAAAAAAGTCTATATTTTACAAGAAGATGACAACATTGAATGGATGGGCTCTAAAATAGAAAAATATAGCATAAAAATTGGACATCAAATTGAGGAAATGACAATCAAAAAGAAAGATCAAGGACCACTCACTTATGTTGGCATAAAAATTGTCTACCCAAGAAAAGTTCCTTTACTTGGGAAACCTTACAAAATAGTATTTTAATTAGGGATAGACTAAATAAGTGGGGTTTTAATGGACCATCAAGATGTGCATTTTGAAAGTTTTACAAATGAGAAATAGGAGTGCATATCCCACATTAGAGGACCCCAAAATTTTATGAGGACACCCATGCATGTTGGAGAAAGTTTTTTAACAAATCGAACTATTTTTCCCTTTCCTTGGGATATCCTTTCTCTCTTTAATTTTTGGCTTGCAAAAGACAAAAAATTCATCTTTTCTAGTATTTGGACTATTAGCCCTTGGATTACAAGTTGGAAAATGTGGAAGGAAAGAAACATGAGATTTTTTAGGGTAAGGAGCTAAAGGAAGATGTATTTTCAACAAAGTGGAGAATGTCATTGTGGAGGTGGTTAATAACCTAGCTAGAAACCAACCTCTCAAGGGAAGTGTTTTCAAAGCATGGGATAATTGATTAGGAAAATTGTGGAATAGATTGATCACCCCCCTTGACCATGGCATGGTTAAGGTTCTGTCACATTCCCCATAGACACTAGAATTTATTGTATGTTAATTGCCTATTGTCTCAATGTAATTTGGATGAAGGAAAAACTTTGAACTAGAAACTATGATTAGAACTTTATTTTGGATGACCCTAAGAACTTAAATATTAATATAATAGACTTAAATGCTTTAAATGTGTTGGGATATGGTGTTGTAAACCATTGCATAAGTTGATTTATTATATTATTGTAATTATATAATTATTTAGTTGGGATACACCTTGGTGGTGTTGTTAATCACACTAGGTAATTATTTGGGGTCCACTTGATGTTGTATTGTAACATTGTATTATTATTATTTGTGTGGGAGAAATGTGATAATAATTTAATATTGCGGAAATATTAGATAATGTGATGTCTTAGTACCCAATATTAAATAAGGGGTTAGTGGTTTTGTATTCACATGGTTTTGTAGTGCATGGTTTCACCTTACGACTAGTTGTATTTTGTGTGAGCTTGTGTCTATAAAATAAAACACGTGTAGTGGTTTAGGTTGGATGAATGGTTTGGCTATCATTATTGAGTCTTCTTGAGGATTGCATTTGCGAAGCATGGCATGGGATGTGTCAATTCATCTTTGGACACATTAGAGGGCTTGATTCTTTAGAGGTATTCATTGTAACTCTTGTATTGGTTTGTTGCTGAATAATATGAAGTATGAATGCTTTTGGAGGTTGGGTTTTTCTCTCTTGAGGGTTTTTCCAAGATATATCTTGTGTTATCTTGTGGTTTGTCTATTTGATCTATGCATTTTGGAAACTTGTATACATTTTTATCTCTCATGGGTTATGTAGGAAATTATTTAATATTATGGGTTTGGATGCAATATTTCCTAACAAGTGGTATTTCCCAACTGTGTCCACATATCTGCATATCATATTCAACTACATAGGTCTCATATCATGACTGTACCTCATAATACCATCTCACCTCCTCAACATGACATCAAAAATAGCAAACGAAGTGACCAAACCAAGCCACCAAAACTGAAAATGCATCAACACTGAAATATCTATTGGCATAAACAACCCATGTCCAAGTCATAGGTGCAACAAGTATAGAGCCTACAATTCTACACAACTTGTAGATATAACAATGAAGCATACAAATCCAACCAAACTAATATCCATGTCAAAATGAGAATAATATGAGATGTGCAACTAAGAAAACAATGAATCCAACATCAAATCTCCTAGATCCAACAATCCATAAGCTCATAGTATCATCATAGTCAACATAACCCATAAAAAACTCAAGGTAGAATATCAACAAATAAATCATGTAAAAAAAAATCCAAACTTGATCAATTGTCTAGTGCTTTGAACAAGCTTTTCATTGACTATTCAAAGTCCAAAATCCGACTCTGTATGCACCCGATATCACATCTCGAAGCTCATATAGAGCACCTAACTTCCACCAAGAAAAACATTGTCAAAAATAAAAAATCTAGAAAAATGTATGGCACCAAAGTATAAAGCTCTAATTCACCTTTCTAATGAGTCTAAGAAGAGAAAACATTGACAATTTAGGCGAAAGGTATGCCCCTCGGAAGAAAAAGTGTAGTTTGCACCTGAGGCCAAAAAAAAATTAGGCACCCTTGGTGGCTGGGTGGCGGCCCCAACCAGGTGGGGCCACTCCTCTGGTGGCGAACCCGAAACCATTATAAAATATATTTAAATTTCATATCATTTAAAATTACTGGGCCCTGTTTTAATAAAAATCATGGTGGATTTAATTTAAGGTGGATATTTAAAAAGTTTTGAAAAAAAATAAAATTTTAAAATCTTTTAATAAAACTTTCAGCGGTTATAGAGTTTGATGTGGTACTTGTTCTTTTGATACCTAGATGTATATGTGTATGTTATGATGCATGTGATCTCCTAGGAGGATATGGTTAGATAATGGATGCCATGTTTATGTTCCTAATTCATGATTGGAATTTTGACATTGATCATGGTTGGTTCTCTTTGTATTAGGTACATTGATCATTTTCTTGATTACTTCATGATGGTGCTATGTTGCATTTGGAATTTGTAATGGATTAATATTTTATAGGTACTCATGGATACTTGGAGACTTAGGTGATGATTGTAGTTCTCTTGTGATTAGAAATATTTGCTTGAGACGGTTACTCTTTGGAGGTTTCAACAGGATGACCGGTGGACTTTCACCTAGATATGGACATGAGTTCGTTATAGACCAATAGAGGAGATTTTTCTTGGAGTGAGTCATGATGGCTTGGTTATCCTGGAGGAGAATTATTATTCCCCACTGTTGGTCTACTCAACAACTTATGATTTGAGAGGTATTTTCCCATTACATCTTTCAAATGTGTTATATTTTGTGCTTTTATTTCTCATGGTATTGATTTGATTCATGGTGATTGATTATGGATACTCATTTGAGGATGGTTTAGCATGAGTTTATATGCTTTATATTTCATAGATATGGATCTTGAGCTATGGATAGTTAGTTCTAGAGGATTCATTTTGAGGGATGTTATGGCATGGTTATCTCCTTGTACATATGAATTTAACATATCATTCTTTGATGAGGATTGTTAGGAGATGATTTATGGGCTGATTACTAGTTTTGGGGATGGTTACCTATGAATTTGATCTTCTTGATTAGAGAGGCTTACATCCATGTTGGCATTGTTACATTGATTCACATGTTGTGTACTTGATCTATGAGGTTGAGTGTTATGGGTGTTGTTGAGGCTTCTCATTTGGGGTTGTTTAGGAGATCATACTTGACACAACAATACACTTTTCAGGTGTTGGTAGAAGGAAATTATGGTTTATAGGTTTCTCTTCTTCATGGTTCCTTCCTGGATGTTTATGTTTTGGGGAGGATAGTGGCAACATTTTGTGAGAAGCTATGTAACTCTCTAGATTTCATGTGTGGATCATTGTTATTATTCTTGGTACTTCATGCTTTGATTTAATTAGATCACACCTTAATGTATAGTGTTGGTTGGCAGACTTGATATGCTTTGACATTACCTATGTAGTGGGAGTTCTTGGATATGTATGCTCTTCATTGACAAGTTTTATACAATGAGTTTGTGGTTTCAGTTTATAGGTTGTATATGTTTTTGGCATGAGTTTATTGATGTATTGATACCTTGTAGGTATGGATGGTTGGATGTATTAGCGTGTGTTGTGGATGCTATTTCCGATCGTGTGGGTTTTTCAGTTGACAATAGCTTGGTTAGAGCCTTTGCTATCACTTGTATTTGATGATTGTGATCATGGATTAGTGCATCTTCACCTTAGCATTTTCCTTTTCTTCCATAGGTGGCACGCCAGAGGATGAGAGGATTTCTTTCTTGAGATCATGGTGTTCACTTTGTTCTTATTGTAGGTATCTTCATGGAGCACGAGAGCATGTTACAAATTCATGTGGTTTCATGGATGGCTATGATGATGTATTTCATGTATTAATCCCTTATGCAATGTATAAAAGTGGGAGAATGTTGGGATATGGTGTTGTACACCATTGCATAAATAGATTTATTATATTATTATAATTAAATAATTATTTAGTTGTGATACACCTTGTTGGTGGTGTTAATCACACTAGGTAATTATTTGGGTTCCACTTGATGTTGTATTGTAGCACTGTATTATTATTATTTGTGTGGTACAAATGTGATAATAATTTAATATTAGAGAAATATTAAATAATATGATGTCAAGTAGTACCCAATATTTAAATAAGGGGTTAGTGGTTTTGTATTCACATGGTTTTGTAGTACATGGTTTCACCTTACCACTAGTTGTATTTTATGTGAGCTTGTGTCTATAAAGTAAATACAAGTGTAGTGGTTTAGGTTGGATGAATGGTTTGGATGTAATTATTGAGTCTTCTTAAGGAGTGTATTTGTGAAGCATGGCAGGGAATGTGTTGATTCATGTTCGAACACATGGGAATGCATTGGAGGGCTTGATGCTTCAGAGGTATTCATTGTAACTCTTGTATTGGTTTATTGCTCAATAATATGATGGAGTATGGATGGTTTTGGTGGTTGGGTTTTTCTCTCTTGAGGGTTTTCCCAGGGTATATATTGTGTTATCTTGTGGCTTGTCTATTTTATCTATGCATTTTGGCAACTTGTATGCATGTTTATCTCTCATGGGTTATGTAGGAAATGATTTAATATTATGGGTTTGGATGCAATATTTCCTAACAAGATGGTCATTTGGAACAATTTCTAAATAATTGTTATTTATGAATGTAATGATGTTATTTGATTTTGGGCATGATATATCTATTTTTTTATTGGACTAACTAGGTACTAATGATTTTTTAAGAATGTGGATGAGTTTTGCAGGTGTTCAGTGTGCAATAGAATGTGGACTTGACAACCTATTATGGGAAAGAACCTCAAACTTAGTAACCTAGCTTGATTAGTGGGAAGTCAAGTCAAATACTCCACCCTTAAGAGTCTATCTACCACCAATATTAAGGTTTGATTTGTTGGTGTTTCTTTCCTTGGTTGATATAATGAATAATCCTTTTATTCCCTTGATTTTTTTTAAAACCTAGCCATTAGGTGTATTGACCAAAACATTAGGAATAATAGAAAAATGAAATAAAGAGGAAGGTTTGTCAAATTTTGGAAAAGATGGAAAACACAACACTCCATGCCATGGATAGTTAACAACTTGCTTTAATGAGGATAGGGGCACACATTTGATGACACGACTGCACCATTAAGGAGATATGGCATTCAAGCTTTAGAACCATCTAAAGGTTAAACGCCTAGGGAAAATGGACCATAAAATATATTTTTAAAAACCCTACAACCTCTCTTTCAAATAAAAGGAGAAGAAAGTAACAAAAGAGGAAGGTATGAGAGGAGGAAGAGAGTTGTGAAGGGGTTGACGATCTTCTTTTGAGCCTAGATGTGGTGTTGAGAAGGAAAAGGGGAAAAATTGCTCCTTAACAAGGAAGACACCCTCACAGGTTCATTCTGCTACCAAATCTTTGCTTCAAATGTTTTAATACCCTCTATCTTGATGGTAGTTTCCCAAGGTTTAGAAATGATAAGAGTTTTTCAATAAGGAATTTTTTTATCTATTAGCCATAAAATTGTATGATATACAACTAAATATTGTAGAGAAGGATTTCTAGTTATATGTTTCCTTTAATGTTATGCATAGCTCATAATGTAGAAATGTTTCCTTTACCTTATCTAATATCTAACTCCAAGTATGCTTCCAACTAAAAATGATAAAAAGAAAAGACATACTAAGTAATCAAATATGGAATTGAAGGATGCATAGAGGAGATTAATAGCAATTAAAAAAAAAGAGATGCCATATCCTCAAACGAACTGTTGCATAAGAAATCGCTTGCCTAAGAATTTATATAAAACTCTATGTAGGCATAACTGCATAATTACACTTTCTTCTCTGGGTAGAAATCTTGTAGCCTTGAGCATAGAGTTTTCAGTAGTAACATTCAATTTAAAAGAGGATCATCATACTATGCTTGTTTTATTTCACCATTTGAGATTGTTACCTATTGGGGATCTTGATTTAACTAAAATAGTCCCATTGCATCCAGGCTATTACTCTAGTTACAACAAAAATATATATCCATTGACTACCTTATGACACCAAACAACATTAGGCTTGTTAAAAGTAAACTACAGTTCCAAAATTTCTTCATTCTAGACCTCAACTACATAAATTAACCTACTGTCCACTTTTATTTAACATGATTATGGGCTTGGGTGTAGGTCTGTTCAAACTATACATTATGATAAACCATTAAATCTTCTAAACAAAAGGGAGGGAGAGAAATCCAAATGGTCTTGGAGCCTTTTTTCAAGATACAAGTATAAATTTGCCACTGTCAAAAAAGTAACTAGGTGACATTCAACATCCATTGAAAATGCTGCTACACCAAAAGACAATTGTTAAAATTATGAAGGAAGGAGAAAATTATGAATTTAGTTTGGAAAATCAGACATAACTAATAAATACAACCTTGGATTCCCATAATTAATATGTCCAAAGAGGCGTCTAAGGGTAGCAAATAATGGCCTATATGTGTCTAGACTCTACATATATTAGTCACCTGAATCCATTCATTAGTTCCTATCAAAGTACCATAGAGATGCAAAGGGAGTTGTCTGATCACTCATAGGACCAAGCTAGAGAAGACCCAAGTGTGCACCTCTGAGATTTTGAGCAGTGACAGGTAGTCATTGGACTATGCCAATGAATGATTTATGGGCTACTTCTAGGGACTAGCCGACACTCACCTGGTTCATGGAGGTGAAGTTTTCTATAGGCTAGCTTGGATATAAATGATACGAGAATGGTTACATAGGTAAGGACCCATCCGTGTGAGTAACAGTAATCTGGGGTGACCGTAGTATTGAGGGGGTTCACTAGCAGTCATTGAGGGAAAAAAAAGTGACTAATGCCATTGTTACTTGCGATTGTGAAGAAGATAGCTAACATTATCACTAAGATCACCATGCAGTAATTATCAAACGCTACTTCTTGGGTGGATAGACTCATCACTGATGGCCTATAGGAAATTGAGGTCGAAATCCACTAGGTTTGGTAGGTTCATTACTTGGGAATTCTCTAAGAGCCTTGGGATGGAGAATGGACCCACAATGTAGTATGGGATGCACCAAAGCCTCTACCCAGTTGATCTCAACCCAAAATGCCACCCCACCTAGTGTAGAAGACCAAGGATCAAATGGGACCCCTGGTGTAGTGCACAATGTGTTGTCATTCCTTTCTATGGGATGCTCTAGATGGGAGAGCGTTGAGTCCCCCACTTACTTACATACCGATCTTGTCCTCACCTTTGAATCGATCTCTGTTGTGATGAGGTTGGACCCATGGTGTAGTATGGGATGCACTGAAGCCTCTTCACAGCTGAGCTCGACCATGTTAGTCACCTTTCATGCTCACTCAACATTTTCAGGTCTATCCCAAAATATCTTGTTGGGTCCACTTGGTTGGAGTGGACTGGGCCATGGTTCATGTCATTGGGTGTGTTGCACCCCACGAGGAAGCAAAAGCAAAGACAATTATGAATATCAACATCAACTCATTTCCAGGTAATCTAAATCAAGATTCTTCCTTGGGTAATTGGTTTCTAAACATCCTAATTGTGTAATCATATCTACATTTGCTACTAATGATTGTGGATATTGTGATGCTTTTATGTGAAATTGTATGGTATTTTAGAAAGAAAAAATATGCTCATGGTTGGGTTTTTACATTGGTATCAGAGCACCCAGGTTCAAACTCTAGACCTTGGCACCCATATATTTCGTGTCTAATAAAAATATTCTTGAATTTTATAGACATGGGATGTGAAAGGAAAGGCCAACATAGAGCCCCCAAGAAAACCCAAGGGAAACCAAAACCATTACCTAAACCTAAGGAACCTAAGAAGACCGTACCTCTAAGTGAAATCGAGACAATCCCCAACATAGAGACTTAGGCCTCCACTCTTAAGCGAAAGAAGGACAAACATAAAAAAGACAAAGCAAGCCCCTCTTGAGTTAAGAAATCAATAGTAAAGACCAAACCATTTGTTGTCAGAGATTTCCCCTTTGGATGTGGGCTTTATGCCCTGACACTGACTAATGAGGTCATAGCAGAATATGATCGAGTACACTCCAAGCTGAATGTAACAAAAGAACCCTCTGAGGAGGAAGATCCCACTAAAGAATAAAATAATGTAACCACGGAGGAAAACTATGTACTTATGTAATCACAATGGTTAATGTATTAACTAAATAACATCGTGCTATTATGTGTATAAGAAGGAAATATGAATGTAAATATATATACTAGTATGAATCTATAAGCAATATGATTTTTATGCTCTTGCTATGTGAGATGTGAAAAAAATGCTTATGTATGAATGATGATTAGCTAGTTGATCAAAATTTCCTTATTACATTCCCAATAGTTTGAAATAAATCTTTACTTAAACAAATTTATGGTATGGGAATTGATTATTAAAAGGGACTAAAATTGACATTTTGTTATTTTAACTAGAAAACTTGAACATACCCACTATGAGGAGGACGTCTAGGAGGGAAGGAAGCCCCAGTCTAGCCGAGATCTTATGTGCTAGCATAAATGTAACCCTTCCAATAGCAAGGTTGCTAGAGGAACTTCAAGCTGAATTGAATGCTCTTCGAGCCAAAATAGCTTCTCAAGAGGAGCAGATAGAGGAATTATCAAGACAAAGGGAACAAGGGACAAACCATAACACTGGTTTGGGCACCAAAGAATAGGAAATGGAGGAAGAACCCTCAAATTCTGAGCATGGAAATAACTCTCGCATACTAGTTCATGGCCCACCATCTATGGATCGACATGGGTATGTGTAGGATCATCATGGAAAAAATAGGCCCTTAAGTGGCAAAAATTTTAGAAAAATCAAAGTTAGGCAAATTGACTTAAAAATTTGAATAAGTTATCTATATTATTTCAAAATTATGTAAGAATAGAATCTATAGAAAATTAAATGTAGTTTCTAAACTACTAGGTTTTTAAAAAAAAAAAAAATCTATTTGTGAAAATTTGAAACTTCAATGCATGGTACTTAAATTTCAAGGAAAAAGAAGAAGTAGGTGTATGTCGACCACCCTAACCACAATAAAATGATAATATTTTTTTATAATATTTTAGATGTAAGTAGAGGACTCATGCCCTAATGTGATGCATATTTTTTTGTAATTTTTTTCCAAGTAAATAATTAATTATGAATTTTTTATTACAAATTTTTTAAAAATATAAAAACTCATATGTTTGACCACCTTAACTTGTCAAAACTTCATGAAATTCAATTTTTATTTTTCTAATCCTATAGTATGCAAAGCATAAAATGTTAAACATGTTTTGGATTAAAAAAATGTGATATTGTTTGAAAGCTATAGATGTTTTTCAATCAGTCTATCAATTAGGAATTTAGTCATAATTTGAATAGAAAATGAATAATAATAATTTATTAAATTCAAAGTAAAGGATAATTTATATTGATGCAAAGCTGAGAATCTCCTTTAAAAACCCTTTTCATTTCATCAATTTTGGGTAAAAAAATAGTCATCAGCCATATACCCATCATATTGCCACTTTTTGGCCCATCATGATCTTGCACATACCCACATGGGTATGAAAGGAAGGACCCCTTAATATGAGAGTTGAAGAAAATGTAGCCACCAAAGTATGATGGGATAGGTGTTGGAGATTTTGTACAGGCTTGGCTGATCGGTATGAACAAGTATTTTGGTTTGATTGATATGGACACCAATACTAAGGCTAGATTGGCAATATATCACTTGGAAGGAGAAGCTTCTCTATGGTGGGACCAACTCTTATCCATAAAAGGGTATGATCTAAAGGATTTAACATGGGAAAAATTTGAGAGGCAGTCTCACAAGGAGTATTTGTCTTCTCGGCATCGAGACTAGAAAATGACAGAGTTTCACTCATTGCATCAAAGAACCATGACAGTGAGCAAGTATAAAGCCAAATTTATGAGCTTGAAATGATATGTGCATTATCTCAAGGAGGAGGAAGATAGAGTGAACAAGTTCATCCTTGGTTTGAAAAAAATATTGATGTACACCACTAAGCTCGCTTGAACTAATAATTTGAGCTAGGTGGCGGAAGTAGCTACCATCGCCGAAGAAAAGTGAAGAAGTAAGCAAGAAAGGAGAAAAAAATCCTCCAGCTTTACTCATATTGATAACAAGGAATATAAGAAGGGCTTATGAGTGGAACAGAACCTAGGAAAATTTAAGAGGAGCCAAGGAGAAAATCAGAATTCCAAGGTAGCACCCTTTAAGAATGGAGAGGAAAGGTGGTAGAAGCCATCAAAGTTGGAGACTCTAGCAATCTCCTACAAGGATTGGGGAAGGAAGGATATGGAAAACAAAGAAGTATGTTGGGTATGTGGAGGAAATCACTTCAAGAGAGATTTCCCCAAGAGGATAGATCAAAACACTAAGTCAACTGCCAAGATCTATGTAGTGATGGACAAGCAGGAGGCCAATAACCAAGCTTCTTTGATGGAGCTTTCAAGTATGTTTTATGGGAAACCTATCA
Organism: Sequoia sempervirens; assembly: GCA_007258455.2. Lineage (NCBI taxonomy): Eukaryota > Viridiplantae > Streptophyta > Pinopsida > Cupressales > Cupressaceae > Sequoia > Sequoia sempervirens. The sequence goes on along the minus strand of VDFB02086081.1, from coordinate 252,962,605 downwards.
CTAAATTGGCTGATTTAGGAGCAACTCATAGCTTTATATCTCCTAATGTTTTGATTAAATGCAATGTTAGCCTTAATTGCTTAAGTAGAGAGGAGATGGAGGTAGAGTTTGGGTTTGGTAAGACTCAAAGGGCAGATTTCTATTTAAGGGACACCAAACTTGGCATAGGAGGTATATGGACCAAAGTAAACTTATTGGTTACCCAACTAGGATCATATGATGTGATATTAGGGATGGATTAGTTTAGGGAGCACCAAGCCACTTTTGACTGTTACCACAAACAAATTAAGTGTAGAGATGATCATGGGAGACTAGTGGTGCTTCAAGGAGTGCCAAGGCCAATAAGGATTTTAATAGTCTCAACAATGCAATCCAAATGAGCTATGAGGAAGGGATGCAAACTTCTCTTAATTAAGCGTTCCAAGTATTACAGACCACCCAATACTTTAAGAGTTCCAAGATGTATTTCTTGAAGAATTTCCAAGACTACCCCCTAATTGTCAATTTGACTTCATTTAATTGGTTCCAAGAGCCAAGTCCATTTCTAGAGCCCCTTATTGAATGAATATATTTTAACTAAAAGAACTCAAAACACAATTGCAGGAACTTAGGGATAAAGTTATGATCTGACCTAGTGTGTGTCCATGGGGATCTCTTGTGTTATTCATCAAAAATAAAGATGGGACACTATGTATGTGCATAGATTACAAGATGATCAACAAGGTAACTATTAAAAAATATATATTTTCTTCCTTTATTTGATGACCTCTTTGATCAAATGAAGGGAGCTACTGTCTTCTCTAAGATTTACCTAAGATCAGGGTACCATCAGTTAAGAATCATGGAGGATGATATACCTAAGATAGCATTTAAAACTAGGTATGGTCACTACAAGTTTCTAGTGGTACCTTTTGGCCTTGCCAATGCTCCTTCAACATTTATGAGTCTTATGAACCATGTATTCCATGAATTTCTAGATAAGTTTGTGTTGGTTTTTCTTGATGACATCCTAATTTTCTCTAAGAATCCAATAGAACATGAGGAACACTTGAGAATTGTGCTTCAAAGGCTTTAAGAACATAAGCTTTATGGAAAGTTGAGAAAATGCTCCTTCTTCCAGCCCAAAATACAATACTTGGGGCACATCCTATCCTCAAAAGGGATTTATGTTTGTAATACCCCATGTTTGCTAATTCATTAGATACTCTTGATACTCTTTGATATTGTGGATACTCTATGATACTCTATGTGGTGGATTTATATTTGATCATGTGTGGCTTCTTAGTTACTGATTTACTGCTCTTTACTTTATGTGCGACATTTGATGATACATTATGCATTGATGATTTGATTTGTTATGCAATGGTTTTCTTTAAATTTATATGCGATGATGTATTTCCATGATATTATGCTTATGATGACATGTTCAGTGTATCTTGGTGGAAGGACGGAGTAGTACCACTCGCTCGCGAGTGCCCTACTACCCCGCTATTACCTTTCACAGTGTGTTTTCAGTGGATAATAAATGTTACTTGACGTTTATTTGTTTGCAAGAATTGTAGGATTAAAAGTCTCGATTCCACCTGCTTCGGCAGGACAGGGCGAGCACAAAATGAACCCAATGGGTACGATGTTGTTAAAAGGAGTTGTTAAGGAAGATTTCCTGTCCCAAGTCCGTCATTTCGTTATGAGGTTGTTGAGTCATGTGTTGGCCTGGTCTTGTCTTGATATTTTGATTTTTGAGTTAAATGATTTATTTAATTTATTTATGGTTGGGGATATTTGATTTAATTATTTTTATAAGATTAAATTAAAGTTATTCTATTAATTATGATTTAGTAAGTTTTGAAGCTTAATTATATTTGATTAAAAGTTATTTATTTACTAAAAGGTTGTTTTAATTAAATTTTAGAAATGAGTGGTGGTAATTTAAAAATTATTGTTTAAAAAAATAAAAATAATAATAATAATAAATAATTAAATGAGAAAAGCTGGAGATTCTTGTGGGGGTTATTTGGAGAATGAAATTAATTATTTTGAAATCTTTTTCATGGGAGAGGAAGAGGAAGAGACAGGGGGCTGTTGAAATGGGGATTTTGGTATTATTTTAAAGGGAACAGAAAAGAGGATGTAGGGGAATTTTTGGAGGATGGTCTCAGGTTTTGTTTTGGAAAAAGAAGCTGCAGGAAAGGGGTCAGGGTTGAAAGGAGGAGGAAAGCATCTGTGTTGGATTTCTTCTACAGCCGTAGGACGCCAGGTTCCTTTCATATTATTTTTCTGGTTATTTAATTTTTAGATTAAATGAGATACTTCTGACTGTACTATTTAAAGAATTTGGATCTATGTGTGAGTTTGTTTAAAAGAGGATTTTAAATCTCTGTGCGAAATTGTGGAGATTGAATTAAGTTTCTGTGTGTAGGGGTTTTCCCTATTTTGAATCTGTTTTATTTTGGGTAAATTTGCACTCATATCTTCATGTAATTTAGTGAAAGACCTGTTGTATTTATTTGTCAAACCTCTGGTTCAAGATAACATTTATAGGCTTATAATTATATCAAAATAAGAGTAAAATGATACCAAAATGTTGTGTTAGATCATTGTGCATCTATTTAATTACATGCATATATTTATTCATTTTGAGTGCTGGTGCGAATTGTTGGTAGGGTGTTAACCCGTTTATTCTTATTTATATCAATATTTTGTTGTGTTTTAGCTTGGGTGTCTGTATACAGAATGAAGGATTTTTGATTTAAAATTTAATTTTACTTCATGTTTAAAATTTGTCCCCGGAAGAATGTGCATTCAGAGTTTTAATGCTCAAAATTTCCCGTGCCCTGTGTAAGGGCGAAACGTTACCTTGGGTGTTGTTGATTTTTATAGTTACATTTGTTTTCCTCACTTTGGAATTAGTAGCCTTTGTTAACACGCAGGCTATTATATGGTGTGTTTTAAGCCCTAGTACGAGCTTACAGGGTATACATGAAAATTTTATTTTATTGCGATGTTGTTTGAAATCCTGTGTTGATTCTTTCCCTTCCGTAGTTTTGTCCGAATAATGAATGGCTTTATTTTATAAGTTTTATAAATCCATTGTTTACATATAGGGTGGATGGACGGCCAGGCCGTACCACCCACAATTTCCCCACTTGGCTGGCGTGTAGTCCTCCCTTTTTCCCCGTCTGGCGTATGGTTCTTTCGTTTCTTTTTCCGTCTGGCACGTAGTTTCCTCTGTTCTTTCTTTGGACGGCGTGTCGGGTACCGACAATGCCCGTCCATTCTTTCGCTGTATGGAGTTCGCTGTGTAATGTGTTTTACTATTAATTCTTTCACTCACATTATATTCACCTGTTACTGTGTGCGTTTGATATTTACTGGAAGTTATTTGTGTTACTTCTGCGCCCCGTACTCTTACTGACATATATATTTATAGGTTCGGTTTCGAAATATGTATAAACTAGTTTGGTTTAAATTCACATTCAATGAGATATGTATTGTAAATAGTTTATTATTATTTCGAATGCCAAAATTCGGGTTATACAAATATGTGTATATATATATATGTGTTAATGTTAATGATTAACATATATATATATATATTTATATAATTAATTAATTAACTATATTGTAAATTAATAGTTTAATAATTTGTTAATTTTATCATGAGATTTATAGAGATAAATTATTATATATGTTGTTTTCTTAATATAAATGTACATATACATATATACGTTTGGATAGTATTTATACACATATAGAATTTGTTGATTGAGAATATCAATGTGATAATTTTTAAGAAGTTTTGTAATTATAGTGTATTTGTGAAAATGCTTGGTGCATAGATGGGGTTTCCCCAGATTTAGCAATTGATGAAATTACTGTGTCGAAAAAATAAAATATATATATATTTTCTTTCATGGAGTTGTTCCACATCAAGTCAATGATTTATTTAATTGGTGAAATACTATTGTACTTTATGGCTTTGTTTTGCGTAAGATTTTTTTTTCATTGATTGAATTCTAGTCTCGTTATTTGGGTTTTATTTTATTGTGGGGACAACCCGAGATTAACAATTCTGTCTAGGAGCCTAAGTAATTCTAGAGGTGGGGTAATGAGATTTCTCTTGATTTTGTTTTAAATTTGGAATTGTGATGTCGATGGATTAGCTACACATTGGATTGTACCAGATTGTGGTTGTGTTTCCTTGTGGTTGGTTAGATGGTCATGTTTCACTTTTGATTGTCATTTGATTCAGTGCTTTATGTGGTACAATCCTTGATGTTACTATTTGGTGGTTGAGTGTTTAGAGGGAGTGGCTCTAAGTGGGTGGTTGGCGCACAAAGGGGCACCAGGATAGCCCTCGTTAGAGTGAATCTAATAAGTGATAATTTAATTAATTAACTAGGTGGTCGGTAGTAACACACTAAAAAAGATAATTGTTGCCTCATCTACCTTTTAGTGCTACCACAGACTAAAGGGGATTCAGAAGGCCGTGGTTGGCATGATCGTTGCCTTGTCTTCGCGAAAGGTAAAGGTTCCGCATGAGCAACCCTATGGGGCGGTTCCTTGAGATAGGTAGCTTGGAAAACCATAGATGGAGGCGGTTCCTAGCGCTTGGTTGCCTGGATAATCTGTCAGTAGATGGAGGCGGTACCTTGCAATAGGTAGCCTGGAGAATCCATGTTAAGCGATGCAATGACACTTCCCTCTAACATTCTTATTTTTGTTGTCTTTTGGAAATCCTCTGGAATTGGTCACTTGTCTTGTATTGGTGATTTTTTTTTTTTCGTTGTTGCTTGAAATGGAGTGGTCTCATGTGTTGTATGATTTTCATTAGCTGGTTGTGAGTCTTTGTCTAGACGGTCTTGGTCGAGAACCCTTCCTTAGCAACTCCTAGCATGGGGGTGGTCGGGTGGATCGTCTTTCGCACCCCATTAGGATTCTCTCTTTTATGCAGGTTCATCTTTCAGTGCTGAGTTGACGTAGCAGCTGATTCCTTGTTGTGGGTTCCAGATTTATGTACTTATGTTAAACTTACACTGATGTAACACTCCCACCTAGTTGGGAAAGTTTTGTATATTATTGCACATGGTGCTATTGTAATGTAAGCTCATGTTGAGGCATTGTACTTTTATTGTAAACTTGGTTATGAAATGAATCTACAATGATATTATAACTTTGGATATTATTCCATCTTATGTCCCTATTGTTGTTATCGATGTAATTATATTTATGGAAGTATGAATGTATGGTTCATGTAATGGTTAGTTAAATGTTCATGTTGTTAAGGGTTAATTCTTAAGTAATGTCCTCATGTACCTCAAAGGATTAAGTCATGCAATTTGGATAATGGTTACATTATGTTATTTAATGTTCACTCCTTTGTTCTAAAAATAAAAATAAAATTGGTTGCATTTTACTTAATTCCTTTGGGGTTGTGTGGCGGGGTGTTACAACTTGGTATCAGAGCCAAGGTTGCTAACGCTGGGTTCTCTGGGTAGTTGGTGTCTGTTAGGCAACCTTTTTGTTAACTTTGATCTTACATACTATAACTGTGTGCAGTATCATGCCTCGAGCTAGAGGTCGTGGCCATGGAAGAGGCCGAGGTGGCGGTCGAGCAGTTAGTCATCATAGTCCATCCCCACCAAGTTTCCATGGTTCTGAGCATGAGGAAAATTCAAATCCTCAAAGTAATCCGCCAGTTGGTGACCAGAACCCAGGACAGCCTGGTTTGGATGGTTAGTTACATCTTCTAGGAGAGCTCCTTGATCATTTGGGACCTAGGCCTTAGGAAGAGTCACAGATCGAGAGAGAGAGGGAAAGGTCTCCAAGGCGCAGGGATGCTCCAGCAGATCAGGATGCAGTAATAGTAGGGCATATGAGGGATTTGTTGAGAGCTCACCCTCCTACCTTCGATGGCTCGGGAGGAGGCTTGGAAGCAGAAACCTGGTTGATAGATTTGGATCGTTGCTTTGCAATGTACCCATTCGGTAGCAATACCAAGGCTCGGTGTGCAGTAATGCATTTGCGGGGTTTCGCCTCTACCTGGTGGAGGTTGGAAGAACAGAAGTTGCACCTGGATATTAGTGTGGTTACATGGGAGTTGTTCCTGGATAGGTTCAGAGCTCATTTTCTCTTTGATCATTGGAGGCAATGCAGAGCTGATGAGTTCCATGATCTTAAGCAGATGTCTTTGTCCGTTGAGCAGTATGAGCGGTGGTTATACAAACTCAAGCAATATGCTGGGATCAATCACGATGAGGGGTTGCTTGTTCAACATTTTGTTCGGGGCCTGAATTCCCGTATCAGTGGTGGAGTGAGAGTCTTCGAGCTGAAGACAATGGAGGTTGCAGTGGAGAAGGCTCGGTTAGTAGAGGAAAACTTGGCTATGGCTCTTGGAGGGCATGTTGGAGTCCAGATCGGCAGTGCTCCAGCACCAGGTATAGGTTCTAGAGGTGGGCAGTCTCAGTTGGCAGGGTCTTCTAGGAACTTTCAGACACCATCTAAGGGTGGTTCACACCATCAGCAGTCTCAGCAGAGGGACAGGTTTCAGGGCAAGAAGTTCCAAAGTTGGCAGCGAGATAAACCTGATCATTTTGTGCAACCTGCACAAAGTGCACAGTCGACACCATCTTGAGGTAGCTTTTAGCAGTCAAATGCACCATCTAGGGTTAGAGGCTTTGGGAGAGGTATAGGTTGCTTCTCGTGTGGGCAGCAAGGGTATATTGCCAGACAGTGTCCACATAAGTCTACTTCAGAATTTAGTTAGAGGCCAGCTGTTTCAGAGCCTACAGTGGGTGATGCGGGAAGAGCTCATCAGGTTTTTGCAACAGTGGACAATCGGCAAGCTGAGCATCAGGGTACTGTGATTGAAACCTCAGGTGTGTTAAAGGGTACTAAAGTCTCCATACTTTTTGATTCTGGTGCTTCTAATTCTTTTATATCTCCTTCTTTTGTGGAGCGATGTGGATTGGTGGTATCTAGGCAAGGCATAACTTGGCAGGTTGAACTAGCCTCTGGGTCAAAAGTTCTTGTAGAAGAGTTTGTTCAGAGTTGTAAGTTAGATTTGGGAGCTTTTTCAACTTAGGTGGACCTTCGGATCTTACCCCTGGGCTCATATGATATAGTCTTGGGAATTGATTGGTTGAGTTCACATTGTGCTTTGTTGGATTGTCGCCGTAAAGCAATGCGGTGTACCACTGACTCTGGAAAGGAGGTGGAGATTGTGGGCCCTCAGAGGCCTATTTCTTTGCAGATGATCTCTGCCATGCAGTTAAAAAGGTTGTTCCGTCAGGGTTGTCAGCTCTTTGCTGTGGCAGTGAATGATCTCGAGACTGAGGTTAGTCAAGAGAAATCATTGGATGATTACCCTCTTCTTAAGGGGTTCGCCGATGTGTTTCTGAGTGAGATAACTGGAATGCTGCCTAAGCGGGATATAGATTTTCGGATAGACCTAGTACCTGGAGCTGAGCCTATCTCTCGGGCTCCGTACTGAATGACCACGTAGGAACTTTAGGAACTCCGTCTTCAGTTGGAGGAGTTGATAGCAAAAGGGTTTATCCATCCGAGTGTCTCTCCATGGGGAGCACCCATGATTTTTGTAAAGAAGAAGGATGGTTCTCTCCGCCTATGCATTGATTATAGACAGTTGAATAAAGTAACAGTGAAGAACCGATATCCCCTGCCCAGGATAGATGATCTCTTCGATCAGATAAGAGGGGAAAAGATATTTTCCAAGATTGATCTAAAGTCAGGATATCATCAATTGAGGATTGCAGAACAAGATATTCATAAAACCGCATTTCGCACTCGATACGGACATTACGAGTTCACAGTGATATCGTTTGGGTTCACAAATACGCCTTCAGTCTTTATGAGTTTGATGAATGGGGTGTTCAGAACCTTTTTGGATAGATTTGTTCTTTTATTCCTTGATGATATTTTGATCTATTCTAGGTCTATAGAGGAGCATGAGGAACATCTTAAGCAGGTATTGCAATGTTTGAGGGAAAACTAGTTATATGCCAATTTGGCAAAGTGTGACTTTTACAAGACTGAAGTTTAGTATCTTGGCCACGTTATCTCAGGTGAAGGAATCTCTGTGGACCCTGCAAAGATTTAGGCTATTGTGGATTGGCTCGTACCTACTAATGTCTTAGAAGTTCGCAGTTTCATGGGACTTGCAGGTTATTACTGGCGGTTTGTCCAGGGCTTTTCTAGGATTGTGCATCCTATTACTTCTCTCTAGAGGAAAGGGAATAAATTTTTGTGGTCAGATAAGTGTCAGCTTGCTTTTCGGACTCTTAAGGAGAAGCTGACTAGTGCACCTATCTTGGCAGTACCAGATCCTGTAGGAGAGTTTGTTGTGTGTACTGATGCCTCCTTGGAAGGCTTAGGAGCCGTTTTGATGCAGGAAGGGCGTGTGATTGCATACGAATCCCGGAAACTTAAAGATCATGAATTAAACTATCCTACACATGATCTTGAGTTGGCCGCGGTGGTTCATGCTCTGGTTAGATGGAGACATTTTCTCTTGGGGCATCAATTCGAGTTGCATACTGATCATCGTAGTCTATAATACATATTCATGCAGTCAAATTTGAATGCTAGGCAGAGGAGATGGATGGAATTTTTATGCGAGTATGATTTCGAAGTGAAATATATCCAAGGTAAGGAGAATGTGGTAGCAGATGCCTTGAGCAGGAATAGGCATGAGATTTCTGCTATGACTCTTGGGATTGATTTGAGGAGTCAAATCCTCGTTGCTCTCTCTTCAGACAGTTGGTATTCGGAGGTAAAGTCTGAGATCGAGTCAGGCAGGACTCTAGAGGGGAAATTTGCTAGGTATTCTTTGGATTCTGATGGTGTTTTGTGTTATTCGAGGCATATGTATGTACCTCCTGCAGAGGGTCTTCGTACTCTAATTTTGACTGAAGCCCATAGGGCACCCTATTCGACACATCTAGGAGTTAAGAAAATGTATGCAGATCTGCGTTCATTATATTTTTGGTCAGGAATGAAGCAGGATATCGCTGATTTTGTAGCTAGATGTCTGGAGTGTCAGAGGGTTAAGGTAGAACATCATCATCTGGTAGGATTACTACAGCCTAATCTTGTTCCTGAGTGGAAATGGGATATCATTTCTATGGATTTTATCGTTGGTTTGCCCATGTCTTCTAGGCGACACGATGCGATCATGGTCACTGTGGACAGGTTAACCAAAGTAGCTCATTTCTCCCCTATCAGATCATCTTATACTGCATCGGTGGTAGCAAAGGTTTTTATGGAGGACATAGTTTGATTACATGGTATACCACGGAGGATCATATCTGACAGAGATCCAGTGTTTACATCGGCACTATGGACTTCCTTGCAGCGATCTTTAGGGACTCAGTTGAATTTTAGCTCTGCCTATCATCCTGAGACTGATGGACAGACTGAGAGAGTTAATTAGGTGCTAGAGGACATGCTCCGCATGTACGTCATGGATCAACAATCTCGCTGGGAGGAGTATTTGAACTTAGTTGAGTTTGCCTATAATAATGGATATCATAGCTCCATTGGTATGGCACCTTTTCAGGCGTTGTATGGTCGTCCTTGCCATACCCCTTTGAGTTGGGATCGGTTAGAGGACATGGTTCTTCTTGGACCTCACATGCTTCGAGATATGGAGCAACAGGTGGTTCATATCAGAGAACATCTTATTGCAGCTCAAGATAGACAGAAAAAGTATGCTGATGCACATCGTGTTGATCGGCAATTTGTAGTTGGAGATCATGTGTTTCTCCAGGTGCGTCCACGAAAGAGTCCTATTCGTTACGGAAAGGGTTCTAAGTTGGCACCCCATTTTGTTGGGCCTTTTGAGGTGTTAGAGAGAATCGGACCTGTTGCCTACCGCCTAGCTTTGCCACCTAGCCTGTCGCGGATACACGATGTTTTTCACGTTTCTGTTCTGAGGCCTTATTTTCCTGATGTTACTCATGTGCTGGATTGGAATGCTTTGCAGGTCGAGGATGGGCAACTAGATCTAGAGCCCATGGCCGTGCTTTAGCGTCGGAGTCTCACCCTTAGGGGCAAAGATATTGATCAGGTGCGGGTTCAGTGGGATCCGAATGATGAGTCCTCGGCGACTTGGGAGGATGCATCTCTTATTAGGGAGGCTTATCCTTATTTATTCTTTGGCTTCTAGGAGTAAGCCACGTCCTAGGGGGGGAGGATGTAATACCCCATGTTTGCTGATTCATTAGATACTCTTGATACTCTTTGATATTGTGGATACTCTGTGATACTCTATGTGGTGGATTTATATTTGATCATGTGTGGCTTCTTAGTTACTAGTTTACTGCTCTTTACTTTATGTGTGACATTTGATGATACATTATGCATTGATGATTTGATTTGTTTTTGAAAAGAAAAAAATAGGTTTTACAAGGACATGAAACTGCAGAGTTTAAACAACAAAAGATAACATAAAAAGTTCAAACAAACAGACGGCTGTCCCAAAAAAGAAAAGACAGCACCAAAAGACAACAGGGCCCAAAAAAGGACCGCCCAAAAAAATCAGCACCAAACACCACCACACTACTCCATGGTGTTCAGTAACTCCTCAGCCTCCTTTTCAACATCCTGCATGTTCTGTAACCCCTGCTTGAGAATTTGTGCTGTATGTGATGAAGTCGGGGTCTTTCTCTTAATGTTAGCTCGGGTACGAGTCAAAATCCCTTCACTAGCCGATCTGTTGCCTCCCCTGTTCGCATCCAAATCCACGACCAACGAACCCTTTTGGTTTTTTTCAAGCTTTTCCACCATCGCATTAATGATAATGGTGTTATGCCTAGCAATTTTGTGATTGTTCGCATCAGTGGCCCTGATGTTTTGGCCAATCTTGGACATGCTGCACTCGATACTTGTCAATCTATCCTCCTATGATTGCTGTCTTTTCCTCGGTAAGGGAGTTTTTTATCCTTCATTATCTCTACGATTCCAACTGATCTTCTGCTCCAAGTCCGTGACCCTATTGCTGAGATCAGTAAAACGGCCTTTCAAATCACAGACTTCTTTCTGGGTCCATTTGAGAACAGTGAAAAGGCCATCCGTGCTTTTTTCCGCTATACTCACCATGTCCTCAGGCTTGAGCTTATTTAGGGCCGAATTAATTTCATCCTGAATAGGGGACTCATAATGATCATTCCCTAATCTTCCAGCAGCAGGGGCACTAGGGGCCGATTCCTTACTGACCATGGGTTTATCAGAGAGGATTTCCATTGAATTCCCAGAATACGAAACAAGTTTCGTAACAGAGGTACCTTTAAAGCCAGGGGACAAGCCCGGAGTAGGGCATCCAGGAGACGGTTGGGGATTAAGACAGGGCGGTGAAGCAAAACCCAGACTAGGGCACTCATGCAGAGGCTGCAATTTAGGACAAGATAGCGGGGCAGAATCCTTAAGGGTTTTCTGACAAGACAGGGACTGGGGAGCAATGGTTTCATGACCAACAAGAACACAAGCAGGGGGGGCCGAGGTTCGATCTCCCTACAACTTTATGTCTCCTCATCATCCAAATCTTCGATTTCAACAGTTTTAGGAAAAGCAGGTAAGTTTTGAAAATGCTCAAAAATGAGCCTAACAAGACCAGGGTGAATAATAGCATTCCTCCTAGGGTTTCTTTCCACATCATCAAGGCAATTCTTCAAAGAAGAAAATAAGTAAAAAGGCAGAGATATACGAACCTTGTGAAGGAAATGGTTCAGTATGGCAAAGTGGTAACCATAAACTCTAGTGAAGCGCCCGTCAACCGTGATATATTCCATAATGACTCTTAAAACTTTCCTCCATATAGATTTGATGGACTCAACATCAAAGTAGCTATTGGCAACCTTAACCATCTTCGCTTTCTCCTTATCTTTTTTGGGAAATTTAATGACCGCTTCATTAGAGAATCGTCGGTCCCGATAGAATTTAACACCCTCAGTCGAAAGACCTGTTATCTCACCAATTAAGTCCTCACTCAGCTTAACATTCCTACCAAATAGCACAATCTCACCATTTTTCCAGTTTTTAACAAAATAGTCCAGCATCCCCTCGTCCGTACTATGGAGCTTTTCTAGATACGGGATTAAACCTCCCTTTTCAATTCTTTCCCACGCTTTAGCGTTCTTACTGTGCTCCTGGAAACTGCTTGGCTCCACACGTTTTCTTTCTCTGCCCATATTCATAACTCTGTAAAACAACACTCTACAGTTGCTCTGGGTCCCGTTTAGGCATTTTTTGTCGAACACCCAGAAAGCGTGCCGAAGACTCTTCTTGAAAAAGAAAATGACGTCGGTCCCATCAAATCTAATGAAATCGATGTACCTGATCTTTATCCGTTTCATCATGACTAAGATTGCCTTCTCTTCTATGCACTGTATCATAATAAATTAGCGCTTTCACTTCAGGATGGAGGCTATCATTCTTCCTCCACGTGTTTTCCCCACCCTTCTTAACCCCTTCATTGGCGAAGAAATCCGCCACCTTATTGGCTTCTCTATAGGCGTGGGATACTTTCACTTTATCAAATTTACTTAATAAAGTTTTCGTATCTTCAATCCATTTTTTGATGGTCCACGAGGGGGGGTAAGCCCAAGAATGCAATTTATTATATTTAATGAATCACCCTACAACCAAAGATATTTCGTGTTGAACTTGAGGGCTAAGCTGACCGCATGAAAAGCCCCAACAGCTTCTGCAACATGATTAGTTTGAGTTCCAATGTCCACAACAAAAGCCGCAATAAAAGCCCCTGAGTTGTCCCTTAAAACACACCCACTGCCAGCTTTCCTAGGATTACCTTTAGCCGCACCATCAAAATTGGCTTTCAGCCAGCCCAAAGGCGGCAGAGACCAATTAGCGTTCTCTCTCCCACAGACACCAGGTTTGAGGACATTTGACCCAACTAATTTTGAATTCCACTTTTCGGCCATAGCAATATCAAAAGGAGACCAGAAAGCTTTCTCAAACAATTTTAGCAAGCAAGTCCCCTTCCGACATCTCTTTATCCCTAAACACTCTGTTGTTCCTTTCCTTCCAACTATTCCAAGACACAAAAGGTAGAATAAAAGACCATAGCTTTCTAACAAAAAGATTTCTTGAAGGAGCTTTCCATTGCATGAAGAAATCTTCGACATTTTAGGAATTAAAGATAAGTTTTCCTTTATAGCCCTTACAATTTTAGCAAGCAAGTCCCCTTCCGACATCTCTTTATCCCTAAACACTCTGTTGTTCCTTTCCTTCCAAATATTCCAAGACACAAAAGGTAGAATAAAAGACCATAGCTTTCTCACAAAAAGATTTCTTGAAGGAGCTTTCCATTGCATGAAGAAATCTTCGACAGAGGCAGGAAAAATCCATGCCACATCAAGAAGCGCCAGAAGTTTATCCCAAATAATCGACACAAAAGGGCAATGAAGAAAAATATGATTAACAGACTCGGCTTCATTCCTGCACATATAACATTTGTTTGGTAATTGAATTCCTCTCTTTCCAAGATTGTCCAAAGTGAGAATCTTATTCTGTAGCATTATCCAATAGAAAATGTTGATTTTCGGAGTCAAGTGATTAATCCAAGCCTTAGCCCAGAAGGGAGGAGGCCCCATCGGACTAACCAACAAAGAAGTGGTAGAGGAAACTGAAAAAATACCAGATGGGTTGTCTAACCAGACAGCAATATCCTCCACCTGGTGTTGAGCTGGTCTTAGGGCTCTGAAAGCCGACTGAACAGGGCCAAGATCCTGACTGATGGTTATCAAATCAACCCAACCACCATTCCTCCAATAATCTTTAACCAAGATTCCAAATTCCTTTTTACAGTCATTCATCCATTTACTAAATTTCTCTATTCTGATTAAAGGATCTTTAAAAAGCCACCTGTCTTCCACATAATTTCCATTTCCAATCAACCATCCAATTCCCATTTCCAGCAACTTTCTTCCTCTACCCATATCATTCCAGCATACAGACCCACGAGGCAAAGAAGAAGAATTTATAATCTCATTAGAAGACTCATAGTTATTAAAATATTTGGCTTTTAAAGTTTCACGCCATTCTCCATTTAAAGTAAGAGTTCTTCAAAGCTGTTTAGCAAGAAGGGACATATTCAAAACTTTAATTTTCCTTAAGCCCAGGCCCCCCCTAGACTTGGGTCTACAAACAAGATCCCATCCGACAAGTGGCATTCTCTTCATGTCCTCCACTCTGGACCAGAGAAACCTTTTCTGAATTTTTTCAATGGCCTCAGCATATTTAGCAGGAATTTTAAATATACTGAAAGCATAAATAGGGAGATTTTGCAGAGAAGCCCTAAGGAGCTAGATTTTTCCTGCTTGACTGAGAAGAGCACCTTTCCACCCCGATAGCTTCTTATTGAATTTTTCAACCAAAGAAATCCAGAACGATTCCAAAGGTTTAGAACAAAGAGGTAAGCCAAGATAGGTTGACGGGAGAGGCTCAACTCGGCATCCAAGAATCCGAGCAAGTTTGACTTGTCTATACTCTGGAGTATTGATGAAAAAAATTGAACTCTTAGCCCTGTTGACAACTTGCCCAGAAGCAGATTCATAAAGATTCAGAATTTTTTTTAAAGTCCTAGCTTCAGTCACAGTAGATCTTCCCATGAGAATGGTGTCATCAACAAATTGCTGGTGGGAACAGGTAAGAAGAGAAGAAGAAGGTCTTAAGCCAACAAGGGATCTTTGATCAATAAGCTTTTTAATATTTCTCTCCAAAATCTCAGCCAAGATAGTAAACAGAATAGGAGAAATAGGATCTCCCTGTCTAAGGCCTCTGGAGGTATGAAAAAACCTTGATGGTGATCCATTCACAATGACAGAGGAGGTAACTATCGAGACAAGTTGGTTCACCAACTGAATAACTCTATTATTAAAACCAAACTTGTCCAGGATTTTAAACAAGAAATTCCAATCAACCCGATCATAGGCTTTGGAAATGTCCAATTTAAGAATAAACCCTTCAGTTTTCGAAACCATTAACGAATGTAAGTTCTCATGAACAGTAACAACAGAGTCCAGAATGTACCTACCTGGCACAAAACCATTCTGCTGCGGGGCAATAATTTGGGGTAGCACAGAAAGCATTCTTGAGGTTAACACCTTCGAAATAATTTTGTAAATAGAATTACACAGGCTGATTGGCCGAAAAGCTTGAAACTCCGAAGCCCCGGGTTTTTTAGGAATAAGGACCACAAAAGTAGCATTCAATTCTTTCAACAAACATCTTGATCCAAAGAATTCCTTGACAACGTTCACCACATCCAGCTCAACAATTTCCCAAAACACTTGGAAGAAGAATAACGGAAAACCATCTGGTCCAGGAGCTTTGTTGCCATCAAAAGAGAAAATAGCTTTCCTTATTTCTGCTTTGGAAGGAATAGCAGTGATCAAAGAATTCTCATTATGACCAATCACTTGAGGTATAGCCTCAATCAAGGAATCTTGAGCTTCAGTAACAATCTCTCCATTACAAGAAAGAAGGTTGCTAAAGAAAAGGACAGCTTGTTCCCTTATATCATCTTCCTCCTCAAATCTAGTCCCATTAGAAACAACATGAGTGATTCTGTTAGCAGCCCTATCTTTCGAAGCAAACAGATGAAAGAATTTGGTATTCCTATCTCCGTCAGTCAACCATGACACCCTAGATCTTTGCCGCCAAAACACTTCCTCTTTAGCAATTATGTCATGCAATAGAATGAGAAGTTCATTTTCCTTTTCTCTGTAATTGTCAATGTATCCCCATTTCTGGATTTTAATTTGAATCTCTTAAATTTTACCCTGAATTTCTGTTTTAGTGCCAAAAAAATTCCCAAAGGCATCCTTTTTCCACCTTCTCACATTGGTTTTCACTTCCTTTAATTTTTTAGCAATCCTGAACATCGCTGTGCCAGTAATATCTATATTCCACCAGCTACGAATTTCCTCAAAAATTCGAGGATGAGAAAGCCAGAATTTTTCAAATCTGAAAGGGAAGTTCTTTTTCACCCTAGTAGGATCCGCCAAAAGACAAATGGGAAAATGGTCAGATCCCACCCTTGACAAGGCACTCAAAGCACAAAAATAGTCTATAAACCATTGACCAGAAACAAGGGCCCTATCAAGCCTCACTTGGATCAAATCAGGCCCTAGTCTCCTATTAGTCTAGGTATAAGAAGCCCCTTGAAGATCTAGGTCAATCAGGGCATTACTGTTTATGAAGTCGGATAGGCCAGATTTACTTTCCCAGTTGATTTGAGAACCCCCAAATTTCTCATCGTTCAGGAGAGGAGTATTGAAGTCCCCCATGACCATCCAATGTTCATTAACAAAACATCTTCGAAAACCAGATAACTCTGACCAAAAAGAATTTCTAGCATTCTTACAATTCGGGGCATATATATTGGATTGAATCCAGCAAAAATTGTCTCTTATGTGGGTGAATCTAGTGGCCACAACATTACCATTTTCCATTAAGGGCTCACCTTTAATAAACATCTTATTCCAAAAAGTAACTATTCCCCCCGAGGCACCCACAGAACTATTTCCATGAACCCCACAGTTCTGAAATTTTTTAAGACTTTCTACTTTATCTTTAGGCATTTTAGTTTCTTGAACAAGAAGAATATCAGGTTTATGGTCCCTAACAAAATTTTGCAAAACATCCTTTTTATGACGGCTATTCAGCCCTCTTATATTCCATGACATAATTTTCATTTCTTACCTGGGGATTGAAGTATCTCCGGGATGGTCATTTGGATCCCATCCACAATATCCTGAAGACTTATGCAATGGTTTTCTTTAAATTTATATGCGATGATGTATTTCCATGATATTATGCTTATGATGACATGTTCAGTGTATCTTGGTGGAAGGATGGAGTAGTACCACTCGCTCGCGAGCGCCCTACTACCCCGCTATTACCTTTCACAGTGTGTTTTCAGTGGAGATTATATGTTACTTGACGTTTATTTGTTTGCAGGAATTGCAGGATTAAAAGTCTCGATTCCACCTGCTTCGGCAGGACAGGGCGAGCACAAAATGAACCCAACGGGTACGATGTTGTTAAAAGGAGTTGTTAAGGAAGATTTCCCATCCCAAGTCTGTCATTTCGTTATGAGGTTGTTGAGTCATGTGTTGGCCTGGTCTTGTCTTGATATTTTGATTTTTGAGTTAAATGATTTATTTAATTTATTTATGGTTGGGGATATTTGATTTAATTATTTTTATAAGATTAAATTAAAGTTATTCTATTAATTATGATTTAGTAAGTTTTGAAGCTTAATTATATTTGATTAAAAGTTATTTATTTACTAAAAGATTGTTTTAATTAAATTTTAGAAATGAGTGGTGGTAATTTAAAAATTATTGTTTAAAAAAATAATAATAACAATAATAATAAATAATTAAATGAGAAAAGCTGGAGATTCTTGTGGGGGTTATTTGGAGAATGAAATTAATTATTTTGAAATCTTTTTCACGGGAGAGGAAGAGGAAGAGACAGGGGGCTGTTGAAATGGGGATTTTGGTATTCTTTTAAAGGGAACAGAAAAGAGGATGTAGGGGAATTTTTGGAGGATGGTCTCAGGTTTTGTTTTGGAAAAAGAAGCTGCAGGAAAGGGGTCAGGGTTGAAAGGAGGAGGAAAGCATCTATGTTGGATTTCTTCTACAGCCGTAGGACGCCAGGTTCCTTTCATATTATTTTTCTGGTTATTTAATTTTTAGATTAAATGAGATACTTCTGACTGTACTGTTTAAAGAATTTGGATCTATGCGTGAGTTTGTTTAAAAGAGGATTTTAAATCTCTGTGCGAAATTGTGGAGATTGAATTAAGTTTCTGTGTGTAGGGGTTTTCCCTGTTTTGAATATGTTTAATTCTGGGTTAATTTGCACTCATATCTTCATGTAATTTAGTGAAAGACCTGCTGTATTTATTTTTCAAACCTCTGGTTCAAGATAACATTTATAGGCTTATAACTATATCGAAATAAGAGTAAAATGATACCAAAATGTTGTGTTAGATCATTGTGCGTCTATTTAATTACATGCATATATTTATTCATTTTGGGTGCTGGTGCGAATTGTTGGTAGGGTGTTAACCCGTTTATTCTTATTTATATCGATATTTTGTTGTGTTTTAGCTTGGGCGTCTGTATACAGAATGAAGGATTTTTGATTTAAAATTTAATTTTACTTCATGTTTGAAATTCGTCCCCTAAAGAATGTGCATTAGGAGTGTTAATGCTTGAAATTTCTCGTGCCCTGTGTAAGGGCGAAACGTTACCCTGGGTGTTGTTGATTTTTATAGTTACATTTGTTTTCCTCACTTTGGAATTAGTAGCCTTTGTTCACACGCAGGCTATTATATGGTGTGTTTTAAGCCCTAGTACGAGCTTATAGGTTATACATGAAAATTTTATTTTATTGCGATGTTGTTTGAAATCCCGTGTTGATTCTTTCCCTTCCGTAGTTTTGTCCGAATAATGAATGGCTTTATTTTATAAGTTTTATAAATCCATTGTTTACATATAGCGTGGATGGACGGCCAGGCCGTACCACCCACAATTTCCTCACTTGGCTAGCGTGTAGTCCTCCCATTTTCCCCGTCTGGCGTATGGTTCTTTCATTTCTTTTTCTGTCTTGCACGTAGTTTCCTCTGTTCTTTCTTTGGATGGCGTGTCGGGTACCGAGGATGCCCGTCCATTTTTTCGCTGTATGGAGTTCGCTGTGTAATGTGTTTTACTATTAATTCTTTCACTAGCATTATATTCACCTGTTACTGTGTGCGTTTGATATTTACTGGAAGTTATTTGTGTTACTTTCACGCCCCGTACTCTTACTGACATATATATTTATAGGTTCAGTTTCGAAATATGTATAAACTAGTTTGGTTTAAATTCGCATTCAATGAGATATGTATTGTAAATAGTTTATTATTATTTCGAATGCCAAAATTTGGGTTATACAAATATGTGTATATATATATGTGTTAATGTTAATGATTAACATATATATATATATTTATATAATTAATTAATTAATTATATTTTAAATTAATAGTTTAATAATTTGTTAATTTTATCATGAGATTTATAGAGATAAATTATTTTATATGTTGTTTTCTTAATATAAATGTACATATACATATATACGTTTGGATAGTATTTATACACATATAGAATTTGTTGATTGAGAATATCAATGTGATAATTTTTAAGAAGGTTTGTAATTATAGTGTATTTGTGAAAATGCTTTGTGCATAGATGGGGTTTCCCCAGATTTAGCAATTGATGAAATTACTGTGTCAAAAAAAAAAAAAAAATTATTTCATGGAGTTGTTCCACATCAAGTCAATGATTTATTTAATTGGTGAAATATTATTGTACTTTATGGCTTTGTTTTGCGTAAGATTTTTTTTTCATTGATTGAATTCTAGTCTCGTTATTTGGGTTTTATTTTATTGTGGGGACAACCCGAGATTAACAATTCTGTCTAGGAGCCTAAGTAATTCTAGAGGTGGGGTAATGAGATTTCTCTTGATTTTGTTTTAAATTTGGAATTGTGATGTCGATGGATCGGCTACACATTGGATTGTACCAGATTGTGGTTGTGTTTCCTTGTGGTTGGTTAGATGGTCATGTCTCACTTTTGATTGTCATTTGATTCAGTGCTTTATGTGGTACAATCCTTGATGTTACTGTTTGGTGGTTGAGTGTTTAGAGGGAGTGGCTCTAAGTGGGTGGTCGGCGCACAAAGGGGCACCAGGATAGCCCTCGTTAGAGTGAATCTAATAAGTGATAATTTAATTAATTAACTAGGTGGTGGGTAGTAACACACTAAAAAAGATAATTGTTGCCTCATCCGCCTTTTAGTGCTACCATAGACTAAAGGGGATTGAGAAGGTCGTGGTTGGCATGATCGTTGCCTTGTCTTCGCGAAAGGTAACGGTTCCGCATGAGCAACCCTATGGGGCGGTTCCTTGAGATAGGTAGCTTGAGAAACCATAGATGGAGGCGTTCCTAGCGCTTGGTTGCCTGGATAATCTGTCAGTAGATGGAGGCGTACCTTGCAATAGGTAGCCTGGAGAATCCATGTTAAGCCATGCAATGACACTTCCCTCTAACATTCTTATTTTGTTTTCTTTTGGAAATCCTCTGGAATTGGTCACTTGTCTTGTATTGGTGGTTTTTGTTGTTGTATGAATTTGAGTGGTCTCATGTGTTGTATGATTTTCATTAGCTGGTTGTGAGTCTTTGTCTAGATGGTCTTGGTCGGGAACCCTTCCTTAGCAACTCCTAGCACGGGGGTGGTCGGGTGGATCGTGTTTCGCACCCCGTTGGGATTCTCTCTTTTATGCAGGTTCATCTTTCAGTGCTGAGTTGCAGTAGCAGCTGATTCCTTGTTGTGGGTTCCAGATTTATGTACTTATATTATACTTGAACTGATGTAACACTCCCACCTAGTTGGGAAAGTTTTGTATATTATTGCACATGGTGCTATTGTAATGTAATCTCATGTTGAGGCATTGTACTTTTATTGTAAACTTGGTTATGAAATGAATCTACAATGATATTATAACTTTGGATATTATTCCATCTTATGTCCCTATTGTTGTTACTGATGTAATTATATTTATGGAAGTATGAATGTATGGTTCATGTAATGGTTAGTTAAATGTTCATGTTGTTAAGGGTTAATTCTTAAGTAATGTCCTTGTGTACCTCAAAGGATTAAGTCATGCAATTTGGATAATGGTTACATTATGTTATTTAATGTTCGCTCCTTTGTTCTAAAAATTAAAAAAAAATTGGTTGCATTTTACTTAATTCCTTTGGGGTTGCGTGGTGGGGCGTTACAATGTTGATCCTTCCAAAATTCAAGCCATAGTGGAATGGCCCACGCCTAAAAATGTGTTAGAGGTAAGGAGTTTTATGGGACTAGTAGGTTATTATAAAAGGTTTGTGAAGGACTTCTCAAAGGTTTCCAACCCCATAACCTCATTACAATGAAAAGGAAAAAGGTTTGAATGGTTAGGAAAGTGTGAAATGGCCTTCCAATAGCTAAAGAAAGCCTTAACCATAGCTCCCATTTTACAGGTACTTGATCTTCAAAAATATTTTGTAGTATGGATGAATGCCTCATTGGAGAGTCTAGGAGGAATTTTGATGCAGAATGATCGAGTAATTTATTATGATTCCCGCAAGCTAAAGGATCATGAACTCAATTATTCCACCCATGATTTGGAATTAGTTGCAATTTTTCATGCCTTAAAAATTTAGAGGAATTACCTAATAGAGAGACCATTCAAATCAAATACAAATCATAGGGGACTCTAATATTTATTCATCCAACCTAACCTTAATGCTTGCCAAAGAAAATGGGTAGAATTCTTGAGTAGTTATAATTTTGACATATCATATATTAAGGGAAAGTAAAAATCATGTAGCAGATGCCTTGAGTTGCAGGGCTAGTTTGGCAGCAATTACGCAAGTAAAAATCAACCTATTGGATACCCTCAAGCAAAAGAAAGGAATGGATCTCCTTTGCTAGAAAACAAAGCTAGAAATGGAGCAATCAATGAACCTGATAGAATACTCTATGGGAAAAGATGGTATCCTTAGATACCAAGATTGAAATGTGGTACTCGAGGAAGGGGGATTGAGAACAAGAATCTTGCAAGAAATCCATAATGCAACACATTAGGGACATCCGAGAGTGACCAAGATGTATGTAGATCTTAGATCTGTCTACTTCTGGTCAGGAATAAAAAAGGATGTGGAAAATTTTGTGGCCAAGTGCTTAGAATGCCAGAGAGTTAAAGTAGAGCATTGCCATCTTGCAGGGGTATTATATCCACATGAGGTACCACAACATAAATGATCAGTAATTTTGATGGACTTCATAGTAGGTTTACCAAAAACTCATCTTAGACATGATATCATCCTAGTGGTGGTTTATCGGCTAACCAAGGTGACACATTTTATACCTATAAATGTTAATGATAATGCCCAAACCATAGTAAGAAAAATTCTTAAAGAGGTTGTTAGATTGCAAGGGGTTCCAGAAGTAATCATCTTAGATAGAGATAAATTATTCACCTCTCAGTTTTGGACTACCTTAATGATAGCCTTGGGACTTAGCTCAACTTTATCATAGCGTACCACCTAGAAACAAATGGACAGACTGAGAGATTCAACAAAGTTATGGAAGATATGTTGTGATTGTATGTCTTGGACCAGCCCACAAAGTTGGAAGAATAGTTTCCATTGGTGGAATTTTCTTATAATAACACCTACCAGTATTCCATCCGAATGACACATTTTGAGGCACTTTATGGTAAGAAGTGAAAAATGCCAATTAGATGAGATGGATTGGAAAATGGAGTCCACATAGGACATAAGATACTTCAAGAATATGATGGATAGGTAAAGGTTATTGAGGAAATATTAAAAGAGTCCTCAAATTGCCAGAAGAGCTATGCAGATGCAAAGAGAACCCCGAGAGAATTTGAAATAGGGGATACAGTATTCCTTCATGTTAAACCCAAAAAGAGCTCGATAAAATTTGGCAAGGTAGCCAAGTTTTCCCCTTGATTCATTGGATCATTTGACATTATAGAGAAAATTAGTCATGTGACTTATCGACTAGCTCTTCCCCCATCTCTCTCTCACATACATAATGTGTTTCATGTGTCTTTGCTCAAGAATTATGTACCTGACCCGACCCATGTAATTGATTGGCATGCACCACAGGTAGAAGACCCTGGAGAAATCTTTCTAAGTCCACTCGTAATCGTGGACATATACAATATCACACTGCACAACTGCACCATACAATAGGTTAAGGCCCTTTGGGGCCAATATGGGGATCATGGAGCCACTTGGGAAGATAAAGAAATTATGAAACAAGAATACCCCCGCCTCTTTAATTAAGTCAGGATGACTTAGCCTATGGGGGGGAGGAATGTCACATTCCCCATAGACACTAGACTTTATTTTGTGTTAATTTCCTGTCATCCTGATGTAATTTGGACGAAGGTGAAACTTTGAACTAGAACTATGATTACACCCTTATTTTGGATGACCATAAGAACTTAAATATTAATATAATAGACTTAAACACTTTAAATGGTCATTTGGAACAATTACTAAATAATTTTTATTTATGAATGTAATGATGTTATTTGATTTTGGCATGGATATATCTATTTGTTTATCAGAATAACCAGGTACTAATGATTTTACGAGAATGTGGATGAGTATTGTAGCTGCTCTAGGTGCAATAGAATGTGGACCTAACAACCTATTTTGGGAAAGAACCTCAAACCTAGTAACCTAGCCTAATTAGTGGGAAGTTGAGCTAGATACGCCACCCTTAAGAGTCTATCTACCGCCAATAGTAAGGTTTGATTTATAGGCATTTCTTTCCTTCATAGATAGGTTAAATAATAATTTTATTCCCTTGAAAACATTTTCAAACCTAGCCAGTAGGTGTATTAAGGGGAAATAAATAAATAAACAAAATAATATTGAACAATTTAAACCCATAACTTGCTATTTGGAAATAAAATAAACCAAATAAAATATAAGATAAGAATTTACAAGAAATTATAAATTAAAAATAAAATGAAACAAGGAAAATAAGAGCAATGGAAAAGAGAAAGTAAATAATAAAGAATACATGTACCAAAACATTAGAAATAATAGAAAAATTTAATAAAGAGTTGTGAAATTTTGGAAAAGAGGGCAAACACAATACTCCACACCATGGAAAATCAGTAGCCTGCATTAATGAGGAAAGGGGTGCACATTTAAGGGCACAACTGCACCATTAAGGAGGTATGGCATTCAAGCTTCAGAGCCATCTAGAAGGTCAGACACCTGGGGGAAATGGACCAAAAAATCCCTCTTTAAAAACCCTACAACCTCTCTTCCAAAAAAAAGGAGAAGAAAGTAGCAAAAGAGGAAGGCGTGAGAGGAGGAAGAGAGTTGTGAAGGGGTTGAAGGTTTTCTTTTGACCCTGCACATTGTGTTGAGAAGCCAAAGGGGAAAATAATTTCTCCTCAATAAGGAAGATGCCCTCATAGGTTCATTTTGCTACCAAATCTTTGCTTCAAATGTTTTAATACTCTCTAACTTGATGGTAGTTGTCTAGGGTTTAGAAATGATAAGATTTTTTCAATAAGACAAAATGTTATCTATTAGACATAAAATTGTATGATGTACAACTGAATATTGTAGAGAAGGTTTCTAGTTATATGTTGTCCTTAATGTTATGCATAGTTGGTAATGTTGAAATGTTGCCTTTACCTTATCTAATACCTAACTCCAAATACGCTTCTAGCTAACATTGATGCAAAGAAAATACATAATAAGTAATCAAATATGGAACTGAAGGATTCATAGAGGAGATTAATGGAAACACCAAAAAATAGAGATGCATGCCATATCCTCAACCAAATTGCTGCATAAGAAATCACTTGCTTGAGAATTTATATAAAAATTTGTGCAGGCATAACTACATAATTACACTTGCTTCTTTGGGTAGAAATCTTGTAGCCTTGAGCATATAGTTTCGAATAGTAACATTCAATTTAAAAGAGGATCATCATATTATGCTTTTTTTATTTCACCATTTGAAATTGTTACCTATTGGGGATCTTGATTTAACTAAAATATCCCCATTGTAGCCCTATTACTCTAGTTACAGTAGCAAAGCTATATATCCATTGACTACCTTATGACACCAAACAACATTAGATCAGTTAAAAGTAAACTGTAGCTATAAAATATCTTCATCCCTGACCTCGAATGCATAAATTAACTTGTTTTCCACTTTTATTTAACATGCTTATGGGCTTGGGTGTAGGCCTATTCAAACTATACATTATGATAAACCATTAAAGTTTCTAAACAGAAGTGAGGGAGAAAAAATCCAAATAGTCTTGGAGCCTTAGTTCAAGATACTAGTATAAATTTTACACTATCCAAAAAGTAACTAGGTGACGTTCAACATCCATTGAAAATGTTGCTACCCCAAAAGACAGTTGTTAAAATTATGAAGGAAGGAGGAAATTACAAATTTAGTTTGGGAAATCAGACTTATAACTAATAAACACAACCTTGGAGGCCCATAATTAATATGTCTAAAGAGGGGTCTAAGGGTAGCAAATAATGGCCTATACGTGTCTAGACTCTACATAGAGAAGTCACCTAAATCCATTCATTAGTTCTTATCAAAGTACCATAGAGATGCAAAGGGAGTTGTTAGATCATCTATAGGATCAAGCCAAAGAAGACCCAAGTGTGAACCTCTGAGGTTTTGAGCAGTGGCAGGCAATCATTGGACTGTGCTAATGACTGATGTCTAGGCTACTACTAGGGACTAGCCGACACTCACCTGGTTCATGGAGGTGAAGTTTTCTATGGGATACCCTAAATATAAATGATATGGGAATAGTTACATGGGTAGGGACCCATCTATGTGGGTATTGGTAATCTGAGGT
The DNA here is from genome assembly GCA_007258455.2 of Sequoia sempervirens. NCBI lineage: Eukaryota > Viridiplantae > Streptophyta > Pinopsida > Cupressales > Cupressaceae > Sequoia > Sequoia sempervirens. Next base: position 252,937,080 of record VDFB02086081.1, on the reverse strand, counting down.
AACCATTGTATTAAGGGGGTTCACTAGTAGTCACTGCGGACACTTAAGTGACCGATGCCAGTGTTACCCAGGATTGTGAAGAAGATAGCTGACATTATCACTAAGGTCACTAGGTGGTAATTATCAAAAGCTACTTCTTTCTAGGTGGACAAACTCATTGTCGGTGGCCTATACGTGACTTAGGTCGAAATCCACTAGGTTTGTAAGTTCTCTACTTGGGAATTCTCTAAGAGCCTTGGGACAGAGGATCGACCTATGGTGTAGTATGGGATGCACCAAATCCTCTACCTAGTTGACCTTGACCCAAACCGCCACCCCACCTAGTGTAGAAGACCAAGGATTGAATGGGACCCCCAATGTAGTGTACAATGCACTACCATTCCTTTCTATGGGATGCTCTAGATGGGATAGTGGTGAGTCTCCCCCTTATTTACCTACCTATCTTGCCATCACCTTTGAACTGCGACCATTATGATGAGGTTGGACCCATGGTGTAGTATGGGATGCATTGAAGCCTCTTCATAGCTAAGCTCGACCTTGTTAGTCACCTTTCATGCTCTAACTCAACATTTTTAGGTTTGTCCCATAATAGCTTGCTGGGTCCACTTGGTTGGGGTGGATTGGGCTGTGGTTCATGTGGTTGGGTTTGTTGCACCCCACGAGGAAGTAAAAACCAAGACAATTACACATTTCAACATCTACTCATTTCCAGGTAATCTAAATCAAAATTCTTCCTTGGATAATTGGTTTTTGGGCATCCTAATTGTGTAATCATATCTATATTTTCTACTAATGATTTTGGATACTATGATGCTTTTATGTGAAATTCTATGGTATTTCAAAAAAAGAAATGCTCTCATGGTTGGGTTTTTATAGGTTCATGAATATTACTTATAATGCTAGGGAAGATGTAAGTTGGATCCCTCTAGATGAGGGCTGGCATAAGCTCAACTTTGATAGTGTGACAAAAGGAAATCAAGGACTATCAAAGTTGGGTTACATGATAACAAATCATGATGGGTGCTTGATTGATGTGGCAACAAAAAAATTCAAGAAGGAATAAACAACGATCATAATTCCAAGCTATTTTTTTGGGGTTACACATTTGTAAAAAAACTAAATATTAAAAAAATAAAAATCAAAGGGGATCCTTTTATCACAATTAATGCCCTATGTAAATATTAAACTCCTAACTGGAAACTTAACAATTTCCTTAGGATGAGGAGATTTTAGACATGTTCAATGAATTTAAGCTTGGTCATGTGGTCTTGGAGAAAGTAGAGTGGCTAAGAGATTGGTAAATATGGTGATTGAAATTGGTAAGGACTATCATTTTTCTAGTTTGCTTAGTGTGTGGCAAGATATTGCCTTTGATCTTGTGTCCTTCCTTTCTCACTTGGCATAAATAAATTTAATTATGTCTTAATAAGATAAGGAGCTAGGCTCAATTGTAGTTAGAAACCCTATAATCAAACTCATGCAAGATGGTGGAAGAATTTATGATCCCACACTCCCAACCACTAGATGGAGGAAATACAACCATAAGCTAGTTGTTTTAGCTTTATCTTATCTCACATAGGATGGGCACTATAATTTGTCTCTAAGCAAAAAAGTGCCAAATTGCTTTGAAAGGTGAGGTGTCGTATTTTGGGTTGAAGATATTTAAGATAAAATCAACGGTGGTGAATTGCATGTTATAAAGTTGGTGTTGGGGGATACCTTTCTTTCCACTTCCCACCACTATAGGGTAAATAAGATAATTTCTTCCATGTTTTTTCCAATTCTTTTAGATGTAGAGTCTAAGGAGGATATTTGGGTGATAGTTGACTTGATCATCAAACCTCGATGGTTTTGCAAAATAAAAAAAAATTATGGATAATGTTATGTTTGGCTTGGTTTTCACTCGGGCAGTGGGAAGTGGCCTCTAGTTAACCCACATTTATTGAGCTTACGGGTACCTTTCATTATCAAGGTAATGGAAGAAGATGATAACACTTGCCACCATAAAAGAAAAGTGGGGCATTGAATTCTTAAAGGTGATTGTCGAAGTCTCCACTTCGTTGAAAGTTGGCTGGTCCTTTGCATTGGCATTGTCAACTCTGATTCAAATTATGGTGAAGCAAAAGAAGGTGGGACTATTCCTAAGGTCCTAATTTTGTTGTTAAAAGTTGTATGTTCTTAGCTAAACTTATGTTATAGTTATGAATCCCCTACAAAGTTTCCCAAAAGATACATTTTTTAGTTTTGATATTGATATGAGGGTATGGCTCCCTTAAAACAGTTTCACTCATTAAAAAAAAATTATATCAACAAATCTCATATTAGTACAATTAAACTCTATTGCTATAAAGTAATGTTGTTCAACTATGTCTCTTTATTTATATTTGTCTTTAAAACCATTTAAATTTTTATTTTTTATTTTTTAATAATTGAATCTCTTTAAAAAATTCTTTGTTAAACTAATTCAAATTGAATTATTTTATCCAATATATATATATATAAAATAATTTTTTATTTTTTTTAATTTTTTCCAGAAATAATTTAACATACTATTAATTTATTTTATTTTATTATAAGATATTTATCTAACAATAAATAAATTGTATATTATTATGATATAATTATTATTTTTAATTATTTAATTATTAATACAACAAAATATGTTATATTCGTATAAGTCTGTATCGGGAAACCCAGCACCCACCTTTTAAAAAAGCAGATGCTCGTTTTGCCACGCGATAAAACCCTAGATAAGGATTGGGAGCATTAGCGGGATGATTTGAGGTCAGAGAGCAGAATTTATCAATGATATCTTTCTTGTTGGGATGAAATGACTAGGGAACCTTCTCGAATACAGAAATGAGGAAAATGACGGAGGGAGGGAAGGCATATTCGTTGCTTGCGAAGCAAACGAAACAAAAATTGAAAAAGCGAGAAAACCATCCAACATCGACTTGACGCTGCTCCACTCTCACTCGTCCGTCTGTTGAAAGCCAAAAGCAGCTTAAACCGACCTGTTCGCTGCTTTTCTGTGTTATAAGTACACATAATGCCAGTGGTTTTAGTGAATAGGGATAATGGCCAGTAGCAGCATGGGCGAGGTGCCCACGAATCCGGTTGCCATCGAGACGATTGACAGCGAAGTGCTTCCCCCTTCCCTATCCAAAATCGCTCCCATCCTTCGTGCCGCTAATGAAATCGAAAGCGAAGCCCCGCGCGTTGCATATCTCTGTACGCCTCTCACAAACACCAACTCCTCTTCTTTCACAAATCTGCAGTCAATCATCATGATCATGGTACTAATGATTCTGATGTTACAGGTAGGCTCTACGCTTTTGAGGTAGCTCACAAGGAAGATCCCAAATCCATTGGCCATGGTGTTCGCCAGTTCAAAACGGCTCTTCTGCAACGCCTGGAAAAGGTTGGAACAAGCTTTGTCTTCTTTTAAACAAGATATGAGCTCAAAGCTAAAAAATAATGAGATTTTTTTGTTTTTTGGGACCAATTGCTAATAAGTTATGGTTCTATATAGATTTTTAAAATATGTGTTCTTAAAGAAATTTTAATGAGAAGTATTTAATTTTAGATGAAAATTTACGGATATTATATGTCAATATACAGTATATATTTTAATTTTGAAATTAGAATATAAATAAATAAATATGTAAGTTGTCACATAGACATAAAATTCATTAGGGTTATGGTTCCATATAGGAGAGGGTTACATTAAAAAATTTAGTAGGAGATGTTGAGAAAATTTAGGAGCTTTTACAATGAAGTGGTAACATAAATTTTATAAAAACAATTAATATTAAAAAGTTTAGCTAAAAATATTTAGGGAGTTGGTGGTCCCATGATTTGTTTAAAAATTGTAATATTCTATTCCAATATCATAAATATAAAAAAGAAAAAAAATCTCAAAACTTTCTTAAAAATATATTGAATGTCTTTTTTTTAAAACTTGTAACTCATTCATCCACATATATAGCTTGGAAAAAGGGCTAGCATGCCTCAATACCATTTTTTTTTGTTTTGTTTCATGGATCCTTTTAATTCCATATGGCTCTATTGAGTTATTTATTTATAGGACCTAGATAAATGTATTGTAGTTTTCTACTTTGAGCCTCAGTTAAGCATTCTCTTGAAACTTTGAAAGGTCCTTAAATTAAGGAAGGTATAACTATAATTACCACAAGAGTCAATTTATGAATTTTAATTGCCTAAAAAAAAATAGGAATACAAAATATTTAATTTATATAGTTGATGTCCTAGTTTTCAACAATAGAATAAATTGCATTATATACACATTTATTTTTTGTTAGTCTTATGGTGAAATACACAAAAATGGTTTTTCCTTTTGGTTTTTTAAATGTTATTTGAACTTGTCCTTCGAGGTATGTGGAAACACAATTGTGGGCCATATATATGCCTTCAAATTTATTAGAGTATTTATCTTATTTAATTGAGACTCACCAAGATGGAATGTGATTTATCCAATATAATAAAATCAATTAATCTTTTATAAGGAAATCTTTAATTATAGCTATCTTGGGATAACTAGCCCTCCATAAGGGTGTATATTTATTGTCAAATTGACCTCATATTTGCACCTAATTTAATTGAAACTTTTTTAAGAGAAAGGTTTTTAAAATAAAATAAACTATGTTGAGACTTGTACAAGGGACTAGCTTTGTCTTGTATAGTTTAGTTGTTAAATTTTTCAAAGGGGCCTCTAAATTAGGAAAGTATGCATGTCATACAAGACTCATTCAGTTTAAATATTATTTTGATGTGATGAAATTTTCTTATGATTTAAGTAAATTTTATGTATAATAAAACAACCACTCTATGGGCATGTTACTACATGTGTATGTGGAACTAGTTGTCAAGTATAATATGACACAATTTCCATGCATTTATTTCAAGTGTGCTCAACAATTCCTATGGGGAGAGCACACTAATCTCTAGGAAAGCTAACTTTATGATTCCCAAGGTGAGATTTGAACCTAGTTCATCATTGTGGTAACACTCTATCTTGATCACTCTTTCACTCTTACTTGACTTTAATGTACCTGCACATAAAAGGTAGGATACATATAAATAATGGGCAGCTACAAGGGTGATAAGAGATTATATTTAGACAATGAGGGTATAGTTGTTTATGGATGGTGGTTTTCTAGCATCCAATCATATTCAATCCCCCATAGGGTTGGTCAGTTGCTTTCTCTTATGCACCTACTAGGTTGTTGTGCTTGCATGCTTGGATTGCCAGTTGATAGGGGATGGCCCCCACTTTGTTATCCTAATGGATAGGCTTGGTTAATTTCTAGGTTTGAGGCTAAAGGTCCATTGACACATTCAAATTACCAATAAAAAATGAGTTTTATTTAGTGGAAAACAAATAAAAAACTTAGAATAACTACCATTATATGTTAATTTAAAATTGTAGTGTAGAATATGAAATCTTATGTGTATTATTTTCTTTAAAAAAATGTAGAATGGAAAACAATAAATATTGATTTAAGAAACTCTACAATGTATGTTGTTGTGTTTCTTCAAGTTTCTACGATTGGGGGATGTGGGGACAAGTTTCCAAGGATGAAATTTTTTTTCCAAAAATTTTGAGATAAAGGGGGGCTATATAATAATTATTATAATTGTGTGCAGTGTGTGTGCATGTGTATGTGTGTGTGTGAGAGAGAGAAAAATATATACATGTAACTTATAATTCAAACTGATAATGATAAAGGGGATAAAAAGGGGATGGCAAGGGACTATAAAATAATAATTATAATTACTTGTGTTAATAATTATAGTTGTGTGTGTGTATGTGTTGATAAAAGGGATAAAAAGGGGATGGTGAGGGAGTATATAATAATAACAAT